>OX276377.1:41722507-42922507 GCA_946251855.1 Alsophila aescularia
TTTGATGGGACTTTGACTGGAAGATAGCTGATCTTACAAGAAGTAACATAGGCTACTGTTATTTTCAAAAAATAATTAGGGTTCCGCAAAAAAAAAAAACTCATAAATTTTGCCCACGCGGGCAAAGCCGTGGGCACTGCTATTATGTAATTATAATATGTGCCGAATATGAAAAATATAAATAATTGTTGGATTATTGCTTTATAATTATTTTCTATCCTAATGCTTCTAACAAAATTTGGTAACAAAGTTTTGCGCTTCCCTGCACTGCGTTCGTCACCCCGAGGTATTGATTTTTACATTTGATTGCCCTGTTATTTTGCTGGAAATATTGCCCTTCAAACTGAAACACATAAATTATAATAATATAAAAAAGATAAAAAAAACTCCATCTTTTTTAACAAGTTCATCGAAAAACATTAGCAAATGCAACGAAAAAAGTAACAATTTTCAAATTGATGAAATCATCAAATTATTACAAACAGTTGCTATAGCTAAATAAGTTACTGAACAAGAATATACTTAGGTTTCTATTTTATTTACACTTCATGAGGTTTGAAAACAAAACGTTCGGTTCAGAAGATGAATGATTCCGAAAATTATTATCTGGTGTGTATATCAAATGTTTACACACTACTGCTTGGTGTTTGAATATCTGACAAAGGTACTTCCCCAGGTAAACTTTTGCATAAGATGCCTACCTACCACTACAAAAAAAAATAATGACAAGATGGCTTCTAGCGTCCACCATTTAGCAGTTAGATATGTTATATATATATATATATATATATATCTATGTTCTTTTTGTTGCTTTTTATTTAGCTATGTTATTAATTTGTTACGTCTATTATGTTAGATATCCAGTGCCTTGAACACAGAGTACCTACGATTAAAATAAATGATTGACCAATTTCATGTGACGAAGAGCCACAATAGTTTTAATCAAAAACGTATTTATGTCCACGAATAAAATCGGTGTCTGGGCCCGGCCACCGCAAATTAAGAATCGTTACAAGAGTATTTTTTGGAACTTTGGGGATTTTTTGTCACAAAAATTGAATAGATTTTGTTTTTAATTTTATTTTTGTTGGTATTACAACTATTCCCAGCAGAAAATATATTGTTTTTTGAGGATTAATTGCCAATTAGCTATTTTTATAATAAATCTATATCTATCTATACTTATAATAAAGCAATAGGAACGAAAAAGTCTGTACTAAGAATATAATTAAAAAATAAATGGTCTAGGGTACATAAAATAAGCTATTCAACAAGAATATAACTTTATAAAATTCGTGTCTGTCTGTATGTTTGTTCACGCATCACGGAAAAACTACTGGACAGATTGCGATGCTGTTTTCACTGTTGGATAGATTAGAGTTTGACTTAAAAACTCGTGTACTTGGTATCTCTATCCGATTAGTAAAAGCCGAGCAATTGGTAAAAACTTTTTGACGGCTGAAGGAATTTTGATCAAATGTTGGTATATTGGTATTTTATGTCATGGAATAGTATATAATTAGTACTTTAACCTAGAAAAATTACCACGCGTGTGAAGCCGCGGGCATCAGCTAATACACAATAAAGCACAAGACCGTTCATCATGGCACTCTTTGGCAGCTGTGGACTTGTAAAGGCTGAAATGATGATGATGATGATGATAATAAATAACCAAATTTGTATTCTTTTTTAATTGAACTGACATGACGTACCTATATCAGACCACGTTGGCCACCGTTTTATTCGAATGTTACTGCACAGTTTGGTGAAAACAAAAAAGAAATTAAGTTTTTACAGATAAGTTGGTCTATTATACCGTGTGTGATTCAATTGTTTTGCAAATTGGATATATTTCCAATCATTTACGACTTTTACAAAGCTGTATATTTCAGTTTTCACCAGGAAATTATTGTCATATTTATGCCAACAGCTTGGTAACATTCTATTACATTTTCTTTTAAGCTACGTATCCAGTATCCTCCTATATCTGGACGTCCAATATGACGTCCGGTTGGTCTAGTGGATAGTGACCCGAACTACGAAATCAAACGGTTGCGGGTTCGAATCCCGGTAGGTGCAATCATTTGTGTGATGAGCAGAAATGTTTGTTTCCGAGTCATTGATGTTAGATTCGTATCTATGTATGTTTAACCGTTATCTAGTACCCATTGCACAAGGTATCTAGTATCACTAGTTTGGGGCTACGTAATTGGTGTAAATTGTCCTGATTATTTTAGGGGTAACTAAGTATGGGGGGGGGGGGGATACATTAAGTTCTTTCAACTTAGCAACATAGATGTGAGCCTTGTCTTTTTGTAACAGTGGAAAATTCATTTTGCTTACGTTCTATTTGCTTAACATATCTCTGGAAAAACATTCCAAAGATAAAACATAAAAATATGAGCAGGTGTGTCTTTTCACGCCGATTTCGAATGTATGTACAAATAAATTTAATTCTGTAAAAAAAAATAGTTTCTTCCTTAGGCAGAAGAGGACACTTTTGTTACAACAGTTTGGATATGATCCAATAAATTTGAAAACGACTCAGATACCACCATCGACCCCAAAAACAACGTAATGGTACCACGCGATACTTTTTCGTCGATTTTTGCCGATTCCTCGTATAATCGGAGTTAACAAGTTGTCGTGCTAGTACGTTCTGTTTTTCATGTATTTTTACGCGTTTTTTCGTTGCCGGCCTTCGTTAATGCCAACCGGGTGGATGAATTTTTTCGGTGAACTAACTCGGCCATTTTTCGCTTGACGAAAATAAAAGAGCGCTTGTCGGGAGCGGTGTGCGTGCATGATTGTGGCGGATTAGTCGGACTCCAGTTTTGGCGCTCGTTTGACGTTTGCAACGCGTGGGCACAAATAGACTTAAGTAATAAGTACGAGTATACTGCATTTCAACAAGTACCTAACTAATGGGCTGGCTACATTTTCTTTTTTAATTACACTTCGTACCTATTTGGATGAAAGCACAACTGATGTTTTCTTTATGTTCATTAATGTATAATAACATTTTATAAATAAAATGATATCAGATTGCGATGCAAAAAGCCTTTATTATTTGGCTCCATTTACGTCCAACAGTGGCCAAGCCACAGAATCTTACCCGTAGATCGAGACCGCAATGTTGTGCCACCGGTGTTAGTAACGGCGCGGCGTCTCCCCAGAGCAACCATTTGTTGTCATCACATTAAACTCAGTCGTTTTAATATTTTAAAGTTAGTCTACTTCAAAACAAAACTTTTTAGACTTGGTCAGTGTATTGATTTCGTATGGTTCTGCTACTTACATTACTAATTAATCACTATGTGATCTTTGTATTTCCGAAGTAATACCACTTGCGGTCTGGAGCCTTGGTCATTCACCAGGGCCAATATATAATAGATAGAAGATAAACAAATATTGCCGAAACGCTTGAGTTATGTACCTATTAGTTACTGTAGAATATTATTCTAAGTGCTCATCGATTACTAGGTTCTGCTATTCGAATAAGTAATATTGTTTTGGTTCTCCCTTAGCCCATTTCGTAATATTAATTTTACCATTCCATTGCTGGGCCTTTTTATCTGGCCTTCGACATTGCTGATGCAATTTACTATTCAAAGTAATAAACGGTAAATAGTGACAGCGATCCTTGAGAGACAGCCTCATCCAGTACTTAGAGCATGTATACAATCTTCGTTTTTTTTAAATCCTTACTATACTGGGCATGCTAGCGCACATTACGTAAATGAACTATTAGTTATTCTGTGCCTGAACTCATCTGATAGTAAATGACGATACGGCTGAAAATGAAGCAAGCTTGTCTAGAAGATAAAATACAAGAAAACCTTTGCAAGATGAGATCACAAGCACAAATTTAAAAAATATATAATCCCCTTCCTCCCACCCGTCATTATAGATAAGAAGCATCTCGGTCTCATCAGCTTTCAAACATAAAAAAACCGCATCGAAATTGGTCTATTCGTTTAGGAGTTACGATTCCATAGACAGATACACGGATACATAGCCTAAACGTATTACACCCCTCTATTTTCGAGTTCGGGGGTTAAAAACTGGGATGAATGGTCAAAGAGGGAGGAGACTCAGTATGTCTTATTGCAAACGAAACGAGCCGTGCAGGTATGATGTTGAGGATGATGATGTTTAGAAATAGTCAACAACAATACAAAAAAGCTATAAATAAAAGTTAAATGGAATCTGAGTTGGTAGTTCATCAATAATATTTATACTTCTGATGCCGTTGTATTTATATAAGAAATTGCCTCTATAGAAACTTAACAATTATTGTAGAATAAGATACAATATCCGGAAGCGGAAACTCAGAAATAGTTTATACTTCACGCAATAAAAAACAAAAATAAACAGCCAAGCAGTTACCCGTCGCAGACTTAGCACAAAATAACTCCCTCGATGAATTACTGGCCGCTTCCTCACCCTAAAGAACCACTTAAACACCCGCTAAATAAAAATGCCCACAAAAACATTTTAACGACGCCATTAGGAGCATTCGTTTATGCTAAATTATATATTTACTTTCTCACCAAATCAAAATTAGCGCCCCTTTCAGTCAATAGATCAATCTTATTTTTCCCAGAGGTTCTTTAAGTTGTGTATCTACTACCTCTATAAACGTCACCACATTATGCCTCAATACATTTGATGTCACATTCATTACTGTGAATCATTGATAAGCATCGATCGATTTCACATTGAGCATGTAATGTAACTCGTACATAACAGAACATCAATCGTGTGAGCAGTTCTCGTGAACGTCGAGGTAAGGGTCGGGCCTCCGAAGATAAACATCTAAAAGAAGAAAAGGTCGCCTTTTCTAAATTTCTTTTCCCATTCTACGGGTTTTTGTGAATAGACGAGATTCTTTCATTTGGCCTGCGTTCCAGTATAGATGATATTGATAAAGGCGTACAGAACGAAAGTTTTGGGTCGTGGGAACCCCACTTATGTAACGATCAATGCGAATTCCGAGCGATTGTCGGAAACGAATGTGATCTATTTGAAATTAAAGAGATTGGACGAGCTCTTTTGAATGAATCGGTTCGGATTAGACTTTGGGAAGTCTGTACGGAGAATTATACATGCTATTTAATTACGTCTGGGTACCTAATAAATGAAAGAAGTTAAATGAAACGATGCATGAGAGACATCACTCATTCGTTTTTAATGATATATGTCACCTAAATTGATGAAACTTACTTGTGTGTGTGTGCGTGTGTGTGTGCGTCCGTGTGTGTGAGTGTGTGTGAGGGTGTGTCTGTCTGTGGCATCGTAGCTCCCAAACTAATGGACCGATTTGGATGCGGTTTTTTCTGTTCGAAAGCTGATGTGATCGAGATGGTTCTAAGATATATGGGGAGGGGGAGGGGGAGGGGGGAGGTGAGAAAAAGGGGGTAGAAATCGTAGCTTTCGAACAAATGGACCGATTAAGCTGCCGTTTTTTTTATTTGAAAGCAGAGGTAAATGAGATGATTCTTAGCTATAATGGGGGAGGGTGGAGGTTGAGGGGAATAGGGGTGACCGTAGCTAGCTCTCAAACAGATGGAACGATTTTTGTTTGAACTCTGATGTGATCGAGATATATGACAATAAATTTATTTTCAAGATTACACACGTTTCACCAACACTATCGATTGGTGTTTTTTTTTTTTGCGTAACTTTTACCCTTTTAACCCTTTAGTTTTTCGGGATAAAAAGTATCCCAAATATAAACTCAATATAAACAATGACATTGCCAAAAATGTATGAATGAAATCGGCGTTTGTTCTCAGTAGTTCCGTAACGGAACTATTGTCACTTTTTTCCCACTAGTTCCGTCAACGGTACTTCTAGGAAATTTGTTTCCCACAAGTTCCGTGAATAGATCCCCTTAGTGGATTGAGTACTGTCCATATCAAAAGGTAATTTGGTATTTTCCAAATCAATCCACCTATACGCCCACTACGTTTGGCAAACCCTCTATCAAACAATCTATTTTTATAAATTACAGGTGTGAAATTGACAGGTGTCAAAGTGAAAAATGTAAAAGTGACCGGTGTCAGAGTGACAGGTGTCAGAGTGACAGGTGTCAGAGTGGCAGGTGTCAGAGTGACAGGTGTCAGAGTGACAGGTGTCAGAGTGACAGGTGTCAGAGTGACAGGTGTCAAAGTGACAGGTTTTAAAATGAAATGTCAAAGTGACAGGTGATAGTGAAGTTGAAGGGAGGGTGGAAGAAAGTGAGAGGCAGTTGGGGGAAGTTGGAGAAGATATGGATGGGAAGATATGGGGGATGTGGATAGAAGATGGGTGATGTAAGGGGAGGGCAGGCTAAGTGATGTAATGGTAGGAGAAGTTGAAGGGAAGTGGGGGGCGCAAGTTGGAGGTGCAATTGCAAAGTGAATGTGAAGTCAGTCTGTCAAAGAAAGTTTAAGTTAAAGTGTCAAGTCACAGGTCAATAGACACAAGTCACAATACACGTGTCAAATTATAGATATTGTGTGGAAGTGTGGGGAGGATGGGGGAAGATGATGGATGTTGGGAAGGAGTTGAGGGGAAGTGATTGAAGTAAGAAGAGGATGGGGAGAAGTGAGAGGAGTTTGGGTTAAAGTGTGGGGAGGTTTTTCGTTTTTGACCTTATTGACATGAGCTAAATATCATGTTTTTTTAACGTATTTTGACTAAATGAACACAGTAAATGTTGAATTTGACAAAATCTGATTAATGTCAATAAGAGTCAAAGTATGTAGGGACCCCCCCCCACTCCCCCCCACTTTCCCCACCCTACCTACACTTGTCTTGTTGTTTCTGACTTTTTCTATTTGACTAGTGACTCATGGCTTTCTTTTTCACTTATACTTTCACTATAGTCCCATTTGTCAAACTTGTTTCACTTGTCAAATTTGTCACTTGTCAATTTTACTTCAACTTAGACATTGATTGGCTTTGACTTTCTTTCACTTGCTTCCCCATTTGCAATCCAGCCTTGACACCCCCAATTTGCAACCCCCAATTGTATCCCGCCACTTGCATACCCTCACTTGCATCCTTACTTGACACGATCAACTTGCATCCTGCATTCTCCATTTGGCCACCCCACTTGCACTCCCATTTGAAACATCAGTTGCACCCACCACTTGCATTCCTTTTGCACTACCCATTGCACCCCTCAAACTTCCCCCATCCTCCCCGCACTTTTTCTCAACTCACTCCACCCTAACCTCAACCCTATCACCTGTGAGTTTTACTCCTGTCACTTTAACACCTTTTCACATATGTACAAGTATATCACACTAATATTATAAAGACGAAATAATCAGTGGAGGATAATAATGCCACATGGATATCATTGAAATTGTTTAAGACTGTACGGAACTAGTGAGAATAAAAAATAACTATATATAGTTCTTTGTCCCACGGAAAACAAGTCTCACTAGTTCCGTCAAGGAACTTGTCTCACGGAACTACTAGGAATAAACGGAAATCGGACTATGCGTTAATGTTACTAAGTAATTTTGACTTTCATCCCCTCTCCGAAGGGAACCATGCTTCAAAATATCTTCAGTGTACCTATAGAATTGGACCAGTTACAGTTTATCCATACAAATATATAAAAGTGAAACGTTGTCTGTTTGTTTGTTTTTTGTTTGTTTGTTTGTTGAGTTTTAGGGCGATAACGTCTGGACGGATTTTGTTAAAATTTAGAATGGAGATAGCTAATACGCTAGAATAAAACATAGGATACTTTTCATAATTATCATCATCATCATGATCATCATCAATATACTTCACTCTCAAACGGCTGAATGGATTTTGATGATATATGGAATGGATATAGCATATACCCTGGAATAACTCATTGGATACTTATCATGATCATCATAATCATCATCATACTTCACTCTCAAATGGCTAATTGGATTTTGATTAAATTTGGAATGTAGATAGCTTATACCCTTGAATAACTCAGAGGATACTTTTCATCATCATCACCATCATCATAATACTTCACTTTCAAACGGCTGAACGAATTTTGATGATATTTGGAATTGAGATAGTTTATACTCTGGAATAATACATAGTTTACTTTTCATCATCATCACACTTCAGCTTTAAAGGGCT
This sequence comes from Alsophila aescularia, assembly GCA_946251855.1. NCBI lineage: Eukaryota > Metazoa > Arthropoda > Insecta > Lepidoptera > Geometridae > Alsophila > Alsophila aescularia. Next base: position 41,730,632 of record OX276377.1, read on the forward strand.
GAACGGATTTTAGTGAAATTTGAAATAGAGGTAGCTTATAATCTGGTATAACAAAAGATACTTTTCATAATCGTCATCATCATCATACTTCACTCTCAAACGGCTGAACAAATTTTGATGAAATTTGTAATAGAGATAGCTTACACCTTTGAATAACACATAGGATACTTTTCTTCATCATCATCATCATCATCATCATCCCTCACGCGGGTGAAACCGCGGGGCGCAGCTAGTTATAAGTATAGATTAAACGGTGTATGTATATTTGTCTGTGCGGGCATCACGTCAAAAAATAGCCTAGGGTACTGATCAAACATATAACATTTTAAAAAATGGTGACTGTCTGTTAGTATTTTTGTTAGTTAGCTCATCTCGTAAAATTACTGGACCGATTGCGATACGGTGTTCACTGTTGGGTTGCTTACGTTTCCACTTAAAACTGTTTTACTAGGTATCTCAATCCAATTAGTAGAAGCCGAGCAATCAATAAAAAAAAATTAAGTCTGAAAGACGTTTTGAAATTAGGACCATTGTTTTTTTTTGTTTTGGAATGACACATAGGATTCTTCTTTTCCTGAAAAATGACTACGCAGGCACATCTAGTACATACTTAGAGCAGCATCTAGCTCATGGACAAAAATATTTATTAGTACATAAACAAAACGTACATATTTTCTATATACATATTTTACCTCACCTTCATTCTCTTTTTGTTCTGTTGCTGCCAAAATCAGAGATCAAAATAAAATATATAAACAAAACAACATTTACGAACAAGTCCTAAAACATTAACCTTTCTTCCGAAAGAGAAATAAGTTCATTATTTATTCACACAGGCTTACATTACAATTACGTTTATCTGCCCTTTCGTGTTTCGCAAAGTATCGCCGCTCCAATAACCCTATCTTAATTACAAATTAATACATTTACCTTCAAAATTACTCGTTATCATATAATAACTTATTTATTAAGGCTTAGGGAATGTTGGTTATTTAAAAATGTTGTACAGACGGCTTTAGATATTTCCGAACAGACCTGATTGAACGTATTTTGGCTCAGCTCGGGCAAATTATGTACTGTGGCTCGGGCGATATCGGGCGACGTCGTTCCGCAGCATGCCAGCCAGCCAGTGGCCATAAAAGTTGCTGTCATACGTCTTCGGGCGTATGAAGACGTCTGACGGCAATTATGATGGTGCCTTCCAATAGCGAAAAAGAATCCGCTGAATTATTTAAAAACCATTTTACATTGCTGAAACTTGCTGATGAATTAAGTATTTGAAATAGGGGGAAAATATAACAGTAAAACACGAACTGAATTTGGGACCATGGCAATGTAGTTGCATTGCTCTGCCAAAATCTTTTTGTATATGAAGGACAATAAATGATTATAGTTTAAGAAATAAAGATTAAATCAGTGCGATAATCTAGATTGCTGTACTAATTCAATCATACCCAGTTTCATTACATAAATGATCGTCAATTTTGCTCTGGAAACATAAAAAGCTGACAGTACAAAACTTTCTAGCTACATTGTTAACAAGAAGACGGTAAAAATTGCCGGCCGAAGCTTGAAACATGATTGGAAAATTTAACTAGCTTGTCCTTGCGTTTGTTAAAAGAGGGGCTAAAAGTGGGAGGTAGGGTTTATTTTTTTCATATTGAAGAGTGATTATGTATGCGAAGTATAAGCAGGGCCACGGTTAGTTTGCAAAAAGGTGGATTGATATTCCAATGGTACAAAGTTTAAATCCAGCTTTGAGGTATGTTTGGTTTTACCTGACTTTGGAGGGTTATTGGTGTTTGGGTTGTATGGCAGCTTTCAGATGCCATATTGTAATTCTGACGGAACAAAAAATTACAAATTCTTATCGAATGAGATATCAAAATGAAGGTCTTTAAAAGACCATTCCATAAATATAAAATTATTTTACCTGAACAGTACCAATATAAATGTAGCAATATAAAAATAGTAGTCTTACAATCTTCTTACAAGATTTTATATTTTGGACTAGGTTTCCCGCCCGTGACTTCGTCCGCGTGGGCTACAGTTTATCGCGAAAAAAGCTTCCTATGTTCTTCTAGGATATTAAAAACCAAAGCAAAAGTAGGTATAGCACTAATGCTCTTGAAGTTTTTTGACAGACTTGTTATTTCGTTTCCATGGGAACCGTTTCTTGCAGAGAGTAATCGACATTTTCGCATTTTCCCGTGAAAAAAAAACAATTTCCGGGATAAAAAGTCCTATATTTAATTCTAGGGTATAAGCTATCTCCATTCCAAATTTCATCAAAATCCGTCCAGCCGTTATCGCGTGAAAGCTCTCTAACAAACAAACAACCTTTTCACTTTTATATATTGGTACTTTTATACAACACTTGATTTATTTAAAATATAAACTATATACCAATAATATAAATTAATACTAAAGTCCAATATTGCAATTGCAACTGTAAAGTAAAATATTATGTTAGTAAATAAGAATAATTAAATGTATATTACCTTGTTCTTACAGGCGGTCAGCTGGCATTGCATCCATCCGCTATGAAGACTAAAACATTAATGTAAACCATGGCCTAGTAAACGGGGCTATGAGTGTCATCCGTAGCTTTGAGTGGCCTGCTCTTCGACGGGATCACCTAGAACCTGGCGGGATACCACAAGCTGTACTTGTAGAGTTTGAAGACCCCACCATCAAAAGTAATCGTCCAGGATTAGAATTACGTTTAGAGCCACTATTGATTTTGATGCAGCTCGTGGCCAGGGGAAGATTGAACGGATTTTTACATATATGTTTTTTAAGTTTTTTTGTATTTTATTAAGTGTACTGTGTTCTATTTGTCAAGCCCTTTCATTTGATTCCCATTTGAGGGTATTGAAAAAAATAAAAGTTAAAAATTACAGAAATAGTCCGCCATTTTGTGGTAATGGCCATCTTGGATTTGTTTTTTTTTCTTAGTGTACTGTATTCCAATAGTTAAGCCATAGTTAAACACTTTCATTTGATACCCATATTGAAGGGGCTGAAAAAAAGAATGAAATCCGCCATCTTGTGGCGGTGGCTATCTTTGTTTTAAAATGATACTGAATATATTGTCATCAGAATTCAAGGTGTGTATCAAATTTCAGATCAACGAGTCAACAGAAAGGGGGTAAAAGGACATGGCCAACTTTTGTCTAGAACGTACTTTGACTGCAGGTAGTTATTAATATTCACAAAAAATATATAGAAATTACGGCATGTGTTATGTATGTCTAAAACTCCAGGCTTTAAAGGCTATTAAGTAATTAAATTGTTCTATCTGAAAATCAACGCCATTTTGAATGTCTTACTTTCCGTTCAACGAAATGTATGTACGATGATAAATAAACTTATAAATGAAAAATTAATCAATAATTAAAGTGAATGCACATACTGTTTATTAAAAATAATATTATAAATTGCAACATTTTTTGACTTGATTATTTGTTTGTTATTTCATTCTTACAAATAATTCAATACGATTTTGCTTTTCACTTAGCAAAAACGGACTACGAGAAATATCAGACATCTGTCACATCATACAATTTCATGTCACTTGTGAATACTTTTTTGCATTTTGTAGTTATCAAAGAGAATATAATTACTACGTTTTAGTAGTTATCACAAGTAGTTATGCATTGACTCCGTTGCGCTTGCATTCGTGTGTATTGTACTATTTAATTCTGATCTTGTTAGTGCATTATAAAACCGACGACCTTCTCTTTTCTCCCGGATTGATTTCTTATACAAATATATCTTTACCATCGTTCGATACTACGGTCTCAGTTTTGCTCACGTTTTGGATAAATATTTATGCGACTGATTTGATTGAAGTGTATCTACTGCAGCATAGCCACATGATAGCCACGAAACGTTTTCGAAGGTATAATGTATCCTCACTATCAACGCATTTACTTACGAAGCTCACACGATGGCTATCAATTGAGGTAAGTATATAAAAATGAATTTTGAGTGGGCTGTGTAAAGATTATATCTAAAAATAGTAATTATTCAATGATACACTCTATAATTCAAAAGATTTTCTCTAGCTATTATTCTTCTTCTTCTAGCTTCTATAGCTATTTCTAAGCGTTTCAAACTTGTAAAAAAGTATCTTGTCATTATCTTTAAAACTAGAAGTTTTAGAGAGATGTTGCTCATTTGCAATTAGTAATAGGGTAATCTTCAATACAAATAACTTTAAATTATTGATGCACATGAACTTTTAATAAATAAGCAGAAAGCGCTAGCAAAACGGGCCGTGTCCTTTCAATTACTAGCTTTGACCCAAAAAAAGTCACCAACAAAAACAAACAGGGCAACCTAATTAATTGTTTAAAAATTCTATTATCCTGTGTCCGATTACCAGCCTTGGAATCCACACCAATATACATATATATAAAAGTGATGTTTTTTCTTCGATTAACTATAGTCCACGCGGACGAAGTCGCGGGCGAAAGCTAGTTATATCAAAAAATTTGAGGGTACACTATATAGTAACACAAACATAATGGAGAGGATAATTTTCTGTTTGGTAGGTGTAACTTGAGAGAAACAATACTCTACTGGATAAAGAAGTAGAAAAAAAAAACTTGAATTGATGCCTAAAATTCCACTTCTGAATTACTTTCATATTAGGTGGTCATGATGTTGACTGTACATACCTATATTCATTATATTGATTAATATGAAAAGTAATTTTACTAAAGGAATTTAAAATTTTGTGAGGGACATGCTATCCTACCCTGTTAGCTAGAGAATTTAGGATTCAGAAGGATTATTTTGACATAATTATGTATGCTTAATATATATATATAAAACTGTAACTCAATACTTCATAATTCAAGTGGCGTTGTTTATATTCAATGCTCTGGTTAGGTATTGTTAGAACAACAGAATAGTCTTGTCTTAGTAGGTAGGTATTAGCTGTTTCTAATAAATGTAATTATCTACTAATGTTGAAAAATACATGTTATTAATTTTAATTTCATACTGGGGTAATTTCTTATGGTGCCCTGTGTGCTGAATAACATGTGAAATTAAGTGTAGAATTTAATTATTTTTTCTTTGACCTGCGGAGAATATTCTTTGAACGCTATTTTGGCAAAATTTCAATAAGTAAAGGTAAGAAAATTTAAATTAAAAAGGAAAAATGTTCCGTTAGTGTCTTAGGTTCCAGTTATGTAAAGAAAATGGGGAAAATAATATTTAGATTTTTCAGATGTCTGCGATGGCAAAACACGGTTTTTCCAATATTATTATATTTCCAATATTACAAAAAAATATGGGAGTAATAGTTGTTGATGCGCCCGGTACAGGTTATTAAAAAAAACAAATAAAAAAAAACTTTTGTACGATGGTAACAGTTTAGGATAATTTTTCAAAATTATGAGGGTCCAAAATCAAACGTTTAAATGTGGTTAGTTTTAGTTTGTGGTCTAGTTTCAAATGAACTAACAAAAAATAAAAAAATTGCCGGCTTTTTTTTGTTCTGTGGATGAAAAATACAAATTTGCCCATTTTTCAAAAACTTGGTGTCAGTAATTAAAAGTTTAAATGAGGTTGGTTTTTTATTACGCTGTAGGTTCGACAGAATTAAAAAAAACTTATATTTTAAAATAAAATATATGAAGCAAAGATATGTATTGATATTGAAAGTACCTAGATACCTAAAATTTGTTGTAACCAAGAATGCTAGTCTTTGCTTTTGTATGTTAAGCTGGTATCAACGCTGCAAAAATTGTACTATATGAAATATTGTTAGGTTCTAAGGTAATAATGATTAACAGTAAATTGGACTAGGTACAGTATTGCAATTCTATTGTATCTTTTCCTCTCCTCTCCTGGTCTGTAGGTTATGTATTTTTCACTGGTTTAAGCCATGATGATGGGCTGGTGACCTGGTCCACACTCGATTTCAGTTTGCCCAATAAAGGCCGATCAGCAGGTGGGTCAGTTACAAAATGATACCTTATTTTCATACTTTTGAGAAATCTGACGATAAGTTCTTTTAAGTGCTTATATGTTTTTGGACCGAATTCAAGACTAAGTTGTGGGCTTTCACTATTTTGTTGTTAAAAATGCACAACTTTGCTTTGGAAAAAACACGTGTGGTCGGTGCCTATCGTCTCTCGCTCCGTGTTACTTGTGGTATTCTATTTGTGTCAGGCGCTACGGGTCCATACAATTTTTGACCATTCAAAATTGTACCATCCTCCAATAATCAGAGTTGTTTGGACTTTTGCTTAAATCGTTTTCCGGTCCGTCTTGGATGAAACCAAAAATTTAATAATGTTGGTCACCTATCAGAGGAAAGAAATAGACAATAGCTCATAAAATAAGTATTTTCACGACAGTACCTACCTCTACCGAAAATTCGAAATTTCAATCAGCCGTCAAGTAGTTTTTTTATCGATTGCTCGGTCTTTACTTATAAGATTGAGATACCAAGTACACAAGTTTTTTAAGTCTAAACCTAAGCTGTCCGACAATGAAAACCGCATCGCAATCGGTCTAATAGAATTTACAAGATGCGTGAACAAACAGAGAGACACGATTTTTGAAATCGTTTTATTTTTGTTCAGCAGCTAGCGTAATTTAAGTCCCACAGACCATGTTTTCGAAATTATCTTCATTGTACCTACAGACTTTTTGATACACACTGCTTTATTGACCGAGCGAGCGCGAAGCGTCTCCGGTTCAGCTTGGGCAAAAATGTTTTCGTATGTCTAGCAGATATCCGGCTGTTCTCCTCTACAGGTGGCATTTCTCAACCGATTCTCGTGAAATTTTGTGAGCAGGTTCGATAAAAAAAAACGTTTCATTATTTCGTTTTTTTTTTAAATGGTGGAAACGTAAAAGAAACATATCTGCCATTTAGAAAAATGTTCTGAACATTTATTCAGTTTTAAGCTATGCATAGACAGACTCGCGAAGTCTACAGCTCATAGAGCCACTAGTTGTAAGTTTAAATAGGTGGATGGATTATATTATTTTTACAGGTGGTCAGCGTACGTCCGCTGTCGCGGGTGAGAAACAAATAACCGGATGTATGTGAGCGTCGTGCGTCCTCACGACACAGAATAAATAATAGTACTCCGTACTCACTGTATATGTCACTGTATATTTAAATAGTGTTGTTCGCAGACATTTTTTTACGGTAATATAATTTTATCTCTTAATCTTTTTTAAACAAAAACAAAAACAAAGGACCCTGGCTACGTACATATCGTACAATGGACGAACGATTAGCCTTGACGAATACATGGCGCAACTCGAGACGGAACTCACAAAGATCAGGTGGCATATTCTTGGGTTAAGTGAAGTCCAAAAAGAGAGGTAGGACACAATTACCCTGAAATCCTGCCACCTGTTCTACTTCCGAGAAGCGAACAGCATTCTCAGGGTGGCATGGGGTTCCTCGTCAATAAGGTCCTCATTGATAATGTTGTAAAAATTTCCAGTGTCAGCCAGGGTAGCGTACCTGATTTTTAAGCTAACCAAAAGTTATAGCTTTAAGGTCATACAAGTTTACGCTTCGACCTCAGTACACTTGGATGATGAGGTAGAAGATATGTTTGATGACGTATCTTCACCTTTACATAGTACCAGTTTACGCTTCGACTTCAGTACACTCGGATGATGAGGTAGAAGATATGTTTGATGACATATCTTCAGCCTTACATAGTACCACAAGGGCCCTCTACAACGTTATCATGGGAGACTTTATCGCCAAAAAAAGGAGTACAGACTTGCAGTGAATCTAAAAAAGATCTATGGAGATGGCTATGGAGACAAGAATCACAGGGAGCAAATGCTAGATAACTTTTTGGAAAATGTGTGGTTCTTTTTGATGAACTATTTCTTAAAAAATTAACCCAGAGAAAGAGGACTTGATAAAGACTCCGAAAGTCCCGAAACTGTAACTAAAACTGATTGACTTCATCATGACGGACAATAAGCACATATTCAGGGATTTTTCAGTGATCAGCAGGTTTAATACCGGTAGTAATCACTGACTTGTCAGAAGCTCCTTGAATATCAACCACAAGCTTAAAAGAAGTTGTGAAGTCTACGCACAGGCCTGTCATGATTTCCAATTTTATGTTTAATTGAAGGGTTTTTGCAGTAGTTTTTGAATTCAATTTGACTAATACTTCAGGAATATTTAAAAAGTATGGCTACGGAACGTCAGATGAAGGTGGCGCCACCTGGCAATCGTTTGCCTTACCATGATTCTACCGGAAACATAGTCTCACGACGATGGCGCCATTTTTTTCTGGCAGGGGAAAAGATTGTGAGGAGGTAGTTTATTCAATTCTTGTTGAGCATCGGAATGGAGAAGTCTACTGTAAAGTAGAATATAAGTGACCATTGAAAATGCATGTGTATTATGTCTGAAGAAGTTATTTAATACAAATGTAAAGTAGAATATAAGCGACCAGTGGAAAATACAAGCATTTTATACCTGATGGACGAATTTCATTACATCTCAGAAGAGGCGATACACCCAAAAGGTAATATTATGTTACACTTTTTAACGTTTCGTTTTCCTTTTCACTCGATTATACGCCCACGAATGATGAAATTATCAAGTGTTACGTAAGTTTACATGGCGTGACTTTCTAATCGTAGATAGATTTTTAATTTTGTTTTCATTGAGCACCATATTGGGCGGTATGATAAAGTTATCTTGGCTGGGTCTATGCAATAGCAGTGTAACACCTATTTTTATGCGCTTTAGTTGAGAGTATGGGTGCTGACGATCAAATGTCTTGACTTGTGATTATTTTTCATAATTATAGATATTCATAACTCTTTTTCGTAACACCGTAGCCTCCGAACTCTTGTTGTGGTTCACAGTTAATGGTCTTAAACTTAATATTACAAAAACGCGATATATTACCTTCAACCTGTCAGGACGTGTCCGACGTAATCTAAACGTGTATCTTGAAGGTGTTGCAATACAGCAAGTCCGAACGGCGCCGTTCCTTGGTTTTCACTTGGACCCGGCACTGACATGGGAAAGCCATATAAATGTTCTGTGTGAAAAGCTAGGCAGGGCATGTTTTGCGTTAAAAAGGGTCGCTTCAACTCTGCCAAGGGAGGAGGTTCGTTCGTGCTATTTTGCGAGCGTGCAGTCACTGCTCCAGTACGGGCTCAAGCTTTGGGGCCGCGCTGCCGATTGGGAACGCGTCTTCCGGTTTCAAAAACGAGCTGTTAGGGTGATTGCACGTATTGCACAAGATGAAACAGCAAGACCTCACTTTACAGAGTTGGGTATCTTGACCCTACCATGTCTCCATATACTACAAAGTGGCGCTATATGCGCGAGAAAACCTGAGTTCTTATACCAAACGTGGAGAAAGGCACAAATATAACACACGCAATGCGAATAAGCTTTCCGGTGTGCCACGTCATCTAAAGAAAACATCGAAGACAATCCACGTGATGGGACCAGAAGTTTATAATAAGTTACCCGATGAAATTCAAAACGCAAATAGTACAACAGTTTTCAAAATTAAATTGAAAAACTGGCTAATCTAAAAGGCATTTTACTCTTATCAAGAGTTTAGGGACATGAAATTGATATAATTGTGACATAATATTTTATTTTTATCATACATGGCTGTATTTTATTAAATAGTAATAATTATTTTAATAATTAATTTTTCAACTTTATTTTACTTTTGTATTGTGACTTGTAACGGAAAATTACCAATAAAATTATGTCTATGTCTATGTCTATGAGAAGGCCATTGATTCCTTTGAAACTTGGGTGGTTCTGGGGTCTTTGCAGCTGTAGCGTATGGTTGTTATTTCAACTCGAACGCACCATACATCAAGTGTGCAAAATATCAATGTTGCTGTCTATCTGACAAGACGGTGACAACTCAATTAGAATACAACTTCACGCTTGAGCCATTGGGAGACGCACTTCAGTACCGTGAATTTAATATATAAAGGAATGACTTTAATTCATCGTCCTCTCTTTTCTGCGACCTTCAAGTAGTTACATCATATTATCTGAAGGTCTACCAATGGGTCAGGGTGAGTGCTAAATCCAGATTGGTTTGTGCTAAGGTTTAACTCCCTGATCCCCTCCCCCCCCCCCCCCCCCGCCGTGTGGAAAAGTCGGAAATATCCGAAAACAGTGCTCCAAAGTACGATCACGACGTCTCGATCATGACGGAGCCCCCGCAACGAGATCGCGCGCTGAGCTTGGCTGCCTCGTGCGCGCTCCGTGTTTACAGCAGCGTGTACCACGTGAGTCGAATGCCATACGTGCTGACCGTGTGTGGCCTCCTGTCTATCGACGCACCACGTACGGTGTATACCACCCGCACCCGGTGTGCACGTGCATAGCGCGCCACGCTTTCACGTGCTTCGTGCCCTGACGTGCGCCCTATCGGCTTGACACCGCTGCCAGCTACCAAGTGTGCATACCGCATGCGTACGCCAGTGCCTGGATACTGCCTACGCCTTGTGTCTTCATTGGTGAAGTACAGTGGAAAGAAAATTTAAAGACAATAAGTGGTAACGTAACGTAGAACAAATTTATACTTAAAGGCCCTCAGGCAAAAAATATAAACATAATGTGTACTTACTATTTGGGGAGCTACATCACCTAACCCTAGGAGTGTAATATTAAAAGTAGCATGTCAAACTCCGAGGAACCGGTGACGTCAGATGGGGTAAGTAAGGTGTCGGTTCGAGTACCTCCCTTCTAGTCTGAGCGCCTTAGTTTGTGGTTCGCAAGCTTGGAAGCGCAACTTTATCTTCAGGAGCTCATTAAATTCCACCATGCTGTATCCCATCTGGATTACCACAGTGCCGGTGAAACTGAGGATATTTAAAACAACTTTAAATAACAGGTGCTCCGCTTCATACGAAGAGAAACTCCGACAAGTCCTCAAACGCGAAGACATCGGAGACAAGAAACCTGCTGCCTTCCTACGTCACCTGCAGGCGTTTCCGCTGGCACTGTGCCGGAGCGTCTATTGCAGACCATTTGGATGGGCCGACTGCCGGTCCAAATTCAAGGAATTCTGACTGCACAAAAAGGTAGCAGCATGGAAGAGTTGTAAGATTTAGCGGACCGCCTTTATGAAGTCACCGGTAGAATACCTGAGTATAACCTTTAATTCACTCTAACCATACTGACTCGTCAACAATTATTGAGCTCCAGCGACAAGTCGCAGAGCTCACTAAAAGTGTGAAAATATTAACTGCAACTAATAAATCAGCTAAAAAAGGTAGATCTCGCAGTAGGTCCGAATGTCGCTCTCGTTCAAAGTCAAAAACGACTGGCCTATGTTGGTATCATGACCGACACGGTGAAAAAGCTCATCATTGCAAAACACCTTGCAATTGGACTGGTAGTAGGGATAGCCTACATTTAAACCACAAAATCGGTCAGTAGAGATGACTACTGATCGTCCGTTTGCTAATCGTCGATTGTTTGTCACTGATTTAGTCACTAAATGCCGAGTTCTTATGGACACTGGTTTAGATATTTGTTGTTTTCCTAAAAAACAAACACAGGGTAAACTGCAGGCGAGCTCCTATCAGCTGACTGCAGCTAATGGTAGCAATATAAACACCGACGGCAGAATATCTTTATCACTGAACTTAGGATTGAGACGAGAACTAAAATGGAACTTCGTGGTTGCAGATGTGAATACTCCCATAATTGGATCTGACTTCCTAGCACATTATAATTTATTACCAGATGTGCTCATAAGCGATTAGTGGACGGTGTCACCGGACTGCACTCAGATGCTACGCTGACACCATCCAATCAGCTAAGCGTTAAGGTTATTGACATTAATAAAGACACACCTTATAACCATGTTCTATCTCAATTTCCGGATATTCTGCGTCCACCCGGCGTCGTCAGGCAAGTCAAGCACAATACAGTGCATTACATCAACACCGAGCGGCCCGCCAGTTTCGTGTCGACCACGCCGACTTGGTCCAGAAAGGCTGACTACAGCCAAAAAGGAGTTTAATGACATGGTAAGGTGTGGTACTGCTCGTCCATCAAAGAGTCCATGATCTTCACCACTTCATCTAACACGGAAGAAATACTCAACTTGGTGGCCGTGCGGAGACTCTCGAACACTGAATTCTCGTACATTACCTGACCGCTATCCTTTACGTCATATTGGGGACTTCAGTCAAAACATTTGCGGTTGTACTAGTGTAATCGGTTTAGCTAAAGCGTTCCGCTGAATCCCCTTTGGCGCTGTAGCGACCAAGATCCAAAACCGCAAATCCCCCTTGGTCGCTAGAGCAACCAAAAAAACACGGAAGTTAATTGTAACGGTTTGATCTACTAAAATCGAGGTTAATGTAATCTCGCATATATTATCGAATTAGTGTATTTCTGTCTTTAAAAGGATACATATATTATACGTAAAAACATAAAAGAAGTTTTTAAAAAAAAAAAAACCACGGCCTTTCTCCGCGAGCCGTAAATTTTTGAAATTTTTGTTGGTTTTCACGAAAATATTCTGGTCACTTTTTGTACTAAACTGTGTTGATGTTTTAATGTTAACGGATAGCTTCCTTCATCTAGTATTTAAATAAAATAAAAAAAAAAACAGTATGTCATCGATTTCGTTTCCAAAATACGTTTTTTTTTCTGAAACTACTCCCATTTTTGGCTTCATCATTTTTCCGGGGTGCTCTCTCCTTACATAATCATTTCATAAAACTTATGTTCGGTTTGTCAGTGGCTATATTTATTCAGCATATCACAGGCCAAGTTTTAAAAATAAGTTTTACGCAGCAACAATATTTTCGCGCCATTTTTCCGTCTTGTAGCGATGATGTCATGGTCACGTGATCGGAGTGTATTTACATTATAGGTTGTTTTATAGCGGGGGCATTGAGCGGCTAAGAAATCCAACGCATTTAGTGTGTTTTTTTTTTGAGTGCGAAATATAGGTAAACTATGGTATGTAGATTCCGGTGCAAGCGCACATATGACAGCAAATAAAGACTGGATAAAGGACGCCGATTTTTCGCAGAGTTTATGTGAAATTATCGTTGCGTACAAGACAAAAGTGCCAGTTTTGTGTTCCGGAAACATAGATATAACTACTGATCTTGCTTACGACATTACCATCATGAATGTGCTTTGCGTGCCAAGCCTTACAACCAATATATTGTCTGTGAGTAAATTAGTCGAAAACGGAAATAAAGTTGTTTTTGAAACAAATCGCTGTTTTATACGTAACAAGAATAACGAATTGGTTGCTACGGCAGACTTGATCGACGGCGTTTACAAACATAATAAACATACTGAAGATTGTAAGCTGGCAGCTTCAGCGATAGCAAGTGGACAGATATGGCACAGGCAACTAGCACATATAAACAGTAGTGAAATGAATAAAATGAAAAATGGTCTTGTAGATGGCTTTTTTTCCTGAAAATTTAGACACCACAAAAGTTGCATGTGTGACATTTTGTGAAGGGAAACAAATGAGGTAACCATTTTCTCACAGTGGTCAACGAAATACAGATATGTAACAGATTATACATTCAGATCTATAAGGCAAAATGGAAACAAAATCAATTGGATGTACACATTATATTTTCTACTATTCATTGTTGACTACAATCGCATGACATTTATTTATTTTTTGAAATATAAACATGAAGTGTTCCAGAAATTTAAAGAGTTTTAATCCATGATTTAAACCTAACAAAACAAGAAGGTCAAGATAACTTTGACAGCTCATGGTGGGGAACATTGTGGAAATGTAATTGACATTTTTTAACTCTGTTGATTAAGGCTGTTTGTTTTCCATAAGTGTAAAATAAAATAAAATAAATAAAATAAAACTACCTCAAAAATGAAGGAATAATACACCAGAAAAGAAATGCATTCACACCGCAGAAGAGTGGTGTTTCTGAGAGAGCCAATTGATGAAAGGGCGAGATGCTTAATGTTCGATGCAAAACTGGACGGAAAGTTTTGGGCCGAAGCAGCAAATACAGCTGTATATCTAAAAAATAGAAGCGTGAAATGTAGCCTAGATAACAAAACACCATAATATGAGGTGTGGTTTGGAAAGAAACCCGACTTGAGTCACATTCTTTTGTTTGGCAGTCCCGTAATGGTTCACATTCTCAAAGAAAAGAGGCTAAAGTGGGATAGAAAAGCTGAACAACATATTTTGGTTGGATATTCAGAAAATATAAAAGGATATCGAGTTTATGATACTCAGGAAAATGTTGTTAACATCAGCAGAGATGTATCTGTGATGAAACACAAGGTCTAATTAGAATGCACAGAAAAAACGGAGATCTGGTATGAAAAAGAACTAGAACCAGAAGAAGAGGTAAGAACATAATGTAAGTGGGGGAAAACCCTGAAAAATCATCACTTCACGATTCAAGTACTACTTTATTATTGTACACAGATCCAGATATTGATAGTAACACTATGATAGAAAATACCCTCGAGACTGACAAATCATTGAGAGAGATACCAGAGATTGGAAAGAGTGAGCGGAAACCTCCTCAACGTTTTGAGATAAATAGCATGTGTGTTTCCAACACTGTTACAGAATATGACCAGATTGACTACTCGGAGGCTATCAAAAGACCAGAAGCAGAGCAGTGGAAGCATGCCATGCCAGTCATTCGAGAGCAATGATGCTTGGGAGCTCGTTGACGTTCCTAGCGACGGGTCTAAAGTGCAATGTAAGTGGGTGTTAAATAAAAACTTGATATCCATACCAATATATAAAAGTGAAACGTCTGTTTGTTTGTTTGTGTGGACATTACTCATTAAGATGTGACAACTGCTTTTTTAAATGGTATTTTAAAAGAGAATATTTATATGTAAAGATTTTGTAAACAGAGTAATGGAAAAGTTTTGAAACTCAAAAAAGATATTTACGGTTTAAAACAGTCATTTTTAATGTGGTATGAAAGAGTAAAAGATTGTTTGTGTAACTTAGGATTAAATAGTAAATATGAACCAAAATTGCAAATATTAAAATCATAATAATACTTTAGGTCGATAACTTTTTGATATTTTCAAATAGTGCTCAGGAACAAAAATGCTCAGGAACCTAAGTTCTGAATTAGAAATAAAAGAGAAGTTATTTGGGTATGAGAATTGATAATGATAAAAATACCATAAGTATAAACATTTGTTAAATAGATTTGATATGTCTAATTGTAGATCTATAGATACTCCTATTGAACAGAAACTAAATCTTGAAAAAGCAGTAAATTGACATTCCTTACCAAAAATTAATAGGCAGTTTAATGTACTTGGCTGTTTTGACTAGACTGACATAGCTTATGCAATAAGTTATCTAAGCCAATTCAACAAATGTTACAATGAAACTCATTATAATTATGCCAAAAAAGTTTTGAAATACTTACAATAAACAAAAAAAAAGGTTTGATGTATAGTAAACAGAAAGTATAGTTGGAAGGCTTCCCTGACGCGGACTGGGCAATGGATAACTTACATCGTAAGTCTTACTCAGCCTGTTTCTTTACCATGTCTGGATATGTAATCTCGTGGCAGAGCAGAAAACAAAGAACAGTTTCGTTGTCGAGCACCGAGGCCGAGTATGTCACCCTCTCGGAAGCATCTAGAAAAGCTGTATACTTGAGGAACTCAAGTATGAGATTACCGGAAAGCTTTGTGTTATTAAAATACATTGTGATAATCAGAGCACAATGAAATTGGCAACAAGTCAAGAGATTGAAATACATTGTAATAATCAGAGCACAATGAAATTGGCAACAAGTCAACAGATTGATATTCGTTTACACTATGTAAGAGATGCTTTTAAAAATAATTTTACTAAGTCTTACTCAGCCTTTTTCTTTACCATGTCTGGATATGTAATCTCGTGGCAGAGCAGAAAACAAAGAACAGTTTCGTTGTCTAGCACCGAGGCCGAGTATGTCACCCTCTCGGAAGCATCTAGAAAAGCTGTATACTTGAGGAACTCAAGTATGAGATTACCGGAAAGCTTTGTGTTATTAAAATACATTGTGATAATCAGAGCACAATGAAATTGGCAACAAGTCAAGAGATTGAAATACATTGTAATAATCAGAGCACAATGAAATTGGCAACAAGTCAACAGATTGATATTCGTTTACACTATGTAAGAGATGCTTTTAAAAATAATTTTACTAAGTCTTACTCAGCCTTTTTCTTTACCATGTCTGGATATGTAATCTCGTGGCAGAGCAGAAAACAAAGAACAGTTTCGTTGTCTAGCACCGAGGCCGAGTATGTCACCCTCTCGGAAGCATCTAGAAAAGCTGTATACTTGAGGAACTCAAGTATGAGATTACCGGAAAGCTTTGTGTTATTAAAATACATTGTGATAATCAGAGCACAATGAAATTGGCAACAAGTCAAGAGATTAAAATACATTGTAATAATCAGAGCACAATGAAATTGGCAACAAGTCAACAGATTGATATTCGTTTACACTATGTAAGAGAAGCTTTTAAAAATAATTTTAAAATTAAATTTTAATTGAAATTTAATACATTTTAGTTCAGGAAATGCCTGCTGTCGGGACCTGTTTGTGACAACACACAGCATTAATTTTTGTTTGTTTGTCTAATTTCCTAATTTTTTTTTCTTCTTGATAATGTTTAATGTTGTGTGTTGTCAGAAATAAATGTATTTTCTTTGCTTTCTTTTTCTTTCTGTCTTGTTAACCAAGGGCCTACTAGCAGTTAAACATTAAACATTTATGAGGATGTTAGGAATTGTTTAATGTTTTAATTGTCTTTATTTTGATAAGTAGGGGTGTTATTTAATATGTCAATTTATCAAAACAAATGTACTACGGTGTTATCACGTACGGCAACACTAGTTATAATAAAGTCAGTCGTATTAAAAAACCACAACGTATTTTAATACAACCTACATGATGGTTCTCAACGCATCGGTCTTGGAATAAACAAAGTTAAGACCAAGATCATGATTAATGATCTAATTGACCCAAAACCGATTGTAGTCAATGGTGTGCTTCTTGAAGTTGTCCAACAATATAACAAACAAATTGGACAAATATTGCAATTAGATTAGAACAACTTTGACAAGGAAGCCAACCGAAGAATTCAGCTGGGTTGGGCTGCATTCGACAAGCTTCGTCAAGTCTTCATGTGGTCCATACCATAGTGCCTAATGACAAAATTCTTCAATCAGTGCGTCCTACTAGTCATGACCTACGGAGCCAAAACGTGGACAAACGTTTAAACTAGTTCACAAATTTACGTTCACATAACACTCAGCGAGCTATGGAGAGAGCTATGCTTGGAATTTCTCTGAAGGACAATATTTGTAATGAAGATATCCGACAGAGAACCAAAGTAATCAACTTAGCTCAAAGGATTAGCAAGCTATATTGGCAGTGGATTGGTCACATTTCCCGAAGAAACGATAACTGTTAGGGTAGTTGAGTTCTCGAGTGGAGACCACGTTTAGGCAAATGAGGTGTAGGACGGCCTGCGGCCAGGTGGAGTGACGACCTGCGGCCAGGTGGAGTGACGACCTGCGAAAGGTGGCCGGAAGTGAATGAATGAGGAGAGCTGATGACCGAGCTCAGTGGCATGCAGTAGGAGAGGCCTACGTCCAGCAGTAGACAGATATAGGCTGTTGATGATGATGATAATCCATTTTACTATTGATTTTTAGTGAATAGCTCCGGAGTCTAACAACTATCGATGATAAGAAGCAGCCTTTTTTATGTACCATCATAACCAATACCACAGCCAATACACTCATAGAATATACATAGAAAGCAAATATACAATAGTTGTAAACCTCACCCGTAATTTAATACTTGATAAAGTATCTGTTGATCGAAACAATGACCCATTTCCCATACTCTACCAAAACAAAATCAAAACCAACCAAATCAATACATAACTACTCCATACAACTCAAGGACATCAAACAATTAATTCCAACAAAAAACCAAACACAATAGTCCTTCAAAATCTAAGGGCACAAAACGGCACGCGTCCTCCCTGCCTTATCCGTATAAATTGTTCGGAAATCATCTTTGTCTTCCCTTTGTTCCGAGTCCCTCTGGAGGTAGGATTGTCGGTCTTCATTAGGTTAATTATGTGCCCTATTGTAGGTACATGTTGAGTGTATGCCCTTCCGGATTGTGCCGGCGACAAATTGAGTTTTGTTAATTTTACGGACAAAGGGAACTTTGGGAAGGTGGAAACGCCACTGTCTGAAAGTATGTTACGCAAAAATACATTCTAAAAGCCTTTTTTTTTATTAATTCGAGTTTTTTTACACGATTGGTAGCTTGAAGAAGCTTTTTAGTCATTCGAGCATAGGTAACGGAAAGTAAATTCATTGGTAAATAAATATCAACCGATTGTGCGGGCCACCGACTGGCCACTGTGCTTTAGTATTCTGTATATTCTGTGGCTGTATTAAAAATTTCGTCTATATTTAAAAGCTATTATTTAACTTTCAACGTATGTTACGAGTATTTTGTTGAGGTGAAATCTTGCAAGCTGAATTAGAACCACTACTTCTTACCCTACGGAGTTGAATTTTTACATGTTGGTTCAGCTCCGATTATAATACATGTTTATGGTAAGAATGACCTAAATCGTCTTCCAGAATTAGCTCCATATAAAGGAACTTTTCAACGGTCAACAGCACAGACACAAAATCTTGTGTAGGTACTCATTTTATTATGTTAGCTGGTTTTCAGTGTAAGGTACTTTGACATGGTTACTGCACTCAGGGTTCGATCCAAATCACAATCGGCTCCGAAGTTATTACGTGATGCCCGAACAGTCAAACAGTCAGTCAAGCAGTAAGATACAACTTCAATGCAAAATATCATTCAAAATCTATCTATCTATACTAATAATAAAGCAGTAACTACCAACAAATATGTACAATGAAGATCGTGTCCAGCAGCTTAATTTAAGTACCCTTGACCATTTTCTTAATATAACATTTTATTAAATCGTGTCTGTCTGTTAGTCTGTTTGTCTATATGTTTGTATACACATCACGTATAAATGTCTGGACCGATTGCGATGCGGTTTATGTTATTTCTTCAAAATTCGTTCAGTAGTTAAATCGTTTTTAAATTATTGCTCGGCATCTAATCATCAGACTAAAATACCAAGTACCCCAGTTTTTAAGAAAACCGCATCGCAATCGGTTTAGTATTTTTTACGTGATGCGCGAATAAACTTACAGACAAACAGACAGACACGTTTCATAGCAATGCCACCCAGAACAATACATGCCGTTGCCCTCGTCACCCAGAGACATTGGTTGTTAAGTCTCATTGCACAGTAATTTCGCTGGAAACATTTCCCTTCAAACCAAAACACAGAAATGCTTACACACTACTGCTTGGTGGCTGAATATCTCACAAAGGTGTGATACTTCCCCAGGCGGCTGGATTCGGATACACATATTGTACACTATTTTTGTAAATGTAGTTATAGCATAGATGTTGTTATAATTCTTTTTCGAACATAAAGAAGAAAGAAAAAGAAGAAGAAGGGAAAGAAGGAAGACTTCACAGACTTCTGACTTTTCAGACAAAAGTGGGGCTTCTGTCTTTTAATAAACTGATTTCTTTATTTACAACTAGCTGTAAACCTGTGTGGTCATTTAACTGGGCAAAAAGTAACCTATGTGTTATTCCAGCACCAAAAGTGCATATAGAGTACAATATATCTATTATATTTCATCAAAATTTGTGCATTATTCAAATATTTTTATATCGATTGATCGGCTTCTATTCCTCGGATTGAGATACCAAGACACCAGTTTTAATACATAACCTAGTTTTTACGCGATGCGCGAACAAAAACACGATTTAAAAAATAAACTTGTTCAGTAGATAGCTTATTTTAAGTACCCTCGAGCATTTTTTTTAATTATCTTCTTTGTAAAGACTAGTAAGGATGGGACTCGGAGGACAAGTAATACAACGGAGATCTGAGTAGATACTGAATATATTGTGCTAATAATCAATCATCATGTCAGCCCTCAGAAGTCCACTGCTGAACATAGGCCTCCCCCAAAGAGCACCACGACGAACGGTTTTGTGCTGCTTCCATCCACCGACTCCCTGCGATGACTACAATGTCATCCGTACATCGTGTGGGGGGTCTCCCTACACTTCGCTTGCTTGTTCGTGGTCGCCATTGCAGAACTTTTATTCCCCAGCGGTTGTTGGCTCTGCGGATTATATGGCCTGCCCATTGCCACTTCAACTTGCAAATTCTGAGAGCTATATCGATAAGCTTGGTTCTTCTACGGATTTCCTCGTTACGAATCTTATCACGTAGTGAAACTCTAAGCATAGCTCTCTCCATTGCACGCTGCGAGACTTTGAGCTTTTGTATGAGACCAATAGTTAGCGATCACGTCTCAGTGCTGTATGTCATCACTGGCAACACGCACTGATTATAAACTTTCGTCTTGAGGCTCTGCGGTATCTGCGACGAGAAGATATGGCATAATTTGCCCGAACGCTGCCCATTCGAGTTGGATTCGTCGGTTGACCTCTTTGTCGAAGTTGGATCTACCCAGTCTCTGATCTGACTTAAGTAGACATAGTGATCAAGAGGTTCGATAATATCGTTCCCAACATAAATATCTATAAGATTTAAATGTCTTTAATCTGTTTTCGAGAGTAGTTACAAACCGTCTCGCTCGTAGGTTTGACGACTTTCAGCCTCCCGAACAAGCTGGATTCCGGAAAAGCTTTAGCACCATAGACCACATCCATACGCTCCGGAGATTATACAGAAGACCGAAGAGTATAATAAGCCACTATATCTAGCGTTTGTGGATTACGAGAAAGCCTTTAATTCAGTCGAGATCTGGACAGTGCTACAGTCATAACAGCGGTGCCAAATTGACTACCGGTACTTCGAAGTGTTGAAGTGTTTGTACAACAAGGCCACCATGATAGTCCGTCTTCAGGATCAGAGCACGAATTCTATCAACGTGCAAAAAGGGGTGAGACAGGGAGACGTTATTTCTCTGAAACTGTTCACCTCTGCACTGGAAGATATATTCAATATTCTGAACTGGAACGGATATGGTGTTAACATCAATGGCGAATACATCACTCACCTTCGATTTGCCGATGAAATAGTCATCATGGCAGAAACCCTGGAAGACCTAAGCACAATGCTCAGTGACCTCAATATTGTTTCCCAACAGGTGGTTCTTAAAATGAACATGGGTAAGACGAACATCATGTCAAATGCCCATTTCGTACCCATGCTGGTTTATGTTATATGATTTTAATAATCAATAGATACATACTTCAACGTCAGTACTATCAATAGTCACTAGGTGCATCTCATTTTCACCGCAATAAAAAATTGTAATTAACTTTAGTTTAATTTCATTTTACGCTAAATATTTTCATGATTGAGTAAATAGTTAAATACAAGTAGTCTAGCCTACATTCTATTAGAATGGTATATTCAAGTTTATACACTTTATATGTTATCGCTTAATATAACTACATGATTAACTTACTATCTTATTATACGGTACATTTTTAAACTAGGTACTATTATCAATAAACAGGTGGCATATACAATTTTGGCCTGTTCTTGTGTACTCGTACTAAATACATTTTGTTATTTTTCCAAATTTCAATATTTAGTGAACATTCTCTTATAACACTATAAGGATCGGTATAAATGCTTTGGAACTTATTACCAGTTTCATTTTTTATTAAAATTAGGTCATTCGGTTTGTATGATACTGTGTTAACGTTTCGGTAGTATCTAATTTTCCTATTAATTTATTAAACTGGAATTTAAACTGGATATTAAATTATATCTTGCCTCTTTTTGTGACGTTTGAATTCTGATTTTTAATTCTAATGGAAAGTTTTCAAAATTTTACTAAGGGTAAACTTGACTGTGTTTAAGTTTTTTGGTAAAATACATTTTTTGCCAAAAACAAGTTCAAATGGGGTGAATTTTGTCTCAGTGTGTACTGATGTATTATATGAAAAACACCAGACGCTTCGGAATGATTTTCTGTTTGAATTCTTAAATAATTACCCAAGTATTTGTGTGAGTTTTCCAATTACCCAATTATCAATACTCTGGTGATGATACGGCGTCGACTGTAATTTATTTATATGTAAAAGTGTACATACCTTCTTCATTGTAGCTGATAAAAACCCAGCCTGAGCCCATATCTGTGGCAATAGATCCTAGAATTCCATATCAGAGAATAAAATTATTAACAATATTTCTAGCTACCTCTTTTGTATTTTTGGATAATATAGGATATGCTTTAATGTACTTAGTCAGTTCACATTGGATGGTCAATATATAACTATAATTACTGTAATCTCTGTGCAAAGGACTTACCAAGTCCACATAAATTTTCTCAAGGCTGATGTTGCCGTGATGGTGATTACCATAGGTTATTTTGTATGATGTCACGAATGTTTTTGTCTTTGACATTTGTCACATCTTTTTACAAATTCTGTTACATCTACTTCTAGTCCTGGCCAAAAATAATACTTTTTAATATTATTTATCATCCGTCCAATACCCGCGTGGCCACTGGTGGGCAAAAGATGGAAGTCATTTATAATCACACTTGGTCATCTTTGTTATTTATTCTTTCTACACCTTACATAATACATAATCGTGGTCCAGACCATGTATTTATTTTCTGTACCTCACTTATAACTTTTCCTATAAAAACTTCATTGTTTTTATTCCTAATAAAATATATTTCCTGTATTTTATATATATATATATATATATATATATATATATTATAAATTCTTTCCAACTCTCACAAATTCGCCTGGCAATAATTGAGATCGAGACATGAAAATTGTATTAATTGTTGGTACAAAACAAAAACATTTGTTTTCATATTTTATCTCATTCAAGTTACGATATCTTTTTAATTCCTTGTCAGTTACAAAACGTAATCCATTAAAATGTTTTGGTTTAATTAACATTTCTACAAATTTCGAGTGATCGGGCCGATTGTCGTTAGAAATAACTGTATTTTGACTTTGTAGTCTCGCATTTTGGCCTCGTGTCATTACATATATAACACTCTCATTCAGATCTTTTAACTCATCTGACGTTATAAGCAAGCGTGACATTGCATCAGCTGCTGAATTATTTGTACCCCTTAAATATTCCACTACAAAATCATATTCTTGCAAAATCAACCTAAATTTCGTCAATCTACTGGAAGAATCTTTTATTCCAAATAAAGCTAGGAGAGGTTTGTGGTCTGTTTGTACTATGAACCTATGACCATACAAATAAGGTCTGAAATGCTTAACTGACCAAACAATTGCTAACAACTCTTTCTCGATAGTTGGGTACCTTTTTTCTGCTTTATTTAAGCTTCTGCTGGCATAAGCCACAGGTCTACATTGCCGTTACATAATACTGAGCCGATTGAGTAACCAGACGCTTTTGTTTGCAAAATGAATTGGTTATTCTCTGAAAAATCTGAATATTGTAATACTAGGTGGGTTATAACGCTAATTTTCCCTACATAAAGAATTTAATGGATATGTTTTCCCTGCAAAATCTGAAATAAACTTTCTATAATAATTTATAAAAGCTACGAAACGTTTTACTTCGTCTGTATTTGTGGGAACTGGGTAGTTTTCTACGACTTTTATCTTGTTTGAGTCGGGTGTGACACCCTCCGAAGTAACAACATATCCTAAGAAAAGCAATTCTTTAAGAATAACATTTTTCTGGGTTCAATTTTAAACTTTTCGCAATCTTTCGAAAATATTTTGCAAATTTTTAATATGTGATGATAGATCACGACTGTACCTGTTAAGGTATATGGCCTTTATTAAATAAAACGTTGTATTTTAGTAAATAAGAGATTTATTTTAAAGTTTTTAATTTACAAGATGGCTACCGGACATTTTACAATATAAATGTTGCCACATTAGGTGTACATTTAATATCTTAACACTCCCACTAAATTTTCACTTTTTCTCAACATTATTTATTTATAATTTAAATTTACATCAAGCCTAACTTACATCTTAGATACTGAAACTGTGACTTAAGCAATGCCTTAGTGAACATATCAGCCACTTGTTCTTTTGTTTCACAATGCTCTACTTCAAACAATCCTTTTAAAGAAAAAACCTTCACATAAAGATATTGAATATCGACATGCTTAGTTCTTTTATGAAAAATATTTTGACATCGAATGAGCTCAATCGCACTTTTGTTGTCAACAACTAATTTAATCTTTGGTGGTCTCTGACCGGCTACCAAAAGAACTTGTTGTATCTAACTGAGCTCCTTCGTTGCCGCACAAGCTGTTAAATACTCGGCTTCGGTTGTAGACAAAGCTACACACTTTTGAACTTTACTATTCCATGTGACAGCACCTCCATTCATTAAAAAGGCATATCCGTCTTCAGGATCAGAGCACGAATTCTATCAACGTGCAAAAAGGGGTGAGACAGGGAGACGTTATTTCTCTGAAACTGTTCACCTCTGCACTGGAAGATATATTCAAGCTTCTGCACTGGAACGGATATGGTGTTAACATCAATGGCGAATACATCACTCACCTTCGATTTGCCGATGAAATAGTCATCATGGCAGAAACCCTGGAAGACCTAAGCATAATGCTCAGTGACCTCAATATTGTTTCCCAACAGGTGGTTCTTAAAATGAACATGGGTAAGACGAACATCATGTCAAATGCCCATTTCGTACCCATGCTGGTTTATGTTATATAATTTTAATAATCAATAGATACATACTTCAATGTCAGTACTATCAATAGTCACTAGGTACATCTCATTTTCACCGCAATAAAAAAATGTAATTAACTATAGTTTTATTTCATTTTACGCTAATTATTTTCATGATTGAGTACATAGTTAAATACAAGTAGTCTAGCCTACATTCTATTAGAATGGTATATTCAAGTTTATACACTTTATATGTTAACGCTTAATATAACTACATGATTAACTTACTATCTTATTATACGGTACATTTTTAAACTAGGTACTATTATCAATAAACAGGTGGCATATACAATTTTGGCCTGTTCTTGTGTACTCGTACTAAATACATTTTGTTATTTTTCCAAATTTCAATATTTAGTGAACATTCTCTTATAACACTATAAGGATCGGTATAAATGCTTTGGAACTTATTACCAGTTTCATTTTTTATTAAAATTAGGTCATTTGGTTTGTATGATACTGTGTTAACGTTTCGGTAGTATCTAATTTTCCTATTAATTTATTAAACTGGAATTTAAACTGGATATTAAATTATATCTTGCCTCTTTTTGTGACGTTTGAATTCTGATTTTTAATTCTAATGGAAAGTTTTCAAAATTATACAAAGGGTAAACTTGACTGTGTTTAAGTTTTTTGGTAAAATACATTTTTTGCCGAAAACAAGTTCAAATGGGGTGAATTTTGTCTCAGTGTGTACTGATGTATTATATGAAAAACACCAGACGCTTCGGAATGATTTTCTGTTTGAATTCTTAAATAATTACCCAAGTATTTGTGTGAGTTTTCCAATTACCCAATTATCAATACTCTAGTGATTATACGGCGTCGACTGTAATTTATTTATATGTAAAAGTGTACATACCTTCTTCATTGTAGCTGATAAAAACCCAGCCTGAGCCCATATCTGTGGCAATAGATCCTAGAATTCCATATCAGAGAATAAAATTATTAACAATATTTCTAGCTACCTCTTTTGTATTTTTGGATAATATAGGATATGCTTTAATGTACTTAGTCAGTTCACATTGGATGGTCAATATATAACTATAATTACTGTAATCTCTGTGCAAAGGACTTACCAAGTCCACATAAATTTTCTCAAGGCTGATGTTGCCGTGATGGTGATTACCATAGGTTATTTTGTATGATGTCACGAATGTTTTTGTCTTTGACATTTGTCACATCTTTTTACAAATTCTGTTACATCTACTTCTAGTCCTGGCCAAAAATAATACTTTTTAATATTATTTATCATCCGTCCAATGCCCGCGTGGCCACTGGTGGGCAAAAGATGGAAGTCATTTATAATCACACTTAGTCATCTTTGTTATTTATTCTTTCTACACCTTACATAATACATAATCGTGGTCCAGACCATGTATTTATTTTCTGTACCTCACTTATAACTTTTCCTATAAAAACTTCATTGTTTTTATTCCTAATAAAATATATTTCCTGTATTTTATATATATATATATATATATATATTATAAATTCTTTCCAACTCTCACAAATTCGCCTGGCAATAATTGAGATCGAGACATGAAAATTGTATTAATTGTTGGTACAAAACAAAAACATTTGTTTTCATATATTATCTCATTCAAGTTACGATATCTTTTTAATTCCTTGTCAGTTACAAAACGTAATCCATTAAAATGTTTTGGTTTACTTAACATTTCTACAAATTTCGAGTGATCGGGCCGATTGTCGTTAGAAATAACTGTATTTTGACTTTGTAGTCTCGCATTTTGGCCTCGTGTCATTACATATATAACACTCTCATTCAGATCTTTTAACTCATCTGACGTTATATGCAAGCGTGACATTGCATCAGCTGCTGAATTATTTGTACCCCTTAAATATTCCACTACAAAATCATATTCTTGCAAAATCAACCTAAATTTCGTCAATCTACTGGAAGAATCTTTTATTCCAAATAAAGCTAGGAGAGGTTTGTGGTCTGTTTGTACTATGAACCTATGACCATACAAATAAGGTCTGAAATGCTTAACTGACCAAACAATTGCTAACAACTCTTTCTCGATAGTTGGGTACCTTTTTTCTGCTTTATTTAAGCTTCTGCTGGCATAAGCCACAGGTCTACATTGCCGTTACATAATACTGAGCCGATTGAGTAACCAGACGCTTTTGTTTGCAAAATGAATTGGTTATTCTCTGAAAAATCTGAATATTGTAATACTAGGTGGGTTATAACGCTAATTTTCCCTACATAAAGAATTTAATGGATATGTTTTCCCTGCAAAATCTGAAATAAACTTTCTATAATAATTTATAAAAGCTACGAAACGTTTTACTTCGTCTGTGTTTGTGGGAACTGGGTAGTTTTCTATGACTTTTATCTTGTTTGAGTCGGGTGTGACACCCTCCGAAGTAACAACATATCCTAAGAAAAGCAATTCTTTAAGAATAACATTTTTCTGGGTTCAATTTTAAACTTTTCGCAATCTTTCGAAAATATTTTGCCAATTTTTAATATGTGATGATAGATCACGACTGTAACTGTTAAGGTATATGGCCTTTATTAAATAAAACGTTGTATTTTAGTAAATAAGATATTTATTTTAGAGTTTTTTGTTTACAAGATGGCTACCGGATATTTTACAATATAAATGTTGCTACATTAGGTGTACATTTAATATCTTAACACTCCCACTAAATTTTCACTTATTCTCAACATTATTTATTTATAATTTAAATTTACATCAAGCCTAACTTACATCTTAGATACTGAAACTGTGACTTAGGCAATGCCTTAGTGAACATATCAGCCACTTGTTCTTTTGTTTCACAATGCTCTACTTCAAACAATCCTTTTAAAGAAAAAACCTTCACATAAAGATATTGAATATCGACATGCTTAGTTCTTTTATGAAAAGTATTTTGACATCGAATGAGCTCAATCGCACTTTTGTTGTCAACAACTAATTTAATCTTAGGTGGTCTCTGACCGGCTACCAAAAGAACTTGTTGTATCTAACTGAGCTCCTTCGTTGCCGCACAAGCTGTTAAATACTCTGCTTCGGTTGTAGACAAAGCTACACACTTTTGAACTTTACTATTCCATGTGACAGCACCTCCATTCATTAAAAAGGCATATCCAGTAATGGATTTCCTTGTTTTTACACAATTAGCAAAATCAGCATCACTATACATAATGTAGTTGCTATCACTTGGTTTGTACAAAATACCGAACTCTTTAGTTCCAACTAAGTATTTAAATAATTTCTTTACTGCCCCCAATGAATATTATTATTATTATGCAAGTATTTACTTAAAGTACATACATAAAGTAAATATCAGGTCTACTACCAATAGCAGCAAACATAAGTGAACCTACAGCTTCTCTATAGGGAACATTTCTCATTGAACCAGTACTTACACAGTTATCTAGCTTTACATTTGGGTCACAAGGCACAGAACTTGGGTTAGATTGATCCATATAAATGTCTGAATAATTTTAGATATGTATCTACTCTGATGTACAAATATAGACCCATTATTATATACTTGAATCTCTAATCCAACAAACTGCCTTGGACTCATCATAGTTATTTGAAAGTTTTCCTGAAAGTAGTTATAAACTTCATATTCAACTTCAATAAATAATTTATTTTTACATAACAATAAGCCATCAGCTACATATAAAAGTAAGTATAAAATAGTTTTATTATTTTTAAATACACAAAAACGTCTATCAGATTCCGAGTTGACAAAGCCATATTTATTCAAAAATAAATCAAATTTACTGTTCCAACACCTAGGTGACTGTTTAAGCCCATAAAAGGACTTATTTAATTTACACACCAATCCATTCGAGTCTAAGCCTGGTGGTGGATCCATGTACACTTCTTACTCTAGTGTACCATACTGGAATGCAGATTTCACATCAAACTGGGTCATCTGTAGCTTCTCTTTAGCCACTAAGGACAGCAATATTTTCACTGTATCAAATCTCACAGTGGGGGAGAATGTCTCTTGATAGTCCATACCTTTCTCCTGTGTAAGCCCTTTGGCACATAGTCTAGCCTTGTATCGAAGTGTGTTATCAGCATTCTGCTTTATTTTAAATACCCATTTACTTCCAACATATCTCTTATCAGCTGGTCGTTCTACAAGCTCCCACGTATTGCTAACTTTATGGGATTCCAACTCCTCATAAACAGCTTTATTCCACTTATCCTTTTCTTTGCAAGTCACAGCCTCCTCGTAACTGTCAGGTTCAATAATTTCTGTCAGATTCAGTTCTTATATTACTTTCTCTTTAGATCTGAGATCATACCTCTTTCTTCTTCCACTCATAGTATTTTCTTTTGACTGGTTTTCTGTGGATCAGGTTCGTGAATAGCTATTTCATTATCTGAGCTATCAGCTATTTCTAAGGTAACTTGGTCTTTCATCTTCTGGTAAAAGTTCTCAAACGCATCATAATCATACGATGACTCCTCGTCACTGTCCATGGATACAAAATATTCAGATGCTCCCTTTGATGTCTCATCAGCTCCAAGATCTGATTGCACGTCTTCATTGAATATGACATCTCGTGACACAGTTACCTTCCTTGTTTCAGAATTATATAATCTGTAGTTGTCTGAATATCCATCATATCCTACCAGAAGTAGCTTCTTGCTCTTCGGATTCAGTTTTTTCCTCTTCTCTTTTGGAACAAGCATGGAAGCAGTACAACCAAAAGTTCTCACATGAGTCAGGATAGGTTTTGTGTTAGTCCACAACTCATACGGAGTCTTTTCATTGTTGGACCTTATGTTCATAACATACACTGCAGTTTGTACAGCCTCAGCCCATAGATACA
Organism: Alsophila aescularia; assembly: GCA_946251855.1. Taxonomy (NCBI): domain Eukaryota; kingdom Metazoa; phylum Arthropoda; class Insecta; order Lepidoptera; family Geometridae; genus Alsophila; species Alsophila aescularia. Next base: position 41,760,293 of record OX276377.1, read on the forward strand.
GGGGCAGCTGCTTCGCATATAGCATAGACCGAGCTCCCTCCATTATAGTTCTATTGGCTCGCTCACTTCGCCCATTTTGTTGTGATGTGTAAAGTGCGGTGTATTCTAGCTTAATACCCTTCTCTATAGCAAACTTTCGTACTCCTATATTGTTGTACTCTAGGCCATTATCGCTATGCAGTACTCGCACATTCTTGTTGAACTTATTCTCGAGTAGTTGCACATATCTTTTGAATGCGTATAGCATTTCACTTTTCTGCTTCAGAAAAGTGCGTTCTGCGTGATAAAACCTGTTGCTGCATCAATAAATGTAATTAAATATCTTGCACCTCCAACTGATGGGGTAAGCATTGGACCACACAAGTTACTGTATACCTTGTCTTTCACTGTGTCGTTAAAACTTTTCCTAAAAGGCACTATGTTGCTTTCCAAGCACGCACGCCTCACAGAAAAAGTCACTGAGGTCACTGACCTTTGGTAGGTGTCCATTTTAAACTATTTCACGCAAAGTTTTAGCACTAACATGACCAAGTCTCTCATTCCATTGCTTCAGGCTAACATTTGCTTGTTGACTGTCACTATCGCCTGACATACACACTGTTTTGAACGTTAAATGATATAAGTTATTTGATTGTTTGGTTGCTGTTGCCATAACACTTCTATTTTTGTCCAAAAGAACAGCACAGTCACAATTTTTGTTTACATTGAGGCCTTTTGATGTAACAACACCCTCGGAGAACAGATTTTGCTTGAGTTATGGCACGTAGAGCACATCATTGATCGTAGAATCATACCACATTCCTTCAATAAGCTTTTTTATCTTCACCGTGCCAACTCCTTGTACTGACAATTCACTCTTGTCACCAAGTCTCACACAAGTAGATTTTTGTTAAAAGTTGTATAGAAAATTTCATCGGTATGTCATGTGGGCCGTCGCTCCACTATCTAAGATCCATGTATCATCATCGAGCTGAGTTTGAGCTGTAAAAGCATAATCTTTGCTATTTTTCGAAGTATTTTTCCGGGGTTGTAAACCTTTTAATGACAGTTTCGAGCAAAATGTTATTTTTTGTGACATTTAAAACAACGGACATGTTGTAAGAGCAGTTTCTTCACTTGAATGCAAAGTCTTTTCTTCATCTAACAAACGAGCGGTAAGATTAGAAACTGTTTGTTTGTGTACATCCATTGACAACCACGCCTATCGTATCATTCCATATTTCTCTGGCAATGATCCTATTATTCTGGTCAATATTGCAAATTCCGATATTGTTTCGCCGGCATCTCTAAGTTGTTGAGCAATATTCACAATATTTGATACATGTTCCACCATATTGGCTCCTTGGAATTTGACGCTACGAAATTTTTCGAATAAAAGCATCTAACTTATTGATCATTTCTTTGGCAGTCTTGCATGTCCCTACTAATGTGATTTGCGAAAACTCCATTCCCGAACTTATGATGAACATTGCTATGGCGTCATCTTGCTTCCATTTTTCAATTTTTGTGTCATCGCCTGCCTGTTGACCTCCGCTAGTAATCTGGTCACCAAGACCTTTCGCAGCTAGGGCACAGCGAATTTGAAATTTCCATTGTCGATATCCTTCGCCAGAAAAGCATTTGGCGATATTCATGGACGACTCCATATTTGTTTCTCGCACGTACCGCGCTATGAAACGCACGTGTACCGGTTTCGACAAGTCGACACAGAACTGTTTCAGTTCGAAACACACTGCTAATCTATACACTCGCGTTAATTACTGGTCCCATAACTTGTTAAGGTATATGGCCTTTATTAAATAAAACGTTGTATTTTAGTAAATGAGAGATTAATTTTAGAGCGCACACAGTGTTGCATAACAGTAGAAAAAACGGAAGTAGTTTTTTATTTATAAGATGGCTACTGGACATTTTACAATATAAATGTTGCCACCTTAGGTGTACATTTAATATCTTAACAATAACAAATTAAATTATCTTGATATATTAGACATTTTTCATACGTTAAACCTGTCATTGCCATGGTAATTATTCTTGAAAAGGAACTAGGACTCGTTTTAAGTCCTTGGGGAAGTCTGGTCTCTTGAAATCTTCCCGAATCAAATGCAGTGTACTTACGACTGTCTGGATTTAAATTAACGTTGTAATATCCTTGGTGTAAGTCTAAATGTGAGAAGTACATACAATCAGATAACGAATACAATATTTCAGTAATATTTGGAAGTGGAAATTTATCATCCTGCATCACGTTGTTAAGTTTTCTATAATCAATGACTAAACGCCATTTCTTATTCCCGTTACTGTCCGATCTCTTCGGTACAAGTAAAATGGGACTAGACCATTCACTTTGACATGGTTCTATAATTCCCTCATTCATGATATTGTCTATTTGATTTTTAATCTCATTTTTTAATGCATGTGGTAATCTGTACGGTTTTGAATAAATTGGTTGAGTATCTTGTTTCAAAATGATTGAATGTTGATAAATGTTGATAGTACTGTAGTTGAAAGATACACTTCCAATGCTCAAGACAGCTGTGACGCTGTCCAGTTTCAGAGAGATGCTGTGGTCGTTTAAATTTAGCCTTAGAAGCCGTGTCCGATTGAGGCGATGCTAACCTGGTTAAGTTTAATGCTACTAAAACGCAGGCGTGTTTGTTTTCTGCTAAAAAGAGTCCTCTAAACCAATCTCCGTCTTTCCAAAGTATAAAAATACCAATAGGCGACCATTTGGAACTTTTGGGTGTCAAACTCACATGAAACCTGAATTTTGGGTCTTATATTGAATCCAAAGCCAAGGTAGCTGCAAAAATACTTGGTATTTTGTCTATGGTTGGCGGTACTTCACACCGGGACAGCTTTTGAATCTTTATCAAGCACAGGTCCGATCTTGTATGGAGTACTGCTGCCACCTCTGGGACGGTTCTGCCAAGTATCAGCTCGAGTCTTTGGATTCAATTGAGAGACCTGCTATCAGGCTCATTGGGGATGACACTCTGGTAAAGAGTAAGCTTCAAAGTCTGGCGCATCGACGTGAGGTAGCAATCCTGGTGGTATTCTACAGATTGCACTATGGAGAGTGTGCACAAGAACTGCACAACCTGATTCCCCCATCACCTTTCCACACCGTACGACTAGACGATCAGCAAAGCGCCACGCTTTCATGGTTGAAATACCTCGCACAAGAACGAAGCGTTACGCTTCTTCATTTATTATAAGAACTGCAAAGGAGTGGAATGCCCTGCCCTCGTCAGTGTTTCCGGTAAATTATAACCCCGGTGTGTTCAAGTCAAGAGTGAATAGGTATCTACTAGGCAAGCGTGCTTGCTACACCTTCGACCACATCATCGCATTCCATCAGGTGAGATCGTGGTCAAACGATTGCCTAGTCCGTAATAAAAAAAAAATGACCATGGTTGATAATTGTCTTCTTCCAAACAAAAAATATAGGAGTATTTTGCACATAAACTTTCTTTGTTAATTTTTTCTTCGTTATTTAATTTAATCAAGTTTAATTTAGAAAATAACTGCTTAGCCCACTCTGCATTTTTCTTATTATTGACAAAAACACAAATATCGTAATCTTTTGAACTCTGTATATCAACATTTATTTCTGACAGTGTGATATATTTGGTTACAGAACAAAATTCCCTCACATATTTATTTCGTGGTAACTACTCATTTATCTGTCAAGTTAGTATTTACATAGTGTATAGACTCTAACCTAGTAGGTAATGTCATTAAATAATCCGTGGAATTAAATAATTTCAAAGTTATCTGATTCCTACTGTGCCATAATGATATTACATTATTATGAAAGTCAATAACCGACTTGTGCTTACTTAGAAAGTCTTATTATATTTTATTTTATTTTATTTTCTTAGGAAAACTACAGCCACGGATAGTACTTAGGATAAAAACTATGGTTATACATGCAGTTTACAAAAGTTTCCACATATGGGTAATAAAGTACACAGTACAATAAACAAAATGTTGACTAAGTAATACCATGCTGAGCCATCTCAACGAATTTCGTTTATATTAAAACTTAACGTTAATATTTAATATATAGGTAGCTTATATATATTTTTAATTTAAACTATGTTTAATTATTGTCATCAGTGCCGAAGAAGTCACGATATATGAAATTTTTGAATACATTGTATCTACTATTGAAAATATCAGGGTGTTTAGAGTAAGAATAATTAAATTTTCTAAATTCAAGCACTTCATACTTAATACAAAAATGCGAAGTGTTCATTCCGATTAGTCTAACTATCGCGACTCATGCATGACTGAAAAACATGACATCGAATTCATAAACAACGCTAGTACGTAGGCGTACTAGCGTTAGATTAACTGATGATTTATGCTTTGGTAGCGACTTACATTTTATAACATGGTTATTAATATCGTATTGCTATTTTTGCGCCAGATCAGGCGTGCAGACTAGTGCTTGTCTCTTCGTTAAATGAACTATTGTAAACAAAATGCGGTCTCTATCATCCTCTCTAAGCGAGACGCCCATAAAGAATTCAATTTATTATCTCAATGTCTACGAACAACGGTATAGGTACTTGATGCGCGCGCCGCTCCCCGCGCCACCGTTGCAACCGTACGATTTAAATCGTATTTATACGACCTTTTTGCTAAAATACAACTTTTCCTAGTGTATGGTACGATCTCCTAAATAATTAAGTTCACAACGCTGCTCATTATTTTATGCATATCAACGGACACTTTAAATGTAAACAAATAAATATATTGTTTCATGACAGGGTCATTGATATTCACTGACGGAGTTGTATTATAAGAATAATGAAATAAAATTCGTAGGTAAATATTAATATTAAAAGAATAACTTTATTAACTTGAAAAAAAAAGCGGCAAATAAGGCACTTGTTATTTAATGATAAAGCACATTTTGCACAGCTTATAGCGTGCCCACAAGGTATAAAACAAATACACAACTGTCTTGTTAAACAAATTTTACAATTCAATGTCGGAGAAGATACAACGTTTCGGAGCTGATGTTTTTTTTCTCTGGTTAGTATAATATATGTACAATCTTGAAAGCAACGAGCGTGTTCTTCCGCTGGTATATTCTTGAGGCCCCAATCTTTTAAGCCTCCACCGCAAAAGTAACATAAAACTTTGTCTTTTTCCCCTACATAAAAAAACCCCGCATCTGCCATTTCTTCAGGTGTTTGGGTCATTTCTCGAGGCCATGTGTTGAAACTTTGGAAACGTAGTGTTTCCAAGGCAAATTGAGGGTGAGCAGCTTGTTTGAGATTTATCACATCATTAGCAAACATCTGTAATTAAACAACAAACCTTTTTTATTATATTTTATAGGTTGACTAATATAACGCATGAATTTATTCGATAACTTACAAAATACAGGTCCGTATGAAATACGTAACTAATATTAAATTTAATCTCTACTATTAGTTATACTCTCGAGTACCTTACCTACATAATGTTAGAATTTATCACCCTAAAAAAATATACTAACCTCATTAGTCAATTTTATTGACTAAAATGGAACAACAATTGGTTACCACTTCCCTAAATGTTTGAAAATCTTGAGTGGAGGGGGGGGGGAGGGGGGTTTATTTCGTTATTGTGGATTGAGGATTGTAGGGCACAATTTTTACAATATACTTAACTTAGTTGAAAAACTTTTGCTTACACTAGTAAAGTACTGAACTATAAGCTAAATTAGTAAGATTGTAAGTCCAAAATAGAAATTGTTTGATTTTATAATATTATTTTATTTTAAGTTTGTAAGCGTCCATAGATAAACACGGAAATGTCTATAAGACTTATTGGTTACGGATACTTACTTCAATTAAACAATAATTGTTAATATTGCATTATGTACGAAATCTCTCTATTTTTAGTCTTTTAAATCAATCAATCAATCATAGTGTTTATTTGCAAGAATACATTTTACAATATGGGTAAATACTTAAATAACTGTAATAACTGTTTGTATATTTGAGTACTGTATTTTTTTTCCATGATTTTTTCATTTGTTGACGATCATAAGCATGTAATGCATCTACCTTTATGAGAATATAGTTAAAATTTAATAAATTGAAATGAATTGAGTGATAAAATATTTAGGTACTATTTAATACGATTATACTTTATTGAATTTGAAGCGATAATAGCTTGGTGGTAAAAGGTCCCGGCCACCGATTGGGAGGTCGCGGTTTCAAAATCCTATCACAAGCTTGAGCTTTCGGTGAAGGTAACATCGTTACGAAATCCATGGTGGTAGGACATTATCTCATGCTCGCCTGGCTTGCTACCTAGCTCTATACCTAGTTTACCACCCTCACCCAATTAGTAAAAATCTGTCACCAAGGTATTCCATTCCAGCAGCTATCCTTGAGAGCCAGTGTAATCTAAGCATAGTGTGTTAACACCCTCGACCACATCAGGTGAGATTGTGGTCAAACGCTAACCTATAAGAGACAAAAAAGAACTAAATATATAAAAAACAACAAAACAAAATAAGGTAAACTTATGTAGATTCATTGCAAAAAAATACTTTATGATATAGTATATAGGTATGCAAAATAAATATATCTTGATCAAAAAAAATAACAATAAAAAAAAAACAAGAAAGTCACTTACAAAAATATTTTGTGATAAATCAAATTACTTACCGTATTAGTCCAATAATAACCTATTTTATTTAATATGTTGGTTTTTAGATTTTAGCATAGCTCTGTTTTTATTGGATCTATGTTAAGATACCGTATATAACTAATATAACATGAAACATCACTAACAATGACTCGTTGATTGCATAGTACATAGGATGACCATATAAAAAATTCGTCTCAAATGATAGCGACATCGCGGCGCCTGTCATAGGATCCCTAAAAAAATGTGAGTAAGGTATTGGTCACATATTGATTGGGGATAATATTTAGAAGACAAGGAATTATAAATCTTATAAGCACTGAACATAGGGGTTATAGTAGTCCTCCAATCAACTTGATTATTTTCACATTAATTATTTAATACGTGGTATGATCTTAGCTTTACAAATTTAGCATTATAAATAGTCCCGATCTCAATAAATCACCATCAGTTATTTTAACGGCAGCCAGCAGTGATCATTCCTCCACTAGAGATTATCTTCAAAGACCGACAAAAGTATGTAAGTAACAACATATTATATAATAATATATATGTATATATAATTGTACTGGGTTGTGGATACTCTTGAGTTAATAATGTGAAGCAACTTGTTCTAAGTATCAGCAGCCTTATTCTTTGTCTTTATAAATAATTGAAATAATGATTAGTAAATAATGACAATTATCTTTTTGTTGTCAGGTTTTCCAACAATCCGTTCGAGTCGGACAGTGAGGTACCGTCAACTTCACAGCGGAAGAAAACTACTAAGCAGCAGACTGCGAAAAAAACTCGATCGAAACCGTCGAGCAAGAAACCAACGCCTGCGCCTTTATTTAGGTCAGAATCTGAAAGCGACAAGCCAACTACGTCGGCTGCGGCTGTGGCATCAAGGAAAAAAAGAAAACTTCAAGTTTTCCAAGATTCAGAGGTATGTCGAAATACAGAATGCAACTTTTTTACAAAATAGACTAACACTGACCATTTTCTGACTGACATTATGTGACAATGCAGTGTACAATATAACACATTGTCTAGAAGACCCCTACTCTACTCATTAATGACTCGAATACGAAATATCTTCAGATAATACAAACTTTTGAACATAATATATTAGTAAACTACATTTATCGTATAATACTTTTAGAAAATGTTTTTATAGGTAAAAATATTCATCGCAGTTACTTAGAATCTTATGCAATTCGTTCGCTCATGGTGACATGAAGTCTGCGAGTTAATTGTTTACGTTTTCATTATGTAGCGACGGCTATAGAAACATACATAAGTTTTGTATGTTGAGTACGATATTCGTTTAGTTGCTTATGTTATTGTTCAATAATAATTGAGTTTAGGTATTGCTCTATAATATAATTGATATAATACAGATATAATTGTAGCCCATCATGATCATTTTTCAGCTTCCTTTATTGGAGCAACACACCAAAAATGCAATTTAAACGCAAAAACATGTTCATATATCCCGATCATTTTTCATAATCTGTCAGGCTATGACTGTCATTTGTTTATAAAAGAACTTGCAGCTGTTTGTGGACGTATTAATCTAATTCCAAAAAATAAAGAAAAGTATATCTCACTTACGAAATTCATCCCTATTGACGTAAAAAATGTGGCTCAGCTCAGAAAATTAAACGAGTCAATAAATTTTGACTCGTTTAATTTTCTGAGCTCCGTCTGGATAATTTAGTAAAATCAATGAGACTTGAAGACTTAAAAACTATGCACGAATTTTTTAGAGATAAAAAATTATTTGATTTAGTCAGCAAAAAAGGGGTATACTGCTATGACTATATAGATTCATTCGAGCGCTATGAAGATACAGAATTACCTAACTGAACGCATTTTTATAATAAACTTACATCTGAACCTGTTTCAGATAAAGATTATGAACATGCTACAGATGTTTGGAATGCTTTTGAAATTTCTAATTTAGGAAAATATACAGATTTATATCTCAAATGTGACGTACTTCTCTTATGTGATGTTTTTGAAAAATTTCGCACTATGAGTTTAAAATTTTATAACCTAGACCCATGTTTTTATGTGTCGTCACCATCATTGAGTTGGGATGCCATGTTATTATATACGCATATTAATTTGGATCTCATTTCAGACATTGAAATAATATATCAAATGTTAGAAAAAGGAATACGTGGAGGTTTGGCACAATGCTCCTTGAGATTAGCAAAAGCGAATAATAAATATCTTCCTAACTATGATGAGCAGAAACTAGACAGTTATTTAATTTTCAGTTATTTAAGATTGTGTAAATCTTTATCGTTTTGCAATGATGCAGAAGATGCCAATCGGAAACTTTAGGTTTCTAAATGAATTTGAAGTATAACATTTTGATGTGCTTAAAACTATGATTGATAGTAGTACAGGATTTATTCTGGAAGTTGATTTACACTATCCTTCAGAACTTCATGATTTACATTCTGATTTACCATTTGCTGTTGAAAAATATGTCCCTCCCGGTAGTAAAAAGAAAAAACTACTTGCTAATTTAAATGACAAACATAAATATTTTATTCATTATGGTCATCTAAAAGAATGTCTGAAAAAAGGTATTATTTTACTCAATGTTTATAGGATACTAGCATTTGACCAAAAATCATTTTTAGCTCCGTATATTATGTTAAATACAGAGTTCAGACAAAAAGCAACTTCCGATTTCGAGAGAGACTTTTTTAAGAAGCAAAATAATTCTATATTCGGCAAAACAATCAAGAACAAGAGAAAACAAGCAGATGTTAAATTAGTTAATGTTTGGAAGCATGTCTCAAATAGAACAAATAAAGTTTGTGGGGCAGAAAAATATATAAGCGCTCCTAAATTTAAGAATTTGTCCGTCTTATCAGAATCCTTAGTTGCCATTCAGTTACAATAAACGAAAATCGTACTTGACCGACCTATTTATACCTTACCCTTGAAAGAAATATTTGAATATTGAAGAAAATTTGCAAAATATAATTCCGATGATAATGACAATAATTTTGACGTCAAATCTTTAAATGAATTAAAATCTGATTATTCAATTGGTCAGGACTTTCAAAGTGAAAGTGAAGACTCCTTGAAAAGTACTCGTTCAAGTACAGTATCTACTATACCTGATAAAAATATAGGTATAAGAACGTCGATTGAAAGAAAAGGATGTGTAACAAACTTAGATACTCCTTTTTTGACGATGATTGCATAAGAGAATTTACTTGATGATGACTTCAATTTGTTTAATATTCCTTTTGGAATACGCCGTGAAAACAATAAACTGATGATGGTGAACTTGCCAATTTATTTCAAAACTGATAACGATATAATATCTGGACAGCCCTATATGTCTACTATTACTGTCGGTGATAAAGATTATGAAATGACTGCAGACTTAAAATAACTTTTGCTGAAGAAAAAACCAAACATAGAAATAGTAACTGAATTAGATAAACTTGTTTATAAAGAAATGTTATGCAACACGAATGCTCATAAGAGAGATTTTCAAAGTATGGGCCAAATTAAAGGGGACAAGGGAAGGAAGTACTGTCGAATAATTAAACCTTTATTTTTTTAATCAGAGCAATCGCATGCTTCAAACATTAAAAAAGGACTTGGCTTGCCGATTTTTAAAAAACATATAAAAAGGACACCGATTTTATTTATTGGGATAATCCCAATGAGCTAATCGAAAAGCTTATGCTATTAATAGCATCAAAAGATGCTGGCAACAGTAATCATGACACCGAAATTATATCAATAATTGAAGAATTGAAAGAAGCTGATATAATTAAGGATTAAAAATTTCAGATCAAATGAGATCAGATATCCTATAGTTAAGTTTAAAAGACAAATTGAACAACATTTACTTGAACCACTCAGTATTAAATAGACGTTGTTTAAATATTAACGTCAATAAATTTGGACTCCATGTTCACAAACACGAAAGAAAGATAAAAAGTTGTGTGGAAAATATATGTAATTTGAAACAAAATATTGATGGAAGTCTGTATTTTCAAAACAAGATACATTATAGTCTTAAAAATACTATAGATTTGAATGATAGCGCAACAAAAGATTACGTTGACAAATCATTGCAGGATCTTTTGAATAAAATTTTAACATATGACGCTTTAATTTCAGAAATACATAATAAAATTAATAATTTTGAAAAATCCTTTGAACGTTATAAAAATGAGCAAAAAAAGCGTAGTAAATGAAATTCATAAATACGCTAGGGTAAATTTTCCTCGAAGACATGTTATCATGAAAGACATAGATGACCTTTGGCAAGCCGATTTAATTGATATGCAATCTTTTGCAAAACATAACTTGGGTTATAATTACATTTTAGCTATCATTGATACATTTTCAAAATTTGCATAGGTCTATCCACTTAAACAAAAAAGCACGGAATGTGTAACACAAGCTTTTCAATCGTTAATGGAGTAAGGTCGCATTCCTAAAAATTTACAAACTGACTTAGGTACAGAATTTTACAACGAAAAGGTTCAGAAATTGTTAAATAACTACAAAATAAATCATTATTCTACATATTCTACAAAAAAAAGCATCAATTGTCGAAAGGTTCATAAGAACTCTAAAATCCAAACTGTACAAGGAGTTTAGTTTGAAAGGGGCGTATAAATGGACAGATGGTTTGTTATACAAAGTGGATGAAACATATAACCAAACTGTTCATAGAACAATAGACTTAACACCAGCTCAAGTCAATAAAAACAATAAAGTACTTTTATTGAACAGATACAAATATATGTATGAATCAAATACTCAAAAAGCTAAAAAAACTTAAAGTTAATGATTTCGTTCGTATTAGTAAATATAAAGGAACATTTGGAAAAAGTTATACGCCAAATTGGTCTACAGAAATATTTAAAATTAATAAAAATTCAAAATACTAACCCTTTTACTTACTTATTGGAAGACGCTAGAGGTCGTCTCATACTTGGAGCATTCTACATTCAAGAACTACAAAAAATACAACATCCAGATGTCTACCTTGTAGAAACAGTTTTGAGAAGAAAGAAAAATAAATGTTATGTTAAAAGGTTAGGATTTCCATCTAGTGAAAACAGTTGGATAGATAAAACTGCTATTTTATAAAAGAATCGGAACACTAATTTTATATCAGTCAGTTATAAGTTATGAAAGAGAATAGTCTTCTCAACAGTTTAATTAATTGTTTTCCTTTTGAACTTCATTTACCAGGATATAATTACTGTGGCCCAGGAACTCGTTTAAAGGAAAGACTTGCTCAAGGAGATAAGGGTATCAATCCATTGGACGAATTCTACAAGCACCACGATATATCTTACAATAAATCCTTAAATTTAAAAGATCGTCATAAAGCTGATACAATTTTACTAAAAATGTCAAAGAAACGGATATCATCTTCTAAAGCCAGTGTTGGAGAAAAAATTGCTGCTACTTTAGTAAACAGAGCAATGTTAGCTAAAGTTAGTTCAGGGTCAGGGCTAAAAAAGAAATTTAAAAACATTGTATCTCATACTAGGAAACATATACGTAAAATGAAACCTAAATGTAAAAAAATGGCAATAGAAATGGCTTTTGCAGCTGCTAAGGAAATGGCTAAAGATCTGCCTGTTCAACTACCTCGGATTATACCTATGCCAAAGTCAGAAGGTTTTCTTCCTCTAATACCAATTTTCGCAGGATTGTCTGCTGCTGGTAGCTTAGCCGGAGGAATATCTGGTTTAATTAAAACATATAATGAATATAAAGCTGCAAAACAACATCTTGCCGAATTAAAAAAGAAAAACCAGAAAACTATAGGAGTATCCATTGGAAAGGGTTTGCATCTTAAACCTTATAGGAATGGTTTGGGAATATATTTAGCAAAAAAAATATTCATCGTTTGCCTAAACGAGCCCTTTCTAATATTGATATCTTAATTCATGCCAAACATATTCTTTATTTTCGAGGTGTATTTATGAGAAATGAGCTACCAAAGAATCCTCTACCTATAGAGTGTGGCATTATTAATTTAGATTGTTTGAAAAATCCTGGGTCACATTGGGTAGCATATGTAAAAAAAAAATACTATGTTGAATATTTTGATAGTTATGGAAATTTGAGACCTCCGAGAGAATTTATAGAATATATGGCAAAATTCAAGATCGTGTATAATTACGACAATTTTCAAAAAAATAACTCGTACAATTGCGGACATCTATGTCTTAAATTTTTGAAAAGGTTTTGGTGTAACAATAGTTTTAAATAAATACCGTGTTCCTACTCATTTTATTTTGTGAAATTGTGCTTTATTAAAGGACGATGTCCATCACGTTAACGATTTTAGGCAATAAATCTGTATTAGAAACATTATTTAATCCGCCTTTAAATTTAAATGGTCCTTATGAGTGTGAATTGCTATATTTCTCTCTTTATAATGCTATACCAAATTTTAATGAGAGAAATAACTTATTTGTTTATGGCGACAATTTGATCAATGAAATAAAAATTCCAAATGGTTCTTATGACATACTTGATATTCAAGAATTTATAAAAAGTGAAATTAAAGACTGTGATATACAAATTGAATCGAATAGTAATACGTCAACGTGTTCTTTATTGTGCAATAAAAGCGTGAATATTGAAATAAATAACCCGATACCATGTTGGGACTGCTTGTCACCGGTAATAGAGTAAGTTGCCAGAATTGACATTACGATGACCCTCGTATCTCTTCGGACTTCTGATAACCCTTTATTACCCCAGCGCAACTTACTGCTTCTTCAATCTCTATCAACTTCTCATCGGCCCTCAAGGTGCATGCATTGTATATTGCCAGGTCCAGAGATCGTGGGGTTGGATCTCTGCCAGGGATGCTTACCACCCCCTGCTCCACCGTTATCGTAGCTGCTACCGGTGCGAGGAATAACGGAGCCTTCGGGGACTGGGGGCCGACATTGCGGTGTGTCACCACGCTTTGCAGGTGATTTGGTAACTGCAGTGTTACAAATATGTACTCGGAGGTCGCTGCTGCCCTTCCGGTGTGTATTTCCCTATTCACCTCTTACGACATCCGCGAAAGGATTGGGAGGGGTCATATTCTAAGCAGAGACCGCCACGAAACTTGGATCACACATCGTTATAAATACATAATAAAAAAACAATAAAATATTTATTAAGCAATAAAAAAGTATGTATAAGTAAATTTTATGGCGCCACTAAAACTGAATTTATGATAGTCAATTTCAGTAAACGATATAAGATTCGAAAAATGCTGTATGTAATAACGCAGATTCTATAAGGTATTTACTCGTAGCTAAATGCACTGCCACTGAATAATATTACATTTACTGTACAAGCTCACAGCATGAAGTTTTTTTTCATATTCCAGAACACGAATGTTTAAAGTAAGACGGATTTCACACCGCCAAATTGAAAGTGAAGCACCCAAGCTATGCCAATCCGCTCGTACGCACATGCCTCACACATACACTTTGAGCACGTTATTTGCCGATCGGCCGCCACATCGCAGCACGATCTCAACCTTATTAGTCATGTTAATTTTGTCAAGCTAAAAAGTAAGTAAGTTTAATTTAAAAGTTAAAAAAAAAACAACTGCGAACAAAACTGTCAAAAAACGGTCAAGAACCTTCACAAAAACTCGACTACGTACTAAATTATAAAGAGGCAAATATTTAAGTGAGAAATTTAAATCGTTACAGATTTTTGGAACCGTCGTTTGGTATGAAAAATTATAAGAGAAACCTAAAGATGATTTTCAAATACCTATTCAATGATACCCCACTTAACCACTTAACATAGTTCGTCGACTTTCATTTCTTACGTAATGTGGCATCGATTTATCGTCATATTGAATATTGATTACTGTCATGCCTTATTTAGTAGCACTCGCAAGATTAAGACAAATCGATTGACGTAAGAATCATCAAAATCAGTCTACCCGTTTGGTCCACATAGTGCCACAAAGGAACAGACATACGTACATACATACGTTGATAAAAACATTACCCGGCCATTGCTTTGGGCAGTCTAGTAAACAAGCAAGGTCAAGGTCGATAAAGTTGCTAACCAACTTTATTGTTGAAGATCCTAAATGGTCATTCGAAATGAAATGATGAGAAAAGTCTAGAGATGATTTTTTAATACCTATTCAATGATATCCCACTTAATAAAGTTGGTCGACTTTTTTTTTTTCGATTCTGTTTGTCGCCATATTCAATTTTGATTACTGCCTTGTAATCAAAATTACAAGGCAGTAACACTCGCCAGATCAACAAATCGACTGTCTTACTGATTGGCAAAGGCCTTCACTACCTTTATTTAATTCTATAGCTTATGTTTTACCTTGCTCAGCAACTCACTTGCACTTTGCATCTAATTCAAAAAAAGGTAGGTACCTACCTGTGTGTGGACGATACCTTCTTCTGTATCTACAAATAAACTGTACAAAAAATTAATAACTGGAACAGCAAATAAGTTCTTCAAACTCTAACATGTAGTTAACTAAATCCCGAATCAAGTACAGAAATTCTACATCCCCATAAATATCTAAGCGTTGAAATTCCCAACTAATCAGAATATTAATCGCTGGAACTAGCGTGAGTAGCTCGAGTAACGCGCAAAGACTTCAATTACTCCTCGCATGAATAATGCAGGCGATGCGCGCTCAAATTGTAATCGGTTGTAAGTCGGCATTAAGTTAGCTACACACGTAACTAAAGAACATATCACTAGCTTTTGATGCAATATTACCTTAACCTTAATGCTTGAAAAGGCAAGGAAATGCGTTATATTATAATTATCCGTGTGGAACGCATGCAAAATATTTTATGAAAACTCTTAAAACAACTGTAATAAATTAAATAGTCTAGTACCTACGTCAATATAAATCTTCAATAATAGCAATTTTCTTCATAGACATATTTGCCTTTTCAACCGACTTCAAAAAGGAAGAGGTTTTCAAATTAACTGTATGTTTTAACATGTTTTATTTTTATTTCTGACTAGATACTACAATCGTTGGACCACGATCTCACCTATGGGAAGGAATTATCGGTCGAATGTGTAGCACGGTTGCCTAGTAGATAACTATTAACTCTAGACATAATCATCCTTAATCTCCAGGATTGTTGAGAACCAATTCTGATGGGTTTTTTATAAGATGGTAAAGTGGCTCATCATAAATAAACCTCCCATGTTATAAAATTAATTTAAAGACAGATTCTTTCAAAAAAATATTCATAAATTTTTAATTATTATTTTGTTGGTCTAGACTCTAGAGACACTAGGTACGAAATCGAACGGTTTCGAGTTCTGCAAGGAGCAATAATTTAATTTTGTGTGATGAGCAGAAATTAATGTTTCCGAGTCATGGATGTAATATTCCTGTCTATGTATGTTTATCCGTTAACTAGTATCCATAGTACAGGGTATCCTAATTGGTGTAGAATTGTCCCGAATATATTATAAATATTAGTAACCATTTTGGCATTAACGATAAAAAGTCTTAATATTTAATTATGTTTGTCTATGCTCGCTCGTCAATCATGTAGATTCGTGTGTAGCCACCTTAACTCTGTCTAAGTTGACTCGTGAGTTTCAAGACTTGAATCTCTTTAGGAATATAATTCGCGGCACATGTCTCTAATTAAATAATTTGCTTGGGTTTTATGTGGAGCAAGTTTTGTTTAAGATGTTGAGATGTGCGTTTGAGGCTGGATCATTGTCGAGACACAGTTATACGCGTCGTTGCGCGCGAGCGGTTGTTGGAAACATTTTATGTGCTCCACTTCAGAATTGCCAATGAAATAAACATTTGACTTGATTTCTAAACTTGAAGTAATAATACCAAGATTTTTCTTTCTATTGTATTTTTCAGTATTCAATACTGTGCTCCTGCTGGGAATTAAAACTGACATTAATAACGCTAGTGTTTAACTCTTCTAATTAGATTACTTGCAAAGAAAAAAACGTTAGATAAGCGTTTCTTGCTTGCTTGCATGCTTTAGAGGGCTTAATATACCCTCTGAAGTACGGACCAATGGAAATCTGCATATAACTTAGAAAAATCAATGCAATGGTAGCCTAGCGGTATACTAGTGCAAATTAGAAGACAAATAAACCGGATTCGGTCCTCAGCTCTGCACCAATGAGTTTTCTAAGTTATGTGCAGTTTGCCATCGCTACGTGCTTCGGAGGGCACGCTATGCTGTCGATACCGGCTGTTATTGATAAATAGCAGTAAGTCTTGTCAGAGACCCTTGGCAGCCTGACAAACTCTTACACCAGAGGCCAGTGCTACCTCACGCGACAAGCATGTAAGCAATTCAGACTAGTTATCTACCGCTAACATCGCTCATACGCGTTTCTAAACAAATCAATTTTAAACATTATCGGTACAAAATAATTAATTTAAAGCCAATTATAAAAAAGTAGCCATGTCATGGTGAAACTTAGAACGGGCTATCAAAATAAAATGCGAACACAAAATTTCGTGTCCGTGTTGATTGTTTCGTTATCTGGAGCGAATCCTGGATGTCGCTCAGGTCATAAAAAATAATTTTCATCGCAACTGAACCAACATGTAAAAAATCAACTTCGTAAGATAAGAGGATGTTATTTTAACTCAGCTTGCAAGATTTAACATAAATAAACTAACATACATACATACAAACATACAAGGGGTGCGTTTACTAACTACGCTCGACGACGCACAGTTCATTCACGGCGTCGTCGGGCGTACGCACGGGTCACCCGAAAAATTATAGAGGGGGGAAAGAATAGTATGAAACTGACACTTGACAGTTGTCAGTTCTATGTAGACGTCCAAAACCGTTCACTAACACCGGATGATCGAGCGATATTTGCACGGGTGATCTGTGCGTAGTTAGTGAACGCACACCAGGCTCCAATATTTATGTTTTTTTTTTCATAAATATGCTGGGTCAACCACAAATCTGATAAATGTGAAACTTAAATAAGTATATGTTTTTGAGATCTTTATCACTCCGTGATCGAGACAAAAAAATTATTAACAGAATTTCATTCGATACATTTTCTGATCAAAAATTACGTAATTTTCAGTTGTACTTTAATTTTTATGCTCAACGGCTTAAGTTTTAACTCATAAATAAATCTCACAGCAAGAAAATATAGTTTATTATCCTCTGCCAAGACAAAATTTACCTTACTAAATTATTAGCCTGCCAATAAAATAAATAACTTTTGAGACTTATGTCATTTAGTTCCGAGTTAAATTGTTTGTTCAAACAGCGCTCGAGATATTTAACCTTCATCAACCTTGTTAAACCTCAGTGCTTGTTGCGGGTAGCGGGTGGCAGGATGGAGAGCGGAGCTAGCGTGGGAAATTGTATTAATGGAGCCAGGCCTTTTTAATAAAGTTTTAATATGGTAAATCTGCCTTTATACAGTGTTTATTTAACAAGTCTAATACAATTCCTGTAGAATGCCTGCAGAGAAGATTTTATTTCAAGCGAGTCGCCTTCGGTCGAGGAAATAATTGAAAAGGTAACATTTATTATCCGACTCTGGCGTTATTTTTGCATTTTAAAGCCTTTGCGGGAAAATATTGCTTTATGAGATATATTTAACAAATTCATAGGAACTGTATATTATTGGATAAGCTCTAAATATAATAATATGATGCACAGGTGCATAATAAAGCAGTAGTAACAATATGTATGTAATGACTGACGAAGTGCTCTGGCTCCAACGGGCTCTTGAATCCTGGTACCTTTCTGGTGACTAGTTGTGCTTATGTAATTTAGAAAAAAAAGTCATCCACACTAATATATAAAAGTGAAACGTTGTCTGTTTGTTTTTTTTCTTTGGGGAGCTTTAACGTCAAAACGGTTGATCCGGTTTTGATGAAACTTTGTAAATAAGTAGGTACTGTACAATATAGAGACCAACATATGATACTTTTCATGCCGAAAAATGGTTAATTGCCACGGGAAAACTGGAAAATGAATTTATTACTCGCTGCAAACAACGGAATGACATGCGTTGCTGTGGATACGAAATAATAACAAGTCTGTCAAAAAGCAGCAAGAGAGTTGGTGCTATATTTTTGCATTCTTTTAAATATCCTAGATGAAGTGTAGTCCACGGGGACGAAGTCGTGGGCGAAAGCTAGTACCACGATGAAGACTGGGACCCATACAAAGAGGCGCGGGTGGCATACTAGAAACTGCTAAGCTCCAAAGGTCGTATGTCATGGAAAAATATAGTGCAAGCATAGAAAAGAACAAGCAGGCAAATAGGGTCAGGAACATTCTAGCAGCTGATTCTAAGCGTGAGTTATAAGTTTAGGGTGTGTATCCGTGTCAGTCTGTGGCATAGTAGCTCCCAAACGAATGGACCGATTTTGATGCGTATTATTTGTTTGAAAGCTGACGTGATCGAGATGGTTCTTAGATATATGGGGAGGGGGAGGGGAGAGGGGGGAGGAGAGGGAGAGGGGAGAGGGGGGAGGTGAGAAAAAGGGGGTGAAAATCGTAGCTTCCAAACAAATGGACCGATGAAAAGCTGAGGTAATCGAGATGGGGGGGATGCGGAGGTCAGTATCATAGCTCCAAACGAATGGACCGTTTTTGATGCGAATTTTACTGTTTGAATGTTTATGTGATCCCAAATGAATGGACCGATTTTAATGCGGGTTTTTCTGTTTGAAAGCTGTTGTAATCGCGATAGTTTTTAGCTATAATTGGAGATAGGGAATTTCATAAATTTTTAATTTGTGCTTGTTCTGAATTCTTGTTGGGTTTGATTGCTTTCATAAAATGTCTCTCTCAACCCAGAATGACTCTTGCCAAAAGCCTTTTAGGCCAATTCAATTGTTTCATGTCTTGGACAAAATTGGTTTGATTAAATGGTAACATACTTAAATTAAATATGTACTAATTTGTTCAATCTATAAAATATTTCCAATAAATGAATTGACAATAGAAAATCATGCTCCAAACTTGGACTACTTCAATTCATACAGACATTTTCATAAAAAAGTTTCCTTTTTTATTGGGAAACAATTAAATTTCATCAAGAATTATGTAAGCTTCAGTGCCAAGCAATGGCTTCTGCAAATAATTTGGCACCAATTCTAGCATCTTAGACATTTTTAAATTCGAGATTATCTATTCAAAAGCCAAATTTCTTTTGCTTCATCGCTACGGATGAAGAAGTAATTTGTATCGTGATATTCGTGACATCAATTCAATACATAGTATAAAACAAAGTCGCCTGCCCTTTGTAACGCTTATTCATTTAAACTACGCAATTAATTTTAATGCAGTTTTCATCAATAGATTCAAGAGAAAGGTTTATACGTATGTTTTTTTTGTGTTAATTTGTTGAAATATGACGATAAATGTTCAAGATATCGGAAGAAATCAATACGTAGTATAAAACAAAGTCGCTTTCCGCCGTATGTCCCTTTGTAACGCTTAATCTATTAAACTACGCAACGGATTTTAATGCGGTTTACATCAATAGATTGACTAATTCAAAAGAAAAGTTTATACGTATAGTTTGATATTGTTTCATATTGATTTGTTGAAATATGACGATAAATGTTCAAGACATCTGAAGAAATCAATACATAGTATAAAACAAAGTCGATTTCCGCCGTCTGTGCCTCTGCTAAATCTTTTAAACTACACAACGGATTTTAATGTGGTTTTCATCAATAGATAGTGTTTTAATAGAAAAATTTATACGTATACTTTGATATTGATTTCTGATAATTTGTTGAAATATATGACGATAATTGTTCAAGATGTCGGAAGCACTCAAACCCACTGAGCTTTTTTAATAAGGAACGTTAAACTTCGTATGAAAACTCGCATAGATACGGGCATTGTAAAGAGAGTTTATTCGAAAACCAAACTAGCCTCCATAGTACTTGCACCTGTTATTATTTATTATGTGACCATAGGCAGAAGAAAAAAAACAACCCAATGTCCTCGTATCTTCTATATGGTCTTTAGGGGCGATTGTAAGGAATGAAACGGTGTTTGGTGTTATTTTAACAGTTTCGTATTTTATAATTTTCAAGTTAACACAAAAATGTCGTCAAAGTATTAGTGTGTTAGTGATTTCTTCATTGCACCCGTGTGCATCCGGGGCGGGTCGCTAGTTTGTTAATATATATCAAAATTAGTTTTAAATCGATACTTATTTGCTGTTTTGCAACGTAATTGCTTGCTTGCTTGTTGTATGAGGTAGTGCTGGCCTCTGGTGTCAGAGTTTATCAGGCCGCCCAAGAGCCTCTAAATGGCTCATTTAATCGTCATCATCTTCAGTCCACTGCTAAACAAGGGCCTCCCATATTGTAGAGGGGATTTTGCCATAAACCCCGCGCGGGGTGCACTTCTATGCAATCGTTTGACCACGTAGTAGGTATTGTGCGAGATTTGACCTCCTGGTCCTCTCAAACATCATACGACGGTAAAATGCAGCGGTCGTCATAGATAACTTAATTGTGCGCTTCCATATATGCGAGGGAATATCATACATAAAGAGTTTTGTTATGGGAAAATCATTTCTTTCCTTTATTAATCATTGTTAACGCCACTCATCGATCGATATGCAATCATCATCATCATCATTTCAGCCTTTCAAAGTCCACTGCTGAACATAGGTCTCCCCCAAAGAGCGCCATGACGAGCGATCTTATGCCACCTCCATCCAACGACTTCCTGTCCCTACACTTCACTTACTTGTTCGTGGCTACCATTGGAGAACTTTTATTCCCCAGTGGTTGTCGGTTCTGCGAACTATATGGCGTGCCCAATTATACACCAATTATGTGTTCAAATTAAAAACTTGGTCCGACTTTGACAAGCGAGGTATCAATCGATTCGTTTTCATCACAAGAGTTTTATAGGCTATATTTTTACCCGACCCTAATTGGGTTTTAGTATGTGAACTTTTGTCTTGTTTATATAGCCACTGCTAT
Source organism: Alsophila aescularia (assembly GCA_946251855.1). Taxonomy (NCBI): domain Eukaryota; kingdom Metazoa; phylum Arthropoda; class Insecta; order Lepidoptera; family Geometridae; genus Alsophila; species Alsophila aescularia. The sequence goes on from OX276377.1 coordinate 41,781,942, forward strand.
TGATTTCGCAGAGACCTGTTAATTACCTGATCGTTCAAATCCTACACAAGTCAAAAGCTTAATTTGACAAATTAGAGATACTTAGGTCAAATGACAATTGTTTTAATTGACAATCACTTTAGATAATGTTTTCAAGCAATATGTTTAAAGTTCATTGTACCATTGTTCCACATTTCTCTCAAAACTTCCACAAATTCAAATAGATTCCAGTTTTATTCCCACTGCCCCTAAATTGTGCAATATTCGTTCGCAACTGTCAGCTACCCCGTTCTCTCGATCGCGGACGCTTGTTTTACAGCTGTCCTTCCTTCTCTCAGTTTAATTAAACGCCCGCCGGCGGCTCCACTCGCAATTAAACGCTTATATTTTACACGTTATTGAATCTTGACGTTTCAGACTCCCATTTTTAGGGCTGTGTCACACTTTGCGGCGGCATTATTTGCACGCAGCCAGAGCGCTGCGACAGCGCGGATTCAGTGCATGCGTGGTTAGAACTATTCCTCTTGCTAATTCTAGGACAACACAATGCCCAGCACAAAGATGGCCCAAGCAACAACGTTGTTAAAAGGCCGCCCAAAAAAAAGCAGTGTAAGGTTTTTATTAGGATTCATGTATGTTTGTATGTATGTGAGTTTCTGTATTCCACCATAACTTTTAAATGCCTGGACAGGTTTAGACAGGTTTACATCGAGTAAAATGGGTAATTTTTTTTTTTTTATTTCTATTTTGCTTTTGTATAGCTTCATTTTCACAGGCGTATTTTTTTTTTCGAATTTTACTATATCAAAATGAAGGTCTTGATAAGCTCTGTCTGTCTCTGTCTGCTCTGTCTCTGTCTGTGTGTATATAATTTATTGGCATAAGTTATATTTTTGGAAAGGCAGGCGTAATTTTTTAGCTTTTAAGCTAGTTATTTCCGATATTTTTCTGTATACAATCCCATTGCTGCATTGGTGATAATACTTTACAGTCACGAGCATTAATATGTATGCGTACAGATTTTCTTATTTAAGTACAAATTATAATGTTCCTTAGATATGTAAGTGGACGAATTTCTGTTCAAAATAAAGTAATCGTCCAATTGTGATAAAAATATAAATTCTGCATCATATTATGTTGGGGAAAAACACTATTTAATGGTTAGGTACATACCTACTTTTTTTGGATATTTGCAATAGTAGCAAAATATGGACTATATTTTAACTCCATAATTTGCATATATCCATATATTGCATATATCCATATTTTTTAATCCATGTAGCGTTTCTTACTTACCATTATATCAAAATATTTGAAATCAAATAATCACATTGTAATCACATTCACAGTACCACTAAATAAAAGTATTTTAGATTTGTATTGATGTCAACCACGACATCACATCAAAAATACACATAAAAACCATTAAAATTTATTCACATTTTGATAGTTGAAAGTATTTTGGATTGTTGTTAATCCGTAAATAAATAGAAACAAATACAACCCTAAAACGATAACTAAAAATAAATCGACCACAGACAATATTAAACATTGGCAAAAAGATATAAACCGCTTGTTCGGAATTAATTTTAGAACGTTTGCGTGAATATTCAAAATTCAAATGATTAAATAGAATTATATAAAGACCAAACGCAACTAAATTGTAGATTTAGAATGTAAAAGCCTACTTTCATATGTAATATAAGTTACATAATATAACACGTCTGTTAATTTTGTCTTTCCGTTCAACCCAATTGTGAGCTAAAAATCAAACGAAAAGTAAGTACATATTGTCGAAAAATAAACTTTGAAGGATAAACTCACTTTTGACAGACTGTTGGGCGTTTGTTTACAACACAAAGTGGTGTTTGTAAACGAGTATTACATATTTGATGCGTTAAATTCTTGAATTAATAATTAAACTAAATGTGCAAGTGAGCTTATAATTACGTAAATCGGCCTGTATTGATGGGAGGTGTCCAAGATTTTCGACTTCCCAACTTCGAAGGACGTCCAATTTGCAATTGGCAAAGATGACGAAGCTTTTTTAGCATAATTCAAGGAGCAACGCGGACTCAGTGTCCGTATATCCAAGTTTCCCGGACACTTTAAAACTCGAAAAAGAAGGTAAGTCCGATGGCATAATTCACACGTAGAGTAACAATCGTGGTAGTTTTCACGCTTATGTATTCATCTTTTGACGCCATTGTTAGATTTTCGGCAAAGTGTATGTAAAAAGATTCGAAGATTTTACTAAACCTTTGCCTTTTTTCTGATCCACCTCGGCTTTTCGCCAGGGACTTTTCGGACTCGGATTGCACCCACAAATTTGAGCGTTGAACAGTCTGACTTAGGTACTGATCATACCTACTCTTTGCTTTTCGATGCTGCGACACGCTTGTTATCACTATCACATCACGACGCCTGGCGTCGTTTTCTTCGATCAACCGCCTCTTCAACGATCGAATACACCTGGAGTCCGGCCATCTTATACTTCTTATTTCATCCCATCTGGTTGGAGGCTTACCGTCACCCTTGGGATGATCCAACACCATCTGCAGTGCTGATAAAAAAAAATGGTTTCCAAACTCCCTGCCCCCTCCCTCCCCAAAATTCCTTAGAAAACTACCTACTATTTTATACACCAAAAAAGTGGAGCTCGTTATGTACTATATCTAAGTAAAATTGCAATTAAAAATACATTGTTTTTTAAGTAAACTGGAAACGACATGGAAATTCTATTGTTTTTATTTGTTTTTGGTGATAGGTAAAGTAAAGAATTTACCAAATAATGTTTACAATTAAAACTAATGGGTGATTCCATGTAACGGGTGTAACAAGCCGTACACTTTCAACTGGTAATTTAATAATCCTTACCAATATATAAAAGTGAAACGTTGTCTGTTTGTTTGTTTGTTTGGGGAGCTTTCACGCGATAACGGCTGGACGGATTTTGATGAAATTTAGAAGGGGATAGCTTATACCCTGGAATAACATAGGATACTTTTTATTCCGGAAGTTTGTAAGTTTCCACGGGAAAACTGGAAAATGTTGATTACTCACTGTAAAAAACGGTTGCCGTGACCGAATGGTCTGTGGATGCCGTGGAAACGAAATAACAAATCTGACAAAAAACCTCAAGAGTGGTGCTATACCTACTTTTGCATTGGTTTTTAATATCCTGGAAGAAAATAAGATGCTTTTTTTCGCGGTAAACAGTAGTCTGTGCGTACGAAGTCGCGGGCGGGAAAACTAGTGTTTTATAAAGGAAGCATATTAGTTTTATAACTGCATTAGTAGCCTTTTTAACGTATATTAAGTTAATATTTCTTTGAGTTTTCTATAAATTTTATAGATTTCGAGAAAATCAGCTGCAAGTACCGTAACGGGCGTAACATGATTTTTCCTCTCACGTCCAGATGGCGAGTATATTTTTGAAACTCTGAAAATTGGACTCATTATATGAATAAAAATATACGGTGAGCTGTAGTGAAATTAATAACCCACCATCTACAACATTTATTAAAGAAAAACAGGTGATAATTTATAACTTACTTTAATATTTGTGCATAACGGGCGTAACGTGGTTTTGTAACTGGCGTACCGCTTGTACTATTATTTATTCTGTGGTACCACGTACGAATGAGAAACAAAGTTTTATGAAAAATATTTAATTTCTCAAATAATTTTGAAACAAAAACAAATTAAATGATGTAGAAACTCAAGTAATATAATTAAATGTAAAATTTACTGGTTTTCTTTTGAAACTATCAATAGTGTGATCAAAATTGTAGTATGTGTGGATACCCTTATTTTTTAACATTGGATCCGGTAAAATGCTAATAATATTTTTAAAAGGGACATCAGAATCGTCTTTCTCGTTGCTACTGAATACTTTGTTTTTTACATTATTTTTTTACCACGTTACAATACACAAGAAAATTTGGATTGTTGATATTCCATGGCTAGTTACTGTACATAGAACACCTACTCAGACAGCAAACGAGATATTCACTGCTCCTTACATAGAGCAGACTGATGCTGCTGCAAGTCACACATAAAGCTTATTTAACACACCTGCGGCGCCGCATCAGCAGCGCAGTACAACCGAAGCACTCTGTGTATCAAGGCCCTGGTCCCCTCACTTCCGTCTTGAAATAGTTATCTGTCGTTAGTGCGACAAGCACTAAAGAGGGTGGTCTTACGCTCAAGATTTCGGGCTTTTAACTTTTTTAATAAGTTTTTATGGCTAGGGTTGAAATTGCTAGCCTCTCTAGTTATTTCGTTTTGTGTGAGATTAATTTATTTCACATGACGTGTAAATATGTGATGTGTTCATGTAAAAACTGATGAGTACATGGTATTTAAGGTGTGCCGAATACATCCCTCCGATTACCTTAAATGGATCAGGTTATGAGCGTAATGTTAGCCTGATGCGTACAGCGGGTGTAATCTACGGACCAGCATTTACTGTGGATCGTCAAAGCTCTACGCTCCCTCTTTACATAACACACATACATTCAACATCTTCAAGGTCGTCGGTAAGAAAATGTCCAAAATAATAGAACTTTTATTCTAGCGTTACCTCTAATTAGGAGTACAATACAGATTAAAATTACAAGCAGCGCTTTTTATCCGCCGTTGTAAAAGAGACCCTATTCAGGGGCTACAGCCACACAATCTATTACTTATATTAATAGCTTTATGGAACAAAACGCCTGAACAACGAAGACGATTAAAAAAATGGTTTTGAAATAAGTTTTGATTAAGAATTTCACATTTTTTAAATTGTGTCTGTCTGTTTGCGTATCACGAGAAAACTTATGGACCGATTGCAATGCGGTGTTTAGTGTTGGATAGCCTAGGTTATAAACTAGTGTGTAGGTACTTGGTATCTCAATCCAATGAGAAGAAGTCAAGTAATCAATAAAAACAACAACTGAATTAAATTTGTCATATTGTACCGTATAGTTTATTTTGTCCTGGAATAATAAAATACTTTTATTTCAGAAAAATTACAAGGAGGGCATGGCTAGTAAACTTATAAAAGTACATCCTACAGCCCAGAAACCGCTTCAAAAAACTTATCAAGTGTTCAAGATCCGCAGCTTCCGAGTATAATGTCGAGAGTAATTAGTGCTGACCCAAATGAAACTTCCCGTTGTAACAACAGGGCGAAAGGAGGGGTGGGAAGGGTGAGCGGGGGGAAGTCGATAAATTAAACAAAAATGGGACATCCAAACAATCTGTGCCATAAACAAGTAACAAATTTAAACGTACGCCGCGTTTTTGGTTGTCGTTTATTATTTCGTGCATAATTTTTGTGGTTGCTCCGATGTATACCGCATAGATGTGGAGATTTTGTTTTGGCTTGTTTATAGGCTGTTATCGCTGGCCTATTGGCCCTGGGGGACAATTCCCAGTTGCTGTTTGACAGAATCTGTATGATTGACTATATTTTTCAACTTTAGGTTGCATGAATATTTAAGTAGATTTGGATTTGGCTTAATGCGTATTTTACGACACATATTTGCGATAAGTAGTAGATGGTTACGTAATGAAAAATTTCGTTTACCATTTTTTACCTTTGGTTTTGTTTATTTTATTGTTTACCTTAATATGACTAACTAGCTACGCCCCGCAGTTTTGCCCGCATGCAAACTTTGCCAAACCCGTTCACCCTTAAGAGAAGGATTTAAAAAAAACTCTTTAATGCACGCCTGTGGTGCTCAATGAACATATCTTTAGGCTGTGCGTTGTCTTTCAGTCAGGCAGTGATTATGTAAAGGTACTGTTATAAAGGTATACAAAATTTCACCAGTTTTAAATCAGAATAAATTGTAAGAATAAAATTAGTACTGCCGTAGACATTATGTCATATGAATGAGAACTTCTAATTAGCAAACTTTTGTTAAAAATTGACTATAAAATTCACGAAATGGTTGTGTGAACTGAATTTTATTTTACGCTGACATATTTTCACACTTCATTCTAATAACAATAAGTAACGATTCACCGAAACTAATACGTGATAACCAGAGATTTAGCCATTCCTATACTTAGGAACATCAAAAACTACGAGCCTTTAAATTTAATATGCAATATAACCTCATTTTATCTTGTTGTGTAGCATTCATTTTATTATTTTTTAGTTTATAGGGTTACACAAATTCTACGTCTTTATTATAAACCTCACGATGTTAAAAAATTCAAAACAAAAACGGTCGTTGAGTTGACCATAAATTTTATTTATTTCCCGACGTTCATCACCCAATAAATCACTATTCGCTTGTAAGTTGTAAGTCATATACCAATAACAATAAATCTATGGCGTCACCACATTGCCATAAAAATATTTCCGGTTTATTTTCTATAAACAACTTAAACAACTTCAGTAATTTGGAATGTAAACAATAGCTCCGCTTTTGATTTTTACTCTGCTTTAAACCTATAATTTAAAGCAGAGTAATTATGTTTTTATAACTTACTACTGCGCTGAAGCTAGGCGTTTTTCTTATGTATAACTTTGATGTCTTATGATCTATTCTAGGACAAAATTACCTCTAAAGTACTATAATACCAAATTTCATCTAAATTCGTTCAGCTGTCAAATAGTTTTTTTATCGATTGCTCCGCTTATACTCATCGCATCGAATTATTATTATTACTCATTTCATCGGATTTAAAGTGAAATCCCATCAGCAGCAAAAACGCATTTATGTTCTTGTTCAGTGGCTCTTTTAAAATCCTCGAGACTATTGTACTTTTCAGGATATTAAGGTATCCTATAAACTATGTGGAGACGCCGAGGAACGTCTCCACGGAATGCGGTTTTGCAGAAATTGAGATCAGAGGAAAACCCAATGTTCCAGGAATATAATCCTGGATCTAATTATAAAATTATGTGACCTTTGCGTTTTGTGGACTGTATTTTGTTATTCGTAAGGCGAAATGCGTTGTGGTGACAGATTGGTGACAGGTTAGCAGCCAAGGGTAGATGGTGGAAAAGAACGTGAAAGGAAAGACAATGCACGCGTACCTTTCGATGAACTCCTCCTCTGCCCAAGTCTCCAATGTTTCTGAGAAGGCCTAATCCAGGCCTGCAGCGCTGTGAAATCCTGTCCTTGAAGAGTGCAGCTGGCTTGCCGGTAGGGGGCAATACCCGTGTTCTAATAATGTCACTTAAACACTGTTTATTCACTATTTTAATCACCACTATTTATGCGTTCGTTTTATAGTCCTTTGGTACCCGGATAACCGATTTACATATTTATTTAGCGAACCGGAGATATTATTTGGTCATCAGACCGTCAGGCATTTTTGATATATAAGCGGCAGGCTGCAGCGTGCAGCGCGAACTCGTTTTTCTCCACCAACGGTTGGAGCCTTACTCTTTGCGTTTTCTTATGCACCTACACGCGCCATATCGCGACGCGTGAAACACATATACATCGTAGTCATGCGTGCAAGTGTGGGAAAAGGCAAAGGAAGTGAAAGTGGAACGAAAAAGAAATATGGCTGTCAACTGGACACCAAATCACCAATCATTCTGCGTAGATTATAAACACGTATTTTTGAATTAGCAAAGGTATTAAGCGGTGGTAACATTTCCCCCGGCCTTAAAGAGTCACCTTTAAAAAATAAATGAAACGCGAATGCGGAAAAGTAAGAATACTTGAATTAAATGCGTATATCTAACCTACTCTGTAAACTTAAATGTTTAATTAAGTAACATAATTGAGTAAGAGCATGAATCTACATCGCTGCTTATTGGCTCGGCAATGGGCACAGCCTGACAACAGGGCGCACAAAGCTCCCTTTGCTTATCCTCACGGCAGCTACGCGCGTTGTTCCGTCCTTCGAAGGGTGGACAGCTTCTATTACACCGAGAGGCCATGAAAGCGGTGGCGCATTGTCAACAATAATGATTACTACCGATCCCAGCTGGATCGGAGTGGATGGCGTGTTCCACTTGGCTCGAGTTTGTAATTGATGCAGATACTCGACTCTCCGTCGTTTCCAGACGACTGGACAATCTTATCTAATAGCGAATTTATTTAGAGTAAGTTAGGCACCTCCACAAGAGGTGCAGGTAACGTGTGCGTGGGTGGGGCGGTACGCCGAAAATGAAACGGCTTAAAAGGCGACACCACAAGAGGTGCGGGTCGCGAGTGCGGATGCGGAGCGGAATGCCGAAAATGAGAAGGCGTAAAAGGCGACACCCCAATAAGTGCGGGTCGCAAATGCGGGTGCAGGTGCGGTATGCCGTAATGAGACGGCGTAAAAGGCAACACCACAAGAAGTGTGGGTCGCGGGTGCGGATGCGGAATGCTGAAATAAGACGGCTTAAAGGGCGACACCACAAGAGGAGCGGGTCGCGAATGCGGGTGCGGTACGCCGTAATGAGACGGTGTATATATAAGAAGCCACGCCTTGCGTGTTTTTACGCCTTTACCACGCTCTGGCGTGAATTGTAAAGGTCCTGCGCAATTGTAGCCAGTACGCGAGACCAGTGCATTGACGTGGCAGACGCGGAATGCAGGAAAGTCCGCTATCATTGTCAAAGATGGACGTGGCTTTGCAGTGTTACCGGTATTATACTTGTGTACGAGGTGACGACTAACTCGAGCATCCAAAAATGATGCCTGACTAAGGATATCAGAAGTTCGGGGCCGGCGTGTAAATGCTACCTATGATAAGCATCGATTATAACATTGACCACGTGATCGCCACAGGGGTGCTTTTGCGAAAAATCGATAGCAGCATTTGACCGGCGGCCACCGACGCGGTTTATGGTATTTTTATCTAGAACTAGCTATACCCGCGGCTTCGCACGCGTGTTTTTTTTTAGGTTCAAAGTACCATAATGTGCTATTCCAGGACCAATATACCAATATTTAAACAAAATTTCTTCAGCCGTTAAAAATACTTTATCAATTACTTGGCTTCTAACTCATCAGATTCAGATACCAATTACAACAGATTTAAATAAAACCCTAAGCTATATAACAATGAAAACTGCATTTCAATCGGTCGCGTAGTTTTTACGTGATACGTGAACAAACATACAAACAAACAGAAAGAAAGACACGATTAACAAAAAATATATTGTTCAATACCTTTTTTAATCACCCAAGAGCATTTTTTTCATTTTAATTCATTTAGTAGTTTGGGTGCGATGCGCGGTTAAGATACGGACAAACAGACAGACAAAATTAAAAAAGTAAAACAGTTTGGCTTCAGTATATGTATGTAGTATGAAGTCTATTTTTTATATAGAGAACCATCCAAAAAATATGTTTTATTACTTAAATATTAACATAAATTTGGACTCATATCCCGCAGAAACTCTTTACTTATTCGGGATAAAACGTGTCCTCAATTTTAACCCATCATATAACTTAAGATAGTGCCAAGTTGCATCAAAGCCCGTCCATTACTTTCAGCGTGGTACGTGTTCTTTTAAATAAGTTTCAACCCCTAAATAATAACCCATAAATTTTTCGATATGTAAAGTATCATATGTCCTATCTCGTAGTACGAACTCAAATCATACCAAGTTTCTTTTGAATTCATCCACTTGTTCCGGCGGCGTGATGCGCGGCTAAGATACACAGACAGACTGACAGACATACAGACAAAAATGAAAAAACATACAGTTTAGGCTTCATAATAAAATAAAGAGTAACATCTAAAAAAAACACTATCTTTTATGTACAGAATTTGGACTCATATCCTACAGGAACCCTTTATTTTTTCGGAACAAAATGTATCCATAATTTTCACCTATCTTATTAACTATGTCTGTGCCAAGTTGCATCAACATCCGTCCAATAGTTTCAGCATGCTAAGTGTTCTTTTAAATAATTTTCCACCTCTATTCTGCAGAAACACTTAATTTTTTCGGGATGAAAGTATCCAATGTTCTACCTCGAAGTGTGAACTCAAATAATACCCAATTTCATTTGAATTCATTAAGTATTTTCGGCGTGGTGCGCTTCCAAGGTACAGACAGACAGACGGACAGACAGACAGACAAAAATAAAAAATACAGTTTTGGCTTTAGTAATGAACATAGAACGTCCTCCAAAAAAAAATACAAAATATCTTCAATCTACAGAATTTTGGACATTATCCCAAAGGAACACTTAATTTTTTGGGATAAAAAGTATCCTCCATTTTTATTCATTATATAAACTATGACTGTGCCAAGTTTCAACAAAATCCGTCAAGTAGTTTCAGCGTGATACGTGTTCTTTTAAATAACTTTCAACGCCTATCCTGCAGGAATCCGTTAATTTTCCGGGATGAAAAGTATCCTATGTCCTACCTCAAAGTATGAACTCAAATCATACCAAATTTCATTTGAATTCATTGAGTATTTTCGGCGTGATGCACTTCCAAGGTGCAGACAGACAGACAGACAGACAGACAGAAAGAAAAAAATTAAAAAAATACAGTTTTGGCTTTAGTATTGAATATAGAACGGCCCCCAAAAAAAATTACAAAATATCTTTAATTTACAGAATTTGTAACATTATCCCGCAGGAACTATTTATTTTTTCGAGATAAAAAGTATCCTTAATTTCAACCCATCATATAAACTATGACTGTGCTAAGTTGCATCAAAATTCGTCTAGTAGTTTCAGAGTGGTAATGTTTTTTGAAATAACTTTCAACCCCAATCCTGCGGGAACCCTTTCATTTTTCGGGATGAAAAGTAGCCTTTGATGTCCTACCTCGTAGTATGAACTCAAATCATACCAAGTTTTATTTAAATTCATTCAGTAGTTTCTGTGTGATGCCTAGCCAAGATACAGACAGACAGACAGACAGAAAAAAAAGAAAAAAAACAGTTTGGGCTTCAGTATCGAATGTAGAGTAAGGTCCAAAAAAAAATTTCAAAATTTCTTCAATGTACAGAATTGGACCCGTTACAGTTGTATTATAAGTATATAGATAGATTGGTTATAATTTTTGTAGTGCAGGCGAACAGCATTGGCTGTTTTTCAATATACATATGTTATCAGTGAAGTAGACGTTTTGCAGCGCGAAAATAATTTTATTTTTAACAAAGTAAGTCAGCACGAGTGACTGATGGTCTGCGCGGTAACAATTTTGCAAACCGGAAGATGAAGACTACGATGTGTAACAGTTTTGACCATATCGATATGCGATTACCAATCTTAGTCGCGGCATACGTATGTCGTTTAGCGCAGGTAGCTCACTGCGAAACTGTGACCATAAGGTCACGATGCGTTGATGAAACGTGTCATCCCAGTCACATTTCAAAAGCCAAAGGTCCTGAATGAGGAGCACAGCATAAAATATGTCTGGAGTTACTAATCCCAGGTTATCCCATAAGCGCGCGACAGCCGATAAGATGATGCCGTAAAAACTATAAGACCGATTGCGATGCGGTTTTCACTGCTGGATAGCTTATGTTTTTAAAACTGGGGTACTTTACAACATACCTCGTAAACATACAGAGATGGCACAGTCAATATCCGCAATTGTTTAAAGACTGCTTTTCATATTTCAGGTATGCGGATGTTACTTATGGCCCGGAAGGATTTCTTTTGGGCCCAGAATGCTAATTCGCTGTCAGTAGAATTACCCCAAAACATTACACCATATCTAAGTGTAGACGATACGTATGCATGGTATGCTGTAAGGACTGCCGATTGATATACAACCTTAAATAACATGTACAGTGCATATGAATATTGATTAAGTTTCTTACATAAGGAGTCAATTTGATCTTTCCATGTTAATTTACTGTCTATCTATAGTCGTACAAAATTTGTTCACATCAGTTACGTGAACAAATCATCGAGTTATCAACATTTTCCGGTTTTCCCGTGGAAACTTTTTTAAAGGAGTGGAATCCTTTACCCTCGTCAGTGTTTCCGGTAAAATATAACTCAGGTGTGTTCAAGTCAAGAGTGAATAGGTATTTACTAGGCAAGCGTACTACACCTTCGACCGCATCATCGCTTAACATCAGGTAAGATCACTAGTTTACTACGGACTAGGCAAACGTTTGACCATGATTGCCTTGTTTATTACGAAACCGGGATAAAAAAGTATTCTATGTTTTATTCTAGGGTACAAGCTATCTCATGGTTATTTTGAGAATCTCTGTTATTTTACTTGTAGAATTTCTATCTTTGTTTTTATATTTGTCATCCAAGTTTTCTTTTGGTTTATTTACTTGAGAGCCTTTTTCATTCCTCCAGTTTTTTCAATAGAGTTATTCAACGGATTTGACCTTTTTTATTTTCCTATTTTTCCTAATTTGTTCATTGATCTTCTCACTAATCTTTGATATATTTATGCGGTTACATTTATTTTTACTTCCTTCCAAAAATTATTTTCTTTCCTGCAGTAACTGTTGAGTCATAGTAGCAGTTTTTTCATTATTATCCGTATTTATCTTATTTTTCAGCCTTAAGTAAATTTATCAAATTATCATATCTTGCTTGTGTTGATGTAATTTCCTTTTCATTTTATTTGAATGATGCTTTTAAGTTACTTAGAAGCGTGTGTATTGCCGGCGCACACAAGGGATGTATATTAATGTCACCCGAACCATTCTATGATCTGTGTTGAAATTCTAAGTTTTTACTCCTGATACATCTTTAAAAATCTTGACATTGTTGGAAAGGATAAAGTCAATTTCATTTTTATAAAATCCATTAGGAAAAATCCATGTCAACTTTTTTACATATTTTTTTCTATTGAAACTGAGAGTGTTAAGAATGCTTAATCTGTTTTCTGTGGCAAATGTAACTAATCTTGCACCGTTTTTTATTTATTTTTCCAAATTCATGTTATCTTATAGTGTATTCTTACCCCATATTTTGCATCCCAATCTGACCATTGAAACCTCCCATGACTATAACATTCTTATATGAGCTTTCAATAGTGGCTTGAAAATCTGCATAAAAATTGACTATTTTATAAATATCTTATTTTTATTTGATTCAATTGGTGAATAAGGTTGAATAATAGTCCATATCACGTCTCCATCTCTGTGTATAGGGAGTTTTATTTTGAGGATTGCTATTCTTTCGGAAATTCCTTTAATTTATTTTATTTTGTAGCCAAAACAGAAAAATCATACTTATGATCATACCACCTATCCGCTAACATGTGTTCGCCTTCCTCCCGCCTCCCCGCATAACATGTACTTGAAGCGGCAATACAAATGATAGGACCACCCACGACGTAACGTAAACAAAAAACATTTATGAGCACTTCAGAGGATCTTTTGTTTATAAAATTTCTGATTTCAAATCATGACAGATGACACTATTTGTTCAAATTATTGTTGCTATGTTAAAGACAATGTTTAATTTATAAAAAATGTTGGAAGTTGATAGAAAAAAAGGAGTGTTTTTACAAATATTATTTATTTTTGAATCTAAATCGATAAGGTATGTTTTTTTTTTTGCTAATTTGTGAAGTACAGTCAACAAAATAAGAAAAAATAGTTTTATTTGTTTTAATAAGAAATTAAAAAAGTTATTACATTAAATTAATTCAAAACCTTTGTCCGATTTTAAAAGTTTTTTTTTAGTTATTGTCCTTATTATCTTGTATTAAACCTTCTTGACATAAAAAAAACTTAAAACAATCTATCAAAATCAGACCAAATTTTACGTTTTAATTAAACTAAAAACTTGGTCAGATTTTTACAGTTTTTTTAAGTTTTTGTACATTATTGTCTTGTTTAAAATTTCTTAATACTACGCGTTATAGGTGCTATGATCATAAGTAAACTCAAATCAATTACAAGAAATAATTTAAAGTAAAATACCTATAGCTTTATATGAAGTACTAGTTAGCTCTACCCATACCTAGGTAGTTACTACTATGACAATACAAGCGTTACTGTTAGCAATATGGCAAGTTGCCAATGTTGTACAAGCTTGAACACTAGGTTGCAAACACTCAGGTGTTCTGAAACCAACAAACTCTTACAAAATATTAAATCGTGGCAAAACTTAGCACTTACCGAGCAATTTACATGAGAATTTCATCCATCCTCGTGAAATATTCAAGGGCTGGGAAACACTGAGAGTTTCGAGCCCTAAAAGGATATACAATAGATTTATGAGTTACTTACTCGTTTTTATTGTGCTGGTTACGGAGGGCCCACTCGTACGCTAAGAAAATAATGTTACTTAAATATAGAGATATTTTGTTTCATGGCCTAGATTTTGGACGTAGATTTTAACGTGGTAGTGGACCTACTACCGAGTGGCTCTAGGTTGGAATAGTTATATCACTTCCATATATAGTCACATAAAAGAGCAGCAGGGAAATATTTTAACCTGTTCTTTAAAATAATTTAAAGTTGGTTTTGCTGTAACAGTAACAACGTGTTTTCTTAAAATATCTGCTTATCCGATATGCATAATTTGCTATTGTTTAATATGTGTCTATCCTATATCTTGAGTACCTACTACCAACGTAAACAGACCTGTAAAGAAATTGTTATTAATAAATTAGTATGAGTATTGTTTGCCAAGTATTATATTTAAAAAACAATTTACATACTGCAATAAATACAGGTAAAAAAATATCGTATGAGGTAGTGCTGGCCTCTGGTGTCAGAGATTTTCAGGCCACCCGAGAGCCTCTGACATGGCTTATAACAACTGCTATCTATCAATAACAGCCGGTTTGGTGGGCAAAGCACGGATCGATGGAAAATCGTACTTAGAAAAGTCATTGGTGCAGAGCCTAGGATCGTTGGATTCTAAGTTGCACTAGAAAACCGTTAAGGTCCCATCGCTCTTTTTTTAAATTTGGAAGTTATATTCTAGGTAGCTCTTCCACGAGCAGGCATTATAATCATCTTGTCGTACGAACTTGTCTATCTCAACCTGACAACTTTAAGCAAAATTTAAATTTATTAAGTTTGTTAATTGTCTGAATAATGAAACGGAATAGGCGGCAAAAAAATCGTCCCAATCAATGCCTTAATACTGGAATCATGTTTTTCTTTATTCAAATGGCATATATTTGTGTGTATGTTACCTTGTACTATAATTATAACTACAATATAAAATTCATATATTTATACTTAAACAACAGTATTCAGAACCTATTCCATTTGTGAAGATTAAAATGTGGTACACCAAAGGTCTTTTAGGTAAATGGATGATGCAGGTATATTAAGAACTAGTTTTTTTTATATTAATAACAAGATTTTTGTCTTGATGAACAATGGGTTTGTGTAGATTATCAATATCTCGGTTACACATCAGATACTTTTACTTATATAAGCGATGCTCGTGGTAGTAAACGTTGGTTAGACCATTCTGTGGTTACGAAATCGGCGTGGCAGACAGTTAAAATTGTAAATGTTAAATATCGCACCTCCGATAAAATAGGGTTACAACTCGAAAAAGTCGAATTTTGCGTTAAATATACAGAAATACTTAAAATTTTATTAACTATCTTCTCCAAAATGGTTACATCTGTAACTCTAAAACTCGCCGCTAGATGGAGTTGTAACACTACATGACTAAAGCATTTTGACTCCAGAATGTTCTCAATTAGTGTTACATTTAGTTTTATGAAAGGTGGACGTGCGTTTGTTGAGACAAGTAGTGTTACAAATTAAAATATAACAGTGTTTCAGAAAGGCAAAATCTTGTTGCTTACATCAATTTGTCTAATAAACCGTTACAAGTCGAATTATTACAGTTTATTGTTAAAGGATTGAATTAAATTAGTTCAATATTTCTATAATAAAGTGATATATTTTGTATTGTATCAGTATTTTAGATAGGATTTATTGTAATGTAGTGTTACACTTCACGTTGTAACGGTATTTGACGAAAAATGTGCATGTTTTGTCTGAATATTTCGACTTGTAATCTTGTTTTATAACAACGTTCAGGTATTTTCGGATTATTTGCTTGGAATTGGATTTATGATTCTAGGGTCAAAATGAAACGTAATGACGCAATTCTGCGTTTAGCCCTAAGTGATAAAGAAAAAACACCCGCCGATGATCGTCAAAAGATTGGGGGATCAAACTTGCAAGGTAAGATGCCTACTATACTTACCTTACCTACTTGTTTTTACCAGGTAACTTTTTCATTCTAAAAGTTAATAGCTAAGTTATTCTGAATGATGATCTTATTTTAGTAACTTTATGTAACCAACTTAATTTTATCATGTTTGTAATTTTTCAGAATCAGGAGAAAAATCGGATTTTGAAATTATTGAAAATCTGCGAACCGGGAAACTTTGCGCCGATAAACCCCAATGTATCCTCGCCAGAGACAATCAAGATTACATAGCTGATACCGAAGCTGAAACCTACAAAGGTTTTATTTATTTTCATTTTATTTAATTGAAAGTTGGCTCTAAGTTGAGTCGTCATTATTATTGTTGATTTAATTTTGCATTTACAGATATAACAATAAGTAATTCTGCCGCTAATAACACTGAAGCAATACCATCTACAAGTTCAATCGAAGTTAGAGAACAGAGCTCCCAGCAAATTCGCAACCCTATTATTGATGCCTCAGCTGATTCTTCTTCAGATACAGAAAGTACATCTTCCTCAGACTCTTCCAGTTCAACTTCAATTGAGGACAGTGATGATTCGGTGAAAGACCCCGATTTTGAAATTGAGCAACGTCGTTCCATTGAAATGTCTGACGATTCCGAAACTGAAGGACCAGCTGTTGACGTACTTCCATCGTTGAACTCAAATCCAGATGACACACCAATACCGGACACGAAAAAACCAAGCAGAAAACGTGTAGCTAAACCGACAGAATGGTTACAAAATAAATGTAAAATCCTTAGAAATGCCGGATCTGCTTACGTAACACTAAAAACAAAGGTGCAAAAGGATGCTAGAAAAATTAAGCCACCGTGTAGCGAACGCTGTCGGTTGAAGTGCAGGGAAAAATTTTCAGAAGTAGATAGAGAAGCTGTTTTTAAAGAATTCTGGGAGCTTAAAGATATTAACCGCCAAAGAGATTTTGTCAGCAGGCATATGGCGCCAATAAAAAGAAAATATAGATACACGACTACTCAAAAAGGAAGACAATTAAATAATGCATTTTACTTAACAAAAATGGGAAGTAAAATCCAAATCTGCAAGACATTCTTCATGAATACAATAGACATCAATAACAGAGTAATACAGACTGTAGTCAAGAAGAGGACATTTTCTGGTTCCGTTGAAGAGGACAAGAGGGGCAAACATCACAGTCATCACAAACTACCTGATTGTGTAAAGGAATCCATTCGAAAACACATAAATTCAATCCCCCGCATCGAAAGCCATTATTTGCGACAGCAAACTGAAAGAGAGTTCATCGAGGGTGGAAAAACGATAGCTGATCTTCATCGTGAGTACGTAGAAGAATGTGAGCGCAATAGTGTACCTCACAGCAATTATGTCATGTATGCCAAAATTTTTAACACAGAGTTCAATTTAGGTTTTTTTGTGCCAAAAAAGGATCGCTGTGAGCTGTGTGTTGCTTATGAAAATGCAGAGGACAAATTACTTCTTCAACAGAAGTATAATCAACACCTTAAGGAAAAGCAATTGTCAAGACAGGAAAAACAGTGCGACAAAGACCACGCTTCTGAAACAAATATAATAGCGGTTTATGATCTGCAAGCTGTTCTGCCAGTTCCAAAAGGTGACGTATCTGTTTTTTACTACAAAAGTAAATTAAACTGCTTTAACTTTACGGTGTCCGACCTTGCAACAAAAAAAACTGAATCGTACTTCTGGCACGAGGGCACAGGAAATCGTGGTTCAGATGAAATTGGAAGTTGTATCCTACAGTTCATAGAGAAAAGATTGTCTCAAATCAGTGATGGTTCTGCCATTGATATAACTTTTTATTCGGACAACTGTGGAGGACAAAATAAAAACAAGTTTATAATGGCTCTATACGCCTATTGCGTACTCAAATACGATAAACTGAAATCTATTACACACAAATTTTTGGTGACGGGACATACTCAAAATGAAGGCGACTCGGTTCATTCGGTAATTGAGAAATGCATTAAAAGAAGTTTAAAATCTGGCCCAATTTACGTGCCTTCTCAGTATGCACAAATTATAAGAACAGCCAAAAAAACTGGACCCCCATACTCGGTGAATGAGGTTTCCTATAGTGACTTTTTATCCCTGAAGAAATTACATGCAGAACTACGCTTCAGTACGGGTAACATGAAATTGAAAGACGTCAGAGTTGTTAAATTCATGAAAGAAACTCCTTGTGTTCTGTATTACAAGAATTCTTATGAAGACGAAGGATTTTCGGAATCAAAAATTTGGCGAACACACCCTGAGGTTCTGCCTGGACTAAAGCCTGCTTACGTCAGACAGCTCTCAATAAGCGAGAGGAAGAAAGCTGATTTGATGAGTTTGATTAATAGTAATCATATACCACGGTTCTATGCGCCTTTTTACAACCAATTGTAATTGAATATTGAATTACCTAATACTAATACCTACATTTTTTTTAAATTATATGCCCTAATTAAGAAATGACTGTAACTAAGACATTATCTGTGATTTTGATTTTTATAGTGATGATTATAGTTCCTACAAAGTATTTAACATTATTTTTTTAAGGAGAACATTAAAAAAATATTATTTAAGCGTAGCTTAATTATAGACTACCTCAACTTGTGTTGTAAAGTGATTCATTGAAATTGTGATGGCTAGAATTGTTTATATTTTTTATTAATTAGAAGTTTTGAATGTTTTTGTTAAAGTTTTTTGTTCTACAGCTGTATGAATACTTATTAAGTTCAAAAAAGTTTAAAGAACTGCTTGATTTTTATTATAATAAGAATTGTTACATTTGTCATATTATATTTTTGTTAGTAGAAGTTCGAATAGTTATCTAAAATACTGTTACAATTGGGAATTTTCAGGTTTGTTTTCAGGAAAATTTAAAAACAGCGTATACCATTAAAACGTATTTTTTGTAAGCTTTACAAATATGTATAATTTGTATCACATAATAATAATAATTTAAGAATAAAGACTGATTAACAAAAACGCGAGTTTATTTTCGCTTTTCTGAAAATCCAGGTTTTTCGACTTGTAACCCTATTTTATCGGAGGTGCGATATGATGTAAATTGGTCAGATCATTTTCCTTTAGTAGTTACGTATAATATTAATATAATTAAACCTAAAGTACAACAAATTAATTCAATGTGTAATAAAGCTATATGGGGGAGTAAAAATACTTGTGAAATATAATAATATTTGTACAGCGCGCCGAATGGGTCCACAAGTCAAAACACCGATATTAAATAAAACCCGTACTGTATGCGAGATTAGCACTTTATTTTGTTTACTCCAACTCCGTCACAGCTAAATCGAATTTCGCGCCCTGCCCATACCTACCTCAGCGAATGAAACGCTTGCGCGATGTATCTTTTTCTGTGGCGCCATCTAGTTTAATTTGATTGTACTACGCAAAATACTTAGAAGATTTCACGTTCCACCCATCAAGGATCATTATTGAAGATAATGTCCTTCAAACTCATAAAAATACTACCACTTAAGTCGAATACAATTCAAAATATAATTGCGTTCCATTTTAGCAAATCCGAATACAAATAAAGTCTAATTACAATTCCCTACAGGGCGCATCTAGTTTAAATATATAATGAAAATCTAATGACAATCCTTATGGGCATATTTAAGTTGAAAAACAAATTAAACCAATATAACCAATCATGATAATCAAAATTGAATATAAGGAAACACTGACCACCCATCGTGGCAAAACAATTTATACAAACACATAAAGTATCTGCTGACCAAATAACATCCTACCACCCATCATAGCAAGGTTGCTGAAATAAGCATTAAATTACGCTTCTACAGGAAGTAAGCAAGTTTTTGTGATAGGACGCTTGACGATTGCGTTTTTAACCTTAAGTGACACGATTCGAATCATTGCCTGGGTGTACATCTAAAATTCGTCCAAGAGACCATTTACCAGGTGGCCGGTTGTCATCCTTAACTAAAACTAGCATGCCAATTTTAATGTCATTGTCCATTTGTTTCACCCACTTAGGCCGTTGTTAAAGTCTACCTAAATACTCCTTTGACCATCTGCTCCAAAAATGTTGGACTAATCTTTGAACGAGCTGCCACCGACTCAATCTAATAATATTAGTGTCTAAATGTGACTGTAAGTCTAAATGTGTTCTGGAACGATAATTGGTGGCTCTCCAATGAGAAAATGACCGGGGGTCAGAGGTAAATCGCTATCAACATTGTTGCTGATTTCAGAAATTGGTCTAGAATTTAGCAGGCTTCAATTTGACTTGTCACTGTCGTCATCTCTTCACAGGTTAGGGTTGAGTTCCCTAAAATTCTTCGTAAATGGTGTTTTACGGATCGGACTCCGGCCTCCCAGAGGCCGCCGAAATGTGGTGCACTCACCGGGATGTTGTGCCATGTTGTTCCATCTCTGGATAGTTGGTCATATATCTGGCTCTTCACCGTCTCTAGATGACCTTCAAACATATCTCTCAATTGTGTGTTGCCAGCTGTAAAATTTGTAGCATTATCTCCAGACATGACTACAATGTCCACGCCTGGTCGTGAACCTTTTGAATGCCGCCACAAAACTATCGCTCTCTAAGCTACTGACAATCTCAATATGGATGGCTTTAGTAGCCATGCAAATGAAATGCACAGATATCCTTTATATGTTTTACAGCCTCGTCCTTTTGACATTCTAAGGTCTATTGGTCCGGCAAAGTCTACACCTGAGTGCAGGAAAGGTCTTGTCGGTGTAACTCTTTGCTTTGGAAGATCTGCCATTAACTGGGTTCTGGTAGCAGCTCGGTGACGTACACAAACAATACATCTGTGCACTTCCTGGTTTATCATGCTCTTTCCACCAAAAATCCAAAATTTCTGTCGGACATCATTCAGCATAAGGGTTTGTCCCCCATGTAGAGTCTTTTTATGCGCTTGGCCGATTATCAGCGTTGAAAGTACATGATTGTGAGGTAGAATTATCTGATGTTTTGCATCTTCCGGTATACTAGCGTGCCGTAAACGGCCTCCTACTCTTAACACGTCCATTTCATCTATAAATGGGGTAAGGGAACGGAGTTTGCTCTTTTTTTAAGGGGTTTGCTCTCCTTCAAACAACATACCTCGTCTGTAAATTCTTCCCTTTGGTAGAGAAGAATGCAAACGGTCAATGCATCTGCTGTTTCAGTAGCAGTAATATATGAAGGATATTTATGTTTTTTAGCATTTATAAATCTTCTGCACCAAGCAATAACCCTCAGTAATTTGTCTAGTTTTGAAAATTTCTCAAAAACGTAATGTCCAAAGTGTTTCTCGTTGTCCGTGTCAGTATCTATAAAGTGTACTTCCCCTTTTTCCAGCTCTAGTTCCTGTGGTAAGTCCTTAGGTACCTTATGCCTTGTCTCTCCATCTTGTAACCACTTTGGACCCTTCCACCACAGTGTTTCACCTTTCAACATTGAGCCCAGCACTCCTCTCGACGCTTTACCCGCAGGATTCTCCTTTGACGCAACGTGACTCCAATGATGACCAGGTAAGGTTGATATAATTTCAGATGTCCGATTAGCTATAAAAGTTTTCCACTTGCTAGGGTGTCCCTGCAGCCACGCCAGAACTACTTGAGAGTCAGTGTAAGCATATATATTTTCCCTAGGTACGTTCCACTGTTCGGCAATCTCATTTAGCAATCGATTGAGCAGTGCAGCACCGCATAGTTCTAGACGAGGTACGGATATTGTTTTGGCAGGTGCTACCTTTGTCTTTGCAGATATCAGATGCACGTGGACGTCGCCTTCTGGACCAATTACTCGTGAGTATACAACACCCGCTTACGCTATAGTACTTGTATCTGCGTAGCCATGAAATTCAACTTTGGTACCTCGTGGGCTAGTATGTAGCCATCGATCAACCCTTATGTCAGGCAGATAAGGTAGCTCTGAGCGATATTTTAGCCAATCTTCAGTGATCGCCTTAGGTATTTCTTCGTCCCAATTAACGCCCGAAAGCCACAATCTTTGTAAAAACACCTTACCGATAATAATGGTCGGTGCGAGCCATCCCAATGGATCGAATAGTTTCGACACGTCGCTTGCAATAGTTTTCTTTGTAATTGTGAGTTGCTCTGGTAAGTTGATTGAGTATTTGAATTCATCTCTCTTGTTGTTCCAGGCTATTCCCAGTGTTTTTATCGTCATGTCGAGATTCAGCTCTTTGTTTACGCTGTCGTTTTCATCAAGTTGCATGGTATTTAGAAGATTTGTGTTGTTTGTATTCCACTTCTGTAACTCAAATTTCCCAGACTCTAATAGTTTTGTCATATCCTTGTAAATTTCAAAGCCTTGTTTATAGCTGTCACATCCAGTTAATAGGTCGTCCATGTAAAAGTCTTTGACTGTAATGGCTGCTGCTAAAGGATATCGTTCCTTCTCGTCATGGGCCAACTGCTTTAGTACCCTTGTGGCTAAGTAGGGCGCACTTGCCGTGCCAAATGTAACTCTGTTGATCCGAAAATCTCTCATTTCCTCATTTGGATCCTCACGCCATAGTCTTTGGAATTCTGGTTGACTGACGCCTATTTGTCGATACATTTTAACAATGTCAGCCACGATACCCACTTTATGTTATCGCCATCGCATTATTATGTGCCTTAAGTCTTGTTGTAATCGTGGGCCGACCATAAGACCATCATTTAAGGATACGTGGTTCTTGTACTTGCAACTGGCGTCAAATACAATTCTGACTTTTGATGTGGTCTTATCGCTTCTAATCACCGCGTGATGTGGTAAATATACGGCTGTAGATTTGTGTCTATCTTCTAAATCCTTAATTTCCTCCATATGTTTCAGATCTATATATTCTTTCATAACTTTGCTGTATTCCTTCTTCAATACAGGATCCCAGGAAACCTACGCTCTAGAGGCAACAATCTTGCCTTTGCAATGTCTCTTGACTCTCCATACTGACAAGATGGGTATTTTTCTTTGAATGGCAATGCCACCATATAACGTCCACCTGTATGTCTCGTGTGTGTCTCTTGGAACAGCCGATCACACTGTTCCTCTTCATCTGTGAAGTGTCTCTGTCATGCACCCTCCTCCAATTCCCAAAATCTTTGAAGCATGTTGTCTTCAATGCATATGTGCATGCCGAGTGTAGATGTGTAGCCGTGTGAAGTCTGAGTACTGTTTATCTGGCCTGTCAATATCCACCCGAGGTGAGTGTTTTGTGCTATCGGTGCTCCTCGGGGGCCTTTCTTAAGTCCAGTGGTGATTATCTCACCATAAACGTCTGCACCTAACAATAAATCCACCTTTCCTGGTTTGTCAAAGCTTGTATCTGCTAATTGTAGTTGGTGTAGGTGTGACCAGTCTCTGCTGTGTACTTCTGTAGTTGGTAGCATTCGAGTGAGTGATTTAAGCATGAATGCTTTGACAGGTGTTGCAAAGTCCTTGCTCGCCCAATCCATTCATTGTGCAGTTGATTGGTGTTTTCTTTAACCCAAGGAGCTGTGTGGCAGATTCAGTAATAAATAAACCTTGGGATCCCTGATCTATCAATGCTCTTAAGTTGTATGCAGTCCCATTTAGTGATTTGACCCTTACCAGTGCTGTAGCTAGCAGCACGTTGTTGGTAAGCTCTATTTCCGCGAAATGGGTCGCTACATTGTTATTGATTAGTGTAGAGGCTACTTGTGGTTGACTATCTCGCATATTTGAAGTCCCAGCTCTATCTAGAACCTGCTTTGTGGTTTTATTCTCGGGGTGTGTTAAGGAATGGTGTATTTTACCACATCTACGACAAGATGCCTTGTGATTGCAGTTGTACACAGTGTGGTTAGGTATCAAACAATTGTAGCATAAGCCATTCCTTTCTATAAATTTCTTTCTTTCAGTGTAGTTGAGTCCAATAAACTCTTTGCAGTGGTAAAGCAAGTGGTTTCCGTTACAAAATCTACAGTGGGTGTTCATTGCGGTGTGAAATGCATTTTATTTTGTGCTAGACCTGGTTCTGGGTGTTGGTTTTGATGACTCTAGCACTTCAAGCGTTCTAAAGCGTGACTCTAGAAAGACGCCTAGTTGTTTGTATGTAGGTAGTTTTTCATCGCTATCTTCGCTACTACTTATGTGTTGTTCCCAAAGTCTAACTGATTCCGCATCTAATTTAGTTACAGTAGTATACACCAACATAGGGTCCCAAGCGAGGGTGTGATACCCATGTTCTTAAGTGCGCTTAGACATTCATTAGTTGTGTCTAAAATAGTTTTTACTGCATCTGACGATTATGTGGTGATTGATTTTACTGAAATCAGTCGTTTTAATAATGCATTCACTACAAAGCGTTTGTTGCTAAAGCGCTTCTTCAATGTTAACCACGCCTCCTCGTAGTTGGCATCTGTGATCTTATTACGTAACAAAGCCTCCGCTTCCCCACTCAAACTTGACTTCAGATAATGTAATTTTTTGGACGTTGGTTATTGTTTTGTTTTTATGTATCAGTGACATGAAGAGATCATGAAAGGATGTCCATTTTGAGTACCTTCCAGAAAAAGTAGGTATATTGATTCTAGGTAGTTTTATTTCTGGTTGGTGTGAATGTGTCAATGTATGTGGTATTGGTGACCCAGATGTCTCTGGGGGTTCAAACTTTTCCAAGGTATCGAACATTTCGCACTTCCCCGAAGTATAAACATCTTCTGCTTGTGAATAGAAATCTTTTGTAACATACTGTTCAGATTTAATATTTTCAATTGAAATTAGCTTCATATGATTCTTCACAAATTTTTCCCATAATTTTTCAATCAATTTAAGCTTAACTTGGACGTAGGTTTTGGTGTTTTTTTATAATTAGATAAAGATGATTTTAGCTGTCTACATATTTCTTCTTGATGACTCAATAGCTCCGCCATTATGATAATATTTAAGTGCACACAAAAATAAAATGTCCAAACAAAAGTCCAATATTTTTTACAAAGTTCTATTATTAATAAAGTCTAAGTTTTATAACACTTCACAGTTCACGTTAAAACAAAGTCCAAATAAATTCATAAACTACCGCGTAAATAAAAGTCAAATATAATCTAAATGTTTGTTAGACTTTGACTTCACGTTCGTAAAGGAAACCAATGTCCAAATACAGTTGTAAAATGTTCACACAAAAATAGAAGTCCAAAATATATTTGTATTTTTTCCAAGTGTGGATGTTTTGCAAAACAATGTCCAAACAGTTCAAGTACGTGGAAAAACACACGTTCAAATATTTTTTCTAAGTCCAAACATTAAAATTTATCCAAGTTATTTTTTGCATCAACTATTCTAATTCGATAATGAACATTGCATTTTACAAGTGGAATTTATTTACAAGATAAAACATACAAAAAACAAAAGTTCATTTTAAAATATAAATAAAAAAAATAAAAAACTTGACTATTTACACAAAACTATCTAAAAGTTGTCGGAGGAAGGGAAAGTGCTCAGAATGCTGGCTGCATTGCCACGCTGTATTGCAATACTAATTTTTTGGCCTAAATAGGAGCCAGCAATTTGATCACATGTCCCTTCCACTAAATGTTTTGCCAAGTCCCTGTAAATTTCGTGGCCACATGGCCCCCACGGACCCAAAGTTTCAACCCCAAACGGCACAAACATGTAACCCCGGTCTAGGTTCCCATATTTGCGCCGCTTGAGGTTTTCTGCTTTGGTTGCAGCGCCGCCAGCCTGAATTGTTGTCTCTGGAAGATGAGACGGCGCCAAGGTATCGACACAAGTTGCATCCCAAACTATAGGCCGTCCTATCTTCCAAGGAATTAAAGTCATACCATCAGGCCTCTTACCGTCGTCCCGCATCAGGCCGTTTGGTTCTAAGATTGACGGAACGCCGGCACTGACAAAGGCCCGACGGATGACTTCATTCAAACTGGCGTGTCGAGGAATCCTCCCTGCGCTTCTGTAGCAAGATAGTCCGTGATGGCCAAGCCGATCCACCATATCGCCGCATAGGCAACGGTGTGGGACTTGGCAAAAAACGCCCAGATGCAGAGAAACGGCTAATCGGAATGTCTGGTTGTCTAGTAAATTGCCAATGTTTTTTGATGGAAGTGCTTGCAACCAAAGGCCTGATTCCCAACGTGAAACAGCGAAGATGCGATCACGCTCTGCAGAACAAACAGATATATCAAGAAGATTTTTCGGTTCAATTTCGCAGAGCGGCCCGTCCCAATGCTTCTGGGAAGGAGGCGCTTTGGGCAATGACTGATTTGAACAGGCTATTTTTCAAGCATCCCTAGCCTCAGTCAAAAAACTTATTTCGTAATTTGCAATACAGGGAGATAAAATAGCTCCGATTAATTTTTGTGTACTATAAACTGAGGCTAGGAAAGCTGGTAGAGATACACTAGAAATTTTACGTATGCCAAGACCACCGCACCTTATTGGTAGTGAGGCCTAGCACCAAGAGCGATCATCGAAAGGTACATTGAGGATGGCGGTGAGCGTATCTCTTAAAATGCTGTCAAACTTTTGTATAAGTAAGGTATGATTCCAAAGTTGACAACATCTTAAGAAGTACATAAATTTTGGGACAAAAAGGCAGTAGCGAATTATAAAATATGTCATATTTGTATTAATTTTATGCAAGCGGTCAGCAATAAATCGAAAATTTTGAATTTTTTCTTCAACGAAATCTGGTAATGATTCATCGAGAATCGGGGCCCCTAAAAGACGAAGTGAACTGTTTTGCAAAATTTTAATATTTGGAGCAATTTTTCTAAAAATATCTATAGTGTCGTTTTTTGAAATGATTGGATTTGAATTGTATAATTCACATTTAGAAAAATTTAGAGTAAGACCTATTGTTTTGAATTGCTTTGTTAAATTTTCGAAATCTTTCGCGACTGTGTTCACATCGCCTCCTAAAGTTCCATCGTCCAGATACCATACGTTAAATTTTGATTCTAATTTTGTAATGATTGTATGTATAGCGAGGCTGAAAATAGCCGGGCCAAGTGGATCTCCTTGTTGACAACCTACTTCTGAAGAGATGAGATGATTTTTGTATATTAATTTTGAGGGTTGACCATAACAATGCCAAAGATATTTGTATAAATGAGGAATTTTGTCTTTTATCTCAGTCAAAAGGGCGCCTCTATCGACTGAATTAAAGGCGTTTTTAACATCCACCTTCAAAAGCACATCACCTCCATTGTGGCACAAAAAAGTTCTTAAAGCATGAACCGCCGCCTCACAGCCACCACGCGAACCGAATCCCAACTGTACAGGTTGGAAGTATGTACAGAGGGATTCACTTATTGACTTACAGCAAATCTTGGCTGTAAGACGACGATAAACTGTGCCAACAGCAATAGGCCTAATGCCCCCATCCTTTTTTAAGAGCGCACATAAATTTGCCCCATATAAAATATTTAGAACGTAGGTGTTCACTTTTCCAGAAAGCATGAAATTAGTCAAATTTGTTATTTCTTTGAAAAGAGCGTCACTGATCTCACCGCAAACACCATTTGTTAAGTCTTTAAGGTGCTGAGGTGAGAGAGCATCGAGACCACCTGCAGACCCACTGGGGAATGACGCAATGGCATTTGCTACGTCTTCAGGTGTTGCCATTAAAGAATCCTCATCTCGGTCTGGGGGCAAAGGCATATTGGCATTAGCTGCAGAAGGTGGATGCTTATCCTTTAGTGCCAACAAGGTTTCAGAAGTATTTGGTGCAATAGTGTCATCAGAAAACAAAATTCCTGCTGAACCTTTTATGTCACCTTCACTCAACCTGTTTTCTACCATATGGTAAGATATAGCAGAAGACTGAGCTGCATGTGAACGTGATGCAAAAGAGAAATTTGGGAGGGATTTTGAATTTTGAATGCAGTTTTGTGTTATTCTGTTTGTAAGGGATGTTGTATCAAAAGGGTTATTCGATAGGGGAAGGTTAACAAGTGCTCCCAGGCTAGAGTAGAGTTTATGGCTGTGACATTTTTAATATCTTCAGTAAGGCAACGTGCTACAGATAGGTGAGCTCCGCGCGGGATTCGCCTAACTATGGGTAGGTTATTTTTGAATAAACTAAGTTTTTCCCAAAAAGGTTGAGCCAAAGGCGTTTGGATGGGTACTGTTGAATTTGATCTTTGAGAAAGTAGAGAGCCTGAAGTTGCGCAGTGAGCTTTACTTACGTGAATTTTTAGCCCAAGAACACCTTTAAAAAATTTTGATTGGGAACACAGAT
Source organism: Alsophila aescularia (assembly GCA_946251855.1). Lineage (NCBI taxonomy): Eukaryota > Metazoa > Arthropoda > Insecta > Lepidoptera > Geometridae > Alsophila > Alsophila aescularia. The sequence continues at coordinate 41,810,220 of OX276377.1, forward strand.
CACATTTCACAAGATTTGTATTTTCTAATGACACATCAGAATTAGAATTTATATGATCATTCTTACTAGCCGCATTCTGTGGGCATATTAAGGAAGGCGAGGGAGATATTAGCGGCACGTTATTTTTAATGATAAATATTCAAAGTTCAAAATTTACACCAAACTTTTACAAGTTCGAATTCACTTCAATTATCTAAGTTTATTAATTTCTCACTGAATTTTCCAAGTGTTTAATTTAAATTATGCACCTAAAGTTAATTTTTCTAAGTTTAAAAACACTTGCAAATAAGAGTTAAATTGTCTATCCTATTTACTCACGGTTACCAAAATCCATAAAGTCACTGTAATCCAATCCAATACGTAACTGTCACTACTACGACACTATCACTACTACTACACTGTCACTTGTCGAACACACACGAACGCACTACGCACTACCGAACTTCACGTATCCGGCTCGAAGGACCATGTACAGCGCGCCGGTCCACAAGTCAAAAAACCGATATTAAATAAAACCCGTACTGTATATGCGAGATTAGCACTTTATTTCGTTTACTGAGTAAAAAAAAGAAGTAAACTTTACTCCAACTCGAACGCAGCCAAATCAAACATCGCGCCCTGCCCATACCTACCTCAGCGAATGAAACGCTTGCGCGATGTATATTTTTCTGTGGCGCCATCTAGTTAAATTTGATTGTACTACGCAAAGTACTTAGAACATTTACTTACAATATTAAAATACCTGTAATATACTGTTAAGAGAGTTAGACTTCCCCGCAGCTCTGACTGAATGTAGTGGAAAAATGTGTAATATTACGGAGCACAAACACGTAATTTATGATATTTATAATATGCTTGTAGGTGCTTTGAGCACTGCAACTGAGTCCTGCTCAACTTTAAGAAAATCCAATAATAAATTACGTGTAGTAGGCTGGAACAGACACGTCAGCAATGCACATGGGAAGGCGCTTCAGGCTTTTCAAATGTGGAATTTATATGGCAAGCCCACTGGTGGGCAACATTATGATAATATGTGTAAAATGAGAAAAAAACAAGGCTTAACTAAAGTGGTGTCAAAATAATAACAATAAATCAAAATGGATATTTTGGCTTCCCACCACTCTGCCAAAGATTTTAAAGGCTTCTGGAAGGAGACAAATAAGATAAATCCTAAGGCTAGTTTGCCGGTGAGTGTGAATGGTGTGTCCGAGGCCAGAGATATAGTTAATACTTTTAAGGAACACTTTCATGTTGAAACATTATTGACAGAGCCACAGGTGCCCTATCCTAAGCCTCATCTGCCAGAATCACATGTTCATTTTAGTGCTAAAGACGTTTCTATAGTGATTAAGCAAATGAAGAGAGGCAAATCCCCTGGAGCAATTCTGGGCCACTGCGTCAATGTAGACATGTCAGACAACATGGACATTGAGAGGAAACGTAGAGCGCTGTGTATTTATAAATGTATTTATATTTAATTAAATTTTTTATACTTATTAATGTATGTTTGTTTTTTCCGCTCCCTCTGGGCTTTAGCTGAAAACCAGCGCTGCGAACCTTCGGCAAACAGCCTAATGCTGAGTTAAGGCCCATTCATCACCACTTTAACCATCTATTTTTACTTTTACCTTTTCTTTGTTTTCCTTTTCTATTGTACCTACTTAATTATTCTAATTATTTGTATCTTTTATTTTTATGTGTGTTGAATAAATGCATTTTCTTTCTTTTTTTCTTTCTTTTCTAAAAAAACGGCGTCCCTGATGCATTGCATGCGAAGTACAGCCAGCAGCATGCTGACCGTTATTGCGGATGACTACATTAATGGTGGTTTTATGAGGCACTGGGTTGATGTACACCAACCAGTTGCTCAACTCGTGTCTATATAGATTTTTGTCGACAATGTATGGATTTTTAGATATAAGATGTTTATATTGTTTTCTAACATAGTTTTTTTGAGTTTTGTGTACAGTAACACTATGGGCAAATAGCCTGATATAAAAAAAAAAAAAAACATAAGTCAATGTTAGCCTTCTTTCCTAGAGGTATACTTAAAATATTAATATATATAATGTAAGTTAGTAACGTTTAAATTAAATCCACAAGCCTCAGAGCTCGGCTACTATAATAACGACGGACACTTCAGCGTAAGTCAGCGGTCACTGCAAGCCCAAGATCAAACGATAGCAGTGGGAAAAATAAACGAAGCAAAGAAAAAAGAACCCTGGTGTGTGAGAATCTGAGGAGAATATATCATCCAGCATTGGACAATATAAGCTGATGAAGAAGATGATAATGACGAAAAAAACAAGGAAATACTTCTCTCCTATCTTCGAAATCATCTCGAAGAAAATAAACAACTTGTGTCATGGTACGTTCATGTGGTAATTTTTATATTGCATTATAAAAAACTTGTTTGAATTATTCAGTTTAAAATTCTCAGTAATTTAATTCACCCCTTCTCATCCCTCGCGTGCTGCGAGAACCAACTGCGGAAATTCAGAAAATAGCCAGCATGCATCCGTGTGAGTACCAATATCTGCGATCACCAGCCCTCGCCTACTGAGGGTGGTGAATAAGGCCAAATCCCTCTTGTTATGGGAAAGACCCAAGTACACTTTCAGCAGTAGACTTCTTCGGAAAGATGGTAATGGTATGAATAAACTTAACCCGATTGACAAAGAAGTGTCCCATCTCATGACACGCTCGTCGCATGGTACAATGTGGCTGAACGAACAAGTGCTATTTCACGGGCCATAAAAATTTGATTTTGAAGCGCACCCGTGCGGCAAATTTTACAATTTCCTCCGCGGTCCGTACGTTGGGTAAAATGAAACTTTTTGATTTAGATTGCGTGTAAAAACTTGTATTTGGAATGTGTTCAATGAGCTAAAATAGTTATATATGAATTAAGTGCCTATAAGCTGCAATGGAGAGAGCCATTCTCGGAGTTTCACTGCGTGATAAGATCCGTAACGAGGAAATCTGTAGAAGAAACAAGGTTATCGACATAGCTCTCAGAATTTGTAAGTTGAAGTGTCAATAGGCAGACCATATACTTCGCAGAGATAACAATCGCTGGGGAATAAATAATCTCGAATGGCGACCAAGCAAGCGAAGAGTAGGGAGACCCCCCACACGATGGACGGACGACGTTGTAGCCATCGCAAGGAGTGTGGATGGAACTGGCACAATACCATTCGTCGTGGTGCTCTTTGGGGGAGGCCTATGTTCAGCAGTAGACTTCTAAAGGTTGAAATGATGATGATGATGATGATGATGATGATGACGATGAAGCTGTTTTTAGCCCCCAAACGCGAAAGGAGACGGATGTTATAAGTTTAGGGTGTGTATCGATTTCGATGCTGTTTGCGTTTTTTTCTATTTGAAAGCTGGTGTTGATCGAGATGGTACTTAGCTATAATGGGGCGGGGAAGGGGGGGGGGGAGGGGCTTGGCTATTGTATCGTTTTTTTTTATTTGTGCTTGGTTTCTCATGTGTTATTTCCTAATTTAATAACATAGTCTATTTGGAAATGAAAATGCAGATAAAAATATACTTAAATGTTCTTGATTCTGTCAAATCTTTGTATCTTGGAAAATCTAAACAGATTACAGATTATAAACAAAAAGTTAAATGAAAAGAAATACCAAATGAATAAAACAAATATAAGCAGATTCTCGGTTACAAAGAAAGATATTTAGAAATGATCTTCTAAACATATCACAATATAAAATAAGAAAATCTTCACAATAAAGTTTCACCCTCTAATCCTTGAGGTACACTTACCGTTACTAGCATAAGCCAACAAAAAGTACTTGACGAACAGTGCGGATTGCGTTATCTTCTACCGAGAAACAAAACTATGTGGCCTTATGATCTTCAAACATTCCCTCCACTTAGAAAACCAACCTTAGCTTTAAATATATAGAGTTAAATTTTCTCCGGTGTTGGATAATCCTAGAAATCCTCTATTAGGTCAAACGAGCAGCCAAGTGGGGACAGTAAATGTGTTAGGGGGCTAATCAACAGTTGCGAGTTAGTCTTGCGGGTCTGAACAATCGATTACTGTAAGCTGGACATTTGCTATCATTTGGTATCTCTATTTCGTTGGGACCGTATTTCTTATCAGCTTGAATTTGGGGTTGGTTCAATGAATAAGGATAATTTTTGATATATATTTTAGTTTGTGAATAAAAGAATGGATTGTTTGTGTCGCTATCTATTTAATAAAGCAAAATGTTGAAGTTACCCACCAATAACATTTAAATATACTGCAAATATTGAAAGGCAGACACTATCCTACTAATATTATAATTGCGAAAGTGAATTTGTTTATTTGTTACGCTTTGACGACACTTAATCCTACTAATATTATAAATGCGAAAGTATGTTTGTTTGTTTATTAACTACTCAACCAATCATCATGAAATTATGCAAACACGTTGTCAGTTGTACAGAAAAAAACATAGGGTTTGGTAATTGGGACTTTTTTTTGGGAATTTTCACTTCGATGTCAAAGTGACAGTTGTCAAAGTGAAATATAGTTTGAAGCCTGGGGAAGAACATAGGAAGCTTATTTTCGCGATAAACTGTAGTCTGCGTGGACGAACTATATTTATGCGGGCGAAAGCTTGTTGTTGTAATAAAAGTAACACAGTTAATTTAAATGTTGTTCGCTTTGTTTACATTAAATTTATTCCTTGATTAGAACGTAATTCGTTCTTGGCTTTTTGGCTTGCTTGTGTGACGAATTTTTCTGGCAACACACTTACTATGAACTTAAAAGTTAATTCTCAATGGGTTTAAAAGGCAGTACTTTGGTATTATTTATTCTAACATTGTAAGTTTTTTTAATTCCTTAACTAGAACTTAATTCGTTCTAGGCTGTGTTACACTTGCTTGTGCAGCAAATTTTTCTAGATGTTACTCTTACTCTGAACAGTAGTAAACACCTTGTCTGAAGCCATCACAGTAAATTGAAAATGTGTTTTAATGGAAGCATTTTGTTACTGATTTAGTGGACAATCGTTCAAATCTTTGAGTTGCTCTGAAACGTTTCTATTTTGCCCACAACTATTTAGAACAGAATGGTAGATATGGCCTGAGACTCTTGAAAATAATTCTGCCTAAACGCCAGAGATTGTTTCTGACCCGCATCACGTGTATGTAGCCGTCCTCCATTTGGATTTACTTTGTGTATCATATCTATGAGAACAATGAGGAATATTGATTTTTGATTACCGCATGCACACACTGCTGGCTCTGGATAAAGAATGGACAGGCCTATAATATTTCCTCATACTCATTTAAATTAGTTTTTTATGTAATAAAAACCTCGTGATTTCACGTTAACATACACAAACTTTGCAAATGAACGTTTAAAACTAGTGAAATTCAGTGAATAGCACTGGCAAATTCACAGATTACTAGGAAGGCACTTTGGCCGGATTGTCTCTGATTACTCCGGCCTATTTATATTCTTACCTGATCTAAAACTAAACTGTATGATTGTATGACTTTCACGCTAAAACGTTTTTAAATGTTTTTTTTGTTTAGCATACGGGGATAGAATCCAACATAGTGTAAAACCTTGTTTAAACGGTGCAATTGTTGAGTTCATTAATTCGAAAGTAATAATAAAGGACCATCTGATTCTGTGGGATTTCAGACTTGCACAACCTGTAATTCCATATTAATGTATGTATAATATAAATTTTATATATGTATATTCCGAGGATCACCAGTGTTCAGTTCAGTAAATTTATGTTAAAAAGTGCTTTCAATCATGGTATGCAACGTCTAAATAGGGCCAGGTGATTATTGAAGTGCAAACAAAACTCAAAAATAATGCGTAGTTTCAACAAGCTTTTATAGAGAACGAAAACGCAATAGTACGGTGTCACAGAAGTTTACATCACACCACGCCATCTGCATGCCAAATAGAGTCGAAATGGGTTGTTTTTTTTCAATAACGGTGCCTCGCCGCGCTTTTGTGCTTTTGCCCATGGAGTTGGGATAGCCGCGAGATAATTAATTATGATCTAAGCACAAATCCAAGACGTACGGACCGATAGCGATATAGGTATGTATTATTATTATATTACAATTTCTCAAACGGGGGCCGATAGCCATAAGTGTACTTCCATCTGCCACTATTTACAATTCGTGGGGGCCGATAGCTATAAGGGTAGTAATGTATACCTTCATTTCCAAAACGTGGTGGTGATTAGCTATATATAAGTGTTTCCCTTGTGTTACCGTCTGTCCCCTCATGGTGGCTGTTCGTGGGGGCAGATGGTGATTAAACGACCACAAGAATAGTTACTTACCCCAAATAGATTGTTATGTTTTTGTCATTGTTATTTGTGTAGGTATATATATATATACCTACACAAATAACAATAACAGAAATTGTGACGTAGCAGCTATATATATATGTATATATATATATGTATTATATATATATATATAATATATATATATATATATATATATATATATATATATAATACATATATATACATATATATTGCATTACATTTATATATTTTATTGGTTATTCATTTATTTACTGAAAACCACCATCCCTTACCACCATCTGTTATTCCTCTCCGTGCACGGTTCTCTGGAAGGGATCGCGCTGAGCGATAAGACCTCCCCTTGTGACACTCATTGTTATACTTTATTTTTAGATATAATTTCTTGTTGTGCTTGTGGTGTCCAATAAAGAGTTAATCTATATATCTATAGAGCTATAAAAGTGTCCGGATTATGTATACTGGCCGGAAATATCCACATTCCTGGCTAAGGCCCTCCATACAAAGCCACAGACGAAGTTTAAAATAAACTTGGACCCGCAGTCAGAAGTTGTGTGAAACGTCGTGCGCACCCATCTGGCCCTGAAATATGTCTCTACTTACGATCTACCCCCCTTTTTGTAGTTTTCTGCCCTTTGTTCCGTCCCCTTTTGATGCGTGTTATGGTTAGGAAAAGTTAATGTGATATTATGCGCGTCATTTCTGCTGGGAATATATCAAGTTAGGTAATTTTTCAATACCTATAAACTCTCCTAAGTGTTGGGTATATTCGAATGTCTAAAATAGTCAATTACAAACTCATTTTGTACAGGACAACGAGAAGCCCAAGGCTGAGATCTTGCCCATCCACCGCTCCATTACCTCGATGACCACTCGCAACCCCCGTTGGAGAAGGTCTGCACTGACCACATCTCTGGAGCTAAGAAACATAAGCTCCGTCTTAAGGGCCCAGCCCGCACCCCAACTGAATAAAACGTATCATTAACTGCAAGATCCTCTGCGGTGAAAGTTCCATAACCTCGAACGGGTTTAAGATGCGCATCTAAAGGAAGTGATCAATCTGCACTTTCCCTCTTTCTTTTAAAGCTTTTATTTAGTTTGTTTAAGTGTTGTGTAAGTCAAATCTTGCACGCTGAATTAGAATATCTTCCTATTATCTAACTGGATAATAAACCGACATCTAGGATTTGCTCCAGCACCGCATAGACACGAAATTTTGTGAATGCATTCTATTATGATAGCTGGTTTTAAGTTTTACCATGACGTGATTGCTGCACTCAGGGTTGGGCCCTGACTAGGGAGCTCCTCAACGGTTTACAGCATAGACAATAAATGTTGTATACGCATTTAATTTTGATAGCCCCTTCTAAGTTTCTCCATGACATGGCTACTTTATAAATTGTTTTTTTCTTACAATTTAAATTATATTTAGTTATCGTGTGAAAGCTCCCCAAACAAACAAACAAACAGACAACGTTTCACTTTTATAAATTGGTTATTATGGATAAAGAAAAAGTATTATACATTTCGGATACGGCACGATAGACCACATCCATACAGTGCGTCAGATTATACAGAAGACAGAAGAGTATAATCATCCCTGTGCCTAGCGTTTGTGGACTATGAGAAAGCCTTTGACACTATAGAGACTTGGTCTGTTTTGGAGTCTCTGCAACGCTGCCAAGTCAGCTGGCGGTATATCCAAGTTTTGAGGTGCCTGTATGACGCCACAACAATGACCGTCCAAGTACAGAACCAGCAGACTAAGCATATCCTCCTGCATCGAGGTGTGAGACAAGGAGACGTTATTTCTCCGAAGTTGTTCTCAAATGCATTGAAGGATCTCACAGTTGAGATTTGCAGATGATATCGTCATTGTGGCAAAAACGTTGCAGGACTTGCAACAGATGTTGGACAGCCTTGCTGATTCATCTCGACACATTGGTCTCCAGATGAACTTGGACCAAACCAAGGTTATATTCAACCAACATGTTATTCCGGAACCAATTGCTATTAACGAAACTGCTCTCGAAGTTGTTCAGGAATATGGGGGGAAATTTTGCACCTAGGTAAAAAAAACTTCGAGTGAGAAACCCGCAGATAAATACAGCTGGGCTGGGCAGCATTTGTAAAACTTCGTCGAGTCTTCTCGTCACCAAAATACCACAAAGTTTGAAGACAAATTTCTTCATACAGTGTGTCTTACCTGTTATGACATACTCGTACAGAGCCGAGTCGTGGACACTCACGGTACGACTAGTCCACCAATTTAAAGTCGCTCAGCGGGTTATGGAAAGGGCTATACTCGGAGTTTATCTGAAAGATCGTGTCCGGAATGAGGTGATCCGGCAGAGAACTAAAGTTGTTGACATAGCCCTTTGAATTAGTAAGCTGAAGTGACAGTGTGCTGGTCATATCTGCCGAAGGACTGATAACCGTTGGGGTAGACGTATTCTTGAGTGGAGACCGTGACTCGGTAAACGTAGGGCACCCTCCAGCTAGGTGGAGCGACGATATACACAAAGTGTCTGGCAGCCGTTGGAAGAGAAGAGCCGAAGATCGTGCTCAATGGCGTGATTTGGGAGAGGCCTATGACCAGCAGTTGACTGACACGGGCTGATGATGATGACGATGATTGTACATTTTTATTGTTAGTATTTCCTAGAAAAGACAAGTATTAATTTTGCTATTTCATATGACCAAATCAAATAAAATGCATGATTCCTTTTTTTAAATCTTTTAATAGTGTCTCGGGTAATTCACACCAAACTCAATTAACTTATAATTTGAATTAAATTCGAAATAACATATGAAATTTTGACACATACACTCATAGACTCCCCAACGAGATCCCTTCCTTCTATAGGCTAAGAAATAACTGCCCACATCCACCCCTAGTAGTTATATAGGGTCGTCCCTCGAAGGCCGTAACCATCCGTAACTGCAAACTAATCGCCATCCATTCGCCCGGGTTCCGGATACATTAATTAATTTATCGTTATTTATACAAACGCGGGATATCGGAATAAATCCCGGTATTTTCTCGCAATTAATACCTTCCTGGGATTTAATTAGATACCGTGTTGGATGATAATTTATCGGGGTTGTGCCGGGTGATATTATATGATACAAAAAATAATACATCCCTTGGTGTTTGCTCCGTGTATTATGTTAAGGGTTTAAATTTTAAATCTTATCAGTCTGTTTTATTTATATAATATATAGGTAGCATTTGACACCGGATTGAAACTTTTTTTGCTTAAATTCCATGAAAATTTAATCACCACTGACAATCGATGGATTATTTACGTAATTTCCTTACTATAGGCCTTTTTTACCCGAGTACGGCGAAGCAAGAGAAGGGTAATAAGGTTAATAGTCTACGTATGTGGGTATATGGATGTTCCACCATAGCCACAGAATAAATAATAATCCAAGTACCATAGCGTCGTCGCTCCTATTGTTCGGATTTTGACAATCGAGGTATCAATTGATTCTTTTTCAACTGAAGAGTGTCATTTGCCAATTTTTTTTGGCGAATAAAGTGAAGCAAAGGAAGGTTTATGTGTTCAAACTAAAAACTTGGTCCGATTTTGACAAGCGAAGTATCAATCGATTCGTCTTCATCGCAAGAGGGTCTTAAAGGCATTTTTTTAACTCAATCGTTACCACAGAATAAATAATAGTACAAGTACAGAAGGATAACTGAGTAAAGTCATTTAAATACATTGCAACTCTCGCTACAACGCAATAAAGTTCAATGTAACTCGCACAGCGCTGCGATCTTTCAATTATATTTACCTAGAAGGCGCTCACACATTGCATGCAGGCGTATGTACCGTATCACAACGCGCGAGAGCTTCCATTGCTGTAACCGTTTCAGAATCGCTCTGTCACTTTTCCGCTCGGCAGGGTTGGATCAAAATATAACTAGGTACTTGCACTAGTAATTATTCTGTGATATGATATGACTTAGATATTTTAACAGAATAAACAATTAGGTATGTAATAATGTATTATTTTTTAACTTAATATTATAAATGTAGATAGTTCTGTTAACTTCATATAATGACATTCTTCTTAGAAAAGACCAAATACCTAATTTTTTGATTATAACTTAATACGTATTGCACCTTGATGAATAAAAGGTGCCTGTCTGAATTCCATCCTTAATAATAAATGAAAAAGAAATGGCTACCTACGTAATAAAATGTCAGTATGTAGGTAGGTATTTTACGAGACTTGTCAGACCGAATGATATGCAGTACATTCTAGGTTTCTTCTTGGTACTCATAATTAAGAAAAGAATAAAAATTGACAACAAGTTTATGTAAGTAGGTACTTCATCGTAAACACACGGCGCGCGACTCAACGAGCGCACGCTTGACACTCTACTGAATTAACCGTAATATTGCGGCCGCAAAGTGTAGGTATAATATTTATACTTGTTGCGGAGTGCGACTGGCCTGCCGTTACGTAGTCGGGTTGTTGTTTTTGAACATATGTCACGTTTCATGCCCAAAGAGTTCTTATACTATAAACACTATTACAATTAACGTGTTTTTTTTTGTATTATGTTCATTTATTTTATCCTTATCAGTATGCGCACGTGCGTGCTTATGAACCGGTTTGGGTACTGAGTTTTGGCTGCCTAGCATGCCTATATTTTTAAAACCCGTTCAGTAAAATCAGAATCAAAAACAGTAATACGAGTAGGTACTTCAGTTGACTGTAAAACGCCTCCCTTGTTTTCAAAGTGTTTATTTATAACCCACAACAGTGAACTGAAGATTGGCGCAACTGTAGCCTCCAGTGCATGTAACGACCGCTTCAGCCACAATATACTAGCAGTGATGATATAAACTCTGATAGCTTACTGCCACTTCAGTTTACCATCCAACGCTACAGAAGCTTTCATAAAATGATGCTATTTACGTTATGTAACTTATATTTGACTTAACCTCCGTGCACATAACTTGTGTACAGTGAACTTAAGGCGAATACATTATCTTTAAGGAGTTAACGAAAGGGTTTTGTAAACATTGTATAATACCAAAATGGTAATTCAAAGAACACATTTAGGAATCTCTATTCCTAAATGTGTTCTTAACGACTAAACTACATACAAAACTATAAATCTAAAAGCCCTTTGGTGTAGGGGAATGAGTTCAAAATGCTGGATTGCTACGCTGTTGCAATCCAGTTCGAAGAACCCTTGCTTGTCCAGAGGGCCAAAGAGAATACAATACTAATGAATAGGGAAGGTGGGTATTTACGCGACCAGGTTTTTAAACCAGGTTTTGGCTTGTAAGTACGCCACCCTGGTGCGGACCCGCAATACTTGCAAGACTTTCAAAGTATTTTACTCACCAACTCGCTCTTTCGCCCCGTCCGCACGTATACTCGGTGGCGGGTTCGGTATGGCTTCGGCTGAGTTCGGCCGCACTCGGCCAGCCGGGTCACAAGAAGCTAGGTGGCCGATACATCGCTCTCGCTTTATCAAAAAACTTGCAAGGCTTCGAAGTTTTTATAAGCAAACGCAATTGAGCTCTTTATTTACATAAGCGCACGGGTCAATTTCCTATGCAAGTATTTTTTACTTTCAATTCCACGCTTCCAAGTACTTTTTTCGCAAACACGATTGTGCTCCTTATTTATATGGACACGAAGATCAATTTCCTATGCAAGTATTTTCTACTTTCAAGGCTTCGGTTTACAAAGCACTTGGAAAGTATTTTGAACCCTGGTTTTTATAATGAAAGATTCATGACATGAATGAGTTAAATTATTTTTTTAATTAATAAATTACTATTTTACTATAAATAATTCGCCTAATTTCGCTGCACGTTTTACAACTGAAGTCGACTTATTCTATCAAAAACACAAAAATCATCTAAAATCTAAATACGTTTTAAGAGCCGTTAGGGACCATAAGGTAAAAAAAGAAGAAGACGTGTTGCTCGAGTTCATTCAACGTTCAAACCAACAACGTAACAAACCGCTTGCGTGTTTTAAGGGTAGACAACGCCATCTAGTTTAAATGAAGTAATCATAAACGTATTGTTATTGAGTAGAGAAAATTATCTCCGAAGGTAAGGTGGCACAGATTAAAGAGTAACTAAGGTGGTGAGGTAAATTGGATGGGGCATCAAGGGTAGGTCATTATTATGAGCTCCATACGAACAAATTTTAATGCAACGAAACATTGTATTCTTAGTACAAATTATTTTTCATTTTGTTTCACAGAACGACGTATGTACTTACTGGCACTTTAACTGGCTCTTAATAATTACCTACCCTACCTACCTACTTTTTGTGCTTTTTCAACACGATATGAGGATTGATTTGAAAAAATTAAAGTTTTCTATACTTTTTCTGTGAAGAGCAATACATGTACCTACCTACTTACATATTTCAATCCCGACAACTAACCATTTTGCCAGTAAGACATTATGAAGAAACCTCCGATATATATAATTATGTAGGTACTTAGGTAGTACATTATAATATCTCAATGGAATAAACATAATAAAAAAACAGGTGTTGTTTCTACAGCAAAACAAAAGATAAACATCTATTACAAAGTAATATTAAATATACTGTGAATGATATAAAAATAAACTCCATATCGTAAATAAGTATCTACGCACTACTGTAGATAGAAATATTTATAAATAAAAAACAAGACAAAAACACAAAAAAACCTGTAAATATTATGTATATTCTTACTGTAAATAACTAAATAAAATGAATTGAAACCTTTTAACTACGCCAGCTGATAAAAGAAATGAATAAAATTTAGGTACCTAACTATTATACCTAAGTATGCCTACCTACTATCATATTTTTCACAGCTGACAGTCCTTAGACCTGTTTTTAAAGTAGGAAGTAAAAGTTTCATTCATTATTATTGATATAATACTAACTTTGTCAACTATGTAAAACTATGCAACTCTAAAAGGTAGGGATCGCGAAAATCCTAACTACTCTCTAATCTGTGATGTAAGTAAACCTCATGGCGACCAAGAAACCAAAAACTCGGAAAAAATTTGTGAGCTCTGTCAGCTTGAATTGGACTCATTGGGAAATAAAACCTTGTTGTTAAAGCAATAAGAAACTTAATCGCACTGATCAATCAGAAAACTTGCAACGCTTCGAAGTATTTCTTACGCAAAAGCAATTGTGGTCTTTATTTATGCATAACCCACGGATCAATTTCCTATGCAAGTATTTTTTACTTCCAATTCAAGGCTTCAGAGTACTTTTTCACACACACGATTGTGCTCCTTATATATATATAGAGACAAAGATCAATTTCCTATGCAAGTATTTTCTACTTTCAAGGCTTCTGTCTGTTTCTACAGAAAGCACTTAAATTGAAAGTATTTTGAACCCTGGTGTTGCTACCGGCCAATTCGAATATTGCCGCACTCATACAGATCACGGAGAATTTCACCACCGCGAGCTAACTCGACGTCAGCGCCATCTAGTTAAATTAGCGGAACTAAAAATCACTTGCAATATGTTTACTGGACTAACGATTTTGACAGACGTGAGATTTGTAGTAGCTTATTCTAAAAGGACGTAACTGCCAGAGTTCTGCGGAATGAACAAGATTACCGATGACACATACGAAAAAAAAAAATTATGTGTCTGTCAAAGTCAGGCTCTAGCGTAGTTTTGTTTTTCTTTACAGGCACCTGTATTTTATTATTCCACGGAACTCTGCTTGGTTGAGAGTTATTACTTAATATATTTGTAGTTACTGCACTAAACATTTTGGAAAAATACGAATAATGATCAGCGTCGCAATATCTCGAAATGGTTTTCGAATTTCATTGCCTTATGAAATATGAAAACTTGTCAATTGCAATGCTCATTTTCACCACTTGCTGCCTCCAAACGTTTTGGCAAGTCTTTATAATTTTCATGACCGCCGGCTACAACACACCCAAAATAATAAATAATCATATTGATCCATTTATCTCTATATAATGACATCTACTTTGGACTACCGTTAATAAGAGGCAGTGCTAGTTTAGTATAATGGGTAATTTTTAAGGGCGTACTTCAAAATAGTTGTTTTTTTGAGGAATCAATCTTTTCGAGTAGTCCTAAAGGGTACCAGCATTGATAGCCAATTGATCAGACGAGCATCTGGTCAATTGGCTATCAATGCTGGTGCACCTCAGAGATCGATTCTCTCGGCTACACTGTTTTTACTTCACATTAATGACCTTCTGAAGCCCGGTACCTTTGGGTATGCAGATGACAGTACTGTAGTTGTTAGATACGTTTCCATTGCTCAAGCCAGCTGCGATGCTGTCCTGCTTCAGAGAGAGGTTATAGTAGACCATTTAAATTTAGCCTTAGAAGCCGTGTCCAATTGCGGCGATGCTAACCTGGTTAAGTTTAATGCTACTAAAATGCAGGCGTGTTTGTTCTCCGCTAAAAAGAGTCATCTAAACCTATCTCTGTCTTTCCGTAGTGTAACAATTTCTTTAGGCGACCATCTGGAGCTTTTGGATGTAGAACTCACATCAAACCTGAATTTTAGGTCTTACATTGAATCCAAAGCCAAAGTAGCTGCAAAGAAACTTGGTATTTTGTGTTAGGTTAGGCGGTACTTCGAGATTCATTCCTGTGATGGACGAACTATTTACATATCTACAAGTTTGCACGGAAGCCGCGGTGCGCGAGGCCGACTCGCAGTTGGCCGGTTTTTTATTATTTTCCCAGCACTTCCTGAAATGTTATCTTTTCCTTTGAAGAAATGTGTTATGAAACACAAATAAAATTATAAAAGTGAACATAATAGTGCATGTAGTAGTTGATAGTTCTTGGTGGTAAAATACGACCGATGTTAGGTACAAAAACAAACATAAGAGAGTTCAGGATTCAAACTAAGTACGAAAACATGGCATGCCCCGTTAAAAAAGTCAATGTGATTGTGAAATTATTACATGTAATGTACTAAAGTAGCTTTCCGTTAACCATCAGTAACATAATTTTCAGAATTCAGTAAGAAAAGTTTCGAGTTTATTTTTACAAACAAACGTACAAACTAACTAGATCTCGTTGGTATCAACGTTAAATACTCATCTAAGCCTGTTTTATGACTACAACCTAAACTATCAACTTTACACGTACAACTTTGTACCTGTTATTACAACAAATAATTAAACTTAGAATAAGTGAGCATGGTACCAAAGTACCTTAACTGAATGATAAATTACAAATATTACTCAAGCCGCTGTAATGTTTAAATTAATTCAGTTTCGTGACCGCCAGGTTAATAAAAATATTCATTTTGGGTATTAACTCATTTTTCATTTGGAATAACGAGTTTTAAAGGTCAGATGCAAACGGTGTTTTAATTAATACCTACGTAACTTGAGGCTTGAGGCATAGAAAGCAAGCAATATACGAGGGTGCATTGAAAAGTAGTCTGCCTTACCAAGAAAATAAACACATACTTAATCAGTTACCTATATTTTTCTACATAATCACCATCAAGTTCAATGCACTTTTTAGGCGGTGGTGAACCAATTCTTCTCTACTGTTTTGATTGTGGTTTTGTTTCCGGTGTACAGTAATGAACCCATGTTTCGTCCATAGTAACAAAACGATTCACAAAATCATCTGCATTGGCTTTAAATAACTCCAAAAAGTAGCGTGAAATAGGCAATTGCGTCCTTTTTTGCAGCGACGGAGCTAAAATTTCGGATGAGGCTCTTCGACTTATGGACAAACGGCGGGAGCAACAACAAGCCAACAAATCAGAAGATTAATAAGCTGATGCGGCGTGACCTCCGATGCTCAAATACACATAGAAAAGCCAATTGAGCAAAATTGGGGGTCGAAAGTCTTCGCCCAGCAATTGGTAGGTCCCATCTGACGAAATTCAATACTAATAATGGCACAACCATCGTCTCTAAGCCGGAGATCCTTTCTGAGAACGAAGACTTATAGAAGTCTTCGTTTTTAGACAGGAGAACAAAGTCTGAAGCGAGTCGTACAATCTGCCATAGGGCAGATTGTACGGCTCGCATGCTTCTAGATCTGGACCAAGCAAAGAGAATTCCCGCGCAATACTGACCCGCCACTACACTGATGAACTGCCCGACGTCAGCCTTGACGAGACTAAGATAGTGCTTAATCAATTTAAGAATAGAAAGGCCCCCGATTAGGATGGTATAACTTCGGAACTCTTGAAAGCAGGGGGAAACCCGTACTTCGGGGGCTCCAAGGGCTAATAGCCCTTAATAAGCAACGTAACGAATACGGCGAAGCAATAAGGAGGGTTATGATATTAACCGGTACGTACCTATGAATGTATGTGGGTGGGTATGTATGTATGTTCAACTGTTTTCTTCATAACATCTAAACTAGTCGGATTTTAGTTTTTGAACTTATATTTTTATACTAGCTGTACCCGCGGCTTCGCACGTGTGGCCTTTTCTCTAGGTTAAAATAACTCTATTACTATTCCAAGACCTATACCAATATACCAACATTTAAACAAAATTCCTTCAGCAGTCAAAAAGTTTTTATCGATTTCTCGGCTTCTACTCATCGGATTGCTATACCAGGTACACCAGGTTTTAATTCAAACCCTATGCTATCCAACAGTGAAATCCGCATCGCAATCGGCCCACTAGTTTTTACGTGATTTGTGAACAAACATACAGACAAACAAACAAACAGACACACACAAATTAAAAAAAAGTTCTTTGTCTTATTTCAGGGTATGAGCTATCTCCATTCCAAATTTCATCAAAATCCGTCCAGCCGTTATCGTGTGAAAGCACCCCAAACAAACAAACAAACAGACAACGTTAAACTTTTATATATTGGTATGGATAAACATTGCACTTATGTATTTGTTATTGTAAGTTTTTAATTTATGCACAGTTGTTGATCAACTGAACATGTTGATCGAATTAGGTACCTACATATTTGCTTCCACTAATAGATAAGCGCGAGTCATGTCTCACGTGTTTAGAGTTCCGTACTTCGAAGAATGCCGTACTGCCGTGGCGGTCTCAACTTAGAGTAAGACCCCTCCCAATCCTCCCGTGGATGTCGTAAGAGGCGAAGGAAGATGGGCAGCAGCTTCCTCCGAAAACATTTGTTACACTGCGGTCACCAATCCGCCTGCAAAGCGTGGTGACTATGGCAACCGATTTTGCTCGAGAGCCTTCTCTATACGGCATGTGTTGGAGCATTGGAGGTCCCGTTGCACTAGCTTGCTGATATTATGGTTGAGGGCCTGCTTTTCTGACAAAGTGGCCTGTACATCATCCCGTCTCACATCCATTTTACCTGAAGAGTCTCTGCCGAGAGTTTGAACTTCGTACCTGTACGCTGCATCTGGCAGAACTTCGATCCTTCTTCCCTTAGGGTACCTACCACTTGTTCCAGGGCCTCGTCAATGTCAATTGCGGTTTCCAGAGCAGCAAATCGGTTTTCTAGATGAAGTTGGAACTGTTCTGATCCCACGACGGTTTGGAGCTGGTTTGGTCGGAGCATAGACTTCATCAGACGGGATCTTTCCAGCTAAAGTTGATACTCAGAGAGCCTCGTAGTAGTCGGTGGTCACTACCGGTATTAAACCTACTGACCACGGAGACATCTCTGAATATGTGCCCTCTATCTGTCATGATAAAGTCAATCTCATTTTTCATCACACTTATTTTTCGGCTCTGTCACGTCCACTTCCTTTGGGGCTGCTTCTTATAGAACGAATAGATTTATAGATTGCTCGGCTTCTATTCGTCACGTTGAGATACAATGTACCCACACCAGATTTTAAGTCAAGATCTAACCTATCTGACACTGACATCTCATTTAAATCGGTCTAGTAGTTTTTACGTAGTGCGTAAACGTACAGACAGACAGACATCATTTAAAAAAAATGGTACTTTCTTGATTTTTATGGATTGCTTGGCTTCTACTCATAAGACTGAGCTACTAAGTACACCAGTTTTTAAGTAAAACTCTAAGCTAACACTGAAAACCGCATCGCAATCGGTCCATTAGTTTTCAAACAAACACAATTTTTTGAAATGTTATGTTCTTGTTCATTAAGTAGCTTATTTTGAGTCGCCGAGACCATTTCTTAGAATTATCTTCTTTGTACATACCTACTTTTTTGTTACTTAGGTACTGCTTAAAAGTAGGGAAAAAGAAGATGGATCTGAAATAGGTAAATAGAATATATTAAAGAAAAAAGCAAAAAACGTTTGCCGTTTGGAGCAGTGCTGGCCTCTGTTTGTCAGACTGGACTGCTAAATTTCATCCAGGACCGATGATCTAACGAGCCATCCATAGAACGGATCGATGGAATTCCGCTCATAACTTCGGATCGAACCCGGTATCGTTGAATTCTAACTCGCACTAGTATTTCGCTTGGCCAATATCGCTCAAAAATATTATATAAATAAGCGTAGGAAGCTTACATAACCATCATTATAAGATCCTCGTCATCATATCGTTTAATAAATAGGAGACACAATTTATGGACTCAGGTGTTACATTGCGGAAATCCATAATTAATTAAATTGAACGAAGATATATTTTTTTAGCTTACTTCTATGCTAACTTAAGTGAGTGTAATTATGAATTTAAAAAAAAAAAAAAAAAAAAAAATGTAAACAACCCACGTTGACCAATCAAACATAAGTATATACCTGTGTGCAAGTTTCCATATAACCCATATAACGCATGCCCAGCGTGGCTTAGCAAAATCTCCACAAATGATAATGAACACAAATAACAACCCCTAATTCCCGGCAGTGCTGCTATTCCTGGTCAAGGTGGCGGTCATGGTGACGGCAGGGTGGGGAGGGGAACTTAAAACGGTAGAACGCTAAGGCTTAGCGACCGTATGGCTTAGTTCGAAACGGATCTGGCAAGGATAAGGTGGCACATTCTGGGGCTAAACGAAGTCCGAAGAGAAGGCGAGGACACCCTCATTATATACTATAGGCTTGAATCGGGCCACCTTATGTACTACCGGGAGGTTGACCAGCAATACCAAGGTGGCGTAGGGTTCCTCGCCCATAAAGGCCTCGCTGGCAACGTAGTAGAGATCTCTAGTGGTCGACCAGGGTAGCGTACCTCATAATTAGGCTGACTGAGAGGTATAGCATTAAGGTCGTGCAGGTATACGCACCGACATCGGCACACTCAGATGACGCAGTAGAAGAGATGTATGAAGACATCTCTTCAGCTCTTCACAAGACCACAAAGACGCACTACTACGTTGTCATGGGAGAAAAGCAGCGAATCGAAAGTAGGTCCACACGGTTATAGAAGCAGGAACCACAGGGCAGGGCTAATGCTTGACAACTTTTTAGAGAAAGAGGGGCTCTTTTTAATGAATTATTTCTATAAGAAGCATTCCCAAAGGAAATGGACGTGGCAGAGCCCGGATGGTGTGACAAAAAAATATATTGACTTTATCATGTCGGATAGAAGGCACGCGAAGCGTTACGCTTCTTCATTTATTATAAGACACTTACTACTACACTAGTGCTACACTTTCGATCAAATCATCGCTTTCCATCAGGTGATCGAGAAAAGAAAAAAATATATTCAGAAATGTCACCGTGGTCAACAGGTTTAATACCGGTAGTGACCACCGACTACTACGAGGCTCCCTGAGTATCAATTTTAAGCTGGAAAGCTACGATGAAGTCTACGCTCCGACCATACCAGCTTCAAACCGTTGTGGGATCAGAACTGTTCCAACTTCATCTGGAAAACCGACTTGCTTCTCTGCAACCGCAAATGACGTTGACGAGGCCCTGGAACAAGTAGTAGGTATCATAAGGGAAGAAGGGTCGAAGTTCTGCCAGATGCAGCGTACAGGTAAGAAGTTGAAACTCTCGGCAGATACTCTTCAGCTAATAGATGTGAGATGGGATGATGTACAGACCACTTTGTCAGAGAATCAGGCCATCAATCAAAATATGTATCAGCAAGCAAACCAAGGTTATGTTTACCTTATTACCTTATTACCCCGCAACCGATCGTCGTTAGCAGTGTCGCCCTTGAAGTTGTTCAGAAATATGTTAACCTTGGGCAGACTATACAATTGGGTAGGAACAACTTTGAAAGGGAAGCCGATATGAAAATTCAGCTGGGATGGGCAGCATTTGGTAAACTACGTCAAGTCTTTTCGTCGTCTTTACCACAGTGCCTAAAGACGAAAGTCTTCAACGCGTGTGTTCTGCCAGTTATGACCTAAGGAGCCGAAACGTGTACACTCACGGTGGGGCTAGTCCACAAATTTAAAGTTGCTCAGCTAGCTATGAAGAGAGCTATTCTCGGAGTTTCTCTAAAGGGCAGAATCCGAAATGAGGAGATCCGCAGGAGAACTAAGGTAACCGACATAGCTCAAAGAATTAGCAAGCTGAAGTGGTAATAGGCCGGTCACATAACTCGAAAAACCAACAACCGTTGGGGTAAACGAATTCCTGAGTGGAGACCGCGTTTAGGCAAACGTAGTGTAGGGCGCCCGCCAGCCAGGTGAAGTGACGACTTGTGAAAAGCGGTCGGTAGCAACTGAATGAGAGCTGAAAATCGGGCTCAGTGGCGTTCTTAAGGAGAGGCCTACTTACAAGTCAAGCTAATTAAATCAAATCAAATCAAATCAAATCCATACATTTATTCGCTAAAACATGGTTTGTTTATAAAACATAACATGGCAAAATTGTAATTAGTACAGCATGTTTTATGCTTTGTCAGCGTGCAAATATTGTACACACGGTTATGATATTATTTTTATGTCAACATTCAATATTGAAGTCCTAATTACAATCTAATTTAATAATAATATAGTCAAAATTATCTATAAAGTGCTTTTGGTTAATTGTATGTATACATTTTTATCAGTCAAAAATTCATTTACACTGTAGTAACATATAATAGTCAAAAAAAAATGCAAATTTAATTTGAATAAATTCAAGTTTAGCGATATAATGCCATTAGGAATTTTATTATAAATTTTAGGAGCTATTCCTAGAACACTTTTGTGGTGTAAAGCCGAAATCCCGATAAATGACTAGTCTAATCCTAATCTAATCCTAGAATGACTAGGCTTGGGAAAAAGATGCAGGTTACATTTAACAAATATTGCTATTTCGCATATGTACATACAGCGCAATGTTAACAATTTTAAAAATTGAAAGTGAGGCTTACAACTATCAGTAGTTTTCAATCAGCACATTGATTTTACATCTCTTTTGGTATTTGAAAACAGTTTCTCTCTAGTTACCGTTCCCCCAAAAATTATACCGTAAAGGAGTCTAGATGAGACATATCCGTGATATGCAGCTTTGTCAGTTTTTATATTTACTATTTTCCTCAGCTTGTACAGCATGTATGCAAATTTACTGAGGGTATTGCATAATTCCTGTGACTGCAATTTCCAATCTAGTCTATTATCAATTACTAAACCTATTTTATTTGTCGAATTAACCTTTTCTATTTGATACCCTTTAAAATGGCATCTTTGGGCTCTCTTTGATAAAAATGCATTATTTTTAACTTTTTTTCTAAATTCTCCTTTAAATTATTATTATCCAACTAAGTAACAATTTGAGTCAATGCATTATTGATGTCATTTTCATAATTGCTTAAATGTTGTCACTTAATGATTGCTGCACTAGTCTGCAAAGAGGACTATATGATACATCACACTTTTCGGCATATCATTGATATAGATCAAGAACAATAGAGGCCCCAAAATGCTACCCTGAGGTACTCCATATAAGACTTTTTTGACATAAGATTTGTATTTGATTTATTTTTTAGTCGGAACACAGATCCTATTTATCTCAGTAAACTGCTCTCTATCACAAAGGTAAGAATGAAAAAGATCAAGGACATTCCCCCTTATTAATTTTATTAAAATTTCATGCCTCACGTAGTCAATAGCCTTTGTCATGTCCATGTATATAGCACATACTGGTGTTCTTTCATCCAGCCACTATTTACTAGGTACATTCAAAAGATCATATATGGCCATGTTTATGTTTTGATTTCTGTTTTGAAATCTGATTTGTTTTTTTTTTCAGTTTTCTTACTATCCCGTTTAGGATTGTCTTAATACCACAGTGTGGTTTTTGATAGTGACAAATGTCGTACATGTTATGGGAATTCTGGTCAAGTAAGTTGTGGATACCGTAGAGTGGGGCTATTTAGGATTCAAGGGGTTACTTGGGACAGTCTGAATTATAAGTTTTAACCACTACTATTTATGGCAAAAACCTTGATAGAATATAAAACCTCTTTTTGGCAGCACTATTATTAAAATGTCAACACGCTATGTCAGTTATTGAAGACTTATGGTGACGGATTCCAAAAAAAAATATATATAGATAAATGTGAAAAAGTTGAGTGTTTTAGTACCTGTCCTACTTTCATATGAATTTTCTATTATATAAAAAGTTTGTGAGTTTGACTATCAAAACGTAGGGATTTCCTTGATTTTAATGCTACATTTCAACCTAGAAATAACCTCCAATTGATTGTATTCATGCATTGATTTGTTGAAGGGGGCTATTTGGGACAGCATATGGGGGCTATTCTGGACACTTTTACCGGTACGTTCGAAAACGGTTTTACCGGTTTTTTGCTCGCTTTTTTTCTCGCTTTTTTTAGATAATTACTAACAAGACGTACGTGCTTATAAAAGATTACATCGCCATTTAAGAAAAGGAAAAAAATATGCCTTATATGGCTTACAGTATTCTAGTAATATAGCTAGTATAATGGGTATTTAAACTGACAACTATGACAGTGACGCTACAAATTGTAGTAATGATGAAACTTGTTCTCATGATTTGGCTCCAAATAACGCTGCTGAAAACTCTTCAGAGAGTGGACGAATTACTCCACATTATTGTGTAAACAACATGGTTTTGGTTTGCTACTACAATAAAAAATGGAAATATTACATTGGTGAAGTAACTGCTTGTAATGATAACCAAACCTACGATATCTCATTCTGCAAGATGGTTAAAGAAAATGGCGAACTAAGATTTAAAAAGCCGAAAAGAGCCGGTAAAGATATAGTCCTGGGATTATCTTTAGTTAATACTATCGAAACCGTTAAAATGACAGGTAAACCTGATCATATTATTATGCTGGAAAACTCGGCAGATAGAATTTATTTCTAAAAATTGTTATTTTTGTAAAACATTCACAGACGATTTTGATTTTAGAGTTTAAGTTGTTTTTTATTTTGATACATGTTAAATGTTAACGACATTGTAAAGACATGTTTTTAAGCAATGTTACATGTAAGACACAGGGTTAATAGATTTTTTCAATAAAAAATATTTAATTGTCTCAGTTTTTTTATTATTTTCGAATAAGTTTTTAAGGAAACGGTTTTTTTTTTATTTTTACTGGTTTTTTGAACGTTCCATAGAAGTGTCCCAAATATCGCTTGGGCCGTACAACTTGAGTTGGCAAGAAAATCCTATAAAAACTCGAACAAGAAAATACCTGTCCCAATTAACCCCAACCGTGGGGTTATTTGGGACAGCTATTTAAAAAATAATATTGAACTTATCTTTGCTATTAGAAAGGAAGTAATTAATCTTAGCTATTTTTTACAAGTACAAATATTATACCTACACTTCGAGGGCGCAATATTCGGGTCAGTTCAGTAGAGTGACAAGCGTGCGCTCGATGAGTCGCGCGCCATGTGCTTAGCGATGAAGTACTTACGTAAAGTTATTGACAAAATTTATTCGTGTTTTAATTATGAGTACAAAGAAGTAACCTCGAAGGTACTGCATAGAATTCGGCTGTTTGAATAGTGATAGAAATGATGACTTTCACTCATTATAAAGCAAGGAATTCAGACACATTTATTCATCAAAGTGCAATACCTATCCATACCAATATATAAAAGTGAAACGTTGTCTGTTTGTTTGGGGAGGATTCACGCGATGATGGCTGGACGAATTTTGATGAAATTTAGAATGGAGATAGCTTATACTCTGTAATAAACATAGGATACTTTTTAACCCGAAAAGTTATAAGATTCCACGGAAAAACTAGAAAAACTGGAATAATGTTGATTACTCGCTGTAAGAAACGGTTGCCATGTAAACAAAATAACAAGTATGTCAAAAAACATCAAGAGTGGTGCTATACCAACTTTTGCATTAGTTTTTAATATCCTAGAAGAACACAGGATGTTTTTATACGCTTTATATTAGCTTCACTTGTATGTTTGTATGATTTAGACAATACAATAAATCGAAAAAAAAACAAAAAAAAAACAAACTAAAAACTAGAAAATAAATAATAGTTTAAAAAAACTAAAAAACACGCTTTATATAGAAAACCAAACTAAAAAATAGAAAATATTTTTTAATAGTGTAAATAATAAAAAATGTTTTATTTAAAAAAAAGCGTTGGGTGCTTTTTAAGATATTATTGAAATGATAATCCTTCTTTTCGTATATGTCAATGAAATATTTATAACTATTGACCCATGCACCACACATTTTTTTAAAAATAAAACACTTTTTCCTTATTTACACTATTAAAATATATTTTCTATTTTTTAGTTTGGTTTTCTATATAAAGCGTGTTTTTTAGTTTTTTTTAACTATTATTTATTAATAAACTGTTACGGCTGTTTGGTTGCCTTTGGCAAACAAAAATCCTGAACTGAACTGACTGAAAACTAAGCGTCACCTGTGGGGGGAGGGGTACCAGGGGGCCACCACCTCCATCCCTCACCCCCCCCCCCCTTACTCCTAACTCCTGCCCTTCTTTTCTATATATTGCCCCCAGACTGGCCACGGAAGATTCCGTCCTGGGGGAAGATGTTCTTACGTTTTTAAACCTGGTGGTGCTAGGTGTTTCTCCTTCCGAATAGTGATCTTAAGTGTGTCTGGATGTTCTTCGGCGGCTGTTGTCGTGCGCATAAAGCTTAACAGCTATTTAACCGGTCTCTTAGTGTAGGCTGTCATCCGTACAGAGGATGTTGGTGGTCCCATTCTTGCTTAAAATTCTCCATTGCACAAGCAACATCTCGTGTTATGAACGGTGGAGCAATGTCAGCCAATGGATAAGTCATTTGAAGAGGGGTTGGTTTAAGGCAGCCAGTTATCGTGCGGCAAGTGTCTTCAACGCAACGTCCACACGCTTGGCGTGTGCGGAGCGGTGCCAAACAGGGCACGCAAATTCGCCAGCAGTAAAACAAAATGCCAGGCCGGTCATGCGTAGTACGTCTGGTGCTGCTCCCAATTTTGTAGTGGTGAGGCGGCGGAGCAAGTTGATTCGCGTGCCAACTTTGGATTTGGTTTTAGGCATTGGCTTGTAAAGCTCAAAGTTTTGTTCAGATTAACCCCAAGATACTTTGGATGCGAGCAGTATTCGATGGGAACACCTTGCCAGCGTATGTTGAGTGTTCAGTTTGCTTGGCGGTTGCGCATGTGGTGACCTGAGTTTTGGAAGAATTGGCTTTAAGATCGTTCTCTTCGTAGTATTTGCCAAGTTCATTCAAACCTACCTCGTGATTTTTCTCCGCCTCTTCTAACTTAGCAGTCTGTGCCAAATCATCTGCATACAGAATCCGTTGTTGGGTGATACCTACTTAAAATAAGGCAGTATGTAACAAAAAGACTACATATAAAAAAATAGTATAAAATTACTGGGGGATTAAAAATAAGCTACTGAAAAAAAAACTATATATTTTTATTCAATCTGCTTTACCTAACATAGGGTGTTATGCGATTTAATATATAAAATACTTATCTGAAAAAGAATAATGTTGTTCAAGTTAACTGATAAAATTCATCCGTCAATATTTGTTGCAGACTATATCGAGTTATTTTAAGTAAGGAATAAAAAATATAGTTTTTTTAAATACGTCAGCTCATGTTAGAAATAAACATTGAGAGAAAAGAATAAACTAGAACAATATCAACAAAGTTTTTTAAGTTTATGTAATTATGTCTGAATTCAAATGCTGATTCTGATATAAATATCCCCTATAAATGCCAGTGAATGGTATGTCTGAATAGGGTAAATTTAATTATTTAGCTTTTGGGAATAAGGATGCCTCAAGTTAATGAGTGCTACATAACATTGAACTTTCATTCAAGCTCTAGGACTAGATAACGTTTTCAGTCCACTAACTAGAGGTACGTACTTACATTTATGTGAATAAACTAAATATTCCCGCGGCAGAATAGGCAAGTCTCTGATTCAATTCTAAATTACCTGTCAGTATTCCAAAATTGCAACTAAATGAATTCCAAAACTATAATAACTACAAATCCCAGTTGGGATTGGGATGTTCCGAGAACTGCGAAATTAGTTCCGACGGCATCCGATGCGCTGACAGAACGACATGATATATCAAGTTGGGCGAAAGGTCGGTCAACAAGTCGGGCGATTAGTCGTGCACGGGTTGGTACATTTGTTACAAAATTACTTTAAATACCACCTTTGATCCCGCGTGCTCATTAGTTTCAGTCCTGCGACGACTAGAACTATCATGAGGTTAGTGTTTTCTCCGGAAGAAAGCTAGATAGCCAGCAGCTTTGTAGACATTAAATCCAACCATATCGTTTCAACCCTTCAATGAATTCCACCCTCGTATAACACCCGTGGCGCACATAATGGTTTTGTACAGAATAGTCACGCGGTCTAACAAGCTATCATGTGCCAGGACCGAAGGTTTGTAACCGGCTACTGGAACAATTTAAAGAAGCATCTCCTTTAAAGTTTCGTAAAATCAGCTATTAAATGCCACTTGCAGAATCTGTCGGTGGTGTTACGCAGTTATATCCCAGAAATATCGCCGCAGAATCCACACAGAGGTCATAAAAACATTCAACACCAAATACTATATGAGGAGCAAAATTAAATATATTAAGTTCCCACAAACACGAGAAGAAAGGAACATCATAAGACAGTGGTTAGTTTTCTTCGCATCTATTTCTAGTTAAATTATTATCATTGTGTACTACGAGTAATAAGTTTTTCCAAACGC
This sequence comes from Alsophila aescularia, assembly GCA_946251855.1. Classification (NCBI taxonomy): domain Eukaryota; kingdom Metazoa; phylum Arthropoda; class Insecta; order Lepidoptera; family Geometridae; genus Alsophila; species Alsophila aescularia. Next base: position 41,837,571 of record OX276377.1, read on the forward strand.
TAAAACATTTGAAGAGTATGCAATGGAGCATACACATGCATCCTAAAACCTCATGTGCTTTGACGGAGAGACATTAATCAATATCTTATTTTTATTAAAAGCTAGGCTGTAACATACCTACTAACACCATACTTACTTAACTTATTTTATTATCAGCTCTTATTGAATTAGGACCTTATATTTAGATAAATGTGTTGATTGAGGGACCACTGGGATTAAGCTAATGAGCAAAATTTGAAAAATGTATGCCCTATACATATTGGTAGCTTCTATCGAAATAAAAGTACGAGTATCCTATGTCCTTTCCCGGGGTTCAAACTATCTCTATATCAAATTTCAACAAGATCGGATGATAGGAATGATAAATGAAAGGTAACAGACAGTTACTTTCACTTTTATAATACATCATTATTAATATGGATATGGATTATTTTAGTAGAAGGTTTGGCATTTTAGCTATAAAGATTGACAATAAAACAATGTTTTTATATTGATTACTTTCACAAATTACATTTTTGATTTACAGTTTGTTTGGAAACTTTTACTAAGTACCTATTTATATTCTCTTTCATTGAAAAACCAAAAAACTCAAAATTCTAGATTGGTTCCATGGTAATAGGAGAATGGTGTAGCAGTGAGCTCTCGAAAAGATTGTGATCTGCAGTGGATGAGCAGGGCTGATGTTGATCATAATGTGCCCTCAGTATAAGGATAATGGTTTAGCGGTGAGCTCATGAAAATAATGTGTCCAGCAGAGGTCAAGCACAGGCTGATAATGATCATAATGTGCCCTCAGTATAAGGATAATGGTTTAGCGTTGAGCTCACGAAAATAATGTATCCAGCAGTGGTCAAACACGGGCTGATAGTGATCATAATGTGTCCTCAGTATTAGGATAATGGTGTAGCGGTGAGTTCTTAAAAATAATGTGTCCAGCAGAGGTCAAGCACAGGCTGATAATGATCATAATGTGTCCTCAGTATTAGGATAATCATGTAGCGGTGAGCTCTTGAAAATAATGTGTCCAGCAGTGGTCAAACACGGGCTGATAGTGATCATAATGTGTCCTCAGTATTAGGATAATGGTGTAGCGTAATATATAATAGTGAAACTATGTTTGTTTGATTATATGTTTGTATGTTTGGGGAGTTTTCACGCCAAAATGTCTAATCCGATTTTGATGAAACTTTGTAAATAGTAACTGTACAATATAATCCTGGCTCATCGAGAAGACTTTATACAAGATCGACCTAGAGTTCCTAGGATCAACATCATCGTCATCAGCCCGAAAAGTTCACTGCTGAAAAAGGCCCCCCAATTTTAGTTTTATAATTTATACAATTTTATTGAATAGTGTCAATTAATATTTATTAATCTAATAATAAATATATATTGCAGGCCGGGTTCACACAGTGCGGCAGATTATACACAAGACCGAAGAGTATAATCAGCCCTTGTGCCTAGCGTTTGTGGAGTTTGATTCCATCGAGACCAGGGGCCTGATTCCGTATAGTTAAAGTTCGGTTCGGTTAATGCCACTTGGACCATTCATTGCCACCGATCAGTCGTTTCGAATTCACTAAGCTCAGTGAGCATGTGAAATGACGTCATCAAGGCGATGAGCACTCAACCGCACCGAAACTGTCATTTCACTAGGAAATACAAAACTGGTAATTCAAAATCAGAATTCACAAGGAATTCAGTAGCAATGAGTTTTCGTCAACCGAAGAGCACCCGGTGCGCTCATTGCATTTACTATCTAGCAGTGTTTGGTTAGTGAAGATTATTGATAATGCATAGTTACTGTGAAACTTATAGTTCTAACACCGGGTGCACTTTGTTCCATGTTTTATCGTGCCATGAAATTGTGTTGTTTTTGTGAAAGTTAGGTTTAATGACATGAATGTATGTGGTGTTTCATAGAACCTACCTATTTCATAGCTAGAGTAGGATTTTAACCCTATAATAGAAAAATACGTACTGGTTTTGAAATCTAGTAGTTTTCTTACAAAGCCTAATTATGTGAAGTTCTATTAATAACGAGGGGTCAATGCAAATATAAGCAAAACGAAATCACGTGAAGTATTAAATATCATGTATTATTGTTATAATTTTCACATAAATTGAGATTTACACTATACTATGAGCTCGGAAAGCGGAGATCTATACATTTCTTTCAAGCGCACCCGCAATGGGTGCTCGGTGGCAATCACTCAACCTCAATCCTTAGGGAATCAGCCTGCTGGTCTATTTTGGAGTCCCTGCAACGATGCCAAGTCGACTGGTGGTATATCCAAGTATTGAGATGTCTGTATGACGCTGCAACAATGACCATCCAATAATAAAACCAGCAGATTAAGCATATCTCCTGCATCGAGGGGTGAGACAAGGGGACGTTATTGCTCCGAAATTGTTCACAAATGCATTGGAGGATATGTTAAGGACTATGGACTGGAAAGGATGTGGCATTAACATTAACGGTGAGTACATCTCACACTTGAGATTTGCCGATGACATCGTCATTGTGGCAGAAATGTTGCAGGACTTGCAACAGATGTTAGACAACCTAGCTGATTCTTCTCAATGCTTTGTTCTCCAGATGAACTTGGACATAACCAAGATTATGTTCAAGGAACATGTTATTCCGGAACCAATTGCTGTTAGCGGAACTGTTCTCGAAGTTGTTCAAGAGTATGTTTACTTGGGACAAACTTTGCAACTAGGTAAAAACACCTCAGAGAAAGAGACCCGCAGAAGAATACAACTCGGCTGGGTAGCATTTGGGAAACTTCGCAAAGTTTAAAGACAAAAGTCTTCAACCAGTGCGTCTTACCTGTTATGACATAAGGAGCCGAGACGTGGTCACTCATGGTTTGACTAGTCCACCAATTTAAAGTTACTCAGCAAGCTATAGAAAGAGCCATGCTCGGAGTTTCTCTGAAGGACAGTATCCGAAACGAGGTAATCCGACAGAGAACCAAGGTTATCGACATAGCCCTTAGGATTAGCAAGCTGAAGTGGCAGTGGGCTAATCATATTTGTAGAAGGATTTACGTAGACGTGTTCTTGAGTGGAGACCGCTACTCGGTAAACGTAATGTAGGGTGCCCTCCGGCTAGGTAGATCACCGATATACGCAAAAAGGCTGGCAGCAGTTGGAAAATAAAGAGCCGAAGATCAGGCTCAGTGGCGTGCTTTGAGAGAGTCGTATGTCCAGAAGTGTACTAACACGGGTTGATGATGATGATGAATCTCATAATAATAATAAAAAGGAATACAAAAGACAGTAGTCTAGTCATTGTATTTTGACATGGAAAAATGTCAAGGCAGTGGAATTAATTAATGCAATTATTATTATTATTATTATTATTATTATTATTATTATTATTATTATGACGCTATGTAATTATATTGACCAGTAATTTAATGATTCACTACACTTCATAATTTTAAACGAAAGTCAACGAATGCAGGGCATGCATTATTCATAAAGCAATTGGGCAGAATAATAAAATGGGTGTGTTTTATAAATTATTTTAATCATGCCTGTAAACAGAACCGTGACTTACCTACTGATTGATTGACTGACAGACAACGCATAGCCTAAGCCGGTGGACCTGGCCATTTGAAATTTTGATGAAATATTCTAAGAGTATTCTAGAGGTGCACTGCGGAAATCACAATTAACCGGAAAACTTGAAAAGGTACCATTTCCAAATAAATACCTCACAAACAAACGTAGCTAATCAAACTACAAAATTATAAACCAAGATCCTAAAATTACTTGCGCTAAATAGGTAACCTACCTACTTATCATTATCTCGACCAGGAAACTCTAATAATACCTACCTAATATCTACCTTAGAACTTCAAATAAAACAAACAAACAAACAAATGTAAACCAAACCAAGTAACGAATCTAATTTAAAACCCAAAATACTTTTGATAAATTACCCTTTCCCTGGCCTGTGCTCTGTTGGTGTACTATTATTTATTCTGTGGCTCAGTGTCTTGCCTGTCTGTCTATCGGCTGGCTACGGTACCTACTTGTATATATTCTGTACGCAGTTCGTTGCCCGTACTTCAGGCGGCCCCAGATAATAATATTATGAAGGGAAATAATAATACTGCATTTTTAAATTTTTGGTTATTTAATTTTATGAAATTAAAAAGTCTCATGTTTTATTCCAGGATATAAGCGGTCTCCATTCCAAATTTCATCAAAATCCGTCCAGTTATAGTGTGAAAGCTCCCCAAACAAACAAACAGACAACTTTAAATGTTGGTATAGATAGATTTTACTTCAAAATTAACATAACTTTGGACCCCTATCCCTCAGAAACCGGGATTTTTTTCGGGATAAAATGTATCTTTAATTTTCACCAATCATTAAAAATAATAGGAGTGCCAAGTTGCATCAAAATCCGTACAGTACAAAACCAAATGCAGGTAGTTGGAGACAACGCTCGCCCTTCTCGACGCTGACACCCGCTACTTCAGTCTTCTCGTGACCACGATCAATGCAACTTGATCGAAACGTCGAGGTAAATAAATGTTAAGTTTTCAGCGCGATTAAGTCCCGTCTAAATATATAACTATGTGTTCGAATCGCGAAAGTTCAAAAGTTACTACTGATCCAATTTTGATACAATTTAAATGGGACCAAACTGGAGGTCTACACAATAAACTAAAAAAAAAACTTACAAAATCGATTTGTAATTGACGGTGAAATCGGCAAACACATAAAAACATACAGTCGAACATAAAACCACCTCCATTTACCTCAATTTAAAATAAAGAGAAACCCTTCTTCGCAGTGGTAGCTACCAATGCGAAGACGGGGCGTGTCGCTAGTTGTTAAATAAAATGTTAAATGTGGATTGGTTTTGAATTTCGATGTTCTTTCAACAGCAACAAGTCTAAGCAACAATTATCTCCGTCACTATCGCTTCACTGGACTACTACCCTAGTGCAGTGTTCCAAACAGCTCTCCTCTGAGTGACACGTTCTCTCCCTCCCTCTTCTGGATGTGTCCTATTTTCGGACAGTCTTGTGTCACAGTTAAATTTAGTACATATGTACTATGCTTGTGTAAAGGATGACATGCTTTGTAGCGTCGTGTGCAGTCGTTAGTTAGATCAGTTGTGAATATTAGAGTTTTGTGCTATATTTGTATCGCATTCATTTATTCATTTGATGGGATTATTTTATGGAGATGTTTTAAAATTATAATTGGCGCCAAACATTTTACTTAATTGACTATTTCTTTTGGATGTTTTATGTATTTTGTACGACTTTTTGTTTTGTATGCACTGTTCTCTCTGTACTGTGTTCGAATCATAAAATACACAGTACTCTATCAAAACTTTTGTAATCTTCCTCAATGAGGAGGTTCTCAAATTATCTGTATTTTTACCAGACTGCGCAACGCAAAGGACGGTAATGTGTTTATCAGCCTACATAATTATGTATGTATGTCTGTTCCTTTGTGGCGCTCTAGAGACCAAACGCGTGAGCGATTTTGATAACCCTGAGATCAATCGATTTGTCTTAATGTTGCGAGTGTTACTAAAGTCATAACAGTAATCAAAATTCAATATGGCGACAACCATACGCCATATTTGTGAAAAAATAAAATTGAAAGTCGACGAACTAAAATAAAATATGTATGGTATCATTGAATAGGTGTTTTAAAATCATTTTTAGGTTTATCTTATCATTGTTCATTATATTGACCATTTAGGATCTATAACGATTTAAAATTGATAAGCAACCATTCTCACGTAAATTTATGCCTCAGTTTAGTTTTGTTCGCAATCGTTTTTTTTTTTTGCACTTTTGATTATGTCTTTTTTAGGTGTACTAATATTTTTTGTCCAGGTGCTGTTGGCCCTGCCCGCGAATACCCCTGACATAATCGGATTCTTTATTTACCTTATTTTTAATTCCTACATAGGGTTTTATAATAAGTTTTTCAAATAAGTTTTATAAATAGATAAATTTTTACAAAAGGTTACAATCTTCTTGGAGCTAACGCTCTGCTACAAAAATTTCGCATGTGCTTACATAGTTAAAACAATTCCATGCAGTCAGTTTTTATACATTTTTTGTCGCATTGCTAAAGGATACAATCAAAAACTAAAAGGCTATCATAAATAATATACAATCTACTACCTATGTTAAGGCGCAAAAAATAACCATTATTTTTATATAGGTATCTATTAAGTTCCTACGTATATCTAGTGGATTAATCCATATTCTTCTTATTTGTATATCTTAAAGGTAGTAACAGTTTATATCTTATTTTAGCAAGTTTTTATTTTATGATGATTTTATATACAGGTTGGAAAAACGAGGATATCATCGTCGGAGAAAAGAGGTTGACCAACCTTCGATTCGCCGATGACTAAGTCCTCTTTTCTTCTTCGGCTTCTGGATTACATACCATGCTCGAAGACCTGAGCAAGGCATGCCTCGAGGTCAGACTTTGGATGAACATGTCGAAGACCAAATTAACCGCAAAACCTACGTTGAGAGTTGGGCCAAATAGTCTCCTTCCAGGTAAGGCAAGATAAAGAAGTTGCTAGGCGCACCGAGAACGCCTGGAAGTGTTTTTGGTCCATGAAGGATCTAATGATGGGAAATCTCCCACTATCCTTAAAAAGAAAACTCCTGGACGTGTGCATCCTCCCCATACTCACGTACGGCGCACAGATATGGTCTTTGACAGTTCAACAATATTGGTCCGCACTCGAGGTATGTCAACGTGCTATGGAGCGTAGTATACTTGGCGTGAAACTGACGGACCGCATCCGGAACACTATACTGCGCTCTTGGACAAAAATAGTGGATGTAACCCGGAAAGCTGCCAAGCTTAAGTGGGACTGGGCAGGCCACGTCAGCTGAATGCCTGAAGAACTATGGGCCAAATCAACAACTGAATGGATCCCACGAGATAAAAAACGGTGACACGGCAGGCCCAGGAGGAGATGGCAGGACGATCTTGATACCTACCTGAAAGAGTGGCCAGCTACTGCCCAAAATTGAGAAAGTTGGAGGGAGGCCTTTGCCCTGCAGTGGGACACTACAGGCTCATAATAATATAATAATAATAATAATAATATTATATAATTATAATATACTACTATACTTTATTATATACTAGCTTTCCCGCCCGCGACTTCGTCTGCGCGGAAAGCAGTTTATCGAAAAAAAAACATCCTATAATAATAATAATAATAATATATTCGGGACATTTCCACACCAATTATCTAGCCCAAACTAGGATACCCTGTGCTATGGGTACTAGATAACGGATAAACATACATAGATAAGAATATTAACGTCCATGACTCGGAAACAAACATTTCTGCTCATCACACAAATGATTGCACCTTGCAGGATTCGAACCCGCGACCGTTCGATTTCGTACCTAGGATCTCTAGCCACGAGACCAACCGATCGTCACTGTGTTCTTCTAGGATATTAAAAACCAATGTAAAAGTATGTATAGTACCAATGCTCTTGATGTTTTTGACATACTTGTTATTTCGTTTCCATGGCAACCGTTTCTTACAGCGAGTAATCATCATTTTTCCAGTTTTTTTTCAGTTTTCCCGTGGCAAATTAAACATTTCCGGGATAAAAAATATCCTATGATTTATTCCAGGGTGTAAGCTATCTCCATTCCAAATTTCATCAAAATCCATAAAGCCGCTATCGCGTGAAAGCTCCCCAAACAAACAAACAAATAAACAAATAAACAAACAAACAGACAACGTTTCACTTACAAATATTGGTATGGATGTTCAACATAATTTATTTTCGTGTTTATTTTAATTACATATTTGTTTATTTTCTTTACGATACTTCATAACTTTGTCTCCAATATCCTCGTCGGACATAAATACATTTAGACATGCAAAATGATATTACATTATCATGTTGCTTGTCTAAATGTATTGATGTCCGACGATATATAACAATTGTTCAAACTAATGGGGTGGCAAACAGTAAATAAGGATTATTTTTTACTTGGCAGAAAGTATTGATGAATCCATCTCCACTTGGAGCTTTCTTGGGATTTCAAATTTCCACCGCGGTTGTCAGCTCTTTCTTGCTAAACGGTTGCTCATTGTTTTCATAATGCTCTAACGCGCTTGATTTTGTGGCTGCTTCCTCGATCCGATGATGGTCAGCATTTTCCTTACTTTCCAAGACCCCCGAGTGGAATGACTCAGCTAGCGTTCTTGCCAATTCTTTGACATTCAATTACCGCCTTTCATCAATAGGATGCCCGGGACCACCTTAGCAATATGCCACCGTGCCAATTTATCCCATTTGCATCTTACTGCGCACTCTATGCTGAAGGCGTTGTGATCAATCTTTTTCAATTTCACATGTTACAGCATCTAGGGACTTCACCAGCCATCGAGTCCGCGCATTCATTTTGCATGTGAGGCCCGCCACAGTAGCTATATTTTGCAGGCGATTCCGGGAAGAATCGCCTGCTGTGGCGGTAGTCTAGATAAAGTGAGCATTGGACCAATGGAGACTGATTGGTCACTCTGATCTTTTGTACGTTGATTCTAACAGTCCCTGTTGTAACGTCTCACTTCATCTCACGTTTGTTTTTATTCCGTTTAGTTGAGTTTTCACGTAGTATCAACAAAATAAGTCCACTTTCACAATAAAATAAACAGTCGATAATAAACAAAGAAATACGTAACCTTAAAATGTATATGTGTTGTCAAGATTTTGAGTATTTCTTGTCTTTGAATTAGTATGACCATTCTACACGTTATGTACTCTACAATAGTAAACAGAAATATTAGTAAGCCAATATCACTTGTTGCAAATAAATTTTCATCGCAGTATCGACTCTATCGCACCGTATTGAATGACTGTAATACAAGTTCTGATCGAAACAGAATGGGTGGTTACTACGCTAAAATTCCGAACGCAACCATCACAGATAACACCAATAAAAGAGACTATTTAACCTGTGGTGATGAATAGTTCTTTTAGCCTCGTCATTTCGTGCTGGCTTGGATAACGTTTTCTAAATCATTTTGCGAATAATTTAAGACAAACCTTTGTCTTTATTTACCTGCTTACCTAGTGAAAAAACCCCAATATTGGGTAAGTGTTTCATATATCGTATGACCTCTAAATTGCTTCTTGCTCTAAACTACTGGCTAACAGGCCGTAATATTTTGGTTAAAAATTGTATATAACGCTTGTGAATCCACGAACTGATTGTTTTATATTTATCTATAATCTTGTGTATAACTTTACTGTGCATCCTACGTGCCAGGTTTTTGATATTGCAGACCTGGATTGCAATATCGCCCGGTACAAATTTTAAATTTAGTAACGGAAAAATTTACTGTTTTTTTTTTTTTTTTTAGTTTTCTTTTATTTTATTCATTTATCAAGTCATTGCGAAAGTTAAAACGGTCAAACTATGCTTGTTGGTTGCATTTTATCATGCCAGCAAACGCTTTCGCAATGACTTGACTTTTTAGTATGTACTGGTTTTATACCGCTTTTGTATACCCTGCATTTCGTGATAATTTACTCCCAACTGGTGAAATTCTTTTAAAACTATGCTTGTGTGCTGTATTTCTATAATTATGAACTAATGTCCGACCCTTCTGGTCTTTCACACTTGTACTTTTCTTCTAACTTTTTGTTTACTACTTTAACACAATCTTATGTACCATACTGACTGCCACATCTACTTCCTTGGGGCTTAATTGAAAGAGGCCTCGTCCGGCATGGTGGAGCCCAAGGAACGAAGACCTGGTGATGTACGGCAGCCAGACCTACTGAATCTGGACTAAGGCGTCTTATTCTACCAAACCGATTGTCACGAATACAGCAATCTAGTAAATGATTAAGTTTTTATAGATGATTTCATTAATAGCTTATTACCCATTTTATATAGCACGTCAAGCAGTTTAAGACATAATCTTTTTGAATAAGCTCAGCCATATTAATAATGAAAGCTCGGTTTGGCACCGCCTTCAAATAACTCTTTCTTATCTTATGTTGTATTTTTATTACGCTGGCAATTTAGATAAAATATTTTTCAAAAAAAATAAAACTTATTCGATATTCTTTTTGATGTTTGCTTAGGCCATTGAAAATCAACAAAAAAAAGTGTGTAATAAAAATATATTTTTGTAAACAACCATTAAAAATAATAAAATCATTACATTTGAGCCAGAATAGTATCCTTATTTCGAAAAAACCAAGTTATAATAATGAAAAATACAACATAAGATAAGAAAGAGATGTTTGAAGGCGATGCCAAACCCAGGCATCATTTAAATCTAATATCTTTACAAAATTAATACATACCTATCTACGTACCAAGTAATATGCAGTTGTCTATGACGCACCCTCATACAAAACACGAAACATAGAATAGTCAAAACAAAAGACTCACACGAGCAGATTTTGACTTTAACACGTTCACAAACCGATTGACACGAATACAGCAATCTAGTAAATGATAAACATATTTTAGATAATTACTTTAGAAGCTTATTATTTTAAATGGCACATCAAGCCGTTTTATACATTGGCTTTTGGGTAAGCTCAACCATATTAATAATTATGGCTTGGTTTTGCATCGCCTTCAAAAATCTCTTTCTTATTTGATGTTGTATTTATTATTATTATTACGTTGGTAATTTTGAAAAAGTGATACTCTTCTGGCTCAATTGTAATAATTTTATTCTATTTAGTGGTTCTTTACTAAAGAACATTTTTAAAACGAAGTCGTTTTTTTGGCAATGTATTTTGAAAATATTAGTAGTATAGTTTATATTTTTAAATGTTTTTCTTTCTATTCGGGAGACTTATAAGATATGTTTGGACTTGTAAAAGTGCTATTTTATGTTGTATTTTTACTTTAAATATCACCATCATCATAATCAGCCTATACTTAAAATATGTTTGAGTTTTATGTTTTTGAGTTTTGAATCATAGAAACAAACTTTCAAAGCACGCGTCTAAAACTTTAGGAATTCCCAATTTTCCAAGCAATTCTGCCACGCCAGAGACTGCAGCACCGGACCGGGACATTTTCCCGTGATATCAAAATATTTCGACACGTGCTTCCACCGCCGTAGACATTCCTTCCCGACTTCGTTAGCCGATATTGTCACTATTTCTATCGGAGCCGGATTTTATGTTCTGTTGAAATAGAAACGGCTATTCCATACCTTTATAAGCTGGAGCGCTGATTTTCGTCGCGTTTCGGATTCTTGATACTAATAGAAATTGTGTTTTGTATTTTTTATGAATGGTTGCTTGGAATTTTGGATTTAGTGGCTTGTTACTGGGAGAGGCAGTATCTATATTGTAGGTACTTCAAAACTGACTTGTAAGAGTATACAGTGACCGAGGCATCATTAACCGGGTGGCGACCATGATTGATACAGCACTGCAGGAGGAATGTCAGATGGCAATGGTGGAATTGTTAATTAATACTCGCTAAGATATTCGTACTATAGGACACACTCATTATATTTCAGTAATCCGATCGATTTTCAACTGATATTACACACAAAATTTGTTCCCAAAAATATGTTCGGTAATCAAACCGAACATGTTCGGTATTAGTTTTTTCATGAGTAAGTAATACTAACTACGAATTTAAGTCACGAATATTGTTACTGGAAAAATGCTAATTCTAAAATCGTTTCTATTGTCTCGTTGTCTCACCTGCCCTCCGATTCGATAACTCGATAACTCAGTTGTCGATTGATTAGGTATTATTTCTTCTGTGGCTTCAGTATAAAATTGTTCAATTCAGTACGTTTTTCATTCACTATATCGAATCGAACCGATTCGGTTCGTTATCGAATGGTTCTGAATCTGGGGGTTGAGCGGAGATTACGATACGTAGTCTTATTATAATATTAATCTTTAATCATTTACTGAATATTGAGGCAGTTAAATTATTATCATAGATTTGGAGGAAATACATTTTGTCTAACCAGGGGGAAACCCTAATCTGAAGCATATAGGGAGGAAATGCTGAAAGGAACCATGGACACAATTTTACAGAAAACAAAGAGGTTTTTTTTTAATATGGTTTAAGATTTAAAAAACGCGTTTGAATTATGCTGCTTATAGCGCACGAACAAGTCAATTTTTAAATAAAAATGTTGATTTTTATGAAGTTGCAGCAATCTTTATGAAAATCAACTATATTATTTTCATACAATATGTTAGGATAATTAAAATCAAAATGTTAATATAGTCAAATTTTAATGAATATATAGAAACTTCAGAAAAATGTGTAGGAACAACTTTTTGTGCATTATATATTTTTTCACTGTCTACTGTACTACTGTAGTCTGTTACTAACTAAAATAGAAATGATATTTTTTTGAAGATCTAGAAAAAAAAGGACTGTTTTTTTCTTCTTTTTAACTCCCGAAAAAAGAGACGGGTATTATAAATTTAGGGTGCGTATCACTGTGTGTGTGTTTCTGTCTGTGGCATCGTAGCTCCCATACGAATGACCCGATTTTGATGCAGATTTTTCTGTTTGAAAGCTGCTGTAATCGAGATGTTTCTTAGATATATGGGGAGGGGGAGGGGGGAGGTGAGAATAGGGGGTGAAAATCGTAGCTCCCAACAAATGGACTGATTTAGCTGTGGTTTTTTATGTTTGAAAGTAAACGAGATGGTTCATAGCTATAATGGGGTGATTGAGGGAGGGGGTGAGGGGGTGTGGGGGATATAGTTAGTTTAGTAGAGAAAGTCCTACTATATTACGCAATGACCAAAATGTCTGTTCATCATACTTTAATGCTTTCCGCGAGTTTGTTGCTCGAACTTGCTTGCTTGTCGTTATGAGGTAGTCCAGACTATTTTTTTTTTGTTATTCAGGCCGTCCGAGAGCCTTTGACGTAGCTAAACGGCTGCTATTAATCAATAATAGCTGGGACCGACAGCTTATCGTGCAGTGCATAGCACGGAGCGATGGATGCACATAATTTAGAAAAGTCATTGATACGGAGCCGAGGGCCGAGCCTTAGGCTAACATTGCTCGAAGCAGAAAGTAAGCAAGTAGTTTTTGTAAGCAGAAATAACATCAATGTAAATGACAGTACAAATGCCATTAAAATACTTTGTTATAATAAAATCACGTGGAAAGGGGAAAGCTTAAAATATACTATACCTACATATTTCAGCGCAGAAATCTGCCTTTAAGCGCGTCACAGACGACTAAGGTACCATAATATTTAATCTTAACATAAAATATCACTCGCCATACAATTTATACAAACGGCGAAGATAATATATATTTGCATCTTACAGTATCTTAAGATATCGAGTGATATGGAATTTTATAAAACATGTCATCTTAAGATACGAAATAATTCGTAAAGATAATCATCATGTCAGCCTTTAGAAGTCCACTGCTGAACAAAGGCCTCCCCCAAAGAGCGCCATGACGGGCGATCTTGAGCCACCTCCATCCACCAACTTCCTGCGATGGCTACAATGTCGTCGGTCCATTGTGTGGGGGGGCTCCCCACACTTCGCTTGCTTGTTCGTGGTCGCCATTCGAGAACCTTTATTCCCCAGTGGTTGTCGGTTCTGCGAACTATATGGCCTGCCCATTGCCACTTCAACTTACAAACTTTGAGAGCTATATCGGTAACCTTCGTTCTTCTACGGATTTCCTCCTTTCTGATCCTATCACGTAGCGAAACACCAAGCATAGCTCTCTCCATTGCACGCTGCGCAACTCTGAGCTTGTGTATGAGACCAATAGTTAGCGACCACGTCTTAGTGCCGTATGTCATCACTGGTAACACGCGCACTGATTATAAACTTTGGTCTTGAGGCTCTGCGGTATCTGCGACGAGAAGATATGGCATAATTTCCCGAACGCTGCCCATCCGAGTTGGATTCGTCGGTTGACCTCTTTGTCGAAGTTGGATCTACCCAGTTAGATCGTCTGACTTAAGTAGACATAGTGATCAACAGCTTCGATGATATCGTTCCCAACATAAACCGGCATGGGTACGACATGGGCATTTGACATGATGTTCGTCTTACCCATTTTCATTATAAGACCCACCTGTTGGGAAACAATATTGAGGGTACTGAGCATTGTGCTTAGTGAGCAGAGTTTCTGCCATGATGACTATATCATCAGAAAATCGAAGGTGAGTGATGTATTCGCCATTGATGTTAATACCATATCCGTTCCAGTTCAGAAGTTTGAATATATCTTCCAGTGCAGAGCTGAACAGTTTCGGAGAAATAACGTCTCCCTGTCTCACCCCTTTTTGCACGTTGATAGAATTCGTGCTTTGATCCTGAAGACGGACTGTCATGGTGGCCTTGCTGTACAAACACTTCAATACTTCGATGTACCGGTTATTAATCTGGCATCGCTGTAATGACTGCCCAGGTCTCGACTGAAGCAAAGGCTTTTTCGTAATCCACAAACGCTAGACATAGTGGCCGATTATACTCTTCGGTCTTCTGTATAATCTGCCGGAGCGTATGGATGTGGTATATGGTGCTGAAGCCTTTCCGGAATCCAGCTTGTTCGGGAGGCTGAAAGTCGTCAAACCTACGAGCGAGACGGTTTGTAACTACTCTAGAAAACAGCTCATAGACGTGGCTCAGCAGCGAAATGGGCTTGTAATTCTTCAAGACGTTTTATAAAGAAAAGAAAGAAGAAAGAAAAATCGTTTATTCAACACTTGTCAAAAAATGTAACATATAAATTAAACATATAAATAGATAGATAGATAGATAAATTCTTTATTGCCACAAACAAACAGACCACAAACAAAACCAACAAAAACATAAAGGAACAATAGCAGAAGAAGTGTCACAATGGGCGGCCTTATCGCTAAAAGCGATCTCTTCCAGGCAACCTTTGGATGGAGAGGATTTGTTATAGTTGTGAGGGACGGGGTGCATTATGATATAAAAATACTACTTAGTGAGAAATAGTAAATCAAATAAATTTAAGTGTTGAAAGGGTCATGCCTCAGCATAATGCCAAGCGTCTTCGACACTTGACGCTGATTTTCAGTCACGGCCCAGAGGGACCAATCACGAAAAGTAGAGTAGTAGTTAATAAAAAAATAAAATAAAAAAATGTTTAAATACAATAAATATTCAAATAAAACATACATATAAATATTGGAAGATACATATGAAATAAATATATACATATACACATATATATTAGATATATACATATATAAACACCCATACATAACTATATACTATAATAAAAAATAAATTTGTTGTAATTAAATATATAATAAAATAAACAACATTATAACAATAAAAAGGAGTTTAATCAAAAATGTTTGAACAAAGCCGATTGAAATACAAATAAATGGCAAATTGCAACACTACATATCTTTTTTTATTCATCTTCTTTCTTAAAGAAAAAAAACACTACGCTCCTGTGCCACGCCTCTGGCGTAGTACCCTCGAGGATGACGGAGTTAAACAGCTTCTGAAGGACATTAAGTACCACCCGCTTTCAGTAGCTCTGTCTTTATTCCGTCCTCCCCTGGTGCCTTGTTGCTCTTAAGCTGTTTGAGAGCCATTCTGATCTCGTATAGGCTGACGTCAAGGATATCTTCGGTATAATGTCGGATCAAACGGGCGCTTGCATCGCTAGTCTTGCTAGGAGGACTACGCGATGAGGTGTATAATTGTCCATAGAATTTCTCGAGCTCACTCAAAATGTCTGGGTTCGATGAAACGATGCTGCCATTGTCGGTTTTCAGCTTCGTCAACAGGCTTTGCCTAATAGACAGATCTCTTGCAAACACTTTGGAGCCCTTGTTCCGCTCTATTGCGTTCTTAATACAAGTAGTATTATAGGAACGCAAATCATGTCGCATTGACTTGGAGATCTGTTTATTAAGCAAACTGTAACTTGACACATCCACTGAAGACTGCAGCCTCACCTCGCTTCGGTCTGATATAAGTTTGAGCGTATGCTCAGAGAGTTTCTGTGTTCTTTTTTTGCGGGGGGTCTTAATGGACTCTGACCCGACCACGTGGACAATTTCCACCAGCCCGTTGTTTAAAATAAGTAAGTAAGTAAGCAAGTAAGTATTCATTCGGTAAGTATTTGGAAGCGATTTTGGAGCTCCAACTGAAAGCTCTCGGGGTTTTGAATTTGGGCAGGACTTGGGCGAATAGTAGATCCTATCAAACGAGACCTCTCCAGCTTTAAGTTGATATTCAATGAGCCTCTTATCATGCGGTGATCACTGCCGGTCTTAACCTTGTTGATCACTGAAACATCATTGAATATATGCTTATTGGTCGTCAAAATGAAATCTATCTCGTGCTTATGACCACCGGGGTGCAGCCACGTCTATTTCCTGGATGGGCGCTTCTTGAAAAAGGAGTTCATCATAAAGAATCCCTCCTTCTCCATGAAATCGGCCAATCGCTGACCCCTTTGGTTCCGCTGTTCAAATCCAAACTGCCCCTTTCTCAGTTCATCGCCATTCCTTATGCCCAGCCATGCTTTGAAGTCCCCCATCACTACTGTGAAGTGTTAGTTGTGTGTTCCAGCTAGTGAAGTGTTAGTTGTTTTAGTTAGTTTAGTTTAGTTTTCGGGGCATGTATGGCATTAGAAATGTCGTCATACATAGCCTCCACTTCATCGTCCGGGCGTTTCGAGTGTGGGGCGTACACCTGTATGACCTTCAACGAATAATGTTCGGTAATTATGAGTATAAGGTATGCCACTCTGCTCGAAACACTTTTGATCTTCACAATGTTGTTGGCGAAGGACTTGTGGACGAGAAACCCGAT
This sequence comes from Alsophila aescularia, assembly GCA_946251855.1. Taxonomy (NCBI): domain Eukaryota; kingdom Metazoa; phylum Arthropoda; class Insecta; order Lepidoptera; family Geometridae; genus Alsophila; species Alsophila aescularia. The sequence continues at coordinate 41,854,412 of OX276377.1, forward strand.
ACAGTGTTGGGACTGCTGGTGGCCCTCCCGGTAATAGAGTAAGTTGCCGGAATTGAGGATTATCGTATCTTCTCCCTCTCTTCGGACTTCTGATAACCCTATAATACCCCAGCGCAAATTACTTACTATTTTTTCCAGCTCTCTCAAGGTGCGTGCGTTATAAGTTGCCAGGTCCAGAGATCGTGGGGGTTGGTAGCTGGGTCTCTGCCGGGGATTCATAGCAGCCCCTGCTCCACCGTTACTGTGGCTGCTACCGGTGCCAGGAATAACGGAGCCGCCGGGGTCTGGGGGCCGTCTTTGTGGTGTGTCTATCATTGGGTTGGGGTTTACCATAGTCACCACGCTTGGCAGGAGGATTGGTGACCGCAGTGTAGCAAATATGTGCTCGGAGGACGCTGCTGCCCATCTTCCGGTGTGTAATCCCTTAGTCGCCTTTTACGATATCCACGGCAGGATTGGGATGGGTCTTATTCTAAGCCGAGACCGCCACGGCACAAAAAATACAAAATATATATTAATATACTATCTTTAGATACAAAATATATCGTAATATGCTCTACACGTAGCTCTGTTTTGTATTCGTGACAGTTTTTTTAGCCCCTGACCAAAAAGATGGGTATTATAAGTTTACGGTGTGTATCAGGGTGTGGGTGTGTGTGTGTGTGTGTATGTGTGTGTGTGTGTGTGTGTGTCTCTGTGTGTGTATGTGTGTGTGTGTTTATGTGTGTGCGTGTGTGCGTGTTCGTGTGTCTGGCATCGTAGCTCCCAAACGAATGGACTGATTTTGACGCAGTTTTTTTCTATATTGAAAGCTGATATGATCGAGATGGTTTTTATATATATGGAGTGAGGGACTGGAGAGGGGGGAGGTAAGAAAGAAAAGGGGGGTGAAAATAGTAGCTTCCAATCAAATGGACCGATTTAGCTGTGGTTTTAATATGTTTAAAAGCTGGGGTAAACAAGATGATTCATAGCTATAATTGGGGGATGGATTGGGGGGGGGGAGCGGTGCGAATCGTTGCTTTTGAGTGAATGGACCAATTTAGCTGAGGTTTTTTATGTTTGAAAGCTGAGGTAAACGAGATGGTTTTTAGCATACTGCAAGTCGTTGTTCTGTAAAAATGCTCTGCCGCATGTTCGTATTTTGTTTAACTATATCTTCCTTAATAAAATTATGAATTTCGAGAAAAGTTTCCTTAGACTTCTTAAAATAAGTCAGTTTTTTTTTTGTAGATAGATCTTCGTAAATATTAAAAATTAAATTCACAACGGGTTTTTCTAAATTTAATGTGATTTTCTATCCAAATTCTTCGCTTTTTACAGTGCGCTAATGTAATTTGCATATCAAATTCAAAACCAGAATCGTCGTCTGATGAGCTATCTAATAAATCTAATAGTGAAACTGTATTACTCATATTTCATCATACTGTATATAGAAAGCGGTGAAGAAATACACGTGTGGCATCTAGGACGGCCTGCGTGCGAATGAATAATTTCAATATATTATCGTATCTTAACCGTGTGTGATAGATACCCTAAGATTCTATTATATTTTAAATGCATATATCTTAACAAACAATCAAATATTATAGTATATTAATCGTCTGTGACGCCCTTTACTTTTGGCTGACTGCCGTCGCCGGTCGCGGTGCCGTGCCGACGCCGGTGCCATGCCGTAGCCCCGGGCTCTGGACCCGGTGCCGGGGAAAAGCGCCCAATCTGAAGATCGATCGCTACACGTTTGCTGCAACACGGATGATAATACTGTTCTTGTAAATCATTTGAAATATTTGCTTTACGGTAGATTCAACTATACCTTATTTTAAATGTCCCAATAACCGCAGGGAAATGTGTCTTAATTAATTGAACCATAAAATTATCTGTTAATAGATATTTATGAATAAACCAGAATAATGATTGTTTGTTTGCAAAAAAAACCCTCAATTAACAAGGATTTATTAATGATTTTATTTTAGCTGCAACGCCTGCTTATTGAGAACATATCAAATAAATTAATATTAAAACATTAAAAAAGCGTTTATGTAGTAGCCATGTCATGATGAAACTTATAACGAGCTATCACAATTAAATGCGTATGCAACATTTCGTGTCTAGGCTGATAAGTTGAGGAGTTCCCTAATCAGGAGCCAATCCGGAGTGCAGCAACCATGTCATGGTAAAAACTTTAAACTGGCTAGCATAATTTAATGCGGACATAAAATCTCGTGTCTGTGCTGTTAACTGTTGAGTAGTCCCCTAGTCAGTTCAGGAGCCAAAATGGAGTGCAGCAGCCATATCATGGTAAAACTTCAAACTAGCTAGCATAATATAATGCGGATAATAAGGATATTTACCAAACTACTGCACCAATTTCGATGAAATTTATATGGGACCACCTTGTAAGAGTAGAAAATCCTCTTTTGCAACTGATTGCAAATCTCGGTTGCCATGGCTACTGAAAGGGGTTCCCTTTCAAATAAAATTATCATCCTAATTGGTCCAGCAATCCCGGTGATAGAGTCGTATCGAAAACCTCTTCCTTTCGATTAAAAATCAATGTCTCCCAGGATATGAGCGCAGTGCAGTGCCGTGTAGATAGATTTTGCAATAGAAAGTTCTGGGCTGACTTACTCAGCAGATAATATAAAAAACTTTATAAAAAGAAGTCAGTACCAGAGTTTGAACAAGGGAGATTTGAACAAAACACATGAAAAAGTATCTTTAAAGTATAAAAATTATGCACCCTCGTTGGAAAATATAACGTTTGAAGTGTCCCGGACCCCGCCCCGAGATTTATGTCCCGAGTGAGAGTGACGGCCAATTATTAAATCCCGGGAAAGATACATCGAGGTGGGGCTAAGTGGGGCTTAATTGTGTTAAACTCTAAGATTTATATCAGCTCTGTAGGTGGGTGTGAGGGACGGCCGAGGGCCGATCGCCGAGTAATTATTAGCTTTGTGCGGTGCCACAGAACTTCACATGATACCTTCATGGAGCCTGAATGCTGGGAAACGTGCCAGAGTAAATCACAGATTGGAAGTGCCATGAAACTGATTTACATATGAATCTGTTGAAATAATTTAAAACCTAATTTTAAATTCAGAATTGGTTTTAAAATTGGTTTTCGAGAGATCTGAATTTATTGGTTTATCGAGGTTTAATAAATAAAAAATCTGAAATTTTTAAACCGAATGCTAATATTTATCTAAATGGAAAAATTCTGATTTCAGAAGGAATAGAAACACGCAACAAAAAAAAACTTCTAAAATAATTAAACGTTTATGGTTTCGCTTAGAAGGCATCACTACTAAAATCCTAATAGCAATATGATTTATGTTCTGAATGTCTGTAAATTTTAAACATTAATCCTTAAAAAATTATAACCAGCTTGGTTATAATTTTTTAAGGATTAATGTTTAAAATTTACAGACATTCAGACTTCTACTTATTTGCTTTGCATTATAATACTAATTGCGGGTATGGCTCATTGGTTATTGAAATTATTGCTATCAGAGAGCTTCCATGACTACCACTGACTGACTGGACCAAAAAAACTGTTACAGCATTTTTTGCTTTTCGTATGAGGTAGTGCTGGCCTCTGGTGTCGGAGTTTGTCAGGCCTCTGACAGGGCTTAATAAGTGCTGTTAATAACAGACGGGACTGATGGCTTAACGTGCCCTCCGAAACACGGAGCATTGCAGCATTGTAATATGATAACTTCTAAACTTCCATGCATAATAAAACGAAAAACAAAAATGAAAAAATAGTTAGCTTTTTATTCCTGTATTTCATTTCTATTCTTCAAATACAGATTGTAACGTGTAGCAAATCCTGTGATCACCTATATTCAACAAAAACCCAAATTTTCAGTAACAATAATCGAGAGGTTAATAAACATAGCTCGGTATTTCTTAACGATTGTTACCTATTGAGGTTGTGTAATAAAATTCAGGACCTTCGGCCGTAGTTATTCAAAAGGTCATAAAGTGAAATGCTTAATTTACTCCACTCCCCCGAGAACGGCGGGTTTTCTTCAGATTAGCTCGCGCCGTGCCGAGCATCTAAAACGGTTATTTTCCGACACGTACCTATATTGCCCATTAGGATGACTAACGGCCACGGCCTTGAGATAAACTATTCATTGAGCATGTTCCAGTGTTTTATTTAAGTTGCTTTTATAGAGGTTCGTCTATTGAGTTGGTACGTGAGCACTCTGTGTTATAATTATTATAATAAAATGAACAAGAAAATGTGTTAATTGAAGATGCAATAAGTTCTGCATCATCGTGTACTCAGAACGCAAAGTAGTGTTTAAAAAAAAACATTGATAAAGTCATCTTATAATAATTATAATTTATAAATTTAAATATAAACAAGAAATAAGTTCAAAAACTAAAATCAGACTACGGTCAGGTAAAAAGTAGCCTATGACACTCTTGTTTGTTAAAATCGGACCAAGTTTTTAGTTTGAATACATTCCTTTGCTTTGCCGTAGTCGGTTAAAAAACCTATGATACTCTACACCTGAAAAAGAATCGATTGATACCACGCTTGTCAAATTCGGACTAATAAGGGCGACGTTATGATGGAACATCCACAAACCCACATACATGCATACTTATATGCATACATACATACATACATACATACATACATACGTACATACATAGACTGTTAAACCTTCCTTTGTTTCGCCGTAGTCGGGTAAAAAAAGCTTGAAAAACCCTGTCATTCGTTTTGTTTTTTTTTTCGTGCATTGTCATCAAGTTGTAACCTGAAAAATTCAGCTGGATAGCTAATCGGGAAGTGCTCGTAATTTGAATGGCAAGATTCCAGGACAGAAGTAAATATATAAGACATACAAGTGAAGTTAAATAAAAGGTTTTAAAAATGTTCATTAATATAGATAATTTAAACATTGTGACAAAATAAAATTTGCGGCTGTAGCTACAAGGGCGCACGTTTATACGAAAAATATAATAAAAATGCAAATACAAAGCAAAAAAAATGAGCTAGGAGCTTTGTCAAAAACTACAAACCAAGCGGATGTCAAAGAGCATCGGTCATCGGTGAGTACAGGTGTACTGCTCACAAATTATACTTGCTCTGTCAAATTAGACAGATCGACCAAATTATCTGTAAAATGGCAAAAAAAGGAACAACAGCCACTACGAATGAGGTTCACATTTTCTGTATTTTTCTGTTTTGTAAAACCTTTTATTTAACTTGCAGTGTTTGTATGTATGTACGTTTGTTTACATCAAATCTGGCAAGCTGAATTGGAACCACTTCTTCTTATCCGGAGTTGAATTTTTGCATCTTGGTTCAGTTCCAATGACAATGCATGTTTATTGTAAGTATTACCTGAATCAACATCCAGGAACAGCTCCAAATAAAGGAACTTTGCAACGGTCAACAACACAGTCTTGAAATTTTGTATTATGCTAGCCGGATTGAAGTTTTAACATGATATGGCTGCTGCACTTCGTGTTGGCTCCTGACTAGGGAACTCCTCAAAGGTTAAAAGCACAGACACGAAATTTTGTGTACGCATTACATTTTCCTAGCCAGTTTGAAGTTTTAACATGACATGGCTGCTGCACTCGGGTTGGCTCCTGACTAGGGAACTCCTCAACAGTTAACAGCACAGACACGAAATTTTGTGTACGAATTACATTTTCCTAGCCAGTTGGAAGTTTAAACATGACATGGCTGCTGCACTCGGGTTGGCTCCTGACTAGGGAACTCCTCAACAGTTAACAGCACAGACACGAAATTTTGTGTACGCATTACATTATGCTAGCCGGTTTAAAGTTTTAACATAATGTGGCTGCTGCATTCCGGGGTGGCTCATGATAAGGAAACTCCTCAATGGTTCACAGCATTGACTTTTTTTTAAGTATATGCGTTTAATTGTGATAGCCCTTTCTAAGTTTCATCATAACATGGCTACGACACATGACATGACATTTCATTTTATATATTATTTTAAATTAACTTATTGATTGTTCTACTTATCGATTGACTTGAACACTCACGCCACCATTCAGTTCATAGATAAGTTAGTGGCACTGTAAAATGTAAAATGTACCTAAATTTTCACAAAACTAGACGACCTCCTAGAACTTTGTTTACACTAATATATGAAGAGGAATTTTGTATGTTTGTTTGTTTGTAATGGATACACCAAAAAAATACAGAACTGATTTTAAAAGTTCTATCACTTATAGAAAGCTACATTATCAGCAAGTAATTGCAATAACATGGGCTATAATTTGTTTTCAAAAAAATAGAGTTACGAAAATTTGCAATAATATTACCCAAAGTATCAAAAATTAGCTATTGTTCAACAGGTAAAAAGTGTATCCTAGTAACTTATGTATATATATATATATATATAGATAGATTATCTGTATATATATATATATATATATATATATATAATCTTCTCGGACAGGGCAGATTGGAAAACACCAGACTTTATAGAAAGTCACCCATATGATGGACTAATCAGATCCCAGGATTAGAGGGGCACTTAGCATAAGTGTGCTAGAATTTTACCACAAATAGATAATAATGTTAAGAAATCGTGACACAAGCCACACCAGGTGAAGACTGTATACATACCAGATGTCCACAGCTGCGCTGTCAAGAGCGAAATGACAAATAACAAGAAATGTCGGCAGTCTTAAAAGTTATCTAATAAACTGTACTTTTAATTGCTGCTCTTATATTATTAAAGTATTTGTTGTTCCAGCATCAAAAGTACTAAAAGGACATATATCATACAATACATTATAATTCGTTTCACCGCCAAATATATTTTATTACGATTGTTCGGTTTGATACCAAGTACACTAGTTGTTAAGTCAAAACCTAAGCTATCCAACTGCGAAACAACGCAACAGGTTCAGTAGTTTTTACGTGATGCGCGAACAGACAAACATAAAGACACGAGTAAAACACATGTAATATTCTTGTTCATTAGCTTATTTTAGGTCCTCTAGACCATTTCTTTTATTATATTTGTTGTACAGACTTTTTGTTCCTGACTACTTTATAATAAGTATAGATAGATGTTAGTCTAATCATCATCATCATGTCAGTCTTTAGAAGTCCACTGCTGAACATAGGCCTCCCCCAAAGAGCGCCCTGACGAGCAAACTTGTGCCACCTCCATCCACCGACTTCCTGCGATGGCAACAATGTCGTCGGTCCATCGTGTGGAGGGTCTCCCTACACTTCGCTTGCTTGTTCGTGGTTGCCATTCGAGAACCTTTATTCCCCAGCGGTTGTCGGTTCTGTGAACTAAATGGCCTGCCCATTGCCACTTTGACTTGCAAACTCTGAGAGCTATGTAGGCAACCTTGGGAACTATGGATTCCCTGGTTTCAGATTCTATGAGCCACTGTTATCTTTACTTCGATGTAAATACTATTGCCTGAAATAAACAGATAAATAAAGATACGAAATCACAGACCCTAATCTACAAATAATTGTAGCGACATCAGCTTAGTACGTCGTTAAGGTGCGTATTGTACGCAACCACGAAACTTAACTGCAGGTCCCGAGCTAGCGGCAGCAGTGTACACATGTCATTACATACTCTCGTTGCCTAGTGTCAAGTGTTATGTATGTACCCTTAAGGCCTCCCTAGTTGATCAAACATGCTTGTCAAGCATTTATGTGCAAGCCAAGTATGCTTGATATTGCTTATCTAGCGTGCTTGTCAAGCATTCGGACTCATTGCCTTGATTCTCCACAGAGTTAACATTCCGCTTCAGAATTATAGCAGAAACAGTATTTCATTCACAGAGCTGAAATGTCGTCAAATGCAGGTAAAGCATTTCTCGCTCATGCTTTATGCGGAATGAAATGGAAGAAGAAATTAACAAGATGATGATCTGAATATGTTATGTGTTAGGAGACGATTTACCTAAGAACACTTACACTATATGTATATGGGCTCCATAATGTTTTGCTGACAACCAAAAATTTAATATAAAATAAAAATTAAAAACTTTAGAATTTAAATTAAACGTTAAGCACGTAGTTTTTCTTGTCAAGTAGTATTATTTTTCACGTGTTTAACAAGCAATTTTTAAACACGTGAAAAATAATAATTAAATAATTGCCTGGGAAGAACTTTATAAACAAGATTACGCGACTTATGCCCGTTTTTCGAAATAGACCAATGCACTTGTGGGTGACATCAACTCAACGCCGTAAACACATTAGTGGCCATCAACGCCGAACACGACGCCGAGACGGCAAACAACGCGACGGGAAATAGCTGTCGGACGGGACGTGTCGGCTAATAATGCGGAATGGTGGTATTAATGCATTAATGCGTACTTAGTCCAATAGCTTCAAAGTCTCTTCGACTTCTTCACCAGTGACGCTTCAGCCTGAAATGGTGGTTTAAGAATGATTCTCGGTCCTGTACCTAACTGTGACAATCGCAAATAAGAACAGCGGGGGAACACCTTTGACGTAGGAAGTACCCATGAAGAAGCAAAGGAAAAAGTCCTTTAGTAGTCAATCTGCGCAAAGTTGAGTGATCGAGGTCGGTCAACGCGACGCTTGATAAATATGCTGGCACTTAATTCGATGTCATTGCATTTCATCGGGGCAATATAACCAGCAAATTACATAGTTCTGACCGTTATAACATCATAATAAATGCATTATAAAATCTATAGAACTGAAACAAAAAGTTTATTCATTCACCTATTGATACCTACATTATTAGTTTGTATTTTGTTTTTGGAATAATTATATACATATTCTTAAATATTCTTTTCATTTCTTAGTAATGTATTTAAGGTATCAAACATTTGCCCATAAAAATTTCAATTACTAAGTATTCATTGTGTTATTCCAGGGTATAAGTTATTTTCATTCCAAATTTCATCAAAATCCGTCCAGCAGTTATCGCGATAAAACTCCCCAAACAAACAAACGTTTCACTGTTATATATTGGTGTGGATTTTTGCGGGCGGAGCATTTGTCCGATATCGCGGCTGTAAAGCATAAACCCGAGCATATGGTTTGCAACGTGCGATCCGCGCTTCACGCTTGCACTCTAGTCGGGTTTATTGTATTTTTATAATAATTTTTACTTGTTTAGTTAAAGTTTTTACAAACACCTTGGACAAGTATCCTGAACATAAAAATATATTTAAAATACGGGATAGCCATTCTATTTCGTAAGTAATGCATGTATTCAATACAAGGTCAAGGTTGTATAACATCAATTTAAAATATATTCTATTCTATTCTAAGTTCAATATAATGTGGATGGACAAATATTTAGTGAATGGGAGTGAAAGTAGTACAAATGAAAAATTACAAATATAAACAAATCTGTAAGAGATAACTTAACTTTTGTGAAAATACGCAAAACAACACGAGTGTAGGCGACGCACGTCACAACCGCAATATATACCTAATTTTGTGTTTTTATTGTAATTTGTTGTAGAATAATTAAAACTTTAATTTAATGCATTGTTAATTTTTAAAACTGATTCGTCTTTTGTTATTTGTGCCGTTTAAAACAAATAAAGTTGAATTTGGAGAGTGGGCGTAAAATATTTTTTATTAGTGCAATGTCGGTAGCACGCACGAATGGAGCTAGCTGCTTGATTTTTTAAGTTTTCTTTTGTAAAATTAGTATTTTCGAAGCCGCGGAACTCGCACTCTCCAATTTCTTGTCGTACTAAGCTTGGGCCTTTTATTTATCGTTAATAACGAGCATGGCTTTCAGTACAATATCCAACAAATCTCAAACATCAAAAAATTTGATGCTTTAAGAAAAAAAAAATATATTTACATTTTTTTGCGGTCAGGCCACAGTTATTTTATTTTTCAGAGCTCAAATTCTAACTAAAAGAGAGATATGAAATAGGGATTGATTTTGTTCTGGTAAAAAGCTTTTAACGTTGTCTAAAATCCTTGAATATTCAAAAAGTCATGCTTTAAAATATAGAATACCTATCAAAATTCAACATGGCGGGCTCTCCTTTATTCGCCTGTTCCCACATAAGCTCGGTCTACACGGCACGTGACGTGATGCGACACGTCGACACGTTGCCCATGTAAACACGCCGTAACGTAACTACAGAGCAACCGGGATTCCCAGATCACGACAAAATGGGACATGAAAAGCTAAGGAAATAAGCTTAAATGACCATAGCTAAGGATTCAAAAAGCTTAAATAAATATGATATTAATTTTCAATCCTTAACGCAAAATAATTTGCAATACATTGTAATAAGTATAATTATGTCGGACACTGACATAGCTCTTAGGATAAGCAAGCTAAAGTGGCAGTGGGCTGGTCACATTTCTAGAAGAACCGATAACCGTTGAAGTAGATGAGTTCTCGAATGGAGACCACGTTTAGGCCAACGTAGTGTAGGACACCCTGTGGCCAGGTGGAGTGACAACCTGCAAAAAACAGCTGTATTAGGAGAGGGCTACGTCCAGCAGCGGACAGATATAGGCTGATGATGATGATGAAGCATATATTTTTAATTAAAAAATCATTTGTGCAGTAGATATGCAATTTCACCAGCTAGTATATTAGTGTTTCGCTCATCCAGCCCTTTCATTTGATATCCATACCATACTATTCACTTACTCACCCCACTTTAAAAACACTAACCTTGTGTAAACACACTCCTTATTTTTTGGTGTTTTAACGTATAGTACATAAACGAGTATCCTTTAGAAGAGGGAATCACAAATTCGATAATAAATGCGGGATAACATTTAAATCGGTCAAACGTTAAAACTTAAATTCCGGATTCCGTTTAGGTCACTACAGCAACCAAGGGGGATCGGGCGCTAGGGGATCTGGTCGCTAGAGCGACGTAGGGTGATTTAGCAATGGAAATTATGAATCGCCATTTTGTGACGTCCGCCATATTGGATTTAGAATGACGTCATTTTATTCATTGTATTTCGCTTATCAAGCCCTTTCATTTGATATCCACATCATAGGGGTTACTATGGAAATGATACATCTCCATTTAGTAACGTCCGCCATATTGGATATAAAATGGTGCCATTTAAGTAATCGTACATTGTCACGAGAACCAAACGTGTGTGCCAAATTTCAGTTTGATAGCTTCAGTGGAAGTGGGTGAAATAATAATTGTAAAATTCCAGGAATACATACATACATTCATACAACAAGAAAAGCTTTTAAATTGATTTAATTTCCAATAGAAAAAGAATTAAGAAATTGTCAAATCAAAATAAGTTTTATATCCCCATACAAAATAACACTTCACTCAAGGAAGAAAGCGTTTGATTTTACAGTACAAATAATGAATTAAATCAAAATGCCGAAATCATGGATTTACTAATAAAACACTCAAGTGATCCTGGAGGTATTAGGTATCATATATCAAACTTAAAAAATGCTGTCGAATTGAGTACCTCCTCCTTTTTGCAGTCGGTACTCGGCTCATAAAAGTTGTAGGACATTCTCTAAAAAAGAAATTCGAAAACGAGCAAGCACGTTCGAAACCAATTCTGAACATCCACGGCAGCAATAAATACGACACAGACAATTCATTACGTTGTTCCTCGTCCATAACTCGACGTAAAGGACTAATCCTCCAAATTGCAGCATTTGGCCAGCAATGGAGCACGTGAAATACACGAACTACTCGCCTGTTTGACAAAGGATTGGCCGCGCAAGTGAAAAATTGGACGGAATTTTCAGGAGGATTTCTAGTACTACTGGCAACGATTTGTCGAATATGAAAGTCGAGACGCTTTCACTTCATCCGACACCCGACTCGTTTTGGAATTAGTCAAAACTGCGGATTATAATAATAATAATTAATGTTTATTTATATAGCCATTACAAGATATTTAACACATAGGTACATTGTTAATTATTGATATCAATAAGGCTGTAGGATTACAAAAATCACAATGGATCTGTTATTCCCGAAATTAGACTCGGGGAAGCCTGTATTTTCGAGAATAGCAAGTTTCCTCCTAAGGTTACACAGCATATACATACAAGCTAACAATTGACATTTCTTATAATACATAGCATGGCTACAAAAAATAAAATAAAAGAAAAAATTAAATAAGAGAGACATGTAGGTAGGTGTGGTGACACAGAATAAATGATAGTACCACGGTAGTATGTACTATTATGTGTGGTCATTTGGCCGTGTGAGTGTGTTGTGCCTGCGGCCTAATTTGTCTTAGCTTTGCCTAATTCATAAGACATAATTATTTGGTTTGAGAAGTAGTTCTGTTTGTTCGTATGTTAGTGGAAGTAGCCAGTTGTGAACTCTTTTTTTGCATGAAAATTTTGATAAACCGTATATTTTCAATAGCTTTGTTGGCAATATTGTATAGTCGTGAGCTTAGTACGGGATAGTGATGAACAAAAAAAGCAGTTCTTTGAGTTACAGCCGGACTTATCCTGTCTTTCCATGGCCGTTTTTTCATAATATTTGTGTCATATTTGACAGGTTCATGTTTCCAAAGTATAGTTCGGAAAACGTAAAGTTGTCTAGCAGTCAAAACTTTAGCATCGACATAAAGTTGATAGGTAGGGTGTCTGAATGGTTTCATAAGCATCACTTTGAGGACTGCTCGTGGGGCCCTTTCTAGTTGTAGGAACGATGTTTTGCATGCTCCGCCCCATATGGTGTTACAGTATGAGAGTATGGATTCGGTGCTTGTATAATAAATAATGTGCAGCTACCAGTGATTTTGCAGAATTGATGTTAAGAATGTGCCGTCAGCAGTGTCAGCACGTCTAAACACATCATTAAGTACCTACATAATTCATCCCAGAAATAATAATAATAATAATGATATAATAATAAACACCTTATTGACACGAAAATTATGTGATAAATAAACATTAAATACTTCTACACTATTAAGGAGGAACGATTTGATGTATTGTATGTTTGTATGTCCATACCATTAAATAAAATTGAAACGTTGTCTGTTTGTTTGTTTGTTTGGGGAGCGTTCACGCGATAACGACTGGACGTATTGTGATGAAATTTAGAATGGAGATAGCTTATACCCTGGAATAAAACATAGGACATCTTTTATCCCTGAAAATTGTAAGTTTCCACGGGAAAACTGGAAAATGTTGATTACTCATTGTAAGGAACGGTTGCCATCACAGAATGGTATGTGGTTGCCATGGAAACGAAACAACAAGTCTGAAAAAAACATTGGTGCTATACCTACTTTTGCATTGGTTTTTAATATCCTAGAATAACATGGGATGCTTTTTTCGCAATAAACAGTAGTCCGCGCGTACAAAGTCGAGGGCGGGAAAGCTAGTAATAAATAAACTCAATCAATACTAAACTATGTTAAATGAATTAGAAATCTACAGTATCAGCGAGTAATATTGGGCAGCATTGTATTTTCAACAAAAAAAAACGAAAATTTCAATATTGAAAATTGAAAGACACGCTTACTGGCGTTTTTTTAAAAGTTACTGCGAGTTGAGTATTTTATTGCTAAAATTTGTACGCGTGCAAAGCCACTGGCACAGCTAGTCCATACCAATATATAAAAGTGAAACATTGTCTGTTTTTTTTGTTTTTTTTTTGTTTGGGGAGCTTTCACGCGATAACGGCTATATGGGTTTTGATGAAATTTAGAATAGAGATAGCTTTTACCTTGGAATAAAACATAGAATACTTTTTATCCCGGAAAATTGTAAGTTTCCACGGGAAAACTGGAAAATGTTTATTACTCACTGTAAGGAACGGTTGCCATTGAAACGATATAATTGGGGCTATACCTACTTTTGCATTGGTTTTAAATAGAAGAACTTAGGATGCATTTTTTTGCAATAAACAGTAGTCCGCGCAGACGAAGTTGCGAGCGGGAAAACTAGTATAAAATAAAATAAATGATTGATTGCTCCGGCTGCATCCTACATTTCAAAATCAAGAATCGAAAGTTTGTTTGCTTCTGATTTGCTTCTGCTTAGTTTTGTTTGCAGTTGGTTTTTTATAAATAATTTTTTCCTCATTTTTGGTAGAGTTCCTCATAAAATAGGCCTGATGATTATTTTCTTTCTTATTACGAGTATATCACATAATCATAGCCTCATCGGTTTTCATCCCAACCAAACCTCGACCGGCGCCCTATCAATCGTACTAACGTTCATATAATACTCAAATTGGCTTACTATTTTATAAATTTGGCCCACAAAGGTCCACCGAAACTCAATTCTCGCCTCATGGGGCATAAGCGAACTTTGCACCGAGATAAACATACGAAAAATATCTCTGATACCTATTTACTACGTAATAAAGTTGCAATTTGAATAAGTTTTGTATTTGTGGGTATAAAATAAAGTTGCAGTGAAATAGAGGACAAGATTTCATCTCGACTTCGTTAAGTTCTATTTATTGATTTCACTAGAAGATGTTTATGGTGCGATTCGATTTGATATATTTTGTGACTCTGTGGGACTCACTCGAGGGTAGAGATAAGAGGAGTCAATATATAAATGGGTAACATTCTCTTTTACTCTGTCATTTTGCAATAATATCGTACTTGGAGAAAATGAGGCGATTTGTACTTATTTTTGTAAATTTAAATCTAGTGCTATTATTTAAGAATAAGAATATGAATAATATTTATTTGCATAAAATGTTGGTAATATAACAGATACAATAGTTATTATTATACAGTTCCAGAAACATTTTGCCGCATTGCAACGTGCAAATATTTTAAAACATGCTAAATTCAAAATTAAATCATCTAAGTATCTGTATAGCTAATAGAAGAATAATAGGTATGTCAATTTATAAATCATCAATGTCAAATACTTATTCTAAATAAAAATCTAAACATTACAATAAAAAAAAAGTTAAACAGTTATTTTATTAAATCTGAGACTGAATAAAAACATTTCTCCATTAGCCACAATTTAAGTTTTCCACAAAATCTACTGCTTGGCAATTTTTAAAATTCTTGTGGAATAGAATTGTAAATGCGTCCACACACAGCATTACAGTTCTTTGAAAACATTGCAGTTTTTGGTATCTGTGACAAAACAACTCTATCCGGATTCCTTGTATTTCTCGGAAATACATCACTAGCTGTTTTAAATAAACTTGGATGTAGTTTCACAAATTTGGCTGATTCCAGAATGTACATACAGGGCAAAGGCAGTATATGAAATTGTTTATTATGAATTTTATTCTGTGATAGCACGCCGTGCTGGCACATGCCTGATAGATCGCACACCAAACCTTAAATATCAACGAAATACCAAAAGTGGAGATGCTAAGCCAGGCTAAAATGGAAATGGGCAGGACATTTGGCAAGAAGAGATGGAAACAGGTCATCCAAGAGATGGGCTGAGACCTCAAGGCTGACCACTAGTCCAATGGTCAGATGACATTGTGAGGTACGCTGTAGGCCAATGGATAAGACTAGCACATAGGACCGAAAATACTGGCGTGAACGAGAGTAAATAGAATTTACTTATTTTAGTTTTTTTAATTGTATTTACATTAACTCTGCCCCTTTTTTTGTCCATTACCTTTTATGGTCTAAACGGCTGATCTATATGAAATTTGACGAGGAAATAGTGAAATAAGGAAATTCATAGGCAAAAAAAATCAGGGGTAAAAAGTTTAAAAAAATGTTTTAAACTTTTTACCCCTGATATATGAAGTTGTAGCTGTGTCGTTATGTTATCTACTTTTGTGCTCAGTTCCATTATATATTTTATAACCTATATGTATTTCTTTTTAGATTTCTACGCAGAATTGATTAGAAAAATCTGACTTCATATCAAGACTACAGGAACAAAATCAAGACGTCAAAATAAAACAAAAAAATGTCTCCTGTAGTCTCCATATACGCACTAACTCTACTCAAAAGCAAAACGCAATACAAACTGCATCGAAAATAGAAATATTATTGAATTGTTTGAAATTCCACTCTAAACTAACTTTGAATTCAGCATAATAACTCGTGGGTGGCAAGTAAATTAACTATAGGTATTCAAAATACTCCTAAAATATCTTCAAAAGCACTTCAAGCCTAATGAAGGCAAAGCGAGTGCCAATAAATCCATCGTCATTAATGTCATGCATTCACATTGAAGACGTTAAAGACACACTGCCTTTGTCATCGCCTACTCCATGCCAAAACGACGCTAATCGTTTCTTTTCACTACAATACAAAGCGCGATACTAAATATTTCACTACAAAAAGCATTCTCTGTCTCGCTCCGGCGTGAGTTTTTCACGATGAAAATAAGTAAGACATTACAGGAATAAACGGTTTCCTTTGATGTCTACAGAGCGCAACTGTGGAGTTACTACTCTTGTTTATACAATCGACAAAGACACAGACTAGAATCTTACTCGTTTATACTTTATATTCGGAGATTTCCGGCTAGTATGTAGTATGTAGCTTGGGCAATCTGTGGTTTAGGTAGGTCGGTAGGTACAGGCATTCGATATTGGTTCGGAAAACAAAAACAGTCGAATGGTAATACATTGCTCCAATTGTTTCTTTATACTTCTTTAACAAAGCAATAAGAGGACTTTGTGAATGTTTGCGATAGCTTCTTTTTGCGAATTCCTCAGTGGATTGTCACGCAATTTCTGGAGTTCATTTCGAGAGCTTGCTTTTGTCTAAAGCTTTCTGAACTTGTTTTTGATTAGCGTTTTGAGAACTTTGATTCGTGTTTTGCAAAACTTTGAATGGAAGAATGTTAAAGTCTGAGAAATTTTGAGTTTGTTTCTATTGGTTGGGTAGAGAGTCAAGTGGTTATCTTAAAGTATCTGTCTATTTTGCAAAGTAAAACTGTAAAACTTTTTGTTTATTGTCATACTTAACATAATTACACAATATTAAGGCAATAATAATACAATTGGAATCCTTGAAAGAGATCACAATTTTCCGCTTATTCATCACTTAAAGTCTCATCCTACGCTCAATCAAAACTCAAATTCAAAGTTGTTTGTGATAAATTAAGTTCCTGAAATTGATGACATTAAACAAACTGACTGATAAGACTGGACTTTCTGTAGTTTAGTTCTCGGAAAACTACATTTATAAATCTGACTTGTTAGATCTGGTTTTGAACTTAGTTTTGAACACAATTAATCAAACAGAAAAATTTCGACTATTCGTCAGAATGTTTCTGTACAAGTTTATCATATAATTCAAATACTGTTTTATTATAAAGATAGTAAAGTAGTAGTTATAAAGTTTATCAAGTTAAAGTTAACTTGTACAGAAACATTCTGACGCATAATCGAAAATAATTCATTTATGATTAAATATCACAGTGTACAAATATTTTCATGTGCAGTAAAAGCTTGGTTTTACATGCGGTAGTTCTACCATGTTTATTAAAAAGAATGAATATATCATAATGATGCTCTGCTGTACTTCTTGTTTCACAAATGGGAGAGCTTGTGTCACTAGTGCACACTCTCCAAAAGATCTCTAAAAATGTATACAGAATAAATTGTTGACAGCAACTCATATTCTTGAGTGATATAGATCTCAGTATCCATTTGTCTTACATTTTGTAAACACCCGAAGCAGGCCGGCGGCGGCAGCGGCTGTGACAGACACAGGGCGAGACAGATCGTCTATCATCACTGCATCCCTTATCAGGGGTGGAAAAACTAAGAGTTCTTTAGTAGGGTTGGTTAAGGTCTGTGAATATTTTAGACCTCTTTTTTATGCTTGTCTGTGAATTTATGTAATCGTGATGTTTTGATTTATGCGCACATGAATGTGTTGAAATTTATTTTAATGTTGTGTATTTATCCACCTACCCCCAAAGGCCCAGCATGGAGAATTTCGATCCATTTTACTCACTCTCTCTCTTCGTGTGAAGTACAGCAGAGGGAATGTTATAGGCTGATGATGAATAAATATGAAGGCTCAGGGTAGGGCCTCTATCAGAGCATATTTTGGACGGCGTGAGAATGTTGGTGAGGAAACAAAGTGGAACTTCTCTTTAACGACACAAACAATGTGATTCTTTAAAAATATGGACTCGTTCTAAAATCTATTCTCTAATAGCTTCTTTACAAGTAAGACTCAACTCATGTTTTACCTTTTATAGAATTCGGAATTATTTGTACACATTGAAACTGATAAACACTTGATGAACACATGTGAAAGAAAGAAAGTAAGAAAAAACATTTATTTGATACACAACTTCAGATAACAATATAAAATTGAAAACATAGAATGTGCCTGTGAGTGTGTCAAAAGGGGCTTGTGCTTCCAGAAACCGGAAGAAACCCTGATTCCAAATCCCGTCGAACAAGGAAACTGTCACACCCCGATTCATAATGACAGATGGTGTTAAAAATATTTGGCTCCCTTCAAAAACAGAAGATACACAAAAATAACTTTTCCCAAGTAAATAATACATCAAAGGGCTAAGTGATTGATGCAAGGGGCGTCTGGGGGGAGGTGAGAGGGGTAAAGGGGGAGAGAAAGTCATTAATCTTTCTGGTCACCACTCCGAGGGAGGAGTGAAGACTCAATGTAGGGTACTGATCGGTTGTTTTGATGGCAAAGTGTGCCATTCTCTTGAACTTAGTTGTTTTTGGCGCAGATTTTGGGCTAAAGTGGGTTATCTAATGTCGGTTATGAAAATAAAGCGAATATTATTATTGGGAATAAAATCGGCTTAGCGACGGGAAAGTTTCCCTTTACAAGCTTAAGTTTGAATTTGGATCAAACTTATATTTTACAGTCTTCGAGACCATTTATATTCAGCGTCAAGAGAGTAATTCATAGTGTGTTCATAGTCTTACTGCTGAACTCATAATCGTCAAATAACACTAATCTAGCTTAAATCTAGCTTAAATCGCTTGTGTTGTATAGATATTGACAATATATTCAATGTCAAGAGAGTAATTCATAGTGTATTCTTACTCGTAATTGACAAACAACGCTAATATAGCATTAAATCGCTTGTGGTGTATGGATTTTGACAATATATTCAATGTCAAGAGAGTAATTCATAGTGCATTAAATCGCTTGTGGTGTATGGATTTTGACAATATATTCAATGTCAAGAGAGTAATTCATAGTGTATTCTTACTCGTAATTGACAAACAATATATATAATATATTGACAATATATTCAGTGTCATGAGAATAATTCATAGTGTATTCTTTCTACCGAATTCATAAACGTCAAACAAAACTAATCTAGCTTAAATAGCTTATTTTGTATGGATTTCTTGCCTGTTGATAAGCGTTAATTGACTCAGGGCGGCAGTTAGTGAGTTTTTCATAGTTACGTTAAAATAAAGAAAATATAACTCGATGCCGTATTTAAGCCAGAAAATGGTACATATAGAGCGATCATAGCCATTATACCAGGTTCAATCCTCGGTTCTGCACCAATGACTTTGCTAAGGTATGTGCAGATTTTCCACCGCTCCGTGCTTCAGAGAGCACGTTAAGCCGTTGATCCCAGCTGTTTTTTATCAATAGCAGTTATTAAGCCAAGTCTGAAACCGTGTAAGGTAGGTCTGGCCTCTGGTGTCAGAGTCAGGTCAAGCAAGCAATACGCCAGCTAGCTAACTTTTAGTTCTAAATGTAACACAATATTAACAGCAACAAATTAAAATAAAATAAAACGCCCGACCTCAATATAGCTAAGAAGTATCTCGATCACATCAGTTTTCAAACATAAAAAACCGCATCAATATCGGTCCATTTGTTTGGAAGCTACGACCCCCTTCCCCTCCCCCTCCCCTCCCCATTCCCCCATCCCCTCTCCCATTCCCTCCCCTCCCCCTATTCTCCCCCTCCTCCCCCTAAAAAATAAGAACCATCTCGGATATCTCAGCTTTCAAACATAAAAACCGTAGCTAAATCGGTCTATTCGTTTGGAATCTACGAATCTCAGCCCCCTTTTCTCAAATCCCCTATATATATATCTAAGAAACATCTCGATTACATCAGTTTTCAAACATAAACAAACGCATCAAAATCAGTCCATTCGTTTGGGAGCTACGATCCTTACCCCCATTATAGCTATGAACCATCTCGATTACCTCAGCTTTGAAACTATGCCACGGGCAGACACGCACACACACTCACACACACACACACACACACACACACACACACACACACACACACACACACACACACACACATTGACACAGTGACACATTGATACACACCCTAAACTTATAACACCTGTCTCTTTGTTCGGGGGTTAAAAAATGTGTCATAGATACCAATAGAGAATCAAATTCATTTCAATTGAATTATATTATTCAAGTTTCTTACACTCCTAAAATCCCACCACTTAATAATAATAATAATAAACTCAGCACTTTGTCAGCAAACACCCCTAATACCAAATTGCATTCATTCGCGCAATATCCTCAGTAGTCTTAAATTCGAATACTATCGCAGTCTGCAAGATTACTCGCAAATAGACTTGCAATGGCTTCGAAGGAGGCGAGATAAAGACGAGAAAATCTATAAAGTCACCCGATTCTCGCCACCGCTCGCTTCCAGCATATAAACCGATTACTGCACGGAGACGATAACAAATATTTTTATTTACTAAAAGCTCTTGAGAGGCCAAGTGCGAGTTAATGCAATCACACAATGGTGCCATTTTATGCATGTTACATCTTAATAATGGACTATCCTTGAATGTCTACCTGACCGCTCTTTGGCTATCAAAGGTGTACAGTCACCTATTTTTTTAACCCCCGAAACGAATCATAGCTCCGAAACGAATGTACCAATTTTGATGCGGTTTTTAATGTTTGAAAACTGATGTGGTCGAGATGGTTCTTAGATATAATATGGGTGGAGGAGGAAGTTTGAGAAAAGGGGGGTAAGAATATGTGATCTAGATGCTTCTAAGCTATAATGTGGGGTGGGGGTCGGGGGTTACATACATTTTTAATTTGTGCTTGTTATTTGTAAGGTTCCGTACCCAAAAGGTTCCAACGGAATCCTTTTGCAATTCCAATGCTGTCTGTCCGTCTGCAGAGCCTATATGAAATAAGATAGGGTTTTATTTTTATTTGAATGTAATTATCTATATACATATACAGAATAAATAATTGCTATATGTTTATATATTTTTTATTACTGACAATTATTTGACCACAATCTCACCTGATGGGAAGCGATAATGCGGTCGAAGGTGTAGCACGCTTGCTTAGCAGATACCAATTCACTTTTGACTTGAATACATCTGGGTTATATTTTATCGCAAACACTGACGAGGGCAGAGCATTTCACTCATTGAGGTAAACAAATATTAACATACTCGTGACTCCACTCCTTTGCAGTTATTATCTTAAATGAAGAAGCATAACGCTTTGTTCATGTGCAAGGTTTTCAACCATAAAAGGATGGTGCTTTGCCGATCGTCTAGTCGTACGGTGATGGGGGAATCAGATTGTGCAGTTCTTGCACACTCTTACCATAGTGCAATCTGTAGAATCCCGACAGGCTAGCGGCCGAAAAAATTGCAAAACTATGAAAACAAAAGCTTGAAACAAAAGCTATGCATTAGTCTCGTAAAAACTCGAGAATAGCTGGACCGTTTTTTTTTGTGTTTTCGTAATTGTACGGATGAGTTTAGCATGTGGGTGTGTGGATGGGTGTGTGTGAGGGTGTGAATGAGAATTATTTATTTACAAGAATGTAGTACATATGTAGTTTAGTAAATCTATCTATACTTAATATAAAGTAATGGGAACGTAAAAATCTGTACAAAGAAGAAAATAAAAAAGTAGTCTAGAGTACTTACAATAAGCTACTGAAAGAGAATATAACATTTTTTTTAATCGTGTCTGTCTGTTTGTCTGTTTGTTTGTTAGTTTCTTTGTATGTTTATTCGCGCATCACGTAAAAACTACTGGAGCGATTGCGATGCGGTTTTCTTTTTTAGATAGCTTAGTAAATCTATAGGGTTTGACTTAAAAACTGTTGAACTTGGTATCTCAATCCGATCAGTAAAAACCAAGCAATCGAAAAAAACTTTTTGACGGCTGATGGAATTTTGATCTCATGTTGGTATATTGGTATTTTCGGTCTTGGAATAGTAGAGTACTTTTAACCAAGAGCAATGACCACGCATGCGAAGCCGCGGGCATCAGCTAGTGGTAATAATAAATTTAAAAGTAGAGTAAACCATAACAATGGTGTGCAAACATATCTATACAAGATACAAGAATATTATAAGAAACAAAATGCACTCGTAGGGTACCTATATTATATGAAAAATTACAAATTAAAGTTAATGTCAAATTTAATCAAAAATTAAGTCATAGTTGCCAATCAGCAAGCATTACATTAAGAATTTTAACATTTATTAATCACACTATGTTTAATTATTTTCCGTTTACGTATATGTAATGTACTGCCTCATTTATATTACAAAATTATTTTTCTGAGAGCCTCACAGTCAGTTTTCTGTTCTTTAAATGTGCATGGTTATTTATTATAAACCTTAATGGCATTAATGTACGCATTTCTCTTAAATATATTTAATCTGCACCGATATAAAGTTTTAATTTATTTTTAGGAGTGATATTTCTCCTTACTGTTTCCAAATGTAAGTTGAAATATTGTGGATGCTGCTTAACAAATACACATAGCATATGCAAACCAATGGTAAAATACGAATTTTCTTAAATAGCTCTTAAGCTGCTGTCCATAAACCAGGCGCCAGAAATAGCTCTCACGCTGGTGACGCGGAGAAGCAGGATGGGGAGGGGGAAGGAGTGGTCCATATTATTTATTATTTATTTATACTTTAGCACACAAATACAATGTACAAGGAGGACTTAATGCTAAGTAGTATTTTCTACCAGTCAACCTGGAAGTGCAAGAAAAATGGTAGCGGTGCAGTAAAAAAATAATAATAACGAAAGTGAATAGAAATAGGTACCTAGCTAAAAGAATACATAAGAATATTATAAGTAATACACTAATATATTAAAATTACATATTAGTATGCTAGCCCTCGATGTTTTATTGTGCAAAATGTAAAAACTTCAGTAGGAATTGAACACTGGTATTTCATATTGGCATCCAAGCGGTCAAACTTACAGCATTATCACGAAAAGTAAGTAAAGATCAGATGAAGAGTTGCTGATTCACAGTTGACCAATGAGAGCGCGCGGTGCAAAACGTTGCTCGTTGTTTTAGTTTTATCTTTCTTACTAATATAAAGCTGAATGAATTCTATTCTATTATGTTTACACATCTGCCAGGCGTCCCGCAATGGCTCATTTTTTTTCATCAACATTGTTATCCTATAACAAGAGACCGTAAGCACCGTACGAGAGCACCGAAGACACGTATCCGTCCGTGGTATGCGCTTAGCGCAGCTTCAGTAGATACTGTTTGCCGTAACTTTTTTAAATAGCAAACACAGACCTGTCCAACTTATCGCAGAGATAGTCAATTTCTTTCTTCCAGTCGCAGTGTCTATCAATCGTTAGTCTTAAAAAAAATAGACTTGACCACCTCTATTTTTACTGTGTGTGTCGGTTCGTGTGTGTGTGTGTGTGTGTGTGTGTGTGTGTGTGTGTGTGAGTGTGTGTGTGAGTGTGTGTGCGTGTGTGTGTCGGTGTGTGTGTGTGTGTGTGTATGTGTGTGTTTTGTGTGCGTGTGTGTATATAATTTTATGTTTGTTACTTCATCACGCTGATTTTTATCTTTTTTTAATGGATTTTTATGTAATTTGGTATGGATATATACCCTGGACACATAGGATTCATTTGATAATCATTATCATGTACGCGGGTGAAACTGTGGGGCGCAGCTAGTCATTAATATTTACACGAATAAAAAGTTTTATTATTATGACATATTTTGCAAATTGAACCTAAAACCAATTGGCAAAGGACTGAGGCAAATAGTATGGTATGGTTAAAGAGAGGTCAATAATTCAAAGCAGTGGGAAAAAAACTATGTGAATGATGATCATAAAATTATACGGTTCAAATTCTTCGAAGTATGGAGAACGAAATCTGAATCTGCGAGGCAGGACTCGCAACTTAGCCCGTTATTAATTCCTATTGGGTGAGCGTCAAAACTTCCAAAATGTAGGCAGATGGCCACCACCTTAAAGAAAAAGGCATTGCGGCTCTAGAGTCGACAAAGCTCTATTCACTTATTACAAGTTTTGAATTCACTTTGATGGGCTACTTTTCGAAATGGACGGATATTGCACAGGACCACCGGCAAAGGTCATTGATTGATTGAATACGCGCAACATGTTCTTCAATAGTTTACGCGATAACTATGCAACCTCCTCTTACCCAGCAGTAAGCATGTCTCTATACATAAATCCATCAGGTACTACAGTCTTCTTGTAAGACCACTGAGGTGAAAAAATTGTTTGAGAGGCGCCACCGCTGCTTCATTACGACAACCATCTCCACTGCGATAGCTTCCTTTGAATGGGTTCATTGAATTGATGTCAATTAGCTGCTGGATGCGAACACTGAGGTGGTTTCACGTTTCCTATTAAACATCCTAGGAATGTATAGTCTAAAGGAAACATATATAAACGTTGGATGGGATCTTTATTCAAAAATATTAAGACCTTGTGTAACTTGTGTAACACTTTGTTTTCGCTGAGCAGTCGTCAATGCTAAAATCATAATAGAATAATGTTTTAACCTCACCGAGACAAAGAGGCTGGTGCCGCAGTTTGGCAGAGCAGCTCTAGAGGTGAGTACATAGTACTCAATAAAATGTTTAATAGCTGTCACATGAGAGTTGACGGGCTAACACATAGGTTTTGTATACTCGTAACTTCATTTATTAGTTGTCTAACTGCCTACTGTAATTGTATGCTGTATTCATAAGATATGGGAACGTTTCCATTAAAAAACCTACCTCTATCAGATTTACAAATACCCCAACATTCTAAGCTGTATTAGGTATAACTAGACTACACACAGCACACTGTCCCACACATTCTCGTGCCCGCTATGACCCGGAACACTTCGCCCCGGTGGCCGTTGCTAGGAAATCGTCGGGCAAATAACCACGAACCAACATTTTACGTGCAATCTCGTATCCTATAAAATAAAATTGAATTTAACAGAAGGAAAAGCTTTACAAATACACACTGCGATGCACTCACTTGGTAATGGAATATTTCACGATATATTCCACTTTGAAAACTTAATTATAATTATTTCAGCTCTTTCTGCCCACTTCAGGGTAAAATGGCTCTTTCCACTAACGCCAATCATCCTGGTAATAGACAGTATAAAAAATCATGTCAAATTCAATGATTTTTATAAAGGTATGAATCACGGTCGGGACTTGAACCTCGTCACCCGAGCCTCTGCTGACTCATGCTTTTACCAGTTCAGCCACCGTAACAACTATAGCCCTCCCAAATTTTTTCCTTCAGCTTTGATTATCCGTCGTAGGAAGACGGTAATTAGATGTTCTCGCTAAGGAGGAGTTTATACTCGTACTAAAATCATAAATCATGTCCAATTTAGTCACAATCAACTATGGCGAATACAAAAATAAAATATTTTATGTATAATTATTATTTAAGCATAGATCTAGCCATCTGCCATTTTTACCCGACTGCGGAGGGTTATGTGTTTGGGTAGTATGTATGTTAGTTTTTACGTTTCTTTGGCGCATACTACAGCCTTAACGGCTTGATGGATTTTTATAAATTAAGGTTACATTGGATTCGACTTCATCACAAGGGTGCTATCCACACCAATATATAAAAGTGAAACGTTGACTGTTTGTTTGTTTGTTTGTCGGTTTGTTTGGGGTGCTTTCACGTGATAACGTCTGGACGGCTGTTGATGAAATCTGTTATGAAGATAGCTTATACTCTGGAATAAAACATGGAATACTTTTTATCCTAAAATATGGTAAGTTTTCACAGGAAAACTGGAAAATCTTGATTACTCGCTGTAAGGATTGGTTGCCATGGAAACAAAATAATAAAAGTCTGTCAAAAAACATCAAGAGCGTTGGTGCTCTACTTTTGCATTGTTTATTAATATCCTAGAAGAATATGCGTTGTATGGATGCGTTTTTCGCGATAAACTGAATTCCGCGCCGATGCAGTTGCGGGTGAAACCTAGTACTTAGGATATAATATTATGAAGTCCAAAGAAAACTAATATGACGGCTTACAGCTGCCATATTGTATTTTCGACGTGACCAAAAATGACCAAAACCTATCAGGAGGTACCTAAGAGATAACAAAATAAAGATCCTTAAAAAGGTACCATTCCAAAAATCTGTATGAGTTTTTTTTATAAAAAACTACTGTGAAAAAACAAAACTAACTAGAAAGACGCAAAAAAGATTTAGATTTTAGTTTTAGAAATATAAGATGCAGTCGTAAGCATCATGCATTTAATTTCTCCTTTGACGGAATCAGCTAGAACCTGACGAGTCTTATGCCTTCCACTGTCTATCTAATATTTCAAAATTGAGAATTTAAAGCTCATTTGCCTTGTGGTGCTCCGCAGCAGTGCCATCATAATCGATAAGGATCAGTCACAGCAGAAAGTAATGTACGAAGCCACGGCCTAGAGGCGAGTTTCGCCCTAAGTCGTTTTAGTTAGGTCTCGTTCGGGACGAACCAAGGTGTTTCCTCTTGCTCCTCAGTAAAACGGAACAGTATTTCCTAGCGGGAATAACGAAGTTAATCGAACGAAGTTCTATTTAGAAATAATTTACGGTGCGCCGACTAAGTTTGATCTATGGATTTATCTAATCTGATTTTTATAAGTGTCAATGTAATTGACTGAATTAAATAGTAATAATCATCATATATTTAGAACATACACAATTTGCAACGTTCGTAGTTCATACATTAATCACTACTACTATACATATAATAAAAATGTATCAGTTCCTATTCCAACTAAGAACCAAGGTAACCGACATAATATCAAAGGATAAGCAAGCTAAAGTGACAGTGGGCTGGTCACATTTCCCGAAGAAGCGATAACCGTTGAGGTAGACAAGTTCTTGAGTGGAGACCACGTTTAGGCAAACGTAGTTTAAGACGCTCTGTGACCAGGTGGATTGACGACAACCTGAGAAAAGCGCCGGGAAGAAAATGGATGAGGAGAGCTGAAGACCGAGCTCAGTGGCGTGCATTAGGAGAGGCCTACGTCTAGCAGTGGACAAATATAGGCTGATGATGATGATGATGATGATGATGATAAGATCCTATTCTGTATATTGAAGATATTATGTTTTATTTTGGGTGTACTCAATATTCGATACTGATCCATAGCTCAATAGCGATTCCTCCCCAACCAGTAAACTCACAGACTTAGTTAGGCGATAGGCTCGTCTCTAACCCTCCGTATAGATCATAAATCATGTACGTTAGATTAAAAGCTTTGTATAAATAAATGATCATTCTAATATATAAAATACTTTATTGACTCTCTTAAAACCCGAAAATCTCTTCTAGCCTAACTTGTCTAGCTTTCCTTGGAAGTCTGTAGCTAACTACAGATTTCCAAAGACAGCTAGACAAGACTCTTGCCCCCATAGGCGTACTCAAGACGCAGGGGGCGTAGATTAATGTACAGTGAGCACTCGAGGTTCAAACCCTCCAGAGTCACCCATTACCTTAATTGGCGCCCAAATTAATAAACCACACTAAAAACAGTTTTTTTTTAATAATAAAGAATAAAAAGTCAGAAGGACGTCCAAAATCCAGATATACCATTACATTTGGCGTCCAACTCAAAAACCCATTGAAAGCTGAGCTGACGACATTTTTTATTAAATAACAAAATTTGAAAATAAAAAATAAGCAAAAAACATATTTAAAAATAACTGGTCATAAATAAACCACGAGCTAATAAGAGGTTTCTTTTATTTCGTTCCATTAATATAGGAAAAATAAACTAGAAACCTATAGACTGGCCCAAAACAAAAGAAAACAAAAACACCACGCGTAATACATTATTTTGGTTAAACTAGCAAGAAAAAATAATTTAAATAGAATAGTATCAAACATTTGATTAGATATTATTTTTGTTTTATTATATTATAGGAAAAAATAATAAAACGAAAATAAAATAAATCATACAAACAATATGTCAGAAACCACCTGGGTATACACAGATTAAAGAAACCGGAACTAATACAAGAATTACAAACAAAAGAACTCCTTATTGAAGGGAAGACTGTAAAACAGCTAAAAAAACATTTATTAGAGTCAATCAAAGCTCAAGAACCACAAAAAGGGATACAAACACAAGAAATAATAGAAAAACCCACAAATAATCAAAATAAACAAGAAAATATGTCGAAAGACAGAAAAAAAGATGAAGAAGATCAAATCAATCCAATCCCATCAATAAAATGTCCACCACCGTTTCGGGGTGGGATACCACGATTGAAAAGTCAGACGACCCAACACAACTCATAGAGAGGCTAGATGAGCTAATCACAGCCAACGATATGAAACTAGATAAATTGTTACAGGATGTTGCCATATTTTTTACAAGGAAAGGCCTTTTATGGCACCGTAATAACTCCAACGCATGGACTACTTGTTCAGAATTCGAGGAAGATTTTAAACTGTATTATTTTCCAAGAAACTACGAAGTAGATCTGTTAGAAAAGATCATTGCTAAGAAACAACACCACAAACAAAACTTCATAGACCACCTAACTGAGTTACAGACATTAATGCGCAGATATGCCAGAATGTCACAAACAGAGAAAGTAGATAGAATTTATAAAAATATGAAAGCAATGTACAAGTATTACATAAAGAAATAAGAATTTAAAACTCTAAGAGAATTGATAATTTCAATAAGCGACTACGAGGCTATATCAGAACAGCAGTACCAGAATAATTTCAAGGAGGACCACCCGTTTGCAAGTCCTAACAGGAAATCTAACAAAGAAGGAAATACATTATTTTTTTGCTATATCTGCGGTAAGATAGTCAAAAGGAGCAAAGATAGCTGCAAAAAAAAACAAGCAAATAAGAAATCTCAAAAAGCCTTCACGGTAACAGACGAAATTTCAAAAGATGATAGAACGTTTATACAAGTTAATTTTTTGACGGCCACCACTTCATTGCCGTATGGCGTGTGCTTGCGTTGTTCGGGTTTAAAAGTACAAATGGCTCGCAAAGAGTAAAATACTAGGGAAGAAATACAAAGCATCTGTAGACATAGGATCAACAAAATTTTACATAAACGAAGATACATACCAAGCATGTTGGAACGAGTCAGCAAACGAAACAATACAACCCATAGAAATAGCAGATAGTACAAAAATAGAAGCCACAAAGTCCATAGACCTATATGTAGACATAAACGGCACTATAGTATAACACCAGATACCTCAGAAGCAGAAAAACTACAAAAAAAAAACAGAGAAAGAAGAATATAAACAGAGTTCAAAAGGAAACTCGTGGTTCATATACAAAATAAAGTTAATACACAAAGACCCAGTAGAACAAAAATTAAAATCAAACAATACAAAGCTACAAAATGAAATCACTAATGAATTGACCAGAATCCCAGTGGTATGCACAACAAATAATAGCCCAAAGGACTGATACATAACAAAATTTGAAGAAATAAAACTAAATCCAGAAAAAATATCTAGACAATTGTATAAAAGAAAACAAAATATACATAAAAATCAAAAACCTAGCATATAAAACAAAGAAAGCACCATGTTCACAATGGAAGTTATATATCCCAGAAAACGAAATAATATAAAAAAGAATCATAACTCACCAAACGCAGGACACATAAGTACATCAAAAACGTTACTTAGGACAGCACAACATCATTACTGGCCTGGCATGTTTCGGGATGTAGCAAAATACATAAAAACATGCACAGCCTGTCAAATAAATAAACTGTCCCAAGTAAATAAATCAGTAACGGAGATTTGTTTAGCAACACAACCACCAACTCTCAAGGGTTCAGAAGAAACCCTGGAGAAAACAGTGGTCGAAAGCAAATTGAACGGCCTAGTGGACGCAAAGGAGATGCCTACGTCCAAGAAGAAGCGACCAACAAAAAAGACGCTCAGGGAAAGCGTAATGAGGGAAGCAAAATTTAAAGTATGATGATGGCTTGCCCCATTTAAGAGGCCAAACAAACAAATAGCTTGATCTTACACTCATTGTCAATATTATTTTTAGTATTATTTAACCAATAGACCAGTAACAAGGAAAAAAAATACACCGTTGCAGGAGAAGTGGACGAGTATACAAGATAAGGTTTTATGTTTTTACTGCTGTGATTTTTACAGGTAAAAATCTTCTTTGGGGAGGAGAATGTAACGACGCATTTCATCACACACACGTACGCGCTGGCAGCAAGCACGCAGCAGGCGCATGACAACGATATCACAGAATAAAGCAAAGTTACCACGACACGCGGCCGCATCCCCACACGCGCCGTCTCCCACCCGGCGACGACCAGTGTATAAGGCCCAACGCGACTACAATCAAGAGCACTTGTGAGATGCCACAGCGAGAAATAGACGTGCGGCTTGGGTTACCGCGAGAGAGCATGCTTGTGGTAGAGCATTATGTTCTACTTCACTTCTGTTCTCTGACGTTTAACCAGTTAGCTCACTCTAAAGGACTTGCCTCAGTGCGGCTTGGGGTTCCGGGCAGCACAAGCAAAGACTTCAGAGCTGGTAGGGAAAACTCTTCAAGAGGAGACTCGTCTAATGCGGCTTGGGGTCCCAGGCAGCACAGACGCTCTCCTCCGAAAGCTCCTCAGCTCCACGGTCACGAAAGACCACTACCCAAGGCAGGAAACTCTCGGAGAGTTTAGGTTCCAGGTGGAACACCTTGTGCGGCTTGGCGATTCCAGGCAGCACATCTTGAACCTCCCCCCGATCAAGGCATTGGCCAGAACCTCTCATAGGAAAAACTCCCGGATGAGTTTGAGGGACATAGGAAGGAACACGTTTGTGTGGCTTGTGGTACCGGGCAGCACATAGGTGAACCTATCAAAACTATCCGTAGCTTGATAGCGATTCCTCCCCAAGCAGTAAACTCACAGCCTAAGCTAGGCGATAGGCTCGTCCTAACCCTGCGACGTATAGATCATAAATCATGTTCAATAGATTATAAGCTTTGAGCTATTTTTAATGATCATTCTAAAATATAAGTTACTTTATTGACTCACTTAAAACCCGAAAGTCCATAACTACAGTCTTCCAAAGACAGCTAGACAAGACTTTTGCCCTCACAGGCGTACTCAAGATGCAAGGGGCGTAAATTAATGTACAGTGAGCACTCGAGGTTCGAACCCTCCAGAGTTGCCCATTACATTACACGACCAACGCGGGGTACCATTACATAGATTAATGAACAGTGAGCTCTTGAGTTTCGAACCCTCCAAAGTCACCTATTACAAGCCTTTGGTAGAATAAAAATGATGGAGGAGAGCATAGCACGCGAAAAGACTTCATTTAATACCTCTACTTTTGAACTGTCATTTTAAGGTCCTTTGCTTAATTGTTTAGAAAAATTAATTGTTTCAAAAAATAAATAAAAATTGATAAACGAAGATATGATAATATTTGTTGGAAGTTTTTATCTTAGCATTTTCAATGGGTAGGTATAACCTTTTTTCGATTAATTTATAAATAATATGCTTCCGATGTGGATATATCTTCATGGTTAAGTCTGTCTTTAACTTCAGTAACAGATTCAATAATCTGAAATTTCAGTAAAAGCTGTTCGAAAGCTCTTGTGAAATGAATTGGAAGGGAGACCGCCGCTAGAGGACCAAGTTAGGTGCGAATGTGCTTGACACTACCCTCGGGAGATGGACACAGTGTGGCAAAAGCAGTGGGGTAACTTGGATTTTATACAAGTCCATCATATATACAGAATGAAAAGTTTGGAACAGGCCCTGGAGAGAAAGTACCCTCAAACTTTACTCACAGGAAACATTCGCTTATGGTTATAAAAATAAATAAATCGATTTCATATTAAAAATGATCTTTTGTAAACAAACACTAAAAGGATAGAATAATTACAATTGAGCCAGAACAAAAAATTAAAAAAAAAATTACCAATGTAATATTAATGCAAAAATACAACATAAGATAAGAAAGACATTTTGAAGGCGGTACCAAGCTGAACCATAATTATTAATATGGTTGAGCTTATTCAAAAAAGATAATGTCACAAAAATAATGTTATAAAAATAGGTGAGAATCGTATCTTTTAAATGAATTTACCAATTTAACTGCGGTTTTTATGTTTCAAAGATGAGGTAAACAAGATTGTTCTTAGCTATAATGGTGTGAGAATCGTAGATCTTAAATGAATTGACCGATTTCGATGTGGCTTTTTATGTTTGAAAACTGAGGTAAACGAAATGTTTTTTTAAAAATAATAAATGAATTTTATTGCAACAAAAAAAATATGTCTAGATACATAGTTATGCTTTGCAAATTGAATTAAATATTTCATAATTATACATTTAAATTGATTCGCTAGCTACCGCGGTAGGATTCCATGAGTTTGCTGTAACTACGAGTAGTACTCTTCTAAGATTCTATGATCTAATGCACATCAATTTAATTTAGAAAATAGAATTAAGATCATACAATACAAATTGAGGTGAAGAGTGTAAACGTGTGTAAGTAGAAACAATTATTCAAGCAACTTCAAAATATAAGTTCTGGTATGAACGTACGAATGTAAGTAGTGTTATGGAATTACAAATTTGTAAACGTGCTAATTTGTGAGAGCAATGTTCCTGCTTAAACGTTAAAATATTATATTTATATTTGCTACTCAAGTAATAGGGTTGCAGTCCTAGGATCAGGTTCATGCTTAAATAATTAATAATAATTTATCTTGGAACACGAAGCAATTCTTCAGTGCCATTATAGTTATGCTTAGATAAATATTGTAAGATTTTATTTTTGCACTTATATTTTGTGTCATTCTGAAGCTTTAATGATTTATTAAGTTTTCTATATAAGTAGCATCCCAGATAGCTATAACACTTTTTTCCTAATCGCGTATTTGTTTTACGTGCTTGCCAGGTAAGATTTCTTCTGGACCTTGATTCCTCATTAATAGTTGTTGTATGTAGCGCTGATCTGTGGAAACGGAGTGCAGTTGCAGTTAATAAAGATTTGCCTAACTCTAAGATGTTCAGTATCCTGGTATAAAGAGTCTGTAAGATATCTGTATGGTTTACTATACGCCACCTTGAGGACGGTACGCTGCACGCGTTTTAACTTCAAAAGGTAACTGCTGCCTGCTGCACCCCATGATGTTACACAGTAATTCAGCAAGGATTGGCAAAGTGAAACGTATACCATGGAGATTACTTTTTGTTGGCAACTGTTTTTAACCTTTTGAAGACGAATAATAATTTCCTAAGGTGACCACTGAGAATTAGGATTTATTTGATACAGGAAAGTAGTTCATCAATGTATATACCAAGGTACTTAAACTCCTGTTCCTGTGCCAATTTTGGGCATGTAAATTGCAGAGGGTCTTCTATAATACCAGCATGGAGTTTTAGGTTTAAGGTATTTTTGGGGCACTACGATTCGAAACTCTGAAAGCAATTATTTTTGTTTTGCTTGCGTTTAATGTAAGAAAATTGGACCGGAGCCATTTCACAACCTGACGAAATCCATCATTTGTACTCTGGCTTGCATCTTCCCAGTCACGACCATCAAAAATTAAAGCAGTGTCATCAGCGCGAAAGCAAATAACTTGGCATGGCTTAGATTAATGTAACATAGGTCGTTAAGGTAGACTAAGAACAATATTGGACCGAGTACACTTCCTTGGGGAACGCCAAATGTTACTTCTTGTAGATTACTAACGTAATTATTTACTTTGACTTTTTGTTTGCGGTTTGGAAGATAGGATTTAAACCATTCCAAAGCAAACCCTCGTACACCTATACAGCTATAATGGGAGCCCAATTATAGCTAAGCCACTATTATACTAGCCATTATTATTTTCCCCCCGGAAATGGGGGTGCTTTCAAACGGATGGACCAATTTTGATGTGATCTTAAAGTTTTAAAATTGATGTGATTTTTATTTGTGCTTGTTGCATTATTATTACATTGGTAATTCTTGAAAAGTGATATTGTTGTGGCTCCATTGTAAATATATATCCTTTTTAGTGGTTAATATGAAGTCGTTTTTTTTTTTTTGATATTTTTTTAATTATTTTTAGTGGCCTAAGCATGTATCGGATGAAATATATCCAATGAAAATAGTTTAACTCATTTTAGAGTCAAGGCGTTGGTAAATTAAAACTAAGGACGCATAACCTACATATAACACAACTGAATTAGTTTTGACAAAAATTATTTATGATTTCACTGGCATGAAATGGACCCCTTTAAAAGAATGATTATACATCTCGTAGATATAAGGAAACATAAACACATAACAAATGGATTTATAAGTTCTAAATATATAAATCTTTTTTAAAGCAATCCTGTACGAGGCTTCACCAGACCACTTAAGACCTGAGAACTCATTGAGACCAATCAAATAAGCCTCAACTCGAAGGGATTTCATCATTTGATTGTTGAGTTATGGGTTCCTATGCTCCAGCTCCATCATCAGGCCCCCGAACCACATTAGACAAGATAACTAATCAAGAAAAACCAAATGAGCCCAAATTCAAAGGGGGTTCCATAATTTTGTTGTTGAGTTCCTGTGACTACTTTTCGACTCCATCATTAGATCTGGATACCACATAACACCAGAGAACTCATAAAAAAAAAGAAATGAGCTTAAACTCGAAGAAGTTCAATTTTTTTTTGAGTTCCTGAGACTACCTTCCGGTTCCATCATCAGACCCTGGATACCACATGAGACCAGAGAACCCATCAAGACAAACCTACCTGCTGGCTCCATCATCAGGCCCTAGATACCACATAACACCAGATAACTTTTTCAAGACAAACTAAATGAGCCCAAATTCGAAAGGGTTCCATAATTTGTTGTTGAGTTCCTATGACTACCTTCTGGCTTCATCATCAGATCCTGGATACAACATAATACCAGAGAACTAATCAAAATAAACCAGATTAGCTGAAACTCGAAGGGGTTTCATTATTCTGTTGTTGAGTTCCTATGACTACCTTTCGGCTTCATCATCATACATTGGATACCACATAAGACCAGAGAATCCATAAATACAAACCAAATGAGCCTTAACTCGAAGGGGTTTCATCATCCGATTGTTGAGTTCCTTTGACTACCTTCCGCCTCCATTATCAGATCAGCTCAATACTACATACCATAATTGTCATCATAACTACACCCGTGTCCAAAACTTCAGCATCTTTGGACGTCGTTAAATGGTTCAAAATTGACTTACAAACTAGTCCCAAGCATAAAAGCTACTAAACCAATTTTGATGAAATTTATACAACATTAGAGGTCTTCTTTCTCAAGTAAAAACAATCTAATTCGATTCAGAAATCCAAATATATTAGAGAACATAAACTATAAAACAAATAGATTTTATAATAAATACTACTAAACCAATTTTGATGAAGTTTAAATGAGACAATACTGAAAGTCCTTCCTCTTTAAATAAAAAAACAACCATCTAAATCGGTTTAGAAATCTTAGAGATTTGAGGCAATATAAACAAAAAATCAAGGCACATAAACACAAAATTAAGGCAATATAAACATAAAATTGACTGGATTTACTAAAAAAATATATTTATTCTCGAAAAACTACAAAAACAATTTTAATAAAATTTAATGGGGACCACCTGGAGAGTGTACCCTTTCAAATTAAATTTATAATTTTCAATATCGCTCTCCATTTGACGCAGATATCGGCCGATATACATAAAAAAAAACACACTTTCAAACATACTCCTATAACCGTCTCCTTTTGTGAAGTCGATTAAAAAGTAAGATATGTGCTTGTATTTGAATTGAGTAGGTATTTGTTTAATGATCATGGCGCCTGCAATGTAGGGCCAATTGAATTTATTTTTAGATTTAATTGTTTTTCCTTAACTTAAGATGCAATGTATATTAGTCACGTGTCACATATTTGATCCTTATAATTGATGACATCGAATGGTGCCAAAAAATACAGGAAGTAATTTTTTCACTTTTGTGCCGGTTCCATTCTCGGCTGAGGTAAGCAACTTTCCAAAATAGTGTGAACATTATTTTTCTTTAGTTTAAAAATAAGCGAATGTTTCGTAGAGTAAAATTTGCTAGCTTTAATATTGAGGGTACTTTCCCTCCAGAGGGCCCGTTCTAATTTTCCATCCTATATACCTATTTGCATTTCAGTATAGCAGAAGGCAGTATTATAAAAACACGTAACTAGTGAAAATAACCTTCCAGCCGCGAGGTTCAATCACGTAGTTCGATCAAGCGAACCACGAGGATTTTTAGGTCTTTACGGTTCGATTGAATGATCGAGCTGTGCAGATTTTGTCATTTTATGTCCACACGGTTCGATTAAGCAAACTACGAGGAATGTAAAACTAAATGAACATTTAATATTAGTAATTACTTTTACGGTGCAGGTAATGATTCGTCACGCGAAGTCAGTTGTTTGTTCACGGTTTCTAAATAAGTAAATAAAAATCTATTATATTCGGATTGGTCACCTTTAACTTATGTACCTATTTCTAGTACAAATAGAGAGTTTTTGCCTAGAGGGAAAAATCCAAAAAACTTATCAGCTAAATATTTTTATTACATACAGAAACTTATATTACAACATTCCTTTAAATAATGATTCATTATTTAATAAAAATTACAGAGACCTAAAAATCCCCGTGGTTCGCTTGATCGAACTACGCAATGGACCCTCGCGGCCGGAGCGGAATACTTACTTACTTAATACTTACCTTACAATCTGCACTGTGCTACTTACGTAGAAG
The DNA here is from genome assembly GCA_946251855.1 of Alsophila aescularia. Taxonomy (NCBI): domain Eukaryota; kingdom Metazoa; phylum Arthropoda; class Insecta; order Lepidoptera; family Geometridae; genus Alsophila; species Alsophila aescularia. The sequence goes on from OX276377.1 coordinate 41,891,356, forward strand.
TTCGGCAAATTGTAGCGCAGTTAGTTTCGCTGTGGCCAATTTACAAATTGTATAAATGCCGTCACTACAAGCGGTAAATACACTGTTTCTGTATGTGCTGGAGAGATCCAACAATGTCGTGTTCATTTCAAAAGACGTACGCAAAAATAGTAGAATGTTGACAACGAGTGGACGTTTGGTATAAAGCACGTACAGAAGGCGAGGGCTTTTTCATACGTCTGTTTGTTTGTCGTATATACTGGTCTATGGTGTCTGAGTTTGTCAGGGCTTCTGACATGGCTTTACGACTACAATTAATAATCAATAATAACCGGGATCGACCGCTTAACGTGCCCTCCGAAGCACTAAGCGATGGAAAACCGCACATAACCTAGAAAGTCATTGGTGCGGATCCTAGGACCGAACCCGGTATGTTGGATTCTTAAATGCACTATTGAACCGTTAGCCTACCATCGCTCTTTCAAACATCTAAAAGTTTGTAATAAGCTTTACGCCAGTGTATTATACGACGTTTTTCAATACCTGTATTTTCCACCTCACTAGCTAGGAAAGATTCTGTTTGTCATTCGAAATCTGAGTGCAAAAGTGCATTTTACCCGCTAAAGAAGAAAGAGTTTTTAAAATTCTAACTTTCTTTTCAATAATTTTCTATACCGCCAATCCACTGAAAATACTTTATTAATAATTAATATTACATTATTATCCGATTCGATTCTACTCTACTTGAATCTATTCGTCTCTATTCGCCTATTTTGACTCTACTCGAACCTACTCGACTCTCGTTGACTCTAATCAACTCTATTGCTCCAAATGCGGGTAGTTTAGAGACAATGCTCGCCCTTCTCGACGCTGACATCCGCTACTTCAGTCTTCTCGTGACCATGATCAATGCAACTTGATCGAAACGTCGATGTAAACAAATATTAAGTTTTCAGCGCGATTAAGTCCCATTTAAATATATAACTATGTGTTCGAATCGCGAAACTTTTAAAACTTTGCCACCCGCACCTTATTTGAGATAGAATTTCAAAAAAATCCTTTCTTAGTGCACCTCTGTGATGCTCAAGGAATAATTCCTCCTTATTATAAATATCTAGGTCCACTGGTTTAGGTTGTGCGTTGTATGTCAGTCAGTAGGTGTCACGGTTCTGCTTATAGGTTTAGACGATGATTATCTATATCTACTTTATACAACATATTTTTCAATAAAAATGAAATTTTTAGAAGCTTAGGATTAACTTCACTTGTATGTATGTTCGTCCTGAAATTTGGCACACACGTTTGGTTTTCGTCACATGATATATGGCTAAAGCATAAAAGATTTTTTATGATCATATAAATGTTTTTAAATTAATTTATTAGCATATGCATTTATTCTCTTCTTCTTCACATTCAATACAGTTGCTCAAAAAGTGTACTTTCAAGGCCAGTAATCATCGTGTCTTGAAAGTTCATTTTACCGCAAGAAAAAACACTATTGCGATTTCTTTTTTTTTTTTGTTATTTCCGCTATCTTTCTATTATTCCAACAAAGTATACTTACAAAAGGATTCATATCACCGCGAACCGACCGGTTGGTTTCGTAGCTAGAGATCCTAGGTACGAAATCGAACGGTCGCGGGTTCGAATCCTGCAAGGTGCAATCATTTTTATGATGAGCAGAAATGTTTGTTTCCGAGTCATGGATGTTAATGTTCTTATCTATGTATGTTTATCCGTTATCTAGTGCCCATAGCACAGGGTATCCTAGTTTGGGGCTAGATAATTGGTGTGGAAATGTCCCGAATATATATATATATACTTCATAAGGAGAGACTTTACTCTGCAGTGAGACGACCATAGCTGAATAATAATAATAACATATAATATTTCTATTGACTGGAAAACGAAGCCCAACCATAATCTTTACATCAAAGCTTTTTAAGAAGATATAACTTGTACCAAGATGTTTTGTTTGTCGTAGGAGGTAGTGCTGCCTCTGGTGTACTGACACCAGAGGCAGCACTACCTGATACGACAAACAAAATGCCATCGGGCGGCCTGACAATAGTTGGTCAGGCTGCTCAAGGGCATTTTGTATGTCTCTGACATGGCTTAACGACTGCTATTAATCAATAACAACCCGGACCAACAGATTTACATACAATTCAAAGAACGGAGCGATAGAAATCCGCACCTGACTGAAAATTCATTAGTGTGGAGCCCAAAACTAAAACCCGGTATCATTGGATTCTAACTCGCACACGTATACCGCTAGGCTACTATCACTGTACAAACATAAAATAAAATGATGTCATTAGCCTCGTTACATCGCCATACTGTAATAATTTCTATAACCCCTAAATGAAAAAAAAGTCATTGAAGAAGATTTTTGTAGGGAAATTGGTCTGTAATAAATCATACTTAATCTATTTCATAGCTCGCAATGCTTACGAAACGATTCGATTTAAAACAAATTATTAAAACACAAAGCAGATTTCCGTCCAACTTCATATCTCCCAATCAAACCCGAGAATGTTTATGACACATCGAAAAACGAACCGCGGGGAAGCGAGTCAAAGTTTTAATTAAAAAGTGGTATTCAAGTCTCCGCATAGATCTCCATGGATAATGGCGATAAGACCTCACTTTTATTGCGAACTACACTTTTCATTTAGAATGTAAATCTGGGAGCGTTTGAGGAAATTCAATTTTGAACGGGTGCGGAAGAAATTTTGCCGAGTAAACATTGTTGAGAGGAACGGAGAAAAAACAGTTCTGTAGACTGACAAGATATTATTGGAAGAAAAACTGAGATAAGAGACGGAAGTGAAAGAATTTGATGTCACCCTAATATAATAAGAAAGAAATTATCTCTGTCTGTTTGTTGCTTATTCATAGATAAGCTGAAACGGTCTTGATGAAATAAAATTTACTTCATGAAGTAAAATTATATTTCCTCATGAGGAAACTAGGCTAAGACACAGCTACTTTCTGTTAGTTTTGACCCCGGAATACGTCCACGCGGTCAAAGCCACGGGGCACTGCTAGTTAATTATAAAACCACGGTAGTTATTTTATTATAAAAGTGCTATTCACGCGACACAAGATCAAGCGTATGGTGGAAGTTATTTATACAAATATGTGGCAATGAGTTCGTTTTATTAATGTATGTAGTTAAATTATTCTTTGAACCCAAAAATCTAATTGAAATGGGTTAACTAAAAAAAAAAAGAAGTATTTTTTATGAAATTTATAAATGGGAAAAAGTACACATGAATAGGACAAGAAACGGCGACGCGGCCTCCCGGGAGGAGACGGTGACGATCTTGATGCCTACCTGGACTGGAAGGTTGGCTAGGCATAGCCAAAAATCGAGAAAAATTTAAGAAGGGGAGGGAGGCCTTTGCCCTGGAATGGGAGACTACTGCCAATAAGCCTGACATTGTGCTGGTAGACCGGTCCCAACGCCGGGCAGTGCTCGTCGACATCACCATTCCACACGATGAGAACCTCGTGAAGGCCGAAAAGGACAAGCTCAGCAAGTACCTTGACTTGGCTCATAAGGTGACCGCCATGTGGAATGTTGACTCGACGATCATTGTCCCGATAGTTGTTTCGGCGAACGGCCTTATAGCGAAGAGCCTCGACCAACATCTTAAGAGGCTCTCGCTAGATGGTTGGATTAAGGGTCAGATGCAGAAGGCAGTACTCCTTGACACGGCGCGTATAGTCAGGAGGTTCCTCACTCTGCAGCCCTAGCCACCGGTAGTTTGGGCCCTGCTCCGCTACCGTTGGTACCCTAGGTTTAGGTTTTTTATAATATTTTTATCTGCTTTTATTTAAAGAAATATTGTAAAAAAATTAACTTTAAGATAAAAAGATAAATAAAGAGAATAATAATAATAATAATATGGGAATACACTGGAGACCTGCCCAATGAAACAAAAAAATAACCATCCCAATCGGTCCAGAAATAAAAAAGCAGGCAAATTGAGAACCTTCTTCTTTTGGAAGTAGACCACAGTAATATCATCGTTATAAGATAGATATATTACCGTCGGCCTACACAAACGGCCACCGCGTGGGGGCAGACGGTAATACTTATGGCTATCGGCCACCATGTATTAATAAATTTTAATGGTGGCGGAGGGCTTATGGTAAACAGTGGCAGACGGTAATACACTTAGGGCTACCTAGGATTTAAAAAAAAAAAAACGGTGGCTATACAACTTTGAAATCGCCCCTACTCCATTTTTTTTTATTATCCGTAAATGAAACAGGTATTCAGTAGATAGTCATGGATGTGATATTCGTATTTATGTATGTTTATCCGTTATCTAGTGCCCATATTACAGGATGTCCTAGTTTGGGGCTAGGTAATTGGTGTGGAATTGTCCCAAATATATTTATTTATAGTGTTTACCGAAATAAAACATTAATGTAAAGTCCCCATTTATTAATGGGTTTCATCATCAGCATAATATCTGTCCACTGCTGGACGTAGGTTTCTCCTAATGCACGCCACTGAGCTTAGTCTTCAGCTCTCCTCATCCGTTTTCTGCCAGCCGCTTTTCGCAGGTCATCACTCCACCTGGCCACAGGGCGTCCTACACTCCGTTTGCATATATGTGGTCTGCACTCGAGAACTCGTCTACCTCAACGGTTATCGGTTCTTCGGGAAATGTGACCAGGCCACTGCCAATTTAGGTTGCTTATCCTGCAATTTAGGTAGCTATGTCAGTTACCTTGGTTCTCCGTCGGATTCATTACAAAAATTGTCCTTCAGAGAAACTCCAAGTATAGCTCTCTCCATAGCTCGCTGAGCGACCTGAAATATGTGTACTATTTCAAATATGTATCACTATAATGTAAATGTCTTTATATTAGTAATTTAAAAGGTGTAGATAAACGGGGGATTATAATTATGAAACCACAACTTTGAATAGGAATGAAAATGCAGCATTTTGTTAAAATATCTGCTCTTACACCATATTAGTATTGTACTTTTCCAGATGTTACTTGCTAAAAGAAAAGTATACAAGAATTTATATGATTAATCTATATAAATAAAAATGAATGTTGCTAAGCGCATAACTCGAGAGTGGCTGGACCAATTCGGCAATAATTTTTTTAGGCCCACGGAAGGTTTTTTTTTTTTTGGTAGAACAATAAGCTCCTATTGCTTATTGTTCTACCAAAAAAATAATACGAAAAAGACTGTATAAAGAAGATAATTAAGGTTGTAACACTAAGTACATAATTTACCAGCATCAACAACTCCAGCGCATAAATCAAACACATCAAAGTTCTGCCTCCGATTTAACTAGATGGCGCTGATTGACCTTAAAACACGCTAGCATTTCATTCACTGCAACCAACCATCCCGCTAAATTCAAATCTATAAATTTCTGGTGCGTTTATTCTAGCGTTTATTTCATATTGTATTATATGCGTTTATTCATCGCAATACGTGCAGTGTGAACTTCTATTCTATGACACACCGCACTTCACAGAATATGCGTTAGAAAAACGCAAGACAGTGCGCGCTAGCCTTATTCCGATGATTAGATGCCGAGCAATCTATAAAAAACTATTTGACCCAAACGAATTTTAAAGAAATGTAGTATATTATTGTACTTTGCAGGAATTGTAGGTACTTTTGGTCCTCGAATACGTGTGGGCTACTTTTAAATGAAATGAACACGAGGGCAAAGCCGCGGGCACAGCTAGTCATTAATATATTTTTGCAAATTCTTTTTTAAAGTGACATGGCAGGGTGGTATTGAGGGTTGTTGTTTGGGGTTTTAAAGGGAACGGGGCCAGGGGGAGGTAGATAGGACCAAAATAAGGAAGAAAATGGAAGCTTTAAAGGAATGATGTGTCAAAGTAACAGGTGTCAAAGTGACAGGTGTCAAAGTGACAGGTGTCAAAGTGACAGGTGTCAAAGTGACAGGTGTCAAAGTGACAGGTGTCAAAGTGACAGGTGTCAAAGTGACAGGTGTCAAGGTGACAGGTGTCAAAGTGACAGGTGTCAAAGTGACAGATGTCAAAGTGACAGGTGTCAAAGTGACAGGTGTCAAAGTGACAGGTGTCAAAGTGACAGATGTCAAAGTGACAGGTGTCAAAGTGACAGGTGTCAAAGTGACAGGTGTCAAAGTGACAGGTGTCAAAGTGACAGGTGTCAAATTGACAGGTGTCAAAGTGACAGGTGTCAAAGTGACAGGTGTCAAAGTGACAAGTGTCAAAGTGACAAGCGTCAAAGTGGCAGGCGTCAAAGTGACAAGTGTCAAAGTGACAAGTGTCAAAGTAGCAGGTGTCAAAGTGAAACCCTAGGGATGCAGACAGGAAGGAATTTTAAAGTTTATTTTCGAAAGTGGTTGGAGTGGCAAAGTGTGACCGCGGGCGAAGCTGCGGGGCGCAGCTAGTTTTGAATAAACTTACTATAATGTCTACCTAATATCGTAATTTAATCAAACTATTTATAAAAATAATAACAGATATTAACATTGTCAATGGTATGACGTAACTTTATAACAACTATCTTTTTTTTAAATGAAATATTGTATATAGTGCAGTGATCAGAGATGTAAAACATTTTTTTAGGCGTATTAAATTAGCAGACACAATTAAATTTCTATTCATTATGGGTTTTAATATGTTTCATAACCACTTGGAATTTTGACGCACGCCTTTTCAGTATACTCAGGAATTAATGTAGGTCTAACACGAAAGAATAGATACTAGTATATTTTCACAAAACAAAAGAACATCTTTGACTCAGACATATATTACAAAGTAATAGATTGATTGAGAATGCATTATTTTAATACTACAGGTTATATGCCATGTCAATTTATTTTAGCATTTTTTTCGATCTTAAGTTAGACGTCTAAAAAAAAATTGAATGGATTTACGTAACTATCTAGTTACTTTATTTAGGTTTTCAACTTATTACTTGAGCAAAAATAACAACATAGTCACAAAAAACAAACAAAGAGCGGAGCCTCGGCTTAAGATGTATTTATTCACCGTGAACCATTTTGCAACTGGTCTGACCGATAACATAGGCGTAGGAAAAAACAGTTTCACTCCAGATTATTCTCTATTGCCAATAAGACACGTTACGCGCCGCATTAAGATATCTGCGTGGAATTGTACGGCAATTACCGTACTGACGTCACACGTTTTCGGCAAGGAATTTCATGCGGCATAGTGAATAAGCGCCCAGGTAAGCAAAGGGTAGAGTGAATTCGCGGAGTTTTCGATCAACACAGGCAGCGTAATATCTTGTAACTTAAAATAAAGACTAAGCAATGGCAGCGGCAAGAAGCAGTCTTTAAAGTTTTATATTTTTTGTTGTTTGCGAAAGTACATAAATATTGGGAGTGGGGCCGATAGCTATAAATGTATTACCGCTTTTGTTTAACGATAAATCATAAATTACCATGTCGATGTTTTGTATATTGTGGCGTTAGTATTCTTGTTTTTTTAATTTAATTTAATTATTAAACAACAACATTGCTTTGGCAAATTATTAATATACTTATTCTGTATTTTTATATTGTTTTATTTTGGTTAGCACTAATGACTAATTTACTATTTCATTTCATTTTTAATAAAATTCATGCTGAGGGTAGCGGCCGATAAGTGTATTACCGTTTAAGTTTGACTATAAATCATAATTTACTATGTCGTTTTATTGTCTGCTCACTTTTATTTTATGGTAAATGCTTTGGAAACCAATAATAAATTAATATAATGTATTTTTATTGTTTTATTTTGGTAATCACTATCTAATAAGTTATTATTTCATATCACTTTTAATATAAAATAATATTGGGAGTGGTGGTTGATAGCCTTCAGTATATTATGGTCGGCCCCCACTTTTCACACATAAGGACTGATAGCCATAAATATATTACCGTCTACCACTGTTTCTCAGACGTGGAGGCAGATAGCCATAAGTGTATTAGCGTCTGCCACCATTTCTTAATCGTGGTGGCCGATGGCAATATAATATATTGATGATTATATTATCATCGTTAGATAGATATCAGTTATTCTGTGGCCTAAGTCTTGTTTCATCACGTACAGAAAAACACCATCCCATTGTTTTCTTTTCGTAGATAGCAGTCGTTAGACTGCTATCAAATAATTACAACCACACCGCGTGCCTTTCGAAGGGATGTCTATCCGCACATAATTTAGAAATTAATTGGTGCGGAGTCAAGAATCGAACCCGGTATCATTGCTTCTCTCCCACAAGTTTATCAAACGGCCACCATTAGCCTTATAAAAACCATTGCATACAAAATATCCATGAAAATTTCCACGAATATGCATATCCAGGCTTGACACTTTATGGCTGACTTAAGCAATACAGGTTCACCACGCTAAGCACGAGGCGGCTGATTACGCGCAGCTCGTTAACATACAATATCGGATCAAAAGCACCTGATTTACCTCTTTAGCACATCAAAAAGCCTTGATGGCTCGAGAGAGTAAATGAGCGTGTTGACAACATAGCAGAAATAAGACAGTATGTACACTCTTCACACTGGAATTGCTTTTGTACTTAGGTAATTGCTATGTAGGTACTTACTATTATACTATTGAAAGTTATCTTTGATATGCCATATCTCAAGGATCATACAATATTTACTACGATACTCGGCCAAAGTCATAGTGTCTGTAACCCAAGAGGAAAAACGGTGACTTCAGAACGCTGTACCAAGCGCGGGCCAATACGCACTTGGTCAAGTCTAGCTCAAAGTATTGAGCAGCACAACTTCATTTTGTTGCAATTTTTTAATTATACTACCTACCACATGCAAAATTCACTTTACCTTCTCCCTGACATTGTACTGCATCTGTTGCTGAGCTTGTTTAGACTACATCGCCAGTTTAACCTGACCTGTCACCCTACCTAATAAATCTTCCCTTCACCTGTTCCACAGAAGGCGGCAGATAATCTAGAGCTCCACCTAGACTGGCCACAATAAGTTCATTACCCCAGCTAATCCAGTCAGTGAGTTATTCCGCGGTGAAAGATGTTCCTTGCTAGTATCGAAGAAAGGTATTAACGTCTCTGAAACAAAACATGTAGGTAGTTTTGAAATTTTGAAGAGTGGCAGGCAGTTTGCCTTCTCGCTGCCTGCACTGCGTCTATCGGGTAGTGGTTATTTTCATACAAAATCCTACCTGTAGAACACAAAATGTCGTTTTTCATTTATAAGTCAGTTTTCAATCATTGTGACCCAATATGGACTATTTTCGTTTAAACAGAGCTAGTCAGCTAGCGCGTGATGCAATCTGGCTGCCAGAGGTACATCGAACGTTTTTATAAAATAATCGACGTCTCTCGGGGAGGCTCCTGTCTTGCAACCATATTATTTAACAGATATACGTTTTTAATAGTTATGAACTGAAGTTAAATATACTAACGTAGACAAATAAGGCATTTTCGTCAACAAAACACGGTCTCTAAAGCTTTCTAATTAGGCTTATATCGTTTCCACGCTAAGTAATTAGTAATAACGTTAATTATTCCGTTTGCGAATTACCTGCGCTTAATCAAAGGTCTTGGGAGGGACAGGATATTAAAACTGAAATTATTTAAGCGGCGGGAGTGTCCACGCACTGCGACCTATCCAGTTTTTATACCATCATTCCAATTTTAACATTTCGTTTAAGCTTTTTCATATCTTCTTTTCTTTGTTTTGTTGAGTTCAGTAACGTAAAGTGGCCTCATTAATGTCTAATGCAGTGGTGATGATGAAAGCATCGAATAAGCGAATCGGACGCTGTGGGTACATTTTCTTAAATTCAAACGATTTTTACAATACTTGAATATTTTGCAGACTTTGTCATACCTTCGAACTTAACTTCTATGTTAGCGAAATAATATAGTAAATAATGTATTCGGAACAATTCCACACCAATTACCTAGCCCCAAACTAGGATACCATGTACTATGAGTACTAGATAACGGATATACATAATATACAGATAGGTACGACTATTACATCCACGACTCGAAAACAAACATTTTTGCTCATCACACAAATGATTGCACCTTGCAGGATTCGAATCCGCGACCGTTCGATTTTGTGCCTAGGGTAGAGACCCCCTAGATTTTAGAGTGGCTAGAGAGCCACTAGACCAACTGGTCGTCAAATAACAATTCGGAAACGCAATACTATTTAGTAAGTTAATAATCCGTAAGTTCACGAAATATTCATAAAAATCCTAAAAGTTCCACATTCTATTGTTGGTACACGCCATTACCAGTGAATGAGTAGTCATAAAGAAGGTACCTACCGCAATTGTATTCACAGGTGTGAAATTTTCAAATGTAAATACAACACCCAAATCACGCAAATTCCTTTGAGCTTAAAAATATTTGTAACAAATTATCTCCAATTAATAAAGTTAATCTCCGGCAATCAGCCTAATCACGGATCCAGGAGCTGGTTTTATTAAATTTATCCATAAATTTATGCGGCAGTCATACTGAGGGCGGAAACGGAGTGAAAGCGGCGCGAGAGCAAAGTTAATTTCTGTAATACAATACAAATACACTTTATTGCACACCAAAAAATATACAAACAAGGATATAATTATAAATTAAAGAGTACAATGGGCGGTCTTATCACTAATGAGCGATTTCTTCCAGACAACCTTAGTATGGAGAGAATCTGAGATTCAGTCTGTTTTGATTTTTTCAGTCGGTGGCGCAATAATATAGTAAATTCAAATACATAGATAGATAGATATCTATCTATCTATAATTATATGGTGGTTTATAATTTATTTGGTGTGCAATAAAGCGTTTATCTATCTAGATAAACGCTTTATTGCACACCAAATAAATTATACACAAGAATAAACATTTAACTTAAATAGAGTACAATGGGCGGTCTTATCGCACAAAGCGATTTCTTACAGACAACCGTTGAATGGAGAGGAATACATTTAATTGTCATGGAAACACAACTATATATTTACATATATCTAAGGAATCAATTTATCAAATATGCAACAAATAGTAGGTACGTTTGACTGTTTGATACATAAAGATTTAACATTTTTACTTTTAGAAAAAATGTTATATCTTTTTGAATTTCGCGTGACGTGTGAAAGCGCTCCACCGCAGTTAACACGTTTTCCGCGCACAAGCGCTTATAAGCACTGCACTGCGCTGCCGACCTGGGCAGTCGCCTCTTGTCTCCTGTCTCCGGTCTCCAGCTCCGCATCGCTCGCAGCTCTCGCCTTTCCAGTCCACGCCACCCCGCACAGGCACTTGTGCGGAGCAGGACGCTATAAAACCCGACGGCCTATCGGGACATTTGCTCTTCACGGATCTCTCTCTGTCCCGGTCAAGCCAGGCGGTACCCGACAGTTCGTTGATGGAAACGTTCTTCTCAGTGCCCTTTGTCTCGGCGGCCGACGGCTCATCTCAGAGTCCAAAACTATAAATTCTTGACTCTTCTAGTCGCAAATTAAATCCACAGTTTTGTTGTTCAACCTGTGGAACAGTTTGGGCGCTGGCCCAAAGCACTTGTTCCTAATCCTCTTCCAGGGGGGGAAACAAGAATCTTGGCTGGGCTTGGGTAGTCATTTTCCTAGTGTAGAGCACTAGGAAGCACCCAAGTATCTCCCACCTACCCAAATCCTTACCTCCTTCCCCTAGCGGTCTGTTTGGGCAGGTGCCTCCTACTTGCTGGCCACCTTCCCTCTGTCGCTAGGAAAGCACACATCCCTCTGCACAATCAAACTGGCAGAGATACTCACTGGGGACTCACTATAGGGACAGCCCCTCTGTCTATCGCAATAGAAAGGACCAAATTTTAACACACTCACTTCCCAGTTTACCTCCGGGTCAAAACCCCATTCAGTCCACCATAGACACCGACCGCGATTTTGCCAAAAATGCCTGTAAAGGCTTTTTTGATGGGCGTTTGATAGCGTCCTTCTGTCGCAATATGCGCGCTTACAAAAACCTCACCCCTGAGCAGGAATAACTCATCCGCGAGCTGTTCCCCGTTCAAATCACCGCGGGCCCCCCCGTTTGCCTAACCTCAACAATCACCAACAATCCTATAAATCTTGACATTAAATATAATAACGAAAAAGTTGATGAAGTTGATAATAATATTTTATTGGAAATTAATATAGATAGACACCTTAATTGAAAATGCGTGTTGATCAAATATGTAAAAAAAAATGGAACGCTATGTCACTAAAAAAACTCAGTCAGACTGTTTTTATGGAAGCAGCTCTTACAGCTTACCATGTTACCATGGTTATGTGTCATCTCTTCTCAGCTAAGGCCTTATAATGTGGGGTAACTCAGTTGAGTTGGGCAGAGTTTTTAAAATACAAAAGTGATGTATTCGGGTGATGAACAAGGACTGGTTTTTGGATAGTTGTAGACCACAACAACAACAACCGATCAACCTCACAACTGCCACTGCGGAGGCGAGGTTGATCGGTAAGGTCACCATGGCCTATCCTGCTGCCGCAGTGCAGGACGACTCTCGCACCACGGCGCCCTGAATGACGTCATCCGGCGGACCCTTGCCACCGTTAACATGCCGGCTATTTTAGAACTGAACGGTCTTTCACGTGACGATGGCAAGAGGCCTGATGGTGTGACTTTAATGCCTTGGAGACGTGGGAAGCCGCTGGTGTGGGACGCAACTTGTGTCGACACTCTAGCGGCTTCTCACTTACAAAATAATTCTAAGGTGGCGGGTGCAGCGGCAGCCTCAGCAGAGAGCCTTAAGTGGAGGAAACATGTATCTATCGGTGATGGATACATATTTCTTCCGTTTGGGGTAGAAACTATAGAGACCTGGGGTCCGGAAGCACGGGGTTTTGTCAGGGAGATGTCCAGATGCTTAGTAGAAACTACAGGTCACCAAAGAGCTGGCACTTACCTTGGTCAAAGAATTAGCTTAGATATTCAACGAGGAACAGCTAAGCTAATTGGTATTATTACCCGGCAAAAATGAGTGAAGCTTACGAACCTACTACACCAACCTCCTTGTCATAAAGAAAATTAAAAGAAAAATTTAGTTAATATGTGTATTTCAATTTATAACAGAATTCACAATGATTTTAAAATATTAGAGTAAGGTTAAAACTAGCACATGGTAAGCAAAAATACAAAAGTATAAGCAAATATACTTTCTGACAAATTAACCTTTCAGCGAAGTAATTCTAATAAATAAGGAAATTTAATAGGTATTCGTTTACTTATCGTGATTGGAACATGAAGTCGGTATTACAAGTACTTACTTACTATCAATTGCAACATTAGGCAAACTGCGTCGTAATTAACCACTACCATTTACTTAAGTTACATACTTTAGCTCTATTATATGCCCTTACTGTACGGCGGCGGGGGCGGAGGCGTTGGGGAGCGTCCGGAAGTGATCCCTAAAAATCGACTGATCTTCTTTCTGATCCTTCTTCTCCGACCTCTTCTCACCTTCCACGTCTTTAAACGAATCGTCGGTACATCCTCTATCGTTTTTTATTACAATAGTCCTTAAAATCTACAGATAAGCTCGGGAGGCCTTTATCGGTCACCAAACTACAGGGATTCTCAATATCTTGGTCTAAACTGGCCCTGTAAACATAGCTTTGAGATATATTTTTCATTTTGTCTCCTTTTACATGCACTTTTTTGGATTTCCTCCAAACCACGCAAGGCATAATGGTGTAGGTATTATAATCCGATATTATTAAAAGATTACATCGACCAATATCTATTGTTTCCGTGCGTAGTAAGGTTTAATTTCCTCCTCACGATGGTGGCCCCTCGAATATAACATTTCCATTAATCTTATTTCATACACTATCTTTCGCAGTTGCCTGCTTAATCTCTTTAAATTCCACCGGCATTGCCTCCCGCACTAAATAATTCGGCGGCCGCGGGGTAACGCTGGTGCGGGAGCGGCAGACGCGAGAGCGAGTCAGCCGGTCCGTTATTTTTCGATCGAACGAACTCAACCGAAAAGTCTTACGCCGCCAAACGAGCCGCCCATCTCTGGAGCAGACTAGCGACCGTCTGCGGAATACCACCTTTCGCACCGAAGATAAAACTCAGACTAATGGTCGATCCGTAAGGCACACAAGAATAAAAACAAAGCCATTATATTCCTCTAAACTTTTCATATACATTCTATTCCTCTGGTCTCCTCGATTGATACGTGTTTTATATTATGTATCTTCAGTTTTAAATTAGCTCCGCTTTCTATGTGACTGCCGCCTTATCCTATTTATCCTGGGATAGGTTTCATTATAGCTCTCTTGAAACACCCGAAATATATTACGTTGAAGAGCAATTACAATGAAACGCTCTTCGATAATATTACGTATTTGCTATGTTTGAATCAATCGACGTGAACGGTAATGAAATTCCTTTATGGTAATTTCAGCGATGAAATTCATGGTTATAATGATTTTTGTTTATACTTGCGATCTGACCTGTATTCGCAAAGGTAGCTAAGAGATTCTCTATAAAATTGCGCCCTGTCCGCAAATGACACCACAGAATAATTAACAGTAAGAAACAAGAAAGGGGTCTGTTTAAAGAACTTTTTGAGAAAAGCAAACTATTCATATACGTTGCTTTCATATTAGACGCAGTACACGCAAAAATTTATCCAACTTTGTTGTAAAAATTTGTCTAGGTAAGCCTTAAAATGTAAAATATTACGAGTAGGCTTTTGTTTGTGAACGTTACAAGCATTTCTGATGTTTAAAATATCCACTTAAAAATGGTAAAGCCTTATGTTATGTGAATTCATTTATATACAACACGAATTGTATTATTATGAATTATACTTTAAAAGGTTACAAGCATTTCTGATGTTTAAAATATCCACTTAAAAATGGTAAAGCCTTATGTTATGTGAATTCATTTATATACAACACGAATTGTATTATTATGAATTATACTTTAAAACCTTTCTCTTGAATGGACCTATGCCTAGGTAAAAACCAGCACAAAAATCGTAAAGTATTTTCTGAACTACTTGTGCATAGACAGACAGGCAGACTTGATGACTTTATTTTAAGTGATTATACCAACCTGCAATACATCAAAATATATGTTTCGATAGTGTAATAATAATGTTTTTTTATTTTTTATTTACCAGATTGTTACATCCAATTACTTAATTACTACACAACAATAATACAAACAAAAGAAAATTAAAACTAGGTTATTGGCACGTGGTATAACTGCCACGTGCGGAGTAACGGGCTTTGGTCCCAGTTTCTCACCGCAACAACCAGGGTGCTCGTAGAGCGGTACAGCTCAGTGCGCGTAGCGGCAGAGCGACTCCTAACCGCTTACATGCCGTCAAACGTGACATTTCAAAATTACGGTTCTGCCGGCAGCTACCTTGCATAAACAAACCGTTTTTATGACTGCTTCATACGGTTCTTTATTAAACATATGACTGTTATGTGTAGCTAAAATAATATACAATAGATTTGCAGTGTTATTTTAGTACATCTCAATTCAAAATATTTATAAAAACACGCTGACAGTTGAAGAAAGTCAAAATCTATGGATTGATATTTTCAACATTTTTTTGTTCGAGATCTTCAGCGACGATCTATAATTTTTTATATGTATTTAGGACCGCTACAAATGTACCTTTCCAATAAAGGGCCTTTTCAAGTTAAGGGTTTTTTTTAATAATCGACTAAAGTCGAAATAAAAACAGGCAAACATCATGCGTGATTATTAAAAATTATTTCTGGAAAATCTAGAGCTTTTACGTGAAATATAAAGTTAATATTGTGTTGTTACATGCTAACGGCTTATTTGCAGAATTTTCAAAGTATTTTAACCGTAACATTTGTTTTTCAGAGTCGTGCGTCGTGGTATATTTTTTTTAAATTGGATTGAGTCTTTTTCTGAAACTATGGCATTTTATTGGGTAGCTACATGATATTACTAGTACCGTAGATTAAATAAATGGCCCCCCATACGATAAAACTTGAATCAATCGAAAATAAATGAACAAGTAGACCTTGGCAACCACAGAGGTATGGTGCAATCGGGCTTTTTTTATTTGGCAACCGTAGAGACTTGGTGTATGTAAGCGGTTGCAGTGCCTGCCAGCAGGGCGCGCGGCCTTCGGCGAACATGGCACTGGCGCTGCAGTAACGCGGCAATCTGAACATTGCACGCCACGCGTCATTATATTGCACTCGCATGTCGCTCATAACTGCCTTATTATTTTATAATGCGTCCACAACTCGACCGTGTCTTGTACTATTATTTATTCTGTGACCGTGTAGACGTTGGTACAGAGCTGATGAACAGCTGACTTTTTACCACAGCGCTGCAACGGCTAAACCGTCTCCCCAGCATGTTACCACGCACAGCGAGGGCTCGTCTTTGCCTCTTGATGTCTGCGTGGTCTGACAGGTCAGCAGCTATTATGTGCCCAACTTCCTCCACATTTTCCAGCTCAGTATTGTTCAACTTATTCGAATCGATTGATACATCGCTTGTCAAAATTGAACCGAGTTTTTACTTGTACTTTTTCCTCTTTATTCTGGTGCAATAAAGTGTATATTATTATTATTATAACTCTTGCTTTGCTTCGCTGTAGTAGGGTAAAAATATTTCCTATGACACTATACCTGAAGACGAATCGATTGACACCTTGCTGGACAAAATCGGACCAGTAGGGGCGACGCAAATCTGGAACATCCACATACCCACATACATAGATACATACATAAGTATATAAATACATATAGACTATTAAACTCATTAAGCTTCACTGTAGTCGGGTAAAAACGTAAACGCGCGTGACGACAAAATGCCTCTTATTGAGTGACATGATTCAAAATCAAGGCTTACTGATTGCTGTTATCAGCACAAATGTAAGTGTTTACAGTCGTCATCCGACGTGACTGCATTAGGAGTAGCAAAACGTGTCAGTTAATGATGAAAACACGGTGCCAACATACATAATTATGTAGATACACGCTACATCACATGAGGCGCTAATGAGGTAATTATACGGTATAATAATTATATATTTATTGAACATATTATTAAAAAAAAGCTTACAAAATATTTTACAACACAATGTTACATAGGAATACATCGATAAAATGTTGTTTAGCGTTTAATAACAGTCGTCAAAGGAAATGATAATATAAAATACATTGGTATCCAGCTATTATTAAATCCTGAGGAATACGATGATAGCCAATTAATCACAGCGTGACATCGAGGGGGTCAATAGCGTAAATTAGCGTGACCCAACGATAAAGTTAACGCGTGCCACTCAAGTTAGATATGGCTGTTAACTATGCGTAGGTAATGTACTAGTCGCAAAATGGATGCAAAAGCTCTGAAAGTGTCAATGTGATAGTTGAGCAAACATTGTAGCCCCAACAGCGCTGGCTTGTCCATTAATCATGACGTCACGTCATCCGACGGGGTCTCACGTGACACTTCGCTTAGGTTAATGCATGTACGAGTATATATCTGCAATAATATAATTATAAAGAGAAAATATTTGTTTATTTTTTGTACGAGTATGTTTCTAAGCGTGTTTGTTTGTAATGGATAAACTCAAAAAATATTTAAAGGATTAAAAAAAAGTCTTTGTTAGAGAGATCCCTGCCAACAATGCAATAATGTAACCTAAGCTATAAAAAATTATCTGTAAAATTCATTATAATTTGGCGAGCGCTGCAAAATCTATTGATGATTCATATAAATAATTTACTACGTCAGTACTACTATTTTTGTTGAAATAAATATTTAGAGAAACCCTTAGCTACCTGTACGAAGCCGGGGCAAGTTGCTATTAGGGACATATAATTATGCAGACATAAACAAAATAACGCTTTTGGAAAGTGAAGAGGGTACTGTAACAAATTATTAATTTTACTTCTGTTGACCTTAGGGATGTCTAGAAGAGTTGACTCTATAATGACAATAAAATTAATGCTCTTGTTTGACCGTATGTTTTTTTTTAGTTTTCTTTTATTAAAATACTAGATTTCACCCGCGGCTTTGCCCACGCGGAGTACAGTTTATCGCGAAAAAAAGCACCTTTCTTCATCTAGGATATCAAAACCAATGCAAAAGTATAGCACCAACGGTCTTGATGCTTTTTGACAGATTTGTTATTGAATTCAATTTTATTGCCCCTAACTAGATTAAACTACGCTAAATTTAGGTTCAAACCTGTCAGACAGATTATTTTGCTACAAACTCACTAAACTAGCCTAAATTTCACTTTCCGACTAAATTTAAGTTCTGCGACGGAACTAAAGGACTTGGGGTGTTGTTTAATAAACGGCGGGGGAGGGGGAGGGGGAATTGAGGGGTATGTGGTGAAGGAGAAGGGTGGGGGGAAGTGAGGAGAGTATGGGGGAAAAAATAATTGTTAAGGTAGGATAAGTTTGGTTTTTGCTGAGGGAAGTTGGGGAAAGTGTGTGGTTGGTTGGGAAAATGTAAGAAGGGGATTGGGTATGTAGGGGTTGGATTGGGGGAAGTGAGGGGAGGGTGGGGGAAATCGGAATAGGATGGAGGGATCCCTCACATCCCTCCATCCTATTTCGATTGTAAGTAGGAAAATACGGAAAATGTGAGGGGATTATGGGGTGAATTAGGAAAAATTCAGGGGAGGATAGGGAAAGTCGGAGGAGTGTGAGAGGGGATGTGAGGGGAAGGTGGGTAAATGAGGAAATTACGTGAGTTAAGGGTGGGGTAAGTTACTTGAAATGATCAAATAGGTTTTTAGAATTTCTACACAAAATTAAGTTTTAGTTTAGTTTGAACAACAGAATTGACACCATTATTTCGTTTCCACGGCAATGCATGTCATTCCGTTCCTTACATCGAGTAATCGTCATTTTCCAGTTTTCTTTGGCAACTTATCCTATGTTGGTCTCTGTATTGTACAGTACCTATTTACAAAGTTTCATCAAAAACGAATCAGCTGTTTAATCGTGTAAGAAACAAACAAACAAACTACGTTTCTCTTTTATAAATTTGTGTAGACGAATCTGAGAAAAAAGGAGGTGTATTGAGAATTGCTAATAGTTCTTTGGTTTATCCTGTAACTTAAATAGTTGAAGCGTAATATCACACGTATAATATAAAGGCGAAAGTTTATAGGTACGTGTGTGTGTGTGTGTGTGTGTGTGTGTGTGTGTGTGTCAAGGGTGTGAGGATGAGGGTGTGTTTGTGTGAGGGTGTGTGTGTGTGTGTTTGTATATTTGTTACTCTTTCACGCTCCAACGGTTGAACGGATTTGGATGAAATTTGGTATTTAGATACTTTACTGGAATTACAGATAGGGTACTTTTCATCATCATCATCCATCATCATCAGATGTCAAAGTGACAGGTGGCAGAGGGTGAAATCGCGGGGCTTAGCTTGTAATTATTATTTCTGGCTTACCACCAAGCATTGTGTGGATGAGCGAGATGAGCTGCTTTGGTTGAAATTTGTTGCTTCGTCTCATCATTCCATGTTTCCGTACGGCTTTAATAGTGTGTACCTACAATCAGCTAGGCACACACAGGCGTTCTCACGTCACGTCAGCTAGTGACGTGACACCTAGTGACTTGACGCTATCAGCCGTCACTGTCGCATTAACTTGGGGCGGCTAATGCCCACTGAATGGAGGCACCAGATGCTTCACTGATTATCAGGTTTTATGAATAAGCAGTTCTTGAGCAAGTTATAAGATTGTTTGCATGTTTGGTGATAGTCTTTGGTGTAGCAAGTGAGCCATAGAGTACTAAGCGTTATATTATAACTATAAAATATTTATGGTAGCTTATCGAAGTCAATTATGTTTTTTTTTCTCAACTTATGCTGTCCCACAGCTGGGCAAAGGTCTCTCCCATTTTCTTCCAGGTTTCTCGATCACCCACCAAATCTGACCAACAGTTCTGGTATGCATCCAGCCAGCGCTTTCTCGGCCTCCCTCGGCGTCGCCGCCCTGTTTGTGGCACCCACTGTGTTACGATCTTGGCTCATCGGTCGGAATGCATTGACGTCACGTGACCCGCCCAATCCCACTTCAATCGGGCAGCCTTATGACCCATATCCACGATACCAGTGATAGAACGCAACGTGGTGTTACAAACTCGGTCAGTCGTCCTGATCCCTAAAACGCTGCGTTCCATCGCTTTTTGGCAAAACCCAAGCTTGAACATTGAGAGATTCCGTCAGCGACCAGGTCTGAGCATAGTTAGGACGGGCAGGATGCACATGATAGTTTTTTGGTTTAACTTAAATAGTTGAAGCGTAACATCACACTAATAATATAAAGGCAAAAATATGCACTTCAGTGGTAAAGGAAGGCTGCCCTTCAGGCATTTTCGACGCGGCATTCAATTTCTTTGTCTTGTCGGTTTTCAAAGGAGACTAGCTGGCCCAAGTATATGTACTCATCAACATAGTGTAGTTCCTGCCCATCTACCTTGACCCTACATTTCGTGCTTTTGGTCATTATTGACGTTTTTGATCGGTTCATCAATAGTCCAACCCTGAAGCTTGCCGTGCTGAGATCTTGAAGCATCTGTTGTAGTTCATGTGATGTGAATGCAAAGAGAACGATATCATCAGCAAATATCAGATTGGTGAGTCTTTTACTACCTACATCGATCCCCTTAGTAGCCCACAAGTCCACCAGGGTCTTAAACACTTCTTCAAGTGTGCTAGTGAACAGTTTGGGAGAGAACGGGTAACCCTGCTTAACTTCTTTATTACTATATATATAACTATTGAAAATTTGGTCCGATGGTATTCATATATAAGTCTTCAGAACTATAACTATATACTGTCTTTATGAGGTATATGTAGGTCTTGTCTATATCTTGGTTTTCTAATGCGGAATATATTGCTGTATGAGTTACATTGTCGAAAGCCTTCGTGTAATCCACGAAGTCTAGATAAAGTGGTTCGAATCCGAATGCATTCCGAATACGACGGTAAATTTAAAATTAACGTATTAAATTAATCTATGTCATCAATATTTAAACTTCGCACTTAAATCAATGTCAATACAAGTCAATATCAACCCAAAAAACTGTTCTTTTCTATTTAAATAAATAAACGCTAAAACCTCCAACTGCCATTCAAAATCCCAACTTTTAAACCCATGATTGATAGTCTAAAGGCGAACTCTTTAAAGTTTCAAAGTGTTAGCTTCAAATAGAATCTTCGCGTCATTTATTAAGCAAGCTTAGTCTCCGGTGACGTCGTAAATAAATAAAAAATCACTTAGCGCACTAGTGCCATCGGCTGAGCCTGTCAATTACTAAAGTCGATGAGGCGCTATAGAGGACCGTAGTTGATACATACTTTTAGGGCGATTTCGTTTGATTGTTGTTTTCGTGTTCACCTAACTTTGTCAGGAAATTAAGAGATCTGATGTCCTTCCACAGTACTTAGCGCTCTGGTCTAGCCTTAAGTTGAGCCCGTCTATTACTGAGGTCGATTATCGACGTTTCGGAAAACTTACATGCTATTTAATGAGCAATAGAAGTTTGCACCCGATAGGTACCCTTCATTTGTCTCAGGAAAGGCTAGGTAATAAAATTCGGTTTCATTAAACATTTTGAACCTGGTCGGTAACATCAGTGGGTATCAATTGATGACGGGATGTTTGTCTCGATAAATCGATATCTCAATACAAATGTAATACATAGTAATATGTTAAATTAACAAGTAAAATTATTATAAAAATACAAAAAACCCAACTGCTAACAAAATTATTCAATAAGAGCTGACCGCCCGCAAAAATAATCACACTTATATTATAAAGGCGAAAGTTTTTATGAATGTAAGGGTGTGTGTGTGTGTATGTGTGTATGTTTATTACTTCTTTGGTACGGCTTATACCCTGGATTAACACATAGGCTATTTTTTATCCCGGAGAAATGTATGGTTCCTGAGGAACGCGAGTGAAACCGCGGGGCGCAGCTAGTATTGACATAATTATTTATATTAATTTATATGAAATAATTTATAAATTTTGAAATAGTCTTTAAAAGGCCTTTATTTTGATACCTCACTCGATAGGTTTTGATAATTTTTTGTTCCGTCGGAAATACAGTATGGCAGCTGTAAGCCGCCATATTAGTTTTCTTGGCACTTCATATATTCTATAGCACTCTCAAGATCAAGGCAAATCCAATAATACCTTGTTTATTAAAATCCATCAAGCCGTTTAGGCTGTATGACGCGCCTAAGAAACAAACAAACATACATACAACCCAAACACATAACCCTCCTTAGTCGGGTAAAAACATTAAAATCAAAGCTTTTATGCAGTAGCCATGTCATGGCCAAACTTAGAACGAGCTACCACAATTAAATGCGTAAACAACACTGTGTGTCTGTGCACTTAACCGTTGAGGAGTTCTCTAGTCAGGAGCCAACCCTGTATGCAGCAACCATGTCATGGTAAAACTTGAAACTGGCTATCATAATAAAATGCGTACGCAAAATTTCCGTGAATTACCGGTGGCACAACTGCTTGGTACTACCAGTTGTGCAATGGGGAATTGCTATTCCCTTAGGCACTACCAGTTGTGACAAAGTGAAATATATTATACCAATGACACAACTAAACGATGCCAGTAGTGCCTTGGGGAACTGCTGTTTTTGTAAGCACTATGTTGTCATACTGTTGTGCCAAAGGGAAGTTTAAAAAACGAAACAAAAAGGGAACAAACTCACGAAAACTCTCTCTTAGGTTGGGAATTCAGGCGATAAACTCGCGGTCACACCGTTTTATCACACTACCACCACATGTGTGACCACGAAGAATTATTTTTACTCCTGGTCACTGTGCGTGCGTGCGTGCGTGCGTACGTGCGTGCGTGCGTGCGTGCGCGCTTGTGTGTGTGTGTGTGTGTGTGTGTGTGTGTGTGTGTGTGTGTGTGTGTGTGTGTGTGTGTGTGTGTGTGTGTGTGTGTGTGGTCACACCAGTGTGGAAAAACAAAAGACCAATTACTTATCGACATAATTATATGCAATAATTAATTAACTAGTTTCAAAGTGACAGGTGTCAACGTGACAGGTGTCTAAGTGACAGGTGTCAAAGTGACAGGTGTCTAAGTGACAGGTGTCTAAGTGGCAGGTGTCTAAGTGACAGGTGTCAAAGTGACAGGTGTCAATGTGACAGGTGTCAAAGTGGCAGGTGTCAAAGTGACATGTGTTAAAGTAACATGTGTTAAAGTAACAAGTGTCAAAGTGACAGGTGTCAAAGTGACAGGTGTCTAAGTGACAGGTGTAAAAGTGACAGGTGTCAAAGTGACAGGTGTCTAAGTGACAAGTGCCATCAGAGTGACAGGTGTCAATTTCACAGCTGTCAAACTTAAAACTGATATTACTCGAAAACTTTTGATCGTTGACTAGTAGTTTCTTCACAGAAGTAGTAGACCTCAGCGATATCTTCGTTTTCGATAACAGTTTTCAAACTTAATAGGACTATAACTTTGGAACTAATTATCCTAGACAAATAGTTTCTTTACACAAGTTATAGATCTCATTGATATCTTCGTTTTATATGACAGCTGATATCAGAAATGAAACAGCAAGCAGTGTCAAAAATGATAGTTGATATATAATTATGAAGAGAGAAATTAAGCACTTAATAGAGCAAATTATTGGCTGTTATATGAAACGATGATATCCATGAGATCTATCACTTCTGTAAAGAAACTACTACTCTAGGATCATTAGTTTTAGAATTATAGTCCTTTTAAGTTTGACAGCTGTCATACAAAACGAAGATATCAATGAGATCTACCTCTTCTGTAATAAAACTTCTAGTCTAGGATCAACAGTTTCAGAGTTATAGCCCTTTTAAGTTTGACAGCTGTCATAAAAAACAGAGTTATCAATGAGATCTATCACTTCTGTAAAGAAATAATTACTCTAGGATCAATAGTTTTAGAGTTATAGATCTATTAAGTTTGGCAGCTGTCATCCAAAACTAAGATAACAATGAGATCTACCTTTTCTGTAATAATACTTCTAGTCTAGGATCAACAGTTTCAGAGTTATAGCCCTTTTAAGTTTGACAGCTGTCATCCAAAGCGAAGATTACAATGAGATCTACCTCTTCTGTAATAAAACTTCTAGTCTAGGATCAACAGTTTCAGAGTTATAGCCCTTTTAAGTTTGACAGCTGACATCCAAACCGAAGATAACAATAAGATCTCTTCTGTAATAAAACTTTTACCCCCTTACTTATAAAAAGTTATGCAATGGTTATGCAATGATTAATCATTGCATAACTTTTTATATGTAAGGGGGTTAGTCTAGGATCAACAGTTTCAGAATTATAGCCCTTTTAAGTTTGACAGCTGTGTTCCAAAACGAAGATATTGATGAGATCTACCACATCTGTAAAAAAACTACTAATCTAGGATCATTAGTTTCAAAGTTATAGTCCTATTAAATTTGACAGCTGTCATCCTAAACGAAGATATCGATGAGATCTACTCTACTTCTGTCAATAAACTACTAATAATTTTCTAATGGAAAAATTTGGGTCACGGACGAGATTCGAACTCGCATACTGTGCCTCAGCGCGCCACATGCCTTTACCATTTCGGCCACCGAGACCTATGCGTCGTCATCCAAATCTTTCCACTAGCTTCTTTGAACCCGTCTTATGGGGACCGTAACGTTATCTATTGGTAGTATTACGAACTACCAACCAAACACTGCTAATATTGCCTATTGGTTAATTATTTCGTGTCTGAAAGATAACGCCTCCCAAATCTATATTTTTATGATTTTTTATAGCAGTTAACACGAATTAATTCATTATTGCATAAAATTATGTCGATAAGTAATTGGTATTTTGGTTTCCCCACTTGTGTGACGACGAGTCTTATATTTTGTAGCTTACTCATTGTCACACCAAGCAGTGTAACCACAAATAAAAATAATTACTCGTGGTCACACTAGTGTGACAAAACGGTGTGACCACGTGTCCGTACAATCTAAGAGAGGGTTTTCGTGAGTTTGTTCCCTTTTTTTGTCTCGTTTTTTAAAGTTCCCTTTGGCACAACATTTAGTGCTTAAGGAACTTCCCCAAGACATACTGGCATTGTTTGGTTGTGTCATTGGTATAATATATTTCCCTTTGGCACAACTGGTAACAATGACACAACCAAACACTGCCAGTAGTGCCATGGGGAATTGCTATATATATATTAACTATATTTGGGACAATTTCACACCAATTGCCTAGCCCCATACCCTGATACCCTGATACCCTGTAATATGGGCACTAGATAACGGATAAACATACATAAATACGAATATCAAATCCATGACTCGGAAACAATCATTTCTGCTCATCACAAAAATTATTGCAGGATTCGAACCCGCGACCGTTTGATTTCGTTCCCAGACCAACCGGCCGTCAAATAGCAATACTCCATGGCACTACTGGTGTAAACTATTTAGGTGCAGGGTTCCATCAAAAACAGAGTTCCACTTTAACCACTTTTATTAAATTAGCACAGAAACATGAGATATTAGGTTTATATACAAAAATAAGATCGCGAGTCGCGGGTGGCGCGTGACGCGGTGCGACGGGCGACGTGCGTGCTCTCCCGTTGTTATTTTCACACTAATCGACGACGCGTGGCGCGGCGGTCGGCTGCCGGCCGGAGCCCGGGCGGCCGAGCGCCCGCGCATCCCCGCACTCTTTTCCTTGCCCCGCGTCCGTCCTTCGCGCGGCTCGCGTTATACAAACAAGTAGGTACATGATGCGCCTAACAACAAGGCAAAATAATATCGAGTTGCCTACATTCCACCCCCTTGTTTGAGGCTACGTTTAGCCGATAACACTACCGTCAGTAGGCAACACGACTACTTTAACAACAGGTCTTTTAACAATCCCCTTACAAGTTTTCACGTCTATAACTCTAATGTGTCCGTCTCGCGCAGGGTAGACCTCACTTATTACGCCCTTGGGCCAAGTATTACGAGGTTGGTTCTTATCGAAAATAAGTACGACGTCTCCTACTTTTACTGGACGTGAAACATTCAACCATTTTTGACGCTTCTGAAGCGTGGGTACATATTCTCGCAACCAACGACCCCAAAACATCTCCGCCAGTGCTTGAGCTTTGCGCCAGGACTTCCTAGCATCCAGATCTAACGCATCGAAACTACCCAGCGTGGATGTGCCTGATGCCGTGCCTAGTATTAAATGATTCGGTGTAAGTACTACCGGCGAAGTGGGATCTGTTGCGACATAAGTAAGCGGCCTACTATTTATACATGGTGATCGGTCTAAACTTACCTTGCCTGGTACGACAGCTGGTAGCTCAGCACGCAACTCAGGGGAATTCGTAATCCACTCCCTTATCACAAAACCACCGGCTGCGTGGATCGCAGAGACATCCTCGATCAGCTGACGCGCTTGCTCAACTGACCAAACACTGTCTACATAATCATCAACGTAATGATTTTCACGAATAGCCCGTACCGCATCAGGCTTCAACTGCTCAAATTCACTCGCGTTTTTATTCAATATGAAAATGGCAGAGGTCGGCGACGATTTAGCCCCAAATATCATGGAGTCCATAGCATAAACATCGGGGTCTTTTCCGCAATCCTGTCCTCGCCACAAGAATAATTGAGCCCCTTGGTCCTCTGCTCGAATTTTAACCCGTAAAAACATATCTACGATGTCAGCTGTGTATGCAATGGGTCCTAGTCTAAATCTGAATAACACGCCTAATAACGAGTTCAGCAAATCTGGGCCGGTTAACAGATTATCGTTCAGCGACGTCCCACGATGCGTTGCGGCCGCATCGAACACAAGCCTTAATTTACCAGGCTTATTAGGATTGGTAACACAAAAGTGGGGCAGAAACCACAGGGGTTTATCGGGTATCCTCTCAACTAACTTAGCGTACTTTTCTCCTATCAGCCTATCAATCTGTTTAGTATACGCATCGGCGAAATCCGCGCCCCGTTTCATCTTTGTCTCTATCCCTTGTAACCGCTTGAACGCACAGTTATAATTGTCCGGCAAATTTACAGTGTCTCGTGCCCAGAGGAGTCCCACCTCCAAACCACCTTCCACACGGCGGCTGGTATTATTCAGGATCTCGAGAGCCCGCTCGGTTTCCACGTTTTTCCTAGACACTTCAGAAATACCTATCGATTCCAACTCAAACTGCTGTTTGACATATTCGTGTAAATCATCTCGTTCCGAAATAAAATTCACAGACTCGTTACCCAAACCGTCAACAGATCCCATCGGACCGTGTACAGCCCACCCCAACTTTGTATAAGAAGCTACGGGTTGTCCGGATTTACCCCGCCTAATATTTTGGTTCACAATTATTTCCCAATTATCCTGTCCTATTAGTACCATAGGTTTAGCATTCTCATACACAGGCAAATCTAAGTCACGCAAATGAGCATTATTATGTATGATACTGGCGGGCATGCTCTGAGGAGGAAGGTCCAAGTTCCTAATAGTTCGGAGACTGATGTTGTGACATTCCCCATTAGGTCCGCTAATAAGTGTGGTCACCCTACGTGAGTTTTCCACCGTTACATGTTGACCACGCGCGCTAACAATTCTTAGCGCGAAAGTTGGGCCACTTAAATTACCAGCTATAGATTCATCAATCAAGGAAACAGTCGCACCGTCGTCTAACAAAGCGTATGCAACCTTTTCATTATTATCATTATCATAGAATACAATCGGAATCACTTTAAGTAATGTTTTAGTAAATCGCTCACCAATGTTTGTCACTGACTCAGTGGACATTACCCGTGATGAAGGCGCGCGCTCCCGCGCGTTCACCTGCGGCTGCGTGGCTGCGGCGGCGGAGTCACACGCGCGTGGCGCGTGGAGCAGCGTATGGTGTGACGCCCGACATTTTTCGCATCGTTTAGCGCGGCACTGGTATCTCGAATGTACTTTCACCAAACATTTAAAACATAACTTATTGTCTTTAATAAAGTCCCATTTTTCATCACTACTTTTATTACGAAACGTAACGCACTCTGGTAGTTCATGATTTTCCGTGCACAAAATGCACTTCATTTCCGTCGGCGACTGTACTTCAACACTCGTGTGTACACGATCAAGCTGCTTAAAAGGTGGTCGCTGTTGATTCCACCTCGCGAAACCGGTACCACTGTTGGCAGCGGTAGGGTTAACTCGGCGAGTGTTGGCGTTCGACGTGTTAAAGTTGTGCGATGTTGTAGTTGTATTCGGCTGTACGGCATTAATCGGGATATAATACGATGATGCTTTTGACAAGTGGCTGAGAAAATCTACTAGCACGACAAGATTAGGTGAAACTCTTAAATCGGCACTGAATTTACCTTCTTGCTTCATAACGTACTCTCCATATTGCGACCTCTGGATCGGTGTTAACTTACTCAGCAATTCGTTAACTAGCTGCGGGTTATTGATATAGCCATCCGCTTTGACATTCTTTAGAAGCGATACGCTGTTTCTAACCACCGATGTAAACTTCGCTAATTCACGACCACTTTCCGATACTCGCGGGAGATTTTTGATTTTATTTATCGCGCATTCCAGTGATAAATTCGGGTGGCCGAATTCCTGTTCTAGCGTATTTATAATACTTTCCGAGTCCGATCCTGAACGTAGCAGGTCTTCTACTGAACATTTCGCTTCACCGTACAATGCTGCCTGAATACGAGCGATATTTTCTAATTCAGAAAATTGGTAGGTCGAAGTAGTCATCTCAAACATTTTTTTAAATAATAGCCATTCGGCTGCGTTTCCACCGAAAGAGGGGAGTTCGTAATAATTCTTCATCATCGGCACGGCTATCGGCATGCGGATATTTGGCAGCGGTATGTTTCCCGCGACAGCAGTAGCGGCAGAGAGCGCGGGTGCTTCAACGATCGGTCACGCTCCACTCAAACTCAACACGGAGGCGGGCGCGGTGGGGGCGTTGACCCGCGGGATCGCTGAGAGCGCCAGCGGAGTCGCAGCCACGGCGCCCGCGACGCCCGCGTTTTGCTGCTCGGCCGTTGCAGACTCGACGCGGGGAATCGGTGCGCTCCGTAGCCATTCCTCGACGTCCGGTCGGTGAGGCGGGAATTCACACAATTCGTCACACTCTTCTTCTATCTCCGCCATGTCGAGTGCTAATTTCTTTTGTACTAAGTCTGCTTTAATCTGGGCTAGCTGGACCTCAGCCTCGTACTCGGCTCTACGTCTCAGCGTTTCTTTACTAGCTCGACTCGATCGTGATCCGGACGCCACACTTCCACAATCACGGCGACCAGTGTGCTGGTTTTTCTCGTCCAAACACACCTCAGCGGGCCGTGGCGTCGTTCCTGCATCACCTGTTCGTGCCTCCTGCTGTAGTCTAGCGCTAGCCTGACTTCGTGTCTCCATCTTTGACGATCCGCAATGAAGGACCATATGTAAACTATTTAGGTGCAGGGTTCCATCAAAAACAGAGTTCCACTTTAACCACTTTTATTAAATTAGCACAGAAACATGAGATATTAGGTTTATATACAAAAATAAGATCGCGAGTCACGGGTGGCGCGTGACGCGGTGCGACGGGCGACGTGCGTGCTCTCCCGTTGTTATTTTCACACTAATCGACGACGCGTGGCGCGGCGGTCGGCTGCCGGCCGGAGCCCGGGCGGCCGAGCGCCCGCGCATCCCCGCACTCTTTTCCTTGCCCCGCGTCCGTCCTTCGCGCGGCTCGCGTTATACAAACAAGTAGGTACATGATGCGCCTAACAACAAGGCAAAATAATATCGCGTTGACTACAACTGGCATTGTTTGGTTTTGTCATTGGTATAATATATTTCCCTATGGCACAACTGGTAGTGCCAAGCAGTTGTGCCATGGGTAAGTCACGAAAATTTCATGTCTGTGCTGTTGACTGTAGTAGGGTTCCTTTATCTGGAGCTAATCCTGGATGTCGATTTAGGTCGTGATTACCATAAAAACCCATTGTCATCGGAATTGAACCAACATGTAAAAATTCAACTTCTTAGGATAAGAGGAAGTGGTTTTAATTTAGCATGCAAGATTTGACCTACACAAACACATTGCAAGTTAAATAAAAACTTTTACAATTTCATTTTTCTTTGATGGCACGTAAGATAGTTTCATTCAGCTGGCAGTAAGATGACGACTGTGACTGTTGACCTGTCGAACATCTTATTTAAAACGATCAATAGTTTTTTCATAGATAAATGCGTATGTAACGGAACTGTATCGCGCTAAAACTTTTTTTTAGTTACCTAGAGGTTTCGATCATGTTGCATTAATCGCGGTCACGGGAACACTCTTCTCGTGACCACGATCAATGCAACTTAATCAAAACGTGGAGGAAAACAACAACTAAGATTTCAGCGCGATTAAATCACGTGATATTTTCCTTGATATTTACAAAAATCGACTGAAGAACTAGACTAAAGACAATTTTGTGCTAAAGGTACCAGGAACTGGCACCATTAACAATATCATCTATACCGTTGATACACATGTGTGCAGAATCTGTTCTGTACACGAGTTTTTCTAAACTAGACCCGTGTATCCATCGCAGTAAGCGGAGGCAGTAGCATACTGCGTCATTCCTGCAAGGGACATTAACGAGTGCGTGTACTAACGTGCCGACTGCCTGTATATACGCAGGCTCCCTTCGACCCACTGACTTTGACAGCTGCCATTTACGGCGATGGAAAAAACGGAAAAAAGTGGAATAAAACTCTTGTAGTATTTATTTTTTCCATTTATTTTACTATCATTAAAGAGGTCAGTGCATGTGGACATTTAAGTAGAATCTTGTCATATTTCAGTTGGTGGAGATGTTTTTAACACTTTACAAAAATAACTAACAAATATGAAACAAATTAATTACCTACTGCTTTGGCAGTAGTACCTACTACAAACTACTAATTTCTTGGCTAATGAATATCTGGCATACCAGTGATTTCCACATCCAGACAGGCCGTTGTAGAAAAGTCCTTCTTATTGGTAGAGTTTATCTACCGTTTGGTTCAATTATTTTACGACTTGTAAGAACTCTGAACTCTTCTGAAAGAATATTCTTCCATGATGATGTTACAACTGGGAAATGTCTATAATATTCCGAAACAAATCTGTATATAAAAGCCGTAGGTCACGGATGAAAATAAGAGATCTAAAACATTTTTGCATCATGATAAATATTTTTAAAGCGAGATAAATGGTTCGAACATAGCAATAAAGTATTTTGCTTTGATATTTTTAGGCAGGATTTATTTCGGTGAACACAATTATGATATTTATATGTGAAAACCTTGTCTACGTTTTTTACAGTCATTCAATTTTGTTTCTCCGTGACAGTTACAACAAACGCCACGTATAGAGGTAATAAATGACGTGACGGCTGGTTGGTCTAGTGGCTAGTAACTCTAGGAACGAAATCAAACGGTCGCGGGTTCGAATCCTGCAAGCTGCAATCATTTGTGTGATGAGTAGAAATGTTTGTTTCCGAATCATAGATGGTGATATGTATGTTTATCCGTTATCTAGTGCCC
Source organism: Alsophila aescularia (assembly GCA_946251855.1). Lineage (NCBI taxonomy): Eukaryota > Metazoa > Arthropoda > Insecta > Lepidoptera > Geometridae > Alsophila > Alsophila aescularia. The sequence continues at coordinate 41,922,933 of OX276377.1, forward strand.
ATATTACAGGGTATCCTAGTTTGGGGCTAAGTAATAGGTGTGGAAATGTCCCGGTTTAAAAAAAATATAAAAAAATGAGTGTATATATGTTACTTAGTTTAATGTAACTACCGTTGGCCGAGTGGTTAGTTACCCTGCCTGCTAATATAAGTCAACTAACGGACACGAGTATGAGTCCCGCAGAGTCAGCACAGTAAGTCAGAGTCACTAACCACTCAACTAACCGGTCATTATGTTATATTATTATTATTAGTATGGATAAAGGTAGAGGAAGTCGTCCATTATTGGCTTATATAATTTTAACTAAAATATTTCTTAATACTAACGCGGTGAGTTAAATGAAAGCTTGTAAAAATTTGCCATTGCTAAAACAATTTAATAAAAGTCCACTTCGTGATCTCTACTTCAAAGTGTAATACTTTTAGTTCCATCTTTCATTTTCAAGAATGAATTTACTGCGTCAATTTTATCCCATCAAAATAGTCCTGAGGACCACTTGGGTAATATAAAAAGTAATATGATTTTCTGAGAAAGACGTTTTCTAGGGCGTTCTTTCAAGAACCATCTCCGATTAGCGTGTGTGCACCTGATTAGCTCGATAGCAAAACTTATACAAATACTACGTAAGATTTGATAGCTCCACTAGCCCCTGGAGAGATACTTAAATGTTTTCAGTGCAGTTTTCATACATAATATTTTTAAAAACATTTCAGATACTAACAAAAAAGCTTGCTCCAAGGGTAAAAATTACCTGACCAAATACTACCTATTGCAAAGCTGGGTACTACATGATAATCTACATCTACACTAATATTATGGAAGAAAAAATAGATATTTTGTATGCTTGTGTGTCAAAAAATACCTCACCGATTTAAAAAAAAAAACTATAGAAAGCTACATTATCATCAAGTAGCATGGACTGTATTTTATATTTTAAAAAATTGTGATCCCTACGAAAATTGCAATAAGGTAACCAAAGGTATCAAAAAATGGCCTTAGATAAAATAAATTATTTGGCGTGCGCTGCGAAAATTATTGATGATACATAAAATAATGTACTACATCTTGATATTGCTCAATATTAGGCTATACGAGTATGTTTTACTATTATAGTGAAGTCATACTAAGTTACCGTTTTTTGTTTAAATTAGTCAATCAAAACATGAGTAGAATTGTGTACAAATAAAGAAAAATCCTTAGCTACCCGTGCAAAGCCCAAGGTCAAGTCGCTAGTTGTCTCTAATAATACATTCAATTATTTGTACAAAATCCAAAATAATTGAAATTACAAAAAAAATAAAAAAAAACATGTTATTGATCACAGGGCGCCACTTGTCAGGTTTTCTACTTGTAGATACTATGCCATGCAAGCTCATGGAGTGCTCGTGCAGAAACGGTTTTTGAATAGTGTAACGGTAACAAGAGTTACCGCTTGTATTTATACTTTAGTAAAATGTAAGGTCCCAATTTTTGGTTTCATACTAAAGTTAGTAGGTAGATGTGTTCATTCAAAACAGCTACATGTCAGATTCTGAATTAGAGTGGAACTATGTTTGTATAGCGTAATGTGAGTCACCACGTGTGGAAAAGCGCATCCGTGGAAGACCAGTTCAACGATGTTGACATAAAATACCCAACGCAATGTTGATGATATCAATACCTTTCTAGGAAATAACTCGGACAGATTGTCTCAAGACAGAGATGGTTGTCGTAAGAGAGATGATGCTTATTATGACCTACAGTGTGTTGATTGAGCTTTCAATGATGATGATGATGATAATACGTTTGTATTAAATTTCACTAGTAATGAATTCCCTTTCGAGGCACAGAAAGCTCCTGAATAAAAAAATTAAACCCATAATTGAGAGGATAATTGAAAAAAGAAAAAAAATACTCTCAGAAACTGCCTCGCTCCAGACCGTAACGTATCAATTTCATTAAGAGCTCTGGCTAAAAAACATCCTGAAATCTGGAGCCCTCAATTTGCAAGCGCCGAAAGGAGCGCGCGGGGTCAGATTAAGATAGCAACTCTTGTGTAGATTGAGACTGAAGTAATCTGTAGCGGGGATGGAACCAGGATGGGGGAAAGGGTTATAGCTGTCGCTTTAAAACAAATTATTATCCCCACTTCCCCACTAATATATAAAAGTGAAACGATATCTGTTTGTTCGTTGGTTTGTTTGTTTGTTTGTTTGAAGCGCTTTCACAAGATAATGGCTGAACCGAATTTAATGGGTTTTTTTATGTAGATTCTATATACCATAAAGATCCGGAAAAATATAAATAAATGACCTTTATAGGATCACTTTTATGTCTGTTTATCATAGCCAATTTGCTCCGAAACTACTGGACCGATTAAATTCAAATTTGGTACACATATTAATTTCTGTGACCTTAAGATGGATGTGTTACGTGAATAAATGAATTTAGAATAATAAATGAAGGTTCCATATACTGAGTAGGAAGTAAAATAGGTAGATATTAATAAAATAAATGTATTATAAAAATCAATTTATATTAAATTAGTTGTTAGACTCAGGCGTTACTTTGCGGAAATCCACATTTAAAATGAACAAAATAAAAATATGTAGCTTACTTCCGCCAAAACTGTTAGTCGTACAAATGATAAATGGTAAAATATAATTTATAACAAAAAAAAATACCCCACGCTAACCAAAACCTACCCAAATTGAATTATCGTTATATTATAAATGAAATGAAAGATTAGGCCTGGAGGCCAGAATAAACACATAAATATTATATAATAAAAAGTGAAACGTTTTCTGTTTGTTTGTTTCTTTGTTTGGGGAGCTTTCACGCGATAACGGCTGGACGGATTCCGATGAAATTTGGAATGGAGATATACCCTAGAATAAACATAGGATACTTTTTATGCCAAAAAATTAAAGAGCTCCTGCAGGATAGGGGTGGAAAATTGTTTAAAAGAACACGTAGCATGCTGAAACTATTGGACGGATGTTGATGCAATTCAGCACAGACATAGTTTATAAGATAATTCTCGAAGTATGAAGTCGAATTATGAACTCCAATCATACCCAATTTCATTTGAATTTAGTAAGTATTTTCGGCGTGATGCGCTGCCAAGTTACAGACAGACAGACGGACAGACAGACAGACAGACAAAAATTACAAAAATGCAGTTTTGGCTTTAGTATTAAACATACAAAGGCCTCCAAAATTTTCAAAATTTCTTCAATACACAGAATTTGGGACATTATCCCGTAGGAACTCTTTATGTTTTCAGCATAAAAATTATCCTCAATTTTTACCTATTATATAAAATATGATTGTGCCAAGTTGCAACAAAATCCGTTTAGTAGTTTCAGCGTGATACGTGTTCTTTTAAATAACTTTCAACACCTATCCTGCATGAACCCTTTAATTTTTTGGGATTAAAAGTATCCTATGTCCTACTTCGTAGTGTGAACTCAAATAGTACCAAGTTTCACTTATATTCATTCAGTAGTTTCGGCGTGATGCCTAGCCAAGATACAGATAGAAAGATAGACAGACCGACATACAGACAGAGAGACAGACATACAAAAATGAAAATAAAAACAGTTTTGGCTTCAGTATGGAATACAAAACACCCTCCAAAAAATTATGACAGATTACCTATTATATAACTGAACAGAGAGTAACTAATAGCCTTATAAGTACGAAGCAGGTTTGTTTCAATCAAGCATCTGAATGAGTTGGGTCATGACCTGTGTACCCCGTGCACCCACCGGCTAAAACAACAAATTTTAAGATATGATTTCACTTTTACAAAAAACATTTTAGAAAATTCGATTTCGACAGATTTTCACTGTGACATTCGACTAGCATGCGACTGATCACTGCGCTGTAGGCTCCAAAGCGCAAGGTCTGTTGACAAGCAAAAATTTGTATTGATTTTTTCCAGCTGATTACTAGTGTTACTTCCCTAAGGGCGCAGGGGGCGAAGAATGAAAGACGTGCGCTTGTACTATACCCTTGTACTGTTCTGGCTACAGAATTGCCTAAAGGAATCCGAGACAAAAGAAGTTCCATTATCTGAGCATATTGTATGAAATAATCCAAATCTGGACATTACCTCTCAAAGTTTTTCGATGACGACCCGAGTACTATAGCCGGACGAAACATCAAAACATTCTACCCATTTAGAGTAGGCATCTACAACTATTGGGTAAGTTCGATTGTTTATTGGGCCTAAAAAGTCTAAGTGCTCCCGATACCATGGCTGCGGCGGGAAAGGCCAGGGTGCGAGTGGTGCGCGGGGCGGGGCGGGTCTCGCTTTCGCACACGTCTCGCACTCTGCCACGTAGGTATCAATGTCTGTTGACATTTGTGGCCACCAAAACCTGTTGGTCGCCTCGAACTTCATTCTATAAGAACCTAAGTGCCCTGAGTGTAGTTAATTTAACAAATGTTTACAACAAGAGGGTGGAATAACTAACTTATGACCTCTTAGTAAACATGACTTTTCAATTGATAATTCTTTTCGACTTGAGTCGAGGCCAACCTTTTAAGAAATATTCGTAGACTCGTGACAGGTTTTGATCCGCTTTTGTCGGTTCTATAATTTTCTCGAGACTTATGAATTGCGCTGAAGTGGGATCAAACACAAAATTGATATAAGTTTCCTTGTCTAAATATGAGTCATCAGCCTCCACTGACAATTGATCGGCGGTCGATCTGCTAAAAAAATCGGCCGTATTCTGAGCGCTGCTAATGTATTCAATTGTAAAATTATAAGAGTTTAGGTAAATGGCATAGCGTTGCAACCTGTTAGCTGTCACTTCTGGAATGCCTTTTTGGGGCAAAAAATTGATAAGAGGATTTTATGGTCGGTCCTTAAGACGAAGGGAATAGATTGACCATAGAGATATTGGTGGAACTTACGTACTCCAAAAATAATCGCAGTGGCTTCTTTTTGCATTTGGCTATAACTTTTTTCTGCTTTATACAGCGAGCGCGAGGCATATGAGATTGGTTTCTCGACATTATTATCAATTTGTGATAAAATAGCTCCTAAGCCCGTGGGTGACGCATTGAACGTTAGTATAATTTCCGCTTCCGGATTAAAATGTGCTAAAGTTTTATCGGAAGACAACTCCTGTTTGATGAATGTCATTGCTTCATCATGTTTAGTCCCTCAGTTCCAAGGAATGTTTTTCTGTAACAAACTGTGCAAGGGACTTAAAATGGCTTAAGCATTCTTAACAAAATTTCTGTAATAATTTACAAAACCTAGGAAATACTTTAATTCTGAGACGTTGGTAGGGATTTTGGCTTTTTTATGGCTTTTATTTTGTCAGAGCATTTATGAAGGCCTTTCCTATCAATCACAAAACCTAAGTAAGATACTGAATATTGGAAAAGGGTGCATTATTCTTTTTGTAAGACTAATCCTGTATTTTCTAATATTGTAAATACTTCTAGTAGTCTAGATTTGTGCAGAATGTCAGATTTGACTGTAATTAAGACATCATTGATAAGCCAGATAAGATAGTTTCTATTCTTTTTGGAAATACGGCTGCAGCGCTCGATAAACCATAAACTAATCTGGTAAATTTAAACAAGCCTTTGTGCGTGTTAATGCAAGTTAGCATTTGTGAGGTTTCATCCAATTTCAGTTGTGCATAGACTTGCGAAAGGTCTAATTTTGAAAATTTTTGGCCACCATGAAGTTTCGCAAAAAGCTCCTCTATGCGGGGGAGAGGATATTTGTCAATAACAAGCTGTTTGTTGAGAGTGACTGAATAATCTGCGCAGAGTTGAATGTTGCCGTTATGTTTCAAAACAGGTACGACTGGGCTTGCGTACTCAGAGAAGTTAACTGGTACTAGGATACCTACACTCACTAGTCTGTCAATCTCGTGCTCCACTCGCTCTCTTAAGACAAAAGGTACAGGTCTAGCTTTGTAAAATTGCATTTGCATCATCTTCAAGCGTGAGACTAACATTTGTGCCCATACAACAACCAAGCTTATCTTAAAACAGCTGGGGATATTTTTGTATAAATTATTAAAGATTCATTGTACAAGAGTTTACTATCGAGATTTGCAAATTGAACTTGGCAAAAAAATCGCGGCCTAGTAATGGAACTCCCTTTACTGAGCGATATGCACATCTAATTCATGAGACTTTGAACCATAGGTTACGGTCAACTTTAAAAACCCCAGAACTTTGATACTGCTTCCATTGTATGCACTCAGGAACAGTTTAGTAGGGCTAATTTTATAGTTTGAAAAATGTTCTCGGCATATTTTTTCCGGGATGCTCGTAATTGCTGAGCCGTAATCCAATTCAAAGCCTAAATTAACTCCACCTATAAGAACAGACTCATGGGTTCCCCATTAACTGTTTTAATGTTAGCGGCTTACCGTCGTCCTGATTAGCTATTACCTCATCATTATTGTTGCTACACTCGATGAAGTTGTGTTTGATACACTTTTTAAATGACCCTTCTTAAATGGCCTATCACGCCACACATGTTACACTTGTATTTCACAAACTTGCGCGTAGAGACTTCGTGCCCCTGGAATCCGCAGGCAGTACAACGAAGCGATGGGTCATGTACACGCGACGCAGCAGCAGTGCTACGTACGTATAATCGCTACACCTTGTGGGTGCTGCCGCCATTTTGAGCAATGTGGACGGACCGAGTGACGTTGCTGCACATTGCGCTGCTGCAGATTGTGCTGCTTCAAGCCGAGCACAGCGAATAGCTTCTGCTATTTGTATCGTCTCGCTATGCGATACCTCTGACATGTCCATTGTGAATAGCTTGTCCCTTTCTGGTCCCGTTGTCATGCCGAGTACGAACAAGTCACGTAAAGCTTCAGTTAACATCGTGGCCGGAAAATCGCACCCAGCAGCGAGACTTCTTACCCTTGCTGCCCTTTCCATCAGGGTTTCGTTTGCTGCATCAAGTTGAGTCGCACTATGAAATAGGTGTCTTTCCGCAAACCAGCACTTTGTTTGCTGGAAATGAGAATCCAATAACTTGACTAGATCGACGTAATTCGGTGATGGTATGTTTGATGGCAGTGCTAGGTCACGAACTAATCTGTAGGTATTCTCAGATAGACTGCTTACGAGTATAGCTCTTCGCTTGATTTGTCCTTTTTCGTCCGCATCTAAATCGTTCGCAAGAAACCATTGTTCCAGCCTATCCTTGTATATTTGCCATTCTTGCACGTGATCGTATGTGCACAAATTTCCTACAGACATCTTCGACATCGTTAATTTTCACTTCCAGAACACCGTCCCGAACCCGTCACCACCCGTTACTTTCCTAAGGGCGCAGGGGACGAAGGATGAAAGACGTGCGCTCGTACTATAGTGGTGTAATTGACTGAATGGTCGCAGCAGCGGCATGCGGACACAGCTGCGAGCCTATCTATATTATCTATATAGGTACTACTACAACTAGGTAGCACTATTAATTATTTTCTGGTACTAGGGTTTGGCGTGCAATGTTCTTTTAGCAATCTTTATAAGTAACTTCATGAATAAAAAACTTTTAAATCTCAAACTCGAATAACTAATGTTATTCGCGTAATGTTATGACGTATAAAATACTCCACCCCGGTACTAAATAATAAATAAAGAAAGAAAGAAAATCATTATTTGGCAAAAAAACATAAACAGCACAAATGCAACACATTACACTAATTAATTTTGTAACAGGTTGTATATTATGTATGTCTGTTCCTTTCTGGCACTGTATAAACCAAACGCGGGAACCGATTTGGATGATTCTTACGTCATCTTGCGAGTGTCATTAAATTAATGTGTTTCATTTGGACATCGTAGTCCATATTTTTAAAGTTACATGTCAAAAAACTTAAAACTACTTGTTGGTATCAGAAAAATTAGACGTCAGTGCGAGCCTCTGCAGACATCCCCGATGCACTGCACCACCGCGGCATCACTAGCAGCATCCTAAACGCGTTGAAATGCACGCGCAGGGTTCTGATTGTCTTCTGCGTGTAGTTCATCCACAGATAGCACCTTTAAATACATGATATTAAAAAAACATCATTATGACAACCAGACGCAATAATAGTAAAAAGGAATAAATAAAATCGACGGACTATGTTTAGTGGGGTATCATTGAATAGGTATTTGAAAATCGTTTATAAGTTTTTATTATATTTAAAAAAAATAGCCATATAATAAATGAAGACAAATCGATTAACAACTCGTTTGTCAAAATCGGACCAATAGGGGCGATGCTATGGTGGAACATCCACACACATTTTTATAGACTTGTACCTAACCATACGTGTTTAGATACAAACATTTTGCAGTGGAGGTTGTAATTTATTATTAAGAAAGGAAAACGTAGGTTAGTTAAAAATCTCTTATGCATATCTCTTAGCTTGAAATCTATCCATTACCGCGCATTTTTAAAAGAAAAGAATAACAATAATATAAGAGCTTACGATTGTTAGTTACGACTCAGATTGTAGCACTGAGGCGCAGGGGGCGGGGCAGAAACAAACGAATTTCAGGCGCGGGCGCAAAAAATATTTAATATTACGTGAGCATCGCGGCCGCCAGAGTAAGTCAAGAAAACGCAGTCAAAGCGTGAGGCCGCGCGCACGCATCGGCTCCGCAGTTAGTAAACACGTAGTTTAGCGACGCCTCATTAATTGGGAATCAGGGTCGCGTTTGGGGCGGTCTTTGGAGGAGTGTTTTAGTGGAACTTCAAGCAGAGATTTTGAGATGGCAATGCTGTGTCACCCTGACTGCTTGCCAGTTTACGTGCCTACTTTGTGCTAGCTTCGAGAGACCTAACCAGACGTACGGTACGGCCTATGTCCTGCCTAAACCATCCTGTGGATCCTTTCTTACCTTGTTGTGCTTTCTTATTGTTGTGCCGGTATTAGAGGTGAAGTGTATATATTATAATAGGTGCAGTGGTCACGTATACCTTAATACTAGATGGTACCTAGTCCATCGACTTTGTCTAACATCTACATAATCATGAACCGCGTGATCTTGCGGCATGACATACCTACCTACGAAGTACAATAAAATTGTAGTGTACCGAAAGTGATTAGGCGGCCTGGGCCCGGGGAGTCACCGAGCGGCGCTCTTGGAAGATGCTTTGGAGTTTCAGCTAAATATCATTAACATACGTGCATTAATTACTAAATTGTGACTTATTTCAGTGTACTAACAGAATGAGAGGCGTACTAAAATTATTTCTGATTTGAGAAGAGTTATTTGGGGTTTGTTTTAATGAACTGGGGTAGTGTTTATGTTCGGTGCGTGGCGCCCGTTCCATCTGACTTGCTGGAGGGACGTCGCCCTCGTAAAGGGAGTTTTGTCTTGTACTATTATTTATTCTGTGGTTTTGTGTTATGTTTTGTCTAGTCGGTGATCGGGTGGCGATATATCGCCAACATGCCTCATTGCACGCATACTGCGCGTGTACACGCGGTAAGGTGGTGGCTAACAAGCAGATAACTACGATAATTATGGTAGTGAACGTAAGCAATTAAAGGGATATTCGGCTAACGTAGCCGATATGTTGTACTATTATTTATTCTGTGCAGCGATGCGAATGACGATCGACACATAGAAAAGAAAACGTGAGCAGTGCGCACATATAATTATTCTATCATATTGATCTATACTTATAATGAAGCAGTGATTGTCGGGGGGGGGGGGGGGGGGGGTCTCTGTACAATGAAGATAGTTTGGGAAGGATTGGTTTGGGGTGCTTGGAATAGCTGCTGAACAGAAATATAACGTTTTGTCTGTCTGTCTGTATGTTTGTTCGCACATCGAGTGGAGGAACATAAAATCATAGATCGCGAGATAGCAGCGAGGTAACTAGGTATTTCGAGTGAGCGAGACAGTACTCCCCGTAATCGGATCTTTCGCTCGCCGCTCGCCGCATGTGAGTAGTCAGTCGTGGACGGTTGGCAACACGCTAATAGTGGCAGTCTTTTAGCTGGACATTGCTTCGATGCTTTAGTAAAGCGCTTTGTGCCTAGTTTGGGTATGGTACGCGATGTACTTCATGACTAGATGTATGATCAAACAACTGAACGGATTTGGTTGAGGTTTGAAGTTGAGGTGGCTTATGCCCTGGAATGAAACACTTTTTCATCATCATTCTCTCGGGTGAAGCCGTGGGTGCGGCTAGTTATATCATAAACATTAATTCACCGGTTTAAGTAAGGCCTTTATTTTCAGCTGCAAATTTCATAGACCATTGACCATACAAACGCTAGATAAATAGAAATCTTCTAGTGATTTCTGATCCTTAAAATGAAGCATTAATTTGAAGTCTAGATAAATACTTTAGGGAACTCTTTTTTTAGATGATGGCTGCCACTAGCGAGTTTTGTGTATTGAAGAATGCTAGTGATTATTGAGTGATTACAAAGTTTAACATTGTAAAGGCAGAGGTATGTAGGTATATTTCTTACTCCTTTACGTTCAAACGGTTGAACTGAGTTGCATAAAATTAGGTACTAGGATTTGGAGGTAAGTAGGTATGTTTGTTATTCCTTTACGCTCATACGGCTGAACCGATTAGGATAAAATGAGTTCGTAGGATTCGGAAAAGGTGTAGGTATGTTTGTTACTCCTTTACGCTTAGCGGCTGAACTGATTAGGATAAAATGAGGTCGTAGGATTCGGAAAAGATGTGTAGGTATGTTTGTTACTCCTTTACGCTCAAACGGCTGAACTGAGTTGGATAAAATTAGGTACTAGGATTCGGAGAGAGTGTGTAGGTATGTTTGTAACTCCTTTACGTTCGGGCGGCTGAACCGATTCGGATGGGGTTTGGTGCTGACATTGTTTATATTCTGGATTACTAAGTGGACTGGATGGAACAAATATTTTGAACAAGTATCTGAACGTACTAGGAACTCATATCTAGCTGGTATTTACCTAAATACGGACTAAAGGTATCTAGTTTGATGTATTTCGTGCGTTTAATCGAAATTAAAGAACAATTTTGAAATCAAGGTTCATTTACACAGGGTTTTCTCAAATAATACAGGGTAACTTTTTAAAAGGGCAAAATAATAAAGGGCAAATTATTGGCAGATGAATGGCAATAATTTCTAGAGACCCTATTAATTGAGACAGTGTTTTGTTTTTGAGCCATTTTTGTATTTTTTTGGCCTTGAAATATTTTTTTCTCTCAGAGTGTTTTTTTCTTGCTATTATTTTTATAAGGTAGCTGCTATTGGTACCGTATTACTGTGCAAGGTATTAACACGACAATCCTAAGAAAAAAAGAAGACGGCGAAGGTTTGTGGTCGTTTTGCTTGCTTTAGAGTCATCTTAACTCTAAGACAAATATATTATTATGTCCCCTTTAAATTTGATGACAATTTAGCTAATATATCAATAAAGTATTTTATTTTAATACTTTGTTTACAGATCCAAAATACGAAATACCTCTTAATATAATGAATGATTGGTTCTCAAAATTTTATATTTATCTCTTTTAAGTAATACAATCACTCATTGTACGATTGGGATTTTGAGTTATGTTTTGTATTTCAGCAGGAGACAAATTGTTTGACTTATGTTTCTGATTTGGTATTTAGCATGCTAAAGACTTATACCAGTCTCTATTAGGAAAGCTACATCACTACACATTTTTAAAGACCGTGTCAAGAATCTGTACTTGTCACGTTGTTAATCTGTTGAATGTAATATAATATTTATAATTATTTCATGTTAACAGTAGGTGTATATAAGTAAGTGTATTATTATTATTTTGTATGTATTATTATATAATAATAAATATTCATGTAATTTTGTATCATTCATTATATATGTAGGTATATTTTTATAATTCTGCACACTACCATCCTTTGTAACAGCCTATGTGTCTCTATTCAGCCTACGGTTGCCTGGAAGAGATCGCTGCTCAGTGATAAGGCCGCCGATTGTTCTATGTTAAAACTTGATTATTGTATCATCAGTTCATTTATTGTGCAATAAAGAGTTATCTATCTATCTATAACAAAAATTTAAATGAAATAAGCTAAGCGTGGTCTTAACACTCATAGCGATCTCTTCCAGACAACTTTAGGATTTTAAAATGATAATTGCTACGAAAGAGTCGGTAGTGTGGCAATATTAAGCTTCTACACAAATTTAATGTAAATAATATGAATAAAATAAAATAAACAATAAACTTCACAGTAATAGTTATTTCAATACCATGTTAAAATATATCATCATCATTTCAGCGTTTAGCAGTCCACTGCTGAACATAGGCCTCCCCCAAAGAGCACCACAACGAACGGTCTTGTGCCACCTCCATCCACCGACTCCCTGCGATGGCTACAATGTCGTGCGTCCATCGTGGTGGGGGGTCTCCCTACACTTCACTTGCTTGTTCGTTTATTCCCCAGCGGTTGTCAGCCTTGCGAACTATATAGCCTGCCCATTGCCACTTCAACTTGCAAATTCTGAGAGCTATGTCGATAACCTTGGTTCTTCTACGGATTTCCTCGTCATGCATCTTATCACGTAGTGATACTCCGAGCATAGCTCTCTCCATTGCACGCTGCGTGACTTTGAGCATATGTATGAGACCAACAGTTAAGGACCACGTCTGAGTGCCATATATCATCACTGGCAATACGCATTGATTATAAACTTTCGTCATGTATCTGTTACGAGAAGATATGGCGTAATTTCCCGAACGCTGCCCATCCGAGTTGGATTGGTCGGTTGACCTCTTTGTCAAAGTTGGATCTACCCAGTTGAATCGTCTGACCCAAGTAGACATAGTGATCGACAGCATCAATAATATCGTTCCCAACATAGACCGGAATAGGTACGATATTGGCATTTGACATGAGAATCGTCTTACCCATGTTCATTTTAAGACTCACCTGTTGAGAAACAATATTTAGGTCACTGAGAATTATGATTAGGTCTTCCAGGGTTTCAGCTGATGAAATGATGATTATATGATCAGCAAATTGGAGGTGAGTGATGCATTTGCTATTGATGTTTATAACATATCCATTCAAGTTCAGAAGCTTGAAAATACCTTCCAGCGCAGAGATGACCAGTTTCGGAGAAATAGCGTCTACCTGTCTCATCTTTTTTTTCAATTCGATAGAATTCGTGCTCTGATCTTGGAGACGGACAGTCATGGTGGCCTTGCTACACAAACACTTCAACACTTCGATGCACCGGTAGTCAATCTGGCACAGCTGTCATGACTGTAACACCACCCAGGTCTCGACTGAATCAAAGGCTTCCTCGTAGTCTACAAACGCTAGACATAGTGGCCAATTATACTCTTCGGTCATGTGTATAATCTGCCGGAGCGTATATATGTAGTCCACGGTGCTAAAGCCCTTCCGGAATCCAGATTGTTCGGGAGGCTGAACGACATCGAACCTACGAACCAGACTATTTGTAACTACAACAAAACAGCTTATAAACGTGACTCAGCAGCGAAATGGATAATTTTTCATTTTTCAAGTGTTATCACTTTTATTGAAGAACCACACCACTACACTCCTGTGCCACGCTTTTGGCGTAGTACCCTCGAGGATGACCAAAATAAACAGTCTCTGAAGGGACTCCTTCAGAGACTGAAGAACCGGTGTTCCACCCGCTTTCAGTAGCTCTGCCGTTATTCCGTCCTCTCAAGGTGCCTTGTTGCTCTTAAATTGTTTGAAAGACATTCTGATCTCTTTTAGGCTGACGTATGGGATATCTTTGGTATAATGTCGGGTCAAAACGGGCTCTTGCATCGCTAGTCGTGCTAGGAAGACTATGCAATGAGATGTTTAATTGCCCGTAGAATTTCTGGAGCTTACTCAAAATCTCTGGCTTTGAAGAAACGATGCCGCCACTGTTGGTCTTCAGTTTCGTCAACAAGCTTTGCCCAATACACAGATCTCTTGCGAACCCTTGTTCCACTCTATTGCGTTCATAATACAATTAGTATTATAAGACAGCAAATCGTGTCGCATCGACTTGGATATCTGTTTATTAAGCAAGCTGTAACTTGAAATATCCAATGACGACTGCAGCTTTATCTCGCTTCGTTCTGCTATAAATTTGAGTGTATTCTCAGAGAGTTTCTGTGTTTTATTTTTGCGGTGGGTCTTAAGAAACTCCGACCCAACCACGTGAACAATTTCCACAAGCCCGTTGTTTAGTTCGTCCACTGTATCGCATTCGGTAAGGATTTGGAAGTTATTTTGGAGTCCAACTGAAAGTTCTCGGGGTTTTTGATTTGGGCAAGACTAGGGCGAAGAGTAGATCTCATCAAACGAGACCTCTCCAGCTTTACGTTGATGTTCAATGAGCTTCTTACCATGTGGTGATCACTGCCAGTCCTAACCCTGTTGATTACAGAGATATCATTGAATATATGCCTATTGGTCGTCATTGGGGCGCTTCTTGAAAAAGGATTTCTTCATAAGGAGTCCCTCCTTCTCCATGAAGTCAGTCAATCGCTGACTCCTTTGGTTCCGCTGTCCAAATCCAAACTGCCCCACTCTCATTTCGTTGCCATTCCTCATGCCCAGCCATGCTTTTAAGTCCTTCATCACCACAGTGAAGTGTATTTTCAGAGCAACAGATATAATGTAGGACATAGTCTCTACTTCATCGTATGGGCGTTTCCGAGTGGGGGCCATACACCTGTATGGCCTTCAACGAATACCGCTTGGTACCCTGCTCGAAACGCCTGCAATCTTCACAATGTTGTTGACGGGGAAGTTGTGTGAACGAGAAATCCGATACCATGTGATACCATGTGTCGTGTGTGTGTGTGTGTGTGTGTGTGTGTGTGTGTGTGTGTGTGTGTGTGTGTGTGTGTGTGTGTGTGTGTGTGTGTGTGTGTGTTTAATTTTAGTGGTATGAATCGTGACGCATTTATCAACGATGCCAAAAACATAGATTGGTCACCCGTGACATGTATTACTACAATTGATGAACAAATAGCAGTATTTAACTCCCTAATAACTCAGATGTATGATGTTCATGCCCCTATTAGGGCCATCAAAATCAAACACGTACCAGCGCCTTAGCTCACTGGTGAAATTACGAGTAAATTGCTCAAAAGCAAAAAGGCAGCTGCCAAAACGAGATATAAGATTCGACCAACTGACAACAACAAGTCAAAGTACATTAAACTCCGAAATCGCTGCAACGTGGTGTGTAGGGATGCTCAAAGACGCCGTATTTATGAATCTGTTCAAGTTGAGGATCTAGCTAGTGTTTGGAAATTCCTCAGGTCATTAGGAGTTGGTAAATCGAGATTTACCAACTCCTAATGACCTGAGGCCTTTCCAAGAAACTATTCCTACAAATCTAAACATTGATTCTCTTAATCAACACTTTTCTGCATCGTCCAATATAATTATATTTTAATAATTATAAAGATAATTTAAATTATCTTTCTAAATTAATACATCTTGACCTCTCCTCACCTTTTATCTTCTGTCAATTTACTACTTGTGATGTTAAGAAGAGTATACTTTCCATTACTTCTAGTGCTGTTGGAGTTGACTGCATTAGTCGTAACATGTTGATGCCTATCCTTGACTATATCCTACCTGCCCTTTGCTATATTTAAAATTTTTCAATCTCCAATGGTGCTTTTTCTGCCTTGTGGAAGGAAGCTCAAATTCTTCCTCGTCCTAAAAGAATCCAATCCAAAGTCCTTTTCTATCCTTCTTTTTCTATCAAAAGTCCTAAAGCGACTGGTTCATAACCAGATCAACTCGTTCCTCATCAGAAATGACCTGTTGAATCATTTTCAGTCTGGTTTTCGTCCAGGACACAGCACGGTTACTGCCCTTGTCAAAATCACTGACGATATACGTTTAGGGATGGTAAACGGTCAGTTAACTGTATTGACGCTCCTGGATTTCAGTAACGCTTTCAATACTGTCGATTTCGATATACTACTCGCTATCCTACACTCACTTAACATATCTCCAATGGTAATTGACTGGTTTCATAGTTACATGTATGATCGCCGACAGCGGATTCACCTCGAAGATAGCTATTCTTCTTGGTGCAATACGTCAGCTGGCGTACCTCAAGGTGGTGTCTTGTCTCCATTTCTTTTTACTATCTTTAGTAACTCTATATCTCAAAATATCACTACTTACTACCACCTCTATGCAGACGATCTTCAACTGTACTGTCAAGCTCCCCTAAGTCAACTAGCTGATGCTGTGGATACTACCAATAGCGATCTGCAACGAATATCGGATTGGAGTAAAGCTTACGGCCTTAAAGTGAACCCTCTTAAAACCCAAGTAATCGTCGTTGGTAGTTCCCAAATGATATGTAGAATAGATTGGTACTCACTTCCGCAAGTAGTTTTTGAAAGGGTGGTCATTCCTTTTAGTGACACCGTCAAAAATCTTGGCATTATGTTTGATACAACTTTATCTTGGAATGCTCAATTAGCTGCCACTAGCCGTAAAATGTTTTTATTTGCCGGTTCTACAAACTAAACGGACCGGACTAAAATTGCGCTCGCACAATCTCTCTTGCTTTCTATTCTCGATTACGCTGACGCCTGACCTAACTGAGGACCAGCTAAATAAACTTGAGCGTCTTCAAAACTTTTGTATCAGGTTCATATTTGGCCTACGTAAATATGACCATGTTTCTGAATATCCCGCTAAGCTTAAGTGGCTTCTCATTCGTCGTCGCCGGAATGCTCATATATTGTCCCTCCTTTACAGTATTCTGTTCAACCCCTCTTCCCCGCGCTACCTTTAGGAACGGTTTGCCTTCCTCCGTACATCCAGCAATAGTAGACTAAGGTCATCAGAGAATTTGAGAGAGATACACCATTGACTACAATCGGTTCCAGGTCAATAAGAACCTGTGGAATGGACGACAAGAAGACCAGACGAAGTTTACAGAATGCCGCCCAGCCCAACAGAATTCTTCAATTGGCTTCCCTAATGAAGTTGTTCCTGCCCAATTGCAAAGTCTGCCCGAGGTGTCTACCATTGATTACATCTACCTTAATAACCGTTGGGGTAGACGTTTAGGCATACGTAGTGTAGGACGGCCTGTTGCCAGGTAGAGTGACGACCTGCGAAAGGCGGCCGGAAGAGAACGGATGAGGGGAACTGAAGACCGATCTCAGTGGCGTGCACTAGAAGAGGCGCAAGCCTCTTCTAGTACACGCTACGTCCAGCAGTGGACAGATATAGGCTGATGATGATGATGAACTAGTAAAATACAGTTCACTATGAAAATTCTTTTCCATGACGGCTGCCACCACAAAAAAGCGGACGTCTTTCACTATGGGTACCAAATGAAAGGGCTTGACAAGTAGAACACAGAACACTTTAAAAATAACTAAGTAAAAAAAAAAAAACTTAAAAATAACATAATATGTAATAACAAAAACGGTTTAATTGTAAAAAAACATTCAGAATTATGTACCAAAAGATAAAATGAAATTAAGTCGTGAGGCGTAATCTGATAGAAATTTGACCCAATCCACTTTTTTTTTTTATTTAAAGAAAATAAAATAGAATCGTTTAACTAAACATATATTTTTACTCATTTTATGTGTTCAATCATTTACAGGCCATCGCGGCCTGTAAATGATTAAGCGAGCGAAGCGAGCTCAAGTCATTGCTTCAAATACAACCAATTTTCTTTCGTTTG
This sequence comes from Alsophila aescularia, assembly GCA_946251855.1. Classification (NCBI taxonomy): domain Eukaryota; kingdom Metazoa; phylum Arthropoda; class Insecta; order Lepidoptera; family Geometridae; genus Alsophila; species Alsophila aescularia. The sequence goes on from OX276377.1 coordinate 41,940,609, forward strand.
TTAGTTTGATTGTTGGTACTCCTCCACAGTAAAAACTGTGACAGTTTTTACAACCGATCTGGACAAAACTTGGTTACAGGTTTAACGGTTTTTTTTTAGTTTTTATTCTTCGTGTATTTTTGATCGAGGGGAGGTACTTCCTCCTAAAAGGGGGCTAGTGAATATCTCCCCCCTGCCCACCCCCCATTATAGCTAAGAACCATCTCGATCCCATCAGATTTCAATCAGACAAAATCGCATCAAAATTGGTTCAGTCGTTTAAGAGCTACGATGCCACAGCCAGACACATGGTCACACATACATACCCACCGTAAACTTATAACACTACCCTCTTTTCGAGTTCGGGGGTAAAAATGGAACTGGTGATGCCTGTGACAGATCCGATCATAGGCCTATATCGTTAGCAACGATTATTGCGAAGGTGTTGGATGGTATGCAAGATAAACAAGTTAGCATACATCTCGAGATACATGACGCACAGTTCGGTTTTAAGCCAGGGTTGTCAACAGAATCCGCTATATGTGCCATTGCTATACAAAAACAAAAAAAAAACAGTATGCGCCTGTTTTATGGAAATAAACTTCGAATTGAAACTAGTGTGCCAGCGGACCTAGTGTGTGTCTGTAATTAATTACTTAGACTATGGACAAGTAGCCTGATTAGGATAAATACTTAAATGAATAAATAAATTATGAATATAGGGCACTTTTGGGGGCAAAAGAAAATAAAAAATAATAATTGCATTCTGTACCGTGTGACATAACTAAATGTAAGGGCTTGTAGTTAGGTTCTTAGTTTTTTTTCTTATCCTTTTTGTCCCACTGCTGGGAAAAGGTCACCTCCATTTTCTTCCATGTATCTCGATCACCCTGCAGATCCGACCAACAGTCCTGCTACACATGTAGATCTTCGCGCCAGCACTTTCTCGGCCTCCCTCGGTCGCCGCCCATCTTGTGGCACCCACTGCGATACGATCTTGGCCCATCGGTCGAAATGCATTCGAGTCACTTGACCCTCCCCATCCCATTCTAATCTGGATTTCAATACATTCAGTTAATCCTTTCCGTCAACCATTTCAATCTTAATTATATTTTTATAATTTTGAAATATATAGTGTTTAATTTATTTCAGAAAATAGATGAAAATTGATCATTCCCCACTTATCTCAGAAAGAAACGAGCATAAAATTTTGAAAAAGAAAAGTATTTCTTTACAGAAAACTTAAAAAGTGTATGGTTTTAAAATGACGGTAAATCTCTCAATATTGTGAATTAAAATTAGTATATTCATCGTACTTTACACGTGAGTTTAACTTGGACTAGCTCGAATTTATATTTAAATAATTATGTTTAAGAATTTATATTTTTAAATTAAATTGTGGTAAACAATATAATTTTCAATCTGTCTTCTTTATTTCAACAACAAATACTATTGTGAGTAACAGTTTATATTATTAACAATTACGTTGTAAACTCGATAACTGTAAGCAAATACGCCTTGTTAACTTAACATTGTATAAACTTCGCAAAGTCTCGCAGAAACGAAGCGAACTCCGAACATACTAATTTTAATCTAAAGTAGGTCAGACAGTTGATTTATGTACAATTTAACTGACAAAGTGCCTAATTATAAAAATCTCGAGGGAAAAAAAGGGATTAGATCTCAAAAGAACCTAACTTATATACCCTAATCTACCTCGGTATGCCACGAAGCGTAAAAACTGTCTGCCTGAGATTTATAAACAACTAGCTGCGCCCCGCGGCTGCATCCGCATGAGCGATGATGGTGATGATAAAATGTATCATATGTGTTATTCCATGGCATAAGCTATCTCCATTCCAAATTTAATCTTAATTTGAGAGTGAAGTAAGATGATGATGGTGATGGTAAGTATCCTATGTGTTTTTTCAGGATATAGGATATATCCATTACAAAATTTCACCAAAATCCGTTCAGCCGTTTGAGAGTGAAGAATGATTATGATGATGACGATGATGATAAAAGTATCCTATGTTTTATTCCAGGGTATAAGCTATCTCAATTCCAAATTTTATCAAAATTCGTTCAGCTCTTTTAGAGTAAAGTATGATGATGACGATGATAATGGGGGTGATAACCCCCGACCTCCCACTCCCCTTTTATAGCTTGGAAGCTTCTCGATCACATCATTTTTCAACCCAAAAAAGCGCATCAGAATCGGTCTATTCGTTTGGGAGCTACGATTCTCACACCCCCTTCTCAACTCCCCCCTTTCTCGACCCCTCCTTTCTCGAATCCCCCCCTTTCTCGACTCCCCCGCTTTCTCGACTCCCCCCCCTTTCTCAACAAATAGCTAAGAACTATCTCGATTACATCAGTTTCTAAACAAAAAAAACGAATCAAAACATAAAAACCGCAGCTAAATCGGGCCACTCCCCCCCATTAACTCTCCCCCTTTTCTCAACTCCTCCCATCCCTCATATAGTTAAGAACCATCTCGATCACATCAGTTATCAGACATAAAAAACGACATCAAAATCGGTCCATTTATTTGGAAGCTACGATTCTCACCCCTTCTCCCTTGGGGGGGGGGGGGGCTTCGGGGGGTGGGGGGCTTCTCCCTTCGGGGGGCGGGGGGGAGGGCTTCTACCTTCGGGGGAGGGGGGGCTTCTCCCTTTTATGCTTCTCCCTTCGGGGGAATAATTTTTCTCCTTCCTTTTTCCTTCCTTCTTCTTTTTCTTTCAGCTTTCAAACCGAAAAACCGTATAAAATCGGTCCATTCGATTGAGAGCTGTAATGCCGCAGACAGATACAAATACAGTGATACACACCCTAAACTTATAACACCCGTCTCTTTGTTCGGGGGTTAAAAAGAAAACAACGATAAGCGTAATTCAAAATCATTGGCAGCAGTGTTTCTTGATCATTATGTTATACAACTCATCGCTATAATGCTTAATCATGTCATGCGCCAATTTGCAAAGTTGTGGGAAATGATGAAAAACGTTTTTCATCCTTAAATCTCACAATAACTTAAAAAAATACTTTCAAACTTCATTGAAGTTATTAGGAACAGACTACAAAAAATAATGGAAGTCTACCGAATAATAACAGTTTTATAAATGAAATAAATTCTGTTTACATAAAAATGATAAAACATGCGTTCAAATTTGGTTGTTGAACATAAAATCAACATTATGACAGCAAATATTTGCTCTGCTTGTTTTATGCTTTATTATGCTAAACGACATATTTACAATGCAAGTTCAAAATAATGGTATACTTATAAAAAATTAATAAATGACAATTAGTACTGCGCAGTAGAATATTGTAGTGTGCAGTATTACTAATCATTGCTTAACTTTTTATAAGTAAGGCCGTTAGTATGTTTTTCGTTTTGCAATGTTTTAAAGAGATCCTTTCTACCTGCAACATATTCTTGTTTATTTATATGTAATTGTTTACTCAAAAACGGTATAAATTAATACATTTCTAAAAAAAAACATTTTTTTTAGTAGGTACTATAAATTATTATTTTTGTCCAAAGATTTACTAAATAGGAGTCTTTTTTTTTTGTCTCCTAGGTATCTTATTTCGTTAAGAAAAGTTTCCAGCAGATGAATGGACAAACGGACAGACCGACGGACAGACGAAAGGACAGATGGACGGACAGACGTATGGTCAGACGGACGGATGAACTAAACAGCATTTCCACAACAATACGTTGCAGTTTGATTATTTTGGGCGTAAATCCTAAAACATTATCCAATAATTTTGCAATGCAGTGTACGTATAGTAAAATTTGTCTAACATTATCAGTAAAAATCTTAATTTATGGTTTACGGTAAAATGTTTCTGTCCACAAATCTGCATTATTGTCAATTTTTTCTACTCGCCATATTCATTATTATCATTAAAAAAAAAACATTTATTTATTTATTTGTAGCCGTCTTGCCTCACACAGAATCCGCCATATTGAAACTATGCACGATGTCAAGCGAATCCTGCACGCTGATTGGTCCAATTGAACGTGACATAATTAAGCACTGATATGTCCGGTGGCGTATAGCATTATTAGCATTTTTTCATCCATAACAACTCGTTTCTGATTATATTTTTAATTATTTTTTTCATTGGAGTGGTAAAGAGCTGCTCAAAAGACCCAATAATGCATAAAAGTGTATTTCGACCAAAGTGGCGCATGACATAATTAAGCATCATAGCGACGAACTGCATACTCACCTAATTAACAAACTTTTTATTATTTCGTTTCCATGGTAACGTAATTTCCGTTCTTTATTTTTGGTACCTTGGGTTACATTATTTCAATTTTCGCAGGGAACTCTAATTTTTTGAAAAATAAAATTTTGCCCATGTTACTCACTGATAATGTAGCTATCTACGTATAGGCGAAAGAATTTTTAAAATAGGTTCAGTATTTTTTGGGTTTATCCATTACAAACAATCAATCTTATCTTTCTTCTTTATAATATTAGTGTAGATGTCACGTTTGAGACCAAACAACTACCACAGAAAAATTACAAAAAAGTTATTTTGACATTGTGAATTACTTAAGCTCAAAATTGTCTTATTCACGAGAATTCATCTAACGTTCAAATATTTTGTCCCGAAGTGTAAGTAAACTCAATAGTTTGCCAATTGCTTTTTAATTGTAGTGCCGCTAAGTGCGCGGCGACCTTCTACGGCAGCTTCCCTCAAAACGTTGTGATTCTGTGAAATGTTGAGCACAGTTTCTTTGTACGATGAAGATTGTTTTTTTCATATTATATACTGTTGTCTGCATTCAGAATTCTAATTTAGTTGTATTCAATTAAAAATAAGTGTTCGTATTTTATGTGTGCCTTATTCAAACCTCCTTGAAAAATTAATTACAAACTCGATAATGAAATAAATATCTTCACCTCATTTATTTCTACGAACTTCAGCTGACACGATTAACTTTCTGTTTGCAGTTTTAATTAAAGCATTAGGAGTTAATGTAGTATTAGATTCTGATCATTATACATATAATTTGATAAAACATTTTTGGATTGAGAAAGTTTGAAAAGTTCGATTTCAATTTATATCATCATTTTGATGCGAGAATTCTGAGGTATTATTTAAAACCTTGTATGATTGTGTTACTTAACTTTTCATAGAGATTTACATAGAGAGTTTCTTTTAAGATTTCTGAGGCAATTTGAACGCAGGAATGCACTTAAACCTTCCAGCGTTAAAGTGACTTTTAAAGCATCTTCCGCGATATTGGAGCCAGCGAGCTTCAGTGGCGCAAGTTGTAAGCAAGCTACGGACAATGATTTTAATGTAACCTTATGAAATCTACTCTTGTTAGTCTAAAATAGTTGCATGTTTAGTTGTCCGTTACAAAAACATTAATCATGGCTCACATAACGACCTCCGCTGAGCCATAGAGTGGTACAACGATCGGTTGCTCGATGTTGGTTTCTAGCGGGTCCCTGCGACTTTCTTGAGGTTATTGGTTCAACTCGTGAGAGGCTCCATCTTCCAGTCAGGGGTTACTTTTCTTTCGCAACAGTTATTAGTTATGCGAGTTATTTGTCCTGATCATTGCCACTTCAACTTTCTAGGTTGGTAACTTTTGTTTGTGAAGATTTTCTCATTCTCGATCTTATCTCGCACTGAAAACTCAAGCGTAGCTCACCCCATTGCTCGTTGAGTAACTGAGGTTATGAATGAGGCCAAGTGAGACCATGTTATAGTGTTATACACACTGATTGAAAACTTTGGTCATCATGCTCAATCATATTTTTGACGAGAAAATGCTACAAAACTTTCCGAACACTGCCAGCCGAGATGGATTCGGTTGAGCTCCTTGTAGAAGCTGGGCCTACTGAAGTGGATGTCTGTCCTAGGTAAACGAGATGGTCTACAAGTTCGAGAGTATCGTCCACAACAGCACAGAATAAATAATAGTACAAAATAACTGCTACCGGTGTAGGTGAGACTTGGACATTTGACATAATTGTTGTCTTGACCATGTTCATTTTGAGACCTACCTGTTGGGAGACTCTGTACTAAGTTCCTCTAGTGAGTCCGATTAATGTCATAATCACTAAAACATCATATTTTATCGTTGGCAAAAGGTTCTGATACGCATTTTGCTATCGGATTTGTCACGTCTTCACCTGTCGTTCTACTGCTTTAGCTATTTCAATAATGTTCTTTGTTCATCTCTGCACTTACTACTGTTATGTGATTTAGACATTTTTCAACACAACACTTCTGTCATCTTTTAGTTTCTATTTCTGTTATTTTGTTATCAACAATGAAATAAGCATAGATAAAAAAAACAATCCCCGACCCCTCACTTCCCCCCCCCCCCATTCTAGCTAAGAACCATCTCGATCACATCAGCTTTAAAACATAAAAACCCGCATCAAAATCCGTCCATTCGTTTGGGAGCTACGATGCCTCAAACAGACACTATGATTCAATGATACATACATACATACACACACTAAATTTATAACACCTCATTTGAGTACGGGAAATAAAAATAAAATAAAAAAATTGCCTTTTGTAAGCAGAATTTTGATTTGAGTTGACTGTTTCAATATTTTCGCAAACATGGTACCTTCTATTCTTACAATTATACGAACGTCATTCATTAACAAGTCGTCGCTCCTAACGTCGCTCTTGTCCGTGTTCTTGCCACCATGTTCCCTTTGTTCCTATCAACGCTCCAGGACCGCCGCCGATGGACTGCCGCCGTCCAACGCCACCGCCTTTACTTTGCAGTTTCCAAACAAGAGCGCCGCCAACTACCATGATTAGCCCTCCGTAACTGTTATTATTTAACAAGAAAACTTACTCAGGCTCCGTAATCACGCCGCCTACCGCCCGCCGCCCGCCCTACGCCGCCGTTTGGAGATTCTGCCTAATTACTCGCTTTGTCTGCTAATTTAGACGGTGTAAATATTAATTCATTTATATGAGTTTCGAGGTAGTGAAGAATTAAAATGAAAGATGGACGTAAAGTGCTGCTAAATCCCTGAGTAACCTTAAGTCACGTATATATATAAATACTTTTCACACGACATTAGTTCTCTCTATGCAAAGATTTACTGGAAGATATTGCATTTACCGTGGTACTACTAGTACTAATGGTAGGACCACGGGTAAGTCGCGATACCTACTGTAGTTTCTAAGATTTCAGGTTATATTTAAACTGAGGTAATAGCATGGTTGTCTACAAACTGGTGCTTGGTTGCAAACTATAATTGGCATATAATTAACAGTATCAATACGACGATAATAACTCATTATGATCAAAATTTATAGCTGTAACAGACACTCTGACTTGGCTGTTACGACTAAGTACCTACTTCGTATACTGACCAGTCAGACCACTGCAACATTAGAATACGGGGTACTATCGTTAATTTTGTGATTAGGGCTAGAATGTCTTGCCCTGTGATTGGTCGGTATCCAAAGTAGGTTCTTAGTCGTGTCTGCTAAGTCAGAATGTCTGTTACGGCTATTAATAACCGTCAATGCGCAATCGATATGCGCAAAAGTTTATTAAATCCACAGATTACATCCTAGTAGTGTCCATGTTTAAATCATAGTTCTATCTACATCCTGCGGCAAATCATCTAATTATCTGGACTGAGATTAATATCATGAAATTGCTATGCGCGAATACGGCGGCCGGTCGTGGTAGACCTAATTTTCGTATTATAGACATTGGGATGAATTCAAAAATGTCGAAACATAATGGCAAATATTCGATTGACAACCAATTTCATATCTTTGACATAAGTTACAAAAAAGTTGTTAATTGTCGTCCATCAATGTAATTTTTATAGATATAATGGTAATTAATTTGGTTAATATTTATGAAAATGTTGAATTCAACTTACTAAAGCATACAAAATTAGAATTTGTGGCTAGAAGCGACATAGTATCGTGTGTTTAGTGCATACATCAATTCGAATCTGTATGGCGCGATATGCTTGCATTGGGCACAGTATTTGTGCGTGATGTTAATTTCTCATCACTAATCGTATCTGGAATAATAATTCAAATAAGGGATGAAATATTAAAGATAATTGGAACTTTAGAGAACATTTTTCTAATTCACGTAATTGACACTGATTCATTACACGACTAGATATAAATACATGACTTACTTAACACTTTTACATTACACTTTACTCTAATATTATAAATCAGAGAAGTGTATAGCCAATGTTGTAAACACGCTAATCAGAGCTAAGAGTTTTGAAAATTAATACTCTCTTAACGAGTGGAAAACTTTACATGCGCGATGCAGAACTCCATACATTAGAACTGTCAGTCCATACAATATATTATAAAATGCATAAAAACCGACTAGTGCCATCTATCTTTTACCTTTAGAAGTATGTGTGTGTGTGTGTGTGTGTGTGTGTGTGTGTGTGTGTGAGTGTGTGTGTGCGTATGTTTGTTACTATTTCAAGTTCAAACGACTTTGGTTTATTTTGGAACGGATTTGTATGAAATTTGGTACCAGGATAGCTTATATCCTGGATTAATACTCGCTACTTTTTATCATCATCATCATCATCATTTTAATCCATCGTCATAATCCACGCTGGTCAAACCGCGGGGCGTAGCTACAATCAAATATTTTCATAATATGTATGCTTATAAACACTTCCCATATCAAAGAAAATTTAACAGACAAAACAAATTGTAAACATATGCCATAAGCAAACATCTTACGAAATCACAAAGTCATCTAATGTACCCAAAGAGGCACACAATAAAATACCTAAAACAATGATTCCGTCCCGCGCCGATAATATTGAATCAGTTGTCTTTATTAACAATGCAAATAGTGCAGCAATGCTAGAGTCTAGCTTCGTAAATGCAGCAACTTACTACCAACATAGAAATTAAATTAGATCAAGCAATTCTAATTCATAAATCTTAGGCGGCAAGGCTCATGGAAGTTGTAAATTTGAAATGGTAAGCTTGTACAAAATTGTTTGTGAATCCGAACTTATGCAGAGAGCTAGTGTTTACAGGGATCGTTTGTTGCAGCTTAATGTCTGTACTTTAGATTGTCTTTTATCTTTTTTTTTGTCTTTGCTTCTGTCGCATCATGCTGTTTGCTTAGTAAATATTAAGTAAACAGTAGCGTAATTTGATCAATGCACGTGTCAAAGACCAGTACCTATTAAATAGTTAATATAAGTATAATTCTTCTTTTCTTTTTAGGGGTTATTTTTGATGAACTCTTTCTTCAAAAAGCAACCCCAGAGAAAGTGGACTTGGCAAAGCCCCGATGGTGCGACTAAAAATGAGATTGACTTCACCATGACGGACATTAAGCACATGTTCAGGGATGTCTCAGTGATTGCAAGGTTCAATACCGGTAGTGATCACCGACTTGTTCAAGGCTCCTTTAATATCAACCACAAGCTTGAAAGATGCCGTTTGGTGAAGTGTATGCTCCGACCTAAACTGCTTCAGGCCGCTGTTGGATCAGAAAAGTTTCAACTCAAGTTGGAAAATCGATGACGTGGATGAGGAACTCCAAAAAGTTGTGGGAATCCTTAGGAAGGAAGGTACTAGATTTTATCAACTGCAGCATACGGGCACGAAGTCTAACATCTCGGATGAGGCTCTTCGGCTTATGGACGAGCGATGGAAGCAACAGCAAGCCAATCCGTCACAAAAAGGGATCTTAATCAAAAAATTAGTAGGCTGGTGCAACTTGACTTCCAATGCTCAAATAAACGCCGAAAAAAAGGCAATTGAGCAAAATTGGGGGTCAAAAGTCTTCGCGCAGCAATTGAATAAATACCATCTGACGAAACTTAAGACCAATAATGGCACAACCGTCGTCTCTAAGCCATAGATCTTTTCTGAGATTGAAGACTTTTATAGCCGATTGTACGATTCGCTTGCTTCTAGACCCGAACTCAGCACAGAAGATTCCCACCTGACCTGCCACTACACTGACAAACTGCCTGACGTCAGTCTAGACGAGATTGAGATGGCGCTTAAACAACTTATGAATGGAAAGAAATCAGGTGAGGATGGTATAACTTCAAAAAATTTGAAAGCAGGGAGAAAACTTATACTTCGAGAGCTTTAGGGGTTATTAAGCACCGCTCTTAACAGTGGAAGAACTCCAGAGGCATGGAGAAGGAGTTTGGTAGGACTCTTCTTTAAAAAAATCGATAAAACTCTTTTAAAAAAATACCGACTTGTTTGTTCTTGAGCCACGTCTATAAGTTGTTTTCTAGGGTCATCTCAAATCGTCTTACAAGAAGACTTGATGAATTCCAGCCTCTTGAACAGGCCAGGTTTCATGGAGGATTTAGCACCGTAGACTACACATACACACCTTGAGGCAGGTTATTCAGAAGCCTGAACAGTATAGCCGACCCCTGTATTTTGCTTTTGTGGACTATGAGAAGGCCTTTGACTCCGTTGAAACCTGGGCGATTCTGGAGTCTGCAGCTTTGTTAAGTGGACTGGCGATACATCAAAGTGCTGAGGTTTCCGTATGACGCCACGACTAGTACAAAACCAGCTGCTGGTTTTGTACGTGTCGAAGTACAAAACCAGCAGTCTAAACATATTCAACTGCGCAAGGGAGTGTGACAGGGGGATGATCCCCAAAACTGTTCACTTATGCCCTGGAAGATATGTTTAAGACGCTGGATTGGAACGGAATGGGCTTTAATATTAATGGCGAGAACATCTCACACTTACGATTTGCCGATGATCTTGTATATCCTATCGCTGCAAGACTTGCAAAGTATATTGACCACCATATATAATGCTTCTCGACGGATCGGTATCGGAATGAACATAGATAAGACCAAGATCATTTTCAACGATCTAATTGATCCGGAACCGATTCTAGTTAATGGTGTGCCTCTTGAAGTTGTCCAACAATATGTTTACCTTGGGCAAATATTGCAATTGGTCAAGAAAAACTTTGAGAAGGAAGCAAACAGAAGAATTCAGCTGTTTTGGGACCCAAGTTTTGTCAAGTCTCCTCGTCGTCCATAACACAGTGCCTGAAGACAAAATTCTACAATCACTGCGTCCTACCAGTCATGATCTATAGTGCCACAACGTGGACAATCACGGTCAAACTAGTCCACAAATATAAGATTGCTCAGCGAGCTATGGAGAGAGTTATGCTGTGAATTTTGAAGGACAAGATTCTTCATGAAGATATCCGACGGAGAACTAAGGTAACCTACATAGCTCAATGGATAAGCAAGCTAAAGTGGCAGTGGGCTGGTCATATTTCCCGAAGAACCGATAACCGTTGGGGTAGTTCGTTAGGCAAACGAGGTGTAGGACGCCCTGTGGCCAGGTAGAGTGACGACCTGCGAAAAGCGGCTGGCAGAAAATGGAGAAGAGCTGAAGACCGAGCTCAGTGGCGTGCATTAGGAGAGGCCCACGTCCAACAGTGGACGGATATAGGCTGATGATGATAAGTGCGACTATAATAAATTAAAAAAAAAGCTTTTATGCAGTAGCCGTGTAATGTCACAAAAACCAAACGTGTGTATCAAATTTCAGCCCGATAACTTCAGTGGAAGTGGGTGAAATATTGATTGCGAAATTCCAAGACATATACATACAAGTGAAGTTAAATAAAAGCTTCTAAAAATCAATTGCCGCTTGTATGTATATAGGTGTGCCTGATCATCAGTAATCGGAGTAGGCAGAATGATTTGGGGTCAATCATCTCAAACGTACATAATAATATGGACATGCCTCCGGGATTCCGGTATTATAAAATTCTTTAGTAATTTTTACCGGGATTTCAAAATTATTACATGGAAGAGTAACGTAAGAAGGTATGTTTATTTTTTCTTAACATTTGCATTCTAAAAAAACAGTGGTGTTCAAAGACTTCAAGTAAAAGCCGAACAAAGTATAAACGGGATCAGAGTCGTAATAGCTACACCTATAAAAATAACTCGGCAAACAGGGTATTTTATCACCATATCTTATACCGTGTACGCATAATGGTTGCGATCAATCAGAACAGAGTAACTTGGATTACTCATGTACTTTTTTTTTCAGGACAATGCGCGCGCGCTCACATCGTATGTAGCTCTCACTCGCTTACTTCGGTTCGTGGAGTGCGTTTCTTTCTTTTGGAAACATCAAGTCAAACGTGGATTTTACCCTGCCTAACAAGCCACACAGTCAACACTGTCAAGTCTGTGTGAAAACACAGTCTTCTGGAATCTACTTAAAAACGACGGATTTAGCATTTTATGGAAACGCATAGGCAGCAAACAAAAAACTAACATTCTTATTTTTATTCGCCAGTTAAATAAAAATCTATTTGAAACGTTTTACAAACGCATCTTTTAAATTTCAAATGTAGTAGTAAATACATCACTACTTTAATACATAAAAACATAATATTAACCTCATTCCCTTAAGTATCGGAAAAAAAGGCATGTCCATGTTATGACATCATGATGTGAGTACGAACAATTATTGTGCCTACTCCGATCACTGCTCATCATATTGTGTAACCACAATTAAGAAAACGACAAAAAGTAAATAATAGGATATACGTTTTAAAGCTACATTATCAGAAAATAAAATTAACCATTAAAATTTACATTTTTCAGGGTATGAGAGGTCTAACTAGACACGTGTTCCCTGAAAAATGTCAAGAATATTTAGGGTTTATGTTCATCGGGATATATTTTTATTAAAGCCACACATAAATTAAAATGTTATTATTCATTCGACATTTACTCAATATATGAGTCTAAGCCACAATTACAAAAAATACCTTCTTAATTTAGTCGGATATCTTATATTATATGAAGTAGGAGGACCTTCATCAGAACTCATATTGTCGAGAGTAGGCGATTTGGGTGCGGAATCAAATTACATCACTGAATATTCTTGGTTTTAACAAAAACAATATAATTCTCAAATAACCCCGTTTGAACAAAAATTGATCTTCTAATGGCCTTATTGCAACAGTTACTCTACAAATTAAATGAACATAAGCGTAAATCACTCTGATTGAGATAATAATTAGCGATTCGTCACTGATACGGTGCGCTGACGTTTTCTCCTTGTGAAAGATGTCCTCACAAGATGGTCGTCCCGCTACCATAGACGTGAGGCTTCGCTAGAGTGACTGACAGTTCACTCTGACATCAAAAGTTAGATGGCGCGCCGTCATATACATACTTTGTAGATACTTTTGAAACAACATTACTCAAAAAGAGCCGACATCCGGCCTAATTGCGGAAAAGATCCCGCACGCCAAGTAAATACTTTTGTTCCTAAGCGCTCCGACACATATTTTTTTCTTGTAAAGCTAGAAAACGACTAAAGTTTATTAGTAAGCCAATCAAAAACAAATAACTGACGGAAAAACATAAAGATTTCGAACTTGATAGACTGTCCAAATGGAATGTCAGCCAAACCATTTGTAGGTTCCCTTGACTTTTCAAAGTCATATTACGAATCGTAGAACTCGTAATAGAAAGCTAACAGTATCAATAAACTAACGCGTACGTCTCACGCGAATGCATAATCAGCGTTCAGTTGACCTTTTACCTACTGCTAATTCATGTTCTGTGATTACGACTAAAGAAAGACCTATTTGTATGCATGCAAAGTTTTTAATGTTTGGAGCTTAATCTTAAAAGTGTTTCGGAATATAGTTCTTACACATCATACAAAATTTGAAAACTTAATATTCTCGTGACACGATCAATGCAACTTGATCGAAACGTCGAGGTAAATAAATATTAAGTTTTCAGCGCGATTAAGTCCCGTTTAAATATTTAACTATGTGTTCGAATCGCGAAAATTTAAAAGTTACAATTGAACAAATTTGTCTGAACAAAATAAAAATATGTAGCTTACTTCCACCAAAACTGTAAATCAGACAAATGATATATGGTAAAATTAAATTATAACAAAAGTAAAACCCCCGCTATACAAACCCTACCCAAATTGAACTATTGTAAAATATTAATGAAATGAAATATAAGGCCAGAAGGCCAGAAAAAAACACTTATATATTTATAAACATATTGTTACGCCGGGCGATTCTTAGAAAAACAGTAGGTACTAAAATGACGCAATACCTACATTTATAGGAACATTCTGGAACACACTAGTCGAGCGTAGGTACCTACAGAAGTTTCCAGAGCGCGCGGTAGGCCTACGGGCGCGGCGACATCAAAGGTGCCGCCGGCTTTAAGTACCTACAGGCGCAGCGCGGCGCGGCAACTCAAAGGCGCCGCCGACCTTGAAAGTTCAAAGACCTACCGACTACCACTAGTACATACGAGTAGTTATGAGTACATTCTGGAAACTTACGTCGCGGTATAAATAGGGCGCACATCGACTACCTGGGACAGTACTGATTTGGCTGACGAAACGAAACAATCAAAGTGATTCGAAGCGAGTATTCAGTGATAATTGATAAGAGTGCACAGTCAAGTTAAAGAGTGTTTGAGCATTATTTGTTGGATTAATTTCTTTTTGTGGTTTTTCGAATAATGGTGTTAATTTTTTGTGTAATTAGCGTGCAATTATTGTATCCAAACTCCAGGTCGTAACAATATAATATATATACACAATAAAAACATATACCTTGATCCAAGTACCAAACGTCTGACATCAATACGACACGTTTCGCCTCTGCACGAGGCATCTTCGGGCGATGTTGACTCGTCGAGTGCTGGACTGAGAGTGACTAAGCAATAGTGACAAATCCCCTTATATAGGCTACGCGCCTGAGCCAGTGCGACAGCACCACTGCACCGCCGCGCACCAGTCTGAGCCGGCTTAAATCACTACGATTTCACAGCGGTCGCGCCACTATTGCACCATATTTAACGCATATCCAGTGAAAATACGCAAGTGTTGGTTTACGGTAAATTTTACATGGTTTTATTTTGTTCATTTTAAATGAGGATATCCGAAAAAAAAAACGCCTGAAATAAACTAAATTTGACTGTTTAACTATTATATTTCCAGTACATGTAGTTCTGTAGTCATTTTGTAACCATAATTCCATTTACTTTTTCGCAATTCAAATATCTAAAGGTGAACATTTTATTGTTTAATCAAATTTAGAAGATATCTCTTTGTTATATATTTGAAGGGATTACATTAATTAAATACGAAGTTCCATAACATTTCATCTAACATTTTAGCAGTTGTTATTAATGATATCTGAGATTTCTAATTATTTAATCTTCATGGACAATTACATAAATTTTAAGCAAAGAAAAAAACATTATTTTCTTAATCTACATGTAGAAGTACTCTTCATGGACCTAATTAATTTCAGTTTATCTTTCTTGAAATTAACTTTAACAAGTTAACTCATTAAACGCTGTCTTAATCCGAAAAAAGAAGTGTTTGAATTTCAGACATTCCATAAAATTAAGATATAGATCTCTTTTATGTTATTTAAAACATAAAATTATTTTATTAACTTCATGAATTTAACATAATCCTTTCTAATAACATTTATTTAAATACTCTGTTCTGTGAGTAAGAATAACGCACATAACAGAGTAAGAATGTGTGTAAGAATAACAACGGCTTCGTATTGTTCTGCGTTATTCGTCTCTCCATTATTAAGCAATCTGAAAAAATAGCTTTAAGCGATAAAATCGGCCTTTGTTACACTTATTGGTTAACGCATTTTGTTTATTTATTTAAACAATTTTTAAAATAGAAAGCTTGTCTATATATCTTTATGGTGTAAACAAGGTGAGTCAAAATGATAGATACCAATGCACCGTATGTAGGGCAGGGCTTCTTATTACAAGGGGGCTAAACGGAGGCTTATCTTACATAGTTGTCTGTCCCAGGCTTTCTATCTTATAATGCATTCAATAGTCATAGTTAACAGTCGGTCTGTCGCGCATTTATGTAATAGCGTCGCTGAAGACTCCAGAATAAAAACAATTTAAAAATAAGTAAAAGTCTCTAATTTAACAAGCAATAATTTTAACATTTTTATAAATTAAAAAGGAGTAACAAAAATACGAGATAAAAATAATTATAGAGATTTATTTATTTATTGTTTTAGACGTATGTAGTTATAAAAAAAATGGGAAACAGAATAGTCTCTCATTGGACATGTTACAAGTAGAACAGTTTCTTTATATTGTTTTCTTTTATTGTTTTTATTATAACTGTATATGCAAACAAAACTCTGCAAAAACATACAAAGAAATATATCAACTTTTGCCGATAAAAGTTTCCCTAAAATAATTTTTCAACCCAGGCTGCTCTTCAACTGGTACTGGGGATCAGACTCCTGGTTTTGATCAAGAAGATAAATATCCTGGCATTCTTGTACTGAAACAAGATATTTATCTTCTGGATCTTCCATTTCATGTTCAGTCATTTCACACGGACATTCAAAATCTGCGTTTTCATCCTCTAACCAGCCTAAAATCTATTGTTTTTCCTCCGTTCCTGTACCAGTTGAACTGAGGGAATAAATCAATAAACAAACAATACATTAATACCCACATGAAATGTATAATTTATTAAAAATGTAAACAATTTTCAACACAATTTTACTTACGCGAGTTGTCTCGTGGGGTCTTTGAAGGCCCCGTGCCGAATAAATAGCTGTGAGTGATGGACCACTCACAGCACTTGAGCGCAAACTAATATTTGTTGCAATGTGCATCAACTGTAAAACCCTTTTAGGAAGATACCTACATAATTTTCTGTGAACCAAGGATAGTTTAAGGTGTGAAAATTTTGTAATTCTTTATAAATGGGACATTGAAATTACCCGCGTGACGGTTCGAGGGTTTAGTACTTTTTGAATTTTGATTGAGTAAAGTTACGGGAAAATTCACAGTCTAGGTTGTTAACGGTAAAAATCAGTTAACGCTCCCATGCGTGCTACTATAGTAGGGGCGGGTGGCTGAACAATTAAAGAGACAGAATAAATAACAAGTAAAGTTATTATGTACATACAAAAACCCGACTGTGAACAAAATTATTCAATAAGAGCTGACCGCCCGCAAAATTAATCACACTAATATTATAAAGACGAAAGTTTGTATGTATGTAAGAGTTTGTGTATGCTTGTTACTTATTCCCGCTTAAACAGCAGAAGAAATTTAGATAAAATATGGTACGGGAGTAGCATATACTCTGGATTAACAAATAGGCTACTTTATATCCCGGAAAAAAGTATAGTTCCTGAGGGACGCGGGTGAATCCGCGGGGCGCAGATAGTATTTATATAAATTATATTTTCCTTTTTACTTACATATTTTACTTTACTTTAATTGTTGCAATTGCAACATTAGCCTAAAGAATTAACATTAACTTGAAGAATCTAAAATTGAAAATTTTGTAAGAAGCTTAAAAGAAAATTGCTACTGTTTAGTTATACTCGTACGAGTTGTATATTTTTGAAAAATGGTCTTTTAAATATCTGTATTTTGGTAACTCACTCGATAGGTTTTGGTAAATTTTGTTTCGTCGGAAATACAATATCCTGCTGTTAGCTGCCATATACTATGTTCGTTTATTTACAGGATAAAATGTACAAAAAACAAAAGTTCATTGTAAAATATAAATAAAAAAACTTAATTATTTACACAAAACTATCTAAAAGTCCTTCGTAGGAAGGGAAAGTGCCCAAAATGCTGGCTGCATTGCCACGCTGTATTGCAATACTATTTTTTTGGCCTAAATCGGAGCCAGCATTCTGATCACATGTCACCTCCACCAAACGTTTTGCCAAGTCCCTGTAAATTTCGTGGCCGCCTGGCCCCCACGGACCCAAATGGCACAAACATGTAACCCCTGTCAAGGTTCTCATATTTGCGCCGCTTGAGGTTTACTGTTTTGGTTGCAGCGCCGCCAGCCCGAATTGTTGTCCGTTTAGGCTGTAGGCTGTGCCTAAGAAACGTACAAACATACATACAACTCAAACACGTAACTATCCTCAGTCAGATCATATGTGTATTTATTACACATATGGTCAAGTTAAGAAACAATATTAAATCGAGTTTTCTTTAACAGCGAACAACTGTCGCAGCGAAGAGAAAACAGAAAACAAAAATGTACGTAGTTGCAATAGTACGAGTAAATGACAGATTTATAATTGTGAGTTTATTTTTTCCTGAAAATGAAATATTTATAATATATATTATATTATAAAAATAATTATAAAAATATATATTATATACTTTTAAATTTAAATTAAGTACTTATAACATGAGCTGACCTGGTTTTATCGCTCGCGAGCGTAATACGAGTATCTACGTGTCCTACTATCTACCCTTCAAAGTTGTCCTATCTGTTCGCTTAGAAGCCATTACTTCGCAACGATTATTCAAATGACGACACGGCAGAGAGTATAATGCTATGCACATAATTTGTTACATTAACTACTCGGATGAAAAGCAAATGAATTGAAAGCTTGCAAATATTGAAGTGATTCATGACAAGTATTTAGGGCAGAATAAGGTGGTAACTCTTTGACATCTTTCAATTCTTCTTCTTCGTGTCGATAGTACATTTTTTATTTATTATATATCCACTTGGACCAGTAAGTGGTGAATTCTATGGCATTATAAGTGCACTCATAAAGTTTTTGCAAAATGCAACAGTAGGGACATAAAGGACACTCCAGCACAGAATAAATAATAGACTCAAGCAAGTGTGGCATGGTTTGCATGCATTTTTGACTGGTCAGTCATGCCACACTTGCATAGGTTGCTCCTGCAGCGTTCAACCTAGGTACGGAGTCTGGTTAAAAGGATGTTCATGGCCAGTGATAGCCCCTTTATTGATGTTATGAAATCATCAGGTGGTTTATGCCTTGTGGTCCACAGGTTAAGTCGGGCATCTTTTAATTCACTTGGAGCAACAGGCGTTACTGTTTTCAGGAAACTGTGTTTTTTAGTCTGTTGGGGGAAGTTTGAACATTAGGTAAAGAATGCCCGTTATCTGCTTCTTGTTTTTTTAGAATCTCTGCGGACATAGGGTGGAGCGATTCCTGATAGAGGGTACAGAAGTGTCAGGGGAGTTGGTTTCAGCTATTCTGTTACAATGCGACTGGTCTCATTGAGCACAGCATCCACTTCCCTTACGTGGTTAGAACGATGCGACACTGGGCATGCGTACTCCCCTGCAGAGAAGCTTAGTGAGAAACCTGATATTTGGAGTACCTGAGGAGAGGATCCCCGTGTCGTAGATGTAATACAGCATCGCAGGTTATTCCTAGTTCCAAATTTAGCCGTGGTTTTCGGACAGTGAGCTTTAAAACTTAATGTTCGGTCTATTGTTACAAAGAGATAGGTGGGCGTACAGCAGTGTTTAATAATAATACTCTGCCATGAGATGTGAAGAGGGCGATTAAATTGTCACTTTTGCAATTGGAAGTCACAAGATTTCGTCTTAGATGGATTAGGCCTTAGGGCATTCACGTCATTATATTTTCCGAGGTCCTCCAGGGCATGCGTCGGCTTCTCTTCAGATTCTTCAAAACTGAGTTTTTGTGCGGCCAGTGCTAAGTCATCCGCATATATGAACATCTCTGTGAAGAGCCTTCCAAGTCAGTGTTTTGAGTAGATATTGAACAGCTGCGTCTACTTCTGGTACATACATGCTGAAAAAATAATAAAAGTCTGTATTTAAAGATTATCCTACAAAAAACACAACAATTGGACAAACGTCTTCATTAATTCGCACAAAAAATGAATTCTCGCATTTTATTCAACAATACTAGGTACAAGCGAGCGCAATTTGTCATCATATAAACACTTCCAGGCTGAAGGCACAGAATAAATAATAGTACAATTACTCATGGCAACGAACCTCCGCCCCGCACCCGGCGCGCGCCGCCTCCCGCATCGTCTATCTATTCCTTTCTTCCGAAAGTAAACAAGTATTTAATAAGCTAATTAATTGCATCGCACGCGCCAGTCACGTCAAAGGTCACGTCAGGTCACGGTCACGGGTGTTTCGTTTCGATCGTACGTACCTACGCCGCTGTTTGATTACCATCGCGATGGCTTTTCAATTTTTACCACTTGAATACACTACAAAAAAGTTATTTAAAACTTCTTCGGACGACTCTGTCGTCAATGCTGAATGGCGATCTGCAAGGTGTTTGGTTTTAGCAGGACGGCCAAACACCACACTAACACAGAATATCAGGACTACCTAAACGACCACATCGGAAACCGTTAGAATGGTCGTGGTGGACTTTCTATGGAACAAAAAAAGTGGTGTATTTATGTGAGTGAACCGGACACTACAAAGAAACAGGGTACAATTCAATACATACCTACCTAATAAATTAAGGAATTTTGCCTAAGCCCGTAAAATAATGAAGGAAAAGTTTGAATTAACCAAATAATGTATATTTATGTAACATTTCCTATTTTATTATGTTTGTAGCTTACCTACGTGCCTTCGACACAGAATAAATAATACCACAAGTACCTTTGCGTATCTTGTTTACAACTTTTCACTAATAAAGTGGTCGTGCGATAGACGAGGTAATAATTGAGCGTGAAGAAAGAGCACGAAAGATATGTTTTCACTACTCACGCGCATGGTGTGATTTCATTCATTATTCTTTGCATAGTATTTTTTGTTTGTGTCCATAATTTATGAAAGGATTTCCGAAAACTTTAACATTTATTAAATTCTACACTGTTAAGTATTCAAAAGTTCTGACTGCATATTTAGATTGCAATGCCAGTGCTGTACGGCGCAATTATTATTTTTTGGTAATTTGAAATTAGTGGTTTTGACGTGATGTGCAAACAAACATACAGACAAAAAAACAGATAGACACGATTATAAAAAATTTTGTTTTCTTGTTCTCTAGCTTATTATAAGTACCCTAAAACTTATTTTTTAATTATCTTGTGTGTAGACTTTTTCGTTCTTATTGTTTTAAGTATAGATAGGTATATTAGATAGATCTTAATTCCTTCAGGCGTCAATAGGTTTGTAACGATTGCTCGGCTTCTTATCATCGGATTGAGATATAAGTACATAATATTAAGTCAAAAGCTAATCTACCCATTAGTGGAAACCGCATTTTAATCGGTCCATAGTTTTCACGTAATGCGTGAACATAGAAACCGACAGACAAACTGACAAACGTCATATAAAAAAAGTTATATGCTAATTTGGTAGCTTATTTTAAGTCCCCTAGGCAAGAGACCTGATGGTATGACTTTAATTCCTTGGAAGATGGGACGGCCTTTAGTTTGGGATGCAATTTGTGTTGATACCTTGGTGCCGTCTCATTTTCCAGAGACAACAATTCGGGCTGGCGGCACTGCAACCAAAGCAGAAAACCTCAAGCTGTGCAAATATGGGAACCTTGACAGGGGTTACATGTTTGTGCCGTTTGGGTCCGTGGGGGCCAGGCGGCCACGAAATTTACAGGGACTTGGCAAAACGTTTGGTGGAGGTAACATGTGATCAGAATGCTGGCTCCTATTTAGGGCAAAAATTAGTATTGCAATACAGCGTGGCAATGCAGCCAGCATTCTGGGCACTTTCCCTTCCTCCGAAGGACTTTTAGATAGTTTTGTGTAAATAGTTAAGTTTTTTTTATTTATATTTTAAAATGAACTTTTGTTTTTTTGTACATTTTATCCTGTAAATATATTCTTTTTTAGGCCATTTTCTTTATATTCATTATTCAGACATTTTGTAACCTACTGCTACATAGATAGAAATCTACCATCTCATTACAATGAAGCCAAATTTTATTTTTGAAATCTCAACATATTTCATTATTAGATTGTATTACTAGGGAGCAAAATAATATTTTGCCGGCGAGGGCGCTATTTTGAATTGCTATCTTGTTTTTTTTTGCTATTTTTATCCAGACCGAAGCAGAGTAAAGGATTTTAGATTATAATCCTGAACGTAGCGACGGATTCAATATAGAACGCCTAAAAAATATTTTGCGTCTGAGTGATACACTCAACTTTTTATCCCCCTCTATGAGAAAAACATATAAAAGGCGCTTGTAGTAACTTTAAAGCTCCTATATATATTTATTTGCAAGCACAAATAAACCCCCCCCCCCCCCCCTCCACCCCCACCCTCCATTAGTAACCATATATGCTAAGAACCACCTGGTTTACTTCAGCATTCAAACATAAAAAACTGCATCTTAATTGGTCCATTTGTTTGGAAGCTAAGATTCTCCCCCCCCCCCGTCCTTCTTCCCATTATAGCCGCATTCTCACCGCGCCCGCGCTATGTGACCCAATTTGTACCGCGCGCTCACATTGGTCTAGCCTTCATTTATTTCGTTATAGATACAAGTATATAGCAACTTTTCGGCTTAATAATATATGTCTGGATAGCTTCCACGGGACATAGTTTGACTTTGGATCTTTAGTACCGGAGTTCAAATCCCAACTGGAGTGTTTACATTTTACACATTAAAAATAAAATGTGATGACATATTACTTGAATATGGCCAAGCTCAGGCGGAAAGAGCTGACGAGCCACGGAAATTCATTACTGCCCCCTTTGAAAGTCTTGAACAGAAAAAACCTACTTTGCTCCCATTTTTCCAGGAACCAATCGGTGTTTTTCGAATAGATGGGATGAAAATATATTTATTCCCATTGTTAAATCAATTGGTAACATCCACTGTTCTAATAAAACAGTTATCGTAAAGGTAAATTTAACTCGTGGTATATTCTAGATGTGGGCGTTTATTTGCTGATTTCTCGAAAAATAATTTTAACCTTTGAGTTGTGATCTCGTCATTCAATTTCGCTTGTCTTTTTCTTCGTGTTATGAATAATATTGTGTGTAGTTTTAAAAAAAAACTAGCAAATGTGTTGTGTTTCTGACTTTAGTAGGTTACCATATTAGTAAAAACTTTTGCTGTTAGCATTTTGTAAATATGTTGACCTACCTATTTTAACCTTTAAAATAAAACGAAAATTCTAAGTAATGCAATAACTTACGTCAAACTAATCACGACAAAAATGAATGCAGCATTTCAATTTTATCTCCTTAATCTGTATAATCTGTTTGTCTTTCCACTGATACTTCAAAGCTGGGAGCAGAATAAAAATAATACTAGAGTATAGAAGGGAAACTCCAAGATGACAAACAAAAGGCGGTGATTGACTAATAGAGCATTGATTATCTCTATTCTTCTCTACATAATATAAAACTAAGTCACTTTCCGCATCCGTCTATCTGGCTGTTTGTTTAGCCGCTAACTCCTCCTAAACCACAAAACGGATTTTGATCCAGTTTTTACCATCAGTTAGATAATTTTTCACGGAAGATTTATGTTTATAATAAAATCTAATTCAGTTTTTATGTAAGAAGAAAAAACAATATTTTGCAACCAAGTCGCCGAAAAGTAAATTTAATGGCTTACGTAGGCTAAACCTTAATATATATATAAAAATCATGTACTACTAGATAATTGTATTTCTTCTAAAAATCTTAAATAAACGTAATTACATATATCTATCTGTTACGATCGTCTCACAGTAACCATTTCTATCATTAAAACATTAATAAAAAATTGCGTTACTTGCAACGTTATTTTCTAGAGCTCTTTGTGCTAAACTGTATTAATACTTATCAATTTCAATATCACACTAATCTTCTTCATTTAATGTAGGTAAATTCTGCATTTTCCAACGTACTTTTTTGAGAGAAGTTTGAGTGTTATGACAATGTATTTGCTAAATGAATTCAATAATAAACTAATAGTTAGTAGAAGAATTGTCTGCACGACCAATTCTTCTACTAACTATTAGTTTATTCTGTGGTGTAATAGAGCAGTTAAAAGGCGCGCGGGTGCGGGCAGTCCGCGGGCGTGTGTGGTCTAAAAAAATAAAGGGAAACCCTTAGCTACCAGAGCGAAGCCGGGGCGGGTCACTAGGTTTATAACAGAATTAAGTACATTCTGTCTACTTCCTCAGTTGTCAGATGTTTCCATGATCGAAAATGATTGAAAATTTGTTTTATTTTATTAAAAGCTTTTATATCATTTCGAATGTTTGTATGTATGTTTGTATAGGTCAAATCTTGCAAGTTGAATTATAACCTCTTGCTTTTATCAAAATGTTGTTTTTTTAAATTTTGATCAGTTCCGATGACAGAGCATTATTATGGTAAGGAGGACCTAAATCGACATCCAGGATTAGCTCCAGATAAAAAACTCTTCAACGGTCAACAGCACAGACACAAAATGTTGTGTACGAATTTCATTATAATAGCCAGCTGTAAGTTTTATGGTTAACAACACTGACACGAAATGTTGTATACGTATTTAATTTTGATAGATCGTTATAAGTTTCACCATGACATGGCTGCACTGCATAAAAGCTTATATTTTTAGATGTTTTTAAGTTAAGATAATTTAATTAACTTATTTGTAGTCACCACAGTTATACGGAAGATACGATGATAATATTGTCTTTCATTAGGTAGTACATGCATCTATTTACTACAATTATTTGCTATAAATCGTATAACAAAGATAGATTTCTTTGAGTGTTTGCTTCGGCAATTTTTAAATTCTCCTATTCCTAGTTCTTTGGTTAGGGTTGTCGTTAGTTCTTTACGTAACACAATACGACAAAGGCACGAGCGCGGCGCGAGCTTCTCCTAGCTTGGTCGGACGTGCTTCACGCTCGAGCGAAATAACATTGAGCGCGAGTTTCATTTCTATACGCTAGTATTACTTCTTATTCTTATGCCACCAAGAGTCGTGCTCACGCGCTTTGTTTGAGAACGTTCCGCGAATAGAATGTACTTCAAAGGGGATCAAAATCTTTGACGCACTCGAAGAGAATGATTGGCGCTAAAGAGAATGAACGTGTTTAATGAAAATAGTTTCTTGGAATAGAGTTGTTTCTGATCTGTTTATGGATGAGACAACGGTAAGAAAATAATAACTGGATTGACAAAGTTAGCTGAAGAAAACATCTTACTTTGACTCACTTTATAGTCATAAAATTTAAGACAGTGCTTCTAAGAAACAATGAACTAAGGTTCTAAGGCTAAGACTAGAATAGTATCTACTGGAAAATATCCTGAACAATCGTATTATAGTACTTTTACGTAGTTTTTGATTCCAACAACTTTTTGGTCAATGTACGATTTCCGGTAATATAATCAGCAATATTTTCCGTCTTTTCTACCATTACCGTTAGTAAATTGAACACAGAAAACGAATAAAACTTGTTCAAACTATATCCTGCGGACACCGGAAATAACTCAAATAAACGTCCAAAAATAACGTCCTATACCAATGTTATTTATTAAAGTATCAGTGGAAGCGCATTGCTGAGCACAACTGAAGGATATTGATAACGGCCAAAATTATCTGAAAGATGTAAATAAAAAGTACTTCGTGTTCGTTAGTATTGATGACATTAAAATACTCGTATGATCTATAAAACATCTGCTATCAACATTATTTCGCCTGGGCATTGCGAACAAAAAAATTATTTCGGAATGTTTATTATATAATAATGTATCTCTGCATGTTCAATGTGCAATGTTTCTGGAAACAATGTATCGCTTTCCATATCAAAAATATGTTTTGTGAGCTTCACGTGCATATTTCCGTTAAATATTATAAAAGATTGTGTCTAACGTAATTGTTGACTAGTATATTTAATGTTGGTGGTGTGAATTACTTTATATCAATTGCAATACCAAATTTTTATGGAGTAGGAGACCACAAAAGGTTTTTCTATTTAAGCAAAAATAGAAAAAAGAACCCTGCAAATTTAGATTTTGACTATTGCTAACCTTTTGATCATTTCTAATTAACAAACACAATTAAAAAAAAACTAATGGAGTTGTTTATTTAAGCAAAACATTACCTACCATCACATAAAGTTTCCTTTTTATTTCGTCACAAAAAATATCATAACTATGCTATTTATGAGGTAGTATCGAAATAAAATTTACTTTCTTTTCGGACTATTATATTATATATTATTACTATTATATATACACTATTATATATGCACTATATTATAGTCTGTGCTATTTTGAAATCCTTCATCTTGGAGTGTAATACTGACACGCCCGCGACAAGTGCTACTATATTTCGTGAGTTTGTATCCATTTATTTACATTCTTACACTCAATATTAAAGGTGGTCTCTAAATTATTTTTTGCGTATAATATATAATTATGTAACATTAGACATAGTAACGGATATTTAGACTGTGTCAAGGTTATGAACTGCCTTTAATGATATCTAAATGTTCCATTTTTGTCACCCGCCGATTGACATTGATTCAATAATCGCAACCCGCTAAATCCCCGCCCATCAATCCATAGTTGTGTCCGGCGCCATGCGATGTTTCAATTAAAATCTAACCATTTCTCACCGCTATCATTTGTACCATGATTAATGACCTTACACTACACCTTTTCAAATAAGATCAAACGATTTAAAACCTTGTCACCTTGCAGTAAGAGCTGG
This sequence comes from Alsophila aescularia, assembly GCA_946251855.1. NCBI lineage: Eukaryota > Metazoa > Arthropoda > Insecta > Lepidoptera > Geometridae > Alsophila > Alsophila aescularia. The sequence goes on from OX276377.1 coordinate 41,967,097, forward strand.
GTTTATTTATGGATTTGTCCGGAGTTATTGTTAAATACTGTTGCCGAATTTGGAACTCTATTCCATTGCAATAAAAATGTTTATTTATTCTTACTTTCGGTCTGTTGCGTATACAGTTTATTCAAATTTGAACTTTACTTATTTGTATTAAGAGTGTAGGAGTTTTGTGCGTCATTTGACAGCGGGGTATGGATTTATTACTTGTGCGATTTCCTGAAACTAACAGGACAGGGGACTGAATTGGTAATCAGGTAGAAATAAATCATTGGCTCGACGAGATTAGCTGTTTTGTGTTGTTTTTGTGGTAGTTTTATTTGTTTTGTCTTTTAATATTTTAAGTTGACTAAACTTTTAGATCAATAAGTTGGATAAGTGAAGTTAAAAAGTGAACAAACCTCACTTTGTATTGGACTATCGGCCGGCGAGGGATTGAAATATTCATGGAAACAAACTTTGGTGGTCCTGGTGAAATACGTGTTCCATAAGTTTCAAGAGGCTGCCCTGCTGCCACGAGACCTAACAAGTTGAACCTAACTATGGATACTATTTTAATTCCCTAGGTTTTGAAACTAACAGAAATATGTCGATCACATCAGATTTTACACATAAAAACGGCATCAAAATAAGTCATTCGTTTGGGAGCTTCGAGTACGATGCGACGCCGCAACAGACACTATACAATGATAAATTATGTACGTATATACAACTTATAACACCCCTCTCTTTTGAGTTCGGAGATTGAAATTATATAATGTGCTGTAATAATTGTACCGGAAAAAAATACCATCGAATCTGTGGTAATATGTTCGATTGTACGTACGTACGCTTTTTTTTTATTTATGTCGGCCGAGATCTCCGTCAATTACGGACCGATTTTGAATTTTTTTTTTTTGTTGGTAAGCGTATACTTTCCAGATGGTCCCATATAAATGGTATTGAAATTGGTTCAGTAGTTATTCGATGTTTTTTTTTTTTTAGTAAATCCTTTTGATTTTGTGTTTATATTGCCTTGATTTTGTGTTTATATTTCTAAGCCGATTTAGATGGTTATTTTTTTTATTCAAAAGGGTAGACTTTCAGTGTAGTCCCATATATATTTAATCAAATTTGGTTTAGTGGTTTTATTACAAAATCTATTTGTTTTATAGTTTATGTTCTCTAATATCTTGAGATTTCGGAACCGAATTAGATGATTGTTTTTACTTGAGTAAGAAGACCTGGTACTGTATAAATTTCATAAAAATTGGTTTAGTAGCTTTAAAAAAAGCTTTAATTTAACTCACTGTGTTATTGAGTTTGGGCTCATTTGGTTTGTCTTGATGAGTTCTCTGGTGTTATATGGTATCCAGTGTCTGATGATGGACCCCGAAAGTAGTTACAGGAACTCAACAAAAAATGAGAGAACCCTTTCGAGTTTGGGGTCATTTGGTTTGTCTTGATGAATTATTTGGTATAACATGGTATACAGGGTCTGATGATGTAGCCACAGGAACTCAATAAAAAAAATATGGAACCCCTTCAAGTTTGGGTCCATTTGTTTTGTGTTTATGTTTCCTCATATCTACGAGATAAGTAACCATATTTTAAAGAGTTCCATTTCAGTCCAGTGATATCATAGATAATTTTCGTAAAACTAATTCAATTATTTTATATGTAAGTTATTCATCCTTTATTATAATTTACCAACACCTTGAGTCTAAGGTGAGTTGAACTATTTTCTTAGGCAAATTAAAATTAAATTTACTTTTTTTTTCTATTTAGTTGATAGATTCATGCGTTACTTTGCGGAAATCTATATTTAAAATGAACAAAATAAAAAATATGTAGCTTACTTCCGCCAAATGATAAATGGTAAAATTAACAAAAGTAAAACCCCACGCTAAAGAAACCCTACCCAAATTGAACTATTGTAAAATATAAATGAAATGAAAGCTAAGGCCTGGAGGCCAGAAAAAAAAAACATCAGCAACTACAATATAATACACAATATAAAACCCCACGCTAAACAAACCCTATACTCAAATACAGATATCGTAACACTTATATATTTATATACATATATTATAAATACACAATAAAAAACATATATCTCAATCCAAAAACCAAACGTCTGACATCAATACGACACGTGTTTCGCCTCTGCACGAGGCAGCTTCGGGAGATGTTCTCGTCGAGTGCTGGACTAAGAGTGACTAAGCAACTTTTTTCTTCTTTTTTTTAGAAAGGATATGTGCTGTTGGTCTATAGCTGACCTCTATAGCGTCACCGGACGGTGGGGCGGGCGCAAAAGCGCTCCGCCGCAATGCGTGATGCAGAAGGCGCACGTCAAAGTTAAGTTTTTGGCCACTTGCTCAAGGGCACCCAGGGAGTACGAACCTCGGCTTGGACAGTTGCCATTGATTACTTGGGGAGTATCGAACTAAACACTCCTCGATCTCTACTGTTAGGTAGTGATTGAGAGGGCCCTGATTAAATAGCTGGAGCCCTTTAAATGAATTGCATAACTGACCACCGATTCGGAATACACCTTCGAGAAGAATCGGCAAGAAACTCGAAGGCGAATAAAGTCGACATTAATTACGGGACTTTCGACCTCGCATCCTGCGAGGTCGGTGTCTGTGTCTAATTGTGGGACTAAGCAATGGTGAAAAATTCCTTTATATAGGCAACGCGCCTGAGCCAGTACAATATCACTTTTTCGAAATTACCAATGTTATAATAATGCAAAATACAACATAAGATAAGAAAAAGTTTTTTGATGGCGGTGCCAAACCGAGCCATGATTACTGATTAAACGAACTTACCTGTGAGTGAAGTTCTATCATAATTATAGGAGCGCCTAGTCCGAAGAGATTTATATATAAACACATGTAGTATAGCCACCTGGTCCCACCATTTAATGCACAAGTTGAGAGTAAAAAGTTGATGAAAACCTCCTTGCTCCATTAAAACCTTCCCCTATTTTCCTATTTCTTGTTATGTAATTTTGTTTAGAGCTGGAAAACCTGCTGGCATTGATAATATTACCGCTAGAGTCTTTCGACTGGGAATATGAAATATAGGGACTGGTGGGCTATCAATCTCTTCAGACTAGGCGCTCCTATAATTATGATAGAACTTCACTTACAGGTAAGTTCGTTTAATCAGTAATTATATTTCGCACCTAGTCTTCTAGATTGATATATAAATACATGTAGATCTTGAGAGATCACGGTAATATCATCAATGCGGAAGTTTGTACCTTCATAGTACATTTTTAACACAAATTAAATTGTGATGATAGTATAAATAATTTAACCAACGTTAATAAACAATTAACCTCAAAACTCTGGCTACTTATATAATATATTGTGACCAATAACCGATATTGTTGAGATTGTGTCAACATTATCGTTATAATTCATAAATTTACTTCTTTTTTTATATTTAAATCCTGCTTTTAATGTTTGCGCAACTACCAGTTTGCGAGGTTTATTAATACATGTAAAAATAGATCTTCAGATTTCCATTAAAAAACAATGTACAATTCACAATGTAAGCTTTTCAGCTGAGCGTATTGACGAAAAAAGTTAATTAAAAATACCTAACTATAACACACGCTTATCCATGTGTGAAATATTATATCTACCATATTACATATCTGCGATTTCATCATGATACGGTAAGGCAAAAACAACATTACCAATTTTAATAGATAAACTCAAAAAATGATTGGAAACTATCATAATATATCATCATTGGCAGAGCTAAAAATAACAAACAGCTTCATTCAAAAGTGTAGCTTAGACCAAAAAACTCTTAATTAAAAATTATCATTGAAATTATCCAAAACAAGGTTAATATCCCTGTCACCCAGCAGTTTAGTTATAGAAAGAGATAGAAAAATTAAGAAGCCTACCTACTAGTGAAGTGGCGGTAGGTATAGAAAAAAAGATATAAAATAGTAAACTAACAGTGTAATCAGAAAGGAAGAAAAAATACTCAGGGAGTGAGTTACAGAAAGTGGCTTAGGTACGATATTGTCCTTCAGCTTGGGATTTAGCTTAGAGGCACGCGTGCGAAGACGTTCCGCGGAGAGATGGTGCAGAAGTTGTAGCCAGTAGTAACGCAGTAGTGCGCAGAGCAGCTCCCGGGGGACAGTGTCCAAAGATCCGTGGCAGCGTGCTAGTCGGCGATCGTACCTAGAGGTACGATCACCGATCGTGTGTCACTAGAGGGTACCAAAAAAATACCCAATATTGGGGTTTTTTCACTAGTTTAACAGGTAATTAAAGAAAAAAGGTTTGTCCCCAATTATTTGCAAAATAAATTAGAAATACTTTCTCTAAGCCAGCACAAAATGACCAGGCTAAAATAGAACCATTCGTCACCATAGCATAGTTATCGCTACTATTGGTGTGTTCTGTTATGGTCGCGTTCGTAATTTTAGCGTAGCATTCTGTTTCAATCAGAACCTGTATTACGGTCATTCAATACGGTGCGTTGGAATAGATATTGCGGTGAAAATTTATTTGCAACAAGTCGTATTGGCTTAGTGAAACTTCTGTTTATGATGTAGGTTACATAACGTGTAGAATGGTCAAACTAATTCAAAGACAAGAAATACTTAAAATCTTGACAACACATAGACATTTTAAGGTTACGTATTTCTTTGTTTATTATCGACTGTTTATTTTATTGTTAGACTGGACTTATTTGAAAACTCGTGAAAACTCGACTAAACGGAATAAAAACAACGTGAGATGAAGTGAGACGTTACATCCCAGGTGTAAGCTTCGAACGAAGTAATAATTTAAAAATGACTGTTACGTATCATCGGCAACTTGAAGGCATTGAATTAAGGTCCTTTACTTGTTCCTTCTATTCCGTGGTCTTATATTAGGAGCCATTATCAAACTAAAGAGTTCAAAAAATAAATAACTGACGATATGCAATTCTAAGTTTTTACTTGTTTAAGCACTCAGCTAGCGCAAGTCAATCTAACATTACGGTACAATATCTTCGTGGAACCGTTCGGCAATTGCCACAATGACATCACACGCCTTCCGCAAGAAATCTCGCGCGGCACAGACTACGAGCTCCCAGGAGATCTTCAATTCAGGCAACGGACTGCAGTGTGATCGAATTTGAAACGTCATCTTGTATGATTTGGTCTATAATAGATGTTATGGGATATAGGTGGTTATATCTTGGAATTGTAATAAACCGAGGCACTAGTCAGAAATTGGTCATTAAAAAAAAAGCGTCTGAAAGATCAATTAAAGTCGAAACACCAAAAGTGAGCCGTTTTTCCGCGAGGTGGACACTGTCGACAACTGATGAGAGGACCCTAAACTGTTTGTGTACGCCAGCGACAACAGTGAAAATGGTGCGTGCGTAAGTGAGTCTTCATCTGGGCTGGGGCTCCCCCACCTGCAGCACCCCCGCTGTCAGCGCCACTGACGCAATTAACGACACGTGCGGTGGTCCGCAGTTCACGTCACGCTCTTGCTGCGCAAACTTCTAAGGACGGATGTCTCCAACGTCCGAACACCGGTCGAATTGAATTATTCGACGAAGCAACTCGTGAGTGACAGTCGTAAGATTTCTTTCAAGTCGAAACAGTTTTACAATTCACAAATTCTTGTGATGTGTCTAAATTAAATTCAAAATTACAGATTATTTTTGATAAATATGATTATTATTATATTTAATTAAAAGGAGTCGCAGTTTACAGCAGATTCTTTTCAGCTCAAAAAAAAAAAGTGAAATAAGTTGCTTATCATATATGTTCACAATGCATTACTCGTATACTCCGATATAGCACCTATTTGTATAGGTTATTAAGGACTTCTTGGAATTGTCATAATAAATCGTAGCTCATCAGCTGAGTTAGTTTTTTTTATACATCAAACTACAATGTTCAGTTATTGAAGCTGCAAACTGGATCTTAGACCCATAAATGCAAAACAAAAACAGAATAACGACCAAAGTACTCAGCTGTGTCTTTGACTCCACGCCAGAGTGTTTGCAAGAGGAAACCTGGTGTGCGGTGTTATTCGCTGGCGGCTCAATAATACACCATCCAACTGCACACTTGGGGCGAAGCTCGAAGGTTTTGGTACACTCGTTGTCAATAATAACCCAATTTGTTTAAATCGGTGTCCAGCCGCCCGATCTGTCTACTGTTTTTTGCAGACTTCAGTATAAAGTCTACAGACTTTGGAGTAAGCTCCTATATATTGGAGTTAATGTTAGAACTGTTTTAGATGATGCATCAAATAATTTTCTAGTTTGCAACATAATTATCATTTTCTTAAGACAATTTATCTTTCAATTTAACAGCATGTTAACGAGATCTCCAAGCTATTGCGCTGGACTCTTATTATATCATATATTCTTGTATACTGGTCCCTGACTCCAGGCAGGTATCTTCAAGCATAATATTTGAACGTATTCCTTTCTAGGATTTTTTTAATGCTATGTACTGTACAAGCGGTCTACAAGAACTTTGCGTGGCCTGGATGCTGGAAAGATCAGTTTTGCAGCTTATCGGTTATTCCTCTTAAGATGAGAGAACTACTGGATCTAGATCTGTTAAAAAATACAAGGTCCTTGGTGAGGCACCTTGACATTGTCCTCGGTAATCTCGGTAATCTCGTTTGAACTCAGTGCCACATAAATACTTCATGTTTTATATTCTATGATGACTTGAGTCAAACATGGAATTTACCTAAATATGTAAAAGTAAACGATTGTAACTACAGAACAAGAACCGCTTGTGATGTTTGTATGGCAAAATTTATTTCCCAATGAAAAGAACGCAAGCCAAGATAATAATATCAGATTAGGTAATCTCCCCGGAATGGAAGTAACGCCAAACTTTCATCGATGCAGCGAACAAGTCCCAGACTGGTCAGTCCCGACAGGTCAGATTGCATTCTCATCGTAGCGTAAAATAATACGCTTTTTCAGGATATGAAAACATCACAAAACTGGAACTTCACCCAATGAAAAAACCTGGATATAATGTATTGCAGAAGAAATTAGTCGTCATCATATCTACAAGCGAACACCGCTTGCTGTCTTGATATCCCAATTCATCGATGCAACGAAATGTCCTAGACTGGTCAGTCCCGACAGTTCAGATTGCATTATCATCGTAGCGTAAAATAATACGCTTTTTCAAGATAATGAAAACATCACAAAACTGGAACTTCATCCAATGAAAAAAAACCTGGCTATAATGTATTTCAGAAGGAAATAGTCGTCTTCATATCTACAGGCAAACACCGCCTGCTATCTTTATATCCCAATATATATATATATATATATATATATTTTGGAACGTTTATTTTACACACTTCGACATATTTGCCTGTTTAACTTTGTAGAAATACCTTAAAAACAATTTAAAAAAAAATGTATATGCAAATGTGACCACAGATTATGCGAATGACATAACTAGAAATAGGAAAGGGGATAGGATAGGGGAAGGTTTTAATGGAGCAAGGAGGTTTTCTTCAACTTTTTACTCTCAACTTGTGCGTAAAATGGTGGGACCAGGTGGCGATACTACATGTGTTTATATATCAATCTAGAGGACTAGGCGTGAAATAATAATATGTTTGAGCTTATTCAAAAAGATGATGTCTTGAACGGCTTGTCGTGCTATCTAAAATAGGTGATAGATAAAAATGATAATTGTTCCGGCGCAATTTTAGTTATTTTATTACTTTTAGTGGTTGTTTACAAAACAACATTTATAATATAAAGCCTTTTTTTTTTTTTGGAAAAAAATACCTAGCTAATATTTCTTAGGATTTATATGAACGTAGTATTTGTATACTCTTTGGCGGAGAGCTGAACACCGAGCTCAGTGGCGTGAAATAAGCCTAGGTCCAGCAGTGGACAAGTAAAGGCTGATGATGATGACCATTTAGACAGTATCATGCCTCAATAAACCTTCCATACATTTAAAGTTTAAACCACTCCTAAAAGTAACCAGTTTTCAACGAAATGCCACAGCAGTTCAGTGCCCAGGCACATAACGCTACTACAGTACTATTTGCACTGTAGATTAGGTTGTATAGCAGCAAGTTCCGTAGCTAGTTGGGGCTGGTTACACTGCGTTACAAGCTCTCCGGCTTGGTGCGAGGATAAATCTAACTGTGGGACACACGATCACTGAATAAAAAGGGCAAAATTAAACAAAGTAAGGATTTCTTGTACAAAAATTCCTACAAGTCAAGGATATGATCCGCTTGACTACATGTGATCTTCAAAAGAGAATAGAAAAAGAAGACGAGAAAGTCTTTCATTAAACTGGGATAACCCTGAGAGGTCAACCCTATAAAATAAAAAAATATCACGCAAATTGGTTCTTATGTGTTTACAAAACAAAACAGTCAAACTGAGATACTTTAAAATCTCGACACGTTCTTTTTCAAATGGGATGTCTACTTGATTGCCACTAACGTTACAAAAAAATATATTTTCTGTGTTTTGTTTTGTGTTGTATTTTATTCACCCGTGTGTGGCCCAAGCATGTGGTGATTGCCGCGGCACACAATTTACCTAATTCCGGAAGTTGGTCCTCGCCCGTGTCGGGAATGCACCAATTGGTCCACGACCGATAGTTACGGCACACAACTTTTCTGTCCCAGCTCTGACAAAATGGGGATAGTCAGGGACGAGCCTGACTTTGTACTTACGTAGTAAAGAGTTCGGATTAGGTATTATTCGGCTTCGGTGGTTCAACTAGATGTAAGAATTTTGACGCCATAAACATAAAAGTAAGATGTGGTGGTATTGGAACGCAATTAATATAATTTGCTTTTGTTACTATGCCAAACAGTAGGTACAACACACGGCAGAATAGAATGAGCTTATCCACTTTTTATTTACTTTGGGAAAATTTTACTGGAAAAGTAGACGCCAAAACATCACGAGGCTGCAGCACGATGGGTTGGTCTGATCAGATATAACTCTGTCTTCGATGGACTACATATAGCCGAGAAGAGAGAAATATAGCGTAACAATATAGCGTGAGGAGTAGGAGGAGGCTACGACCCTCAGAACTCGACTAAATGAGCGAGTACCATTCATCATGATCATCATCAGACCAGCCCCCCGATTCAGAACCTTTCGATAACGAACTGAATCAATTCGGTTCGATATTGTGAATGAAAAATGTAATGAATTGAACGATTTCAAACTGAATCCACAGAATAAATAATACCATATCGATCGACTACTGAGTTATCGAAGGGTTCTGAATCAGGGGGCAGAAGGCTGTTGAACCGAGGCCTCCTCCACAGAATGCCACAACGATTGGTTGTTCTTTGTTTGCATCCAGCTACTCCCTGTGACTCATACTTGGTCATTCTTGAACCTCATGAGAGGCTGTCATACTTTCCGCCTTCAAGCCTGTAGTACATGCATCAACAGCAAGAGTTAGCCTGTGGTGGCACGAGACACCTCTCATACCTTCGTTATTCCACCCGAAGAACATGGCCTCAAGCTACCTTGTTCAGAGTAGAGGACTCTAAACAGGTTACGCACTCGGGTTGGCAGATGCAAAGACAGATTCTGCAATTGGGATTATGCTGGTGAGCGTGAAAACCCGTGCGATTGCGGCACCGTGCGTCTTTCAGGCCGTGGCTCATTTAACTGAATGCTCCCCATCTCCAGAGCCATATCTGTGGCCACTAGAGCAACTTCCTTTCCCAACGGTTATCGGTTCTACGTGCTATATGGGCTGCGCATACTTTCATGTAGTACCATTACGCGTTGAATTGCGACCCCTCTACCATGTTCAACAGTTAGTCAGTCATAACTTTTTTAGCTCTTGTTTTCTCAGCACCGTGACTATGTTTGCTCTCACATCCAACCAGAAGTCAAACTCTCGCATCTGAGCAAGCAAAAGTTAAAACATGTAGAGCCCACAAACGGTAGAGTTGCGCCATCAATCACGGCAACCAGAGGTAGAGCCTTTATCTCTACCGTGCTCGCTGTGACGCTCTGTCACTTTATATTGTGGTACCTGCAGGACCTCACAGGGTAGAGGCACACTGGACTCACATTTACATAGTTTTAATTTATCAGATTTTCTTGTCGGTTCTTCTCAGTTGTTTGTATTCTAAACCCGGTAGTAAGTCAGTTAACTTTCATGAGATGTTTGTTGAACGAGAAAAACCTCTTACATTAGAGTTTGTTAGGCTGACCATGGGTCTCTGAACTGACTTAACGATCGCTATTAAGTATTATTATTGTTAGCAACTGGAACCACCGGCTTAACATGTTCTCCAAAGTACGCAGTGATGCCCAATAACATTTTAATCGACATGGATGCGGGGCCGAGAATCGAAACCAGTGTCGTTGGATTGCAAACCACACATTATACACACCGCTTGTCCACCATCACTCTAAAACTTTCACGAGAGCACCTTCTAGATTTGGTAAGGGGGCGTGGCACATGCGAACGCATCTGGCCAAAAACAAGCTGGTCATGAATTTCGGCCGTCAGTCGTATATCACCACGCGTCGTACCTCTACCATCGATTTTGTCAAAATGCGACGTTGTTCGGGGGTTATACGTGAATACACGACCTCCAATGTGAATTACTCTAAAGATGGCATATCATTTCACACGTAAGTACTAGAATATTATAGTTTTTTCTTTAAAATCAGTAATTCAAATATTTTTGCTTAATTACTTTGCAAACACAAAGTCAATATTTTCATTACGAACAAAAACCATTGCATCCTTAGTAAAAATCAAACAACGAATAAGCGATGGAAACGCCCAATGGGTGCGCCGGTATCGTACAATGCTGTCACATTGACAACATGATAGTAGTGCAGCCGCTGGCGCCGCTGCTCGCTTCCTTGAAGTAGAAATGTGGCCTGACAAGGGTTCACCGTGCGTATTGTCGATGTTCTATTCGACGCGATACAAAAAAGTACCACTTGCCCACATAATGACTAATAAGATAGTTATTTAATTTATAATACTTACAAAATATGATATAGATTTGACATTCTGCATAATAAAATGTGTGTAAGATTTATCAGAAAAACAAAAACATGGTTCTTAAAAACATGGAATTTATTTCTGCTAAAATTAATATCTACAAATGTTACAGTTTGGTATTCTGCATTTATGGAAACCAGACGTTTTGAGATATTTCATTTTTGTTATAACCGACCACAAAAAAGGAGATTATCAATTCGACACGTATGTAAGTAATATTATTCGAACTGCAAAATATTCCATATGATAATATATTAGGGCTTCCAAAAAATTAATATGTAACATTTTATAGGTGTATATATGTATGTATGTATGTATGTATGTATGTATGTATGTATGTTTGTCCACACATATCTCCGAAACTATTAATTGAATTGTGACCATTGTTTTACTGGCTTAAATTTACTTAAACTTAGGGAACAGAGCAAGTTTCATCAAAATTGGTTTAGTAGTTTTTAATATATAAACTGTATAACGGTTCAACTGCGCATTTCCTGTTAACGCTAAGTAATGTTCGGGTGCATTTTTCTGAAGTCTGTTTTCTATGGTGTTTTTACACTATCACTTGTTTTAAACTCTTGCTGCTACTGACCAAGTGAGCGAAGCGACCAAAGCGAGTGAAGAGTCTCTGCTTCAAGTTCAATCAATTTGCTTTCATTTGTCAGTTTGTTGGTACTCCTCTACAGGTCATATTTAACTATCAATCTGGACAAAACTTGGTATACAAGTTTAACGACTTTATAATATTTTTTTGTCGTCGGAGTTCTTTGATTAGATTCTTCTTCCAAAAAGGGGCTACTGAATATCTCCGCGTTATGGTCTGATATGATATGATTGAGGTCTGATTTAGATGGTTCTATTTTATTTGCAAGGTGGGAACTTTAAGTTGGTCTCGTAAAAATTTGGTGAAGATCTGATGAGGATCTTTGGCGTGATGAGCAGAATAGCTCCTTAAAATACAGTAAAGCAGTATTTCTACCAGTGAAATTTACTCTTTAACTACTAAGTAGGGATTGATGGAGCACCTAGGTTAGTAATGTTAGTTTTACAATCAGGTCACTGGATGGCGCTACTGTACATCGCATTTTTTTTTGCAAAAAAGTTCATGATTGTGAGGTCTACTATTCATAAAAGTAATAGTAGTGTATACTATTTAAATTTTGAAGTATCCAAAGGATCCTAAAATAAAAGAGAATGAATAACAAAATATAATTGGCCGTGCAAAAAACAGGAATTTTCTAAGTTCAAACCAGCAACACTTAGAGATTGGCCTTGAGCCTTGTTGATGGTTATGGTGAAAGCCAGACGCACTAGAAAATATAATCGCTTGAAATCGAAGGTCAAATCGGTTGAAATCATTTGAATTCGTGATATCAGCAAATCTTAACATCTAAATTTGCCGCTGATGATTGTGGCTTCGATTAAATTCGGCTATAGTTTTTTAACAGCAAGTCTTCTTCCGTTGCACAATTTCGGTGGATCCACGTTTCGAATGAGCATCAACGATGAACCATTTTTTAAAGTAAAGATGTGTGGTGGCATTCCACATGGTTCCAAAGAGTAAAGAAACTCTATTGGATAGTTGACAGCTTTTTCCTCATCTATAACTTTGTCAATCGATTTGTACTTGATATTTTCACCGGGTAGCTTCAATTGAATTTGATGGCTTATTTTGTTGACATCATCATTTGAACCCCTAGGATATCACTTTGACACCTGTCACTTTGATACCTGTCCTTTTGACAATTCCAATATTTAAAAAAAAAACAAAGCTTTAAACCGTTTAAACCTTAGGTGTTTTGGTCAAAATAGATTCAAAAGCTTCAAAAGCTCAAAAACGTAAAGAATTTTGGTCAAATTCAATTCAAAAGCTTAAAAATTACAATTTGTACTCAAGATATCATCAAAATAAGCTGTTCCATACAAAATGAAAAAAAAACCGTTTTTTTTTTATTAATTTCGATATGATATCTGAAAATCTAAGTTGGACCTGGCAACTTATAACGCACGCACCTTGAGAACCGATGCGAAGTTAATAGAGCTGGAAGAAGTAGTAAGTAAGTTGCGCTAGGGTATTAAAGGGTTATCAGAAGTTCGAAGAGGATACGATGACCCTCAATTCTGGCAATTTCCTACTGGGAGGGCAACCAGCAGTCCCAACACGGTATCGGGTTTCTCGTCCACAAGTAAGTCGTCAAAAACATTGTGAAGATCGAAAGCGTTTCGAGCAGGGTGGCATACCTTAAACTCAGAATTACCGAGCGGTATTCGTTGAAGGTCATACAGGTGTACGCCCTACACTCGAAGCGCCCAGATGATGAAGTGGAGACTATGTATGACGACATTTCTAATGCAATGCATGTCCCGAAAACACTTTTCACAGTGGAGATGGGGGACTTCAATGCACGGCTGGGCATGAGGAATGGCGAACCAAAGGGGTCAGCGATTGGTCGACTTCATGGAGAAGGAAGGACTCTTTATGATGAACTCCTTTTTCAAGAAGCACCCGTCCAGGAAGTTGACGTGGATGCACCCCGGGCGGTCATAAGAACGAGATAGATTTCATTTTGACGACCAATAAGCATATTATATTCAATAATGTCTCTGTGATCAACAAATTTAAGACCGGCAGTAATCACCGCATGGTAAGAGGCTCATTGAATATCAACGTAACACTGGAGAGGTCTCGTTTGATGGAATCTACTCTTCACCCAATTCCTGCCTAAATTCAAAACCCTGAGTGCTTTCAGTTGGAGCTCAGAAATCGCTTCCAAATCCTTACCGAATGCGATACAGTGGACGTACTAGACAACGAGCTGCTGGAAATTGTTCACGCGGTCGGGTTGGAGTTCTTTAAGACCCACTGCAAAAATAGAAGAGAGAAACTCTCGGAGCATATACTGAAACTTATGCCAGAACGAGGCGATATGAGGCTGCAGTCTTCAGTGGATATATCGAGTTACAGTTTGCTTAATAAACAGATCTCCAAGTCAATGCGACACAATTTGCGTTCTTATAATACTACTTGTATTAAGAACGTAGGAGAGCGGAACAACGGCTCCAAAGTGCTTCCAAGAAATTTGTCTATTGGGCAAAGCCTGTTGACGAAGCGGAAAACTAACAATGGCAGCATCGTTTCGTCGAAACCAGAGATATTGAACGAGCTCGAAAAGTTCTATGGTGTATATTTATACACCTCATCGCGTAGTCCTCCTAGCACGACTAGCGATGCAAGAGCCCGTTTGACCCGACATTATGCTGAAAATATCCCAGAAGTCAGCCTATACGAGATCAGAATGGCTCTTAAATAGCTTAAGATCAATAAGGCACCAGGGGAGGACGGAATAACGACAGAGCTACTGAAAGCGGGTGGAACAAAGGTACTTAAAGTCCTTGCTTCTGAACTGTTTAACTCCGTCATCCTCGAGGGTACTACGCCAGAGGCGTGGCACAGGAGCGTAGTGGTTTTGCTCTTTAAGAAAGGTGATTAAACCCTCTTGACGAATTATAGTCCCATTTTGCTGCTGAGCCACGTCTATAAGCTGTTTTCGATAGTAGTTACAAACTGTCTCGCTCGTAGGTTTGACGACTTTCAGCCTACCGAACAAGCTGGATTCTGGAAAGGCTTTAGCACCGTAGACCACATCCATAGGCTCCGGCAGATTATACAGAAGACCGAAGAGTATAATCGGCCACTATGTCTAGCGTTTGTGGATTACGAGAAAGCCTTTGATTCAGTCGAAACCTGGGCAGTGCTACAGTCATTACAGTGGTGCCAGATTGACTACCGGTACATCGAAGTGTTGAAGTGTTTGTACAGTAAGGCCACCATGACAGTCTGTTTTCAGGATCAGAGCACGAATTCTATCTAGGTGCAAAAAGGGGTCAGACAAGGAGATGTTATTTCTCCGAAACTGTTCACCTCTGCACTGGAAGATATATTCAAGCTTCTGAACTGGAACGGATATGGTGTCTGTATTCGCCATTGATGTCTTTAACATCAATGGCGAATACATCACTCACCTTCGATTTTCCGATGATATAGTCATCATGGCAGAAACTCTGGAAGACCTAAGCACAATGTTCAGTGACCTCAATATTGCTTCCCAACAGGTGGGTCTTAAAAAGAACATTGGTAAGACGAACATCTCATTCTCAAATAAAATTGAGGAATTAGACATATTTAGCAACTCTTTAGCAGTATTGAAACGCAAAATATTTGTTTTTATTTATTCTCAAATGCACAGTTCCTCTCCCTAGACTTCATTTTTTATAATTTAACATTTTAAGTTTTAGAATTGTTTTTATTCTCAGTTTACTTGTTTTCATCTTAAAAATTGATTTTATTTTTCTTTTGTTCAAAATTTTTAGAATTGGTATTGTTGTCTGTTAACGAGTACATGCGGCCAATGTAATGCACGCCGAAATTGTCATTCATATCAGCATTGCATATTAATGTTGTTATATTGTGAGTGTTTTAATATGGGTGATGTGGCTGGGCTTATTAAATAAACCAAAAAAATATTGAATAAACATCATGTCAAATGCCCATGTCGTACCCATGCCGCTTTATGTTGGGAACGATATTATCAAAGCTGTTGATCACTATGTCTACTTAGGGTCAGACGATCCAACTGGGTAGATCCAACTTCGACAAAGAGGTCAACCGACGAATTCAACTCGGATGGGCAGCGTTCGGGAAATTACGCCAAATCTTCTCGTCGTAGATACCGCAGAGCCTCAAGACGAAAGTTTATAATCAGTGCGTGTTGAAAGTGATGACATCCGGCACTTTGACGTGGTCGCTAACTAATGGTCTCATACACAAGCGAAGCGTGCAATGGAGAGAGCTATGCTCGGTGTTTCACTACGTGATAGAATCCGGAATGAGGAGATCCGTAGAAAACCTAAGGCTACCGACATAGCTCTCAGAGTTTGCAAGTTGAAGTGGCAATGGGCAGGCCATATAGTTCGCAAAACCGACAACCGCTGGGGATAAAGGTTCTCGAATGGCGGCCACGAACAAGCAAGCGAAGTGTGGGGAGACCTCCCACACGATGGACCGATGACATTGTAGCCATCGCAGGAAGTCGGTGGATGGACGTCGCACAAGATCGCTCGTCATGGCGTTCTTTGGGGGAGGCCTATGTTCAGCAGTGAACTTTTAAGGGCTGAGATGATGATGATGATGATCTGAAACTTATTTTCGCATTATTTTGCCTTTCTAATGAAACCGGTTTGCGGCACATCGGTTGGATGGTTTCAAAGTCCATAACAGACATAGGTACAATCATTTTTTGTTTTATTATTTTACATATGTATATAGATTTTTAAAACAGTATTGTATTGTATTGTATTAAAAAAAATGTTTATGTGTGAATAGGTACAATCATTTTTTGTTTTTATTTCTGTATATAGATTTAAAAAAAAAAAATATTGTAATGTATATTTAAAAAATGTTTATGTGTGAATAGTTTTTCATTTTCCAACAATAATTTCATATGTACTGCAGTTCTTGTGATATTAAATTTCATCGTTTTTTTAATTGACTGCAACTTTTTATCTGTATTTCTCGATCTGTGTGTATTATGTCTCAGTGGATACAGTGCGCAACACCGCCAATTTTTTTAATGTGTTGTATTTTTGCTTCATTGGTGTTGGGAGACTTTTCTCTAGTATGCGTGAGAAAATGAGTATGTGTGCTATACTATTTGTTTTTGACTATGGGTTAGTGAAATAAGGTAGGTAGGTGAAATAAGGTAAATAAGGTGACCGTCGGTCCCAAACAATATTTTGCCAACGCCAAATCTCCCTTTGTTCTCAAATCAGTGTGCACACTATTGTGCCTCCTTACATTTTAAACTACAAAGAAAATACAAAAACTAAAACCCGACTACGGTCGGGTAAAAACTAGCCTATGACACTATTTACATGAACACAAATCGATTGATACCTCACTTGTCAAAATCGGACCAAATTTTTAGTTTGAACACATAGCCCTTACACTGCCTTACCACAGACGGGTAAAAAAAAATGCTTATGACACTATACCATTTCTGTCCATCCACCGCCCATTGTACCAATAGATAGATGAACTCTTTATTGAAACACCACAATACAGATATATACAATTAATAAACTTAATCTAATAAAAACATGTTACTTATCGCTTAAAGCGATCTCTTCCAGACAACTGTGCATGGAGAGGCTTAACATAAACAAATTACGAAGGGTGGGGTGGTTTTTCTTACAACAACGATGTACAACATAACTATATCTACTTAAATATAAATGAAAACTAAATACCAAAACATAACAATCAACATAGCTCAAAGGAGAGCAGAAGACCGAGCTCAGTGGCTTGCATTAAGAGAGGCCTAC
The DNA here is from genome assembly GCA_946251855.1 of Alsophila aescularia. Lineage (NCBI taxonomy): Eukaryota > Metazoa > Arthropoda > Insecta > Lepidoptera > Geometridae > Alsophila > Alsophila aescularia. Next base: position 41,984,492 of record OX276377.1, read on the forward strand.
ATCCAGCAGTAGACAGACATAGGCTGATGATGGGGTACCTAGTACTTTGAAAGGAAAGCTTAAATCACCCTATCGGGTAAATTGTGTGTGCTAAACTCTTAGCTAGACTTCAGTGTGCCTCCAGACGAGTCCACAAGACAAATGCCTGAAGCTGGCGATACGGCGGGTGCCTCGGTTCAGACCGCACCTACAACTTCGCACAACTTTGCGCAGAGTGTCACGGGCACTAACTCTCTTTTTGTGGGCCCTTGTATGGCCCTTGTGTGGCCCTTTATGCTTGTGATACGGTTATTAATTAATTTTGGGATAATGGCGAAAGTTATGGGCAAACAATGCGTGTTTGGGTTTATTTTAATCTAAAAGTAAAGCAAAAAGTATTACAGGAATTTGATCTTGTTTTTTATTGCTCACGTAAGTTAAAATAGAAAAAAAAACTGTTAAAATTTGTTTCAATTCCAAACGCTTAGGGATGTGTACTCGTAAATTACGTTGAATATCGTGTATTGATTTGCGGTTGGTTTAAATAAGTTTAGTAATCTTTATCGTGAACAATTTAAGATACAATAGTTTTTTTTGCAGAACGGCTCATCCGTTATAAAGGAAAGATTCACTGTGACATAAGCTTTGATTGAACACTGCCACGGGAGTACGGAGTAATGTGCAGTTGTCTATGACCACAATTTATTTTATAACTACACTCTCGTGTAGCTAAATCGACTCAATACTAAAAATACGAAACAACCAATAAAAACGATTGACACTAAAATTTTACCATCTCACCTTATCAATTACATAATTTTCGTGAAAATCCATTGAGTATTTTTTGAGACATGATACTTTTTTGTACAAATTTGAAAGCAAGCTTTTAAAGAAAAAATATTAATTTAAACGTAAAATCAATAATATTGGTTATATAATTTGATTAAATATGAAAGAAAAATAATTTATAGGCATTCCCGGCGCATTCTTAGGAGAGTTCTAACTGTCCGTATTTACAGTAAAAAGTGATTTTTACGATTATTTTTCCATGGAGACCTAATGATTTGAACTTTTAAATATTCGATTTAATTTTTAAATTAACTATTAACCAGTTGATAACAGAAAAAATACAATCTTTGATTTCGCGCGTAGGAGCTGATTCGATTTAGCTGCACGCGAGTGTATATAATTATGTACTGTGACACTACTTCTTTTTTGTTAGAGCTTATAATTAACGACACATTTTTTCAACGCTAACACCAATCCAATAAATGGCTTCTTAGAGCCAGCAAGAAAAGATAAGTAAAATTAATAAAATTGAACCATTGACATGCTTGAAGACGGCGGAGTAGTATGCTATCAGAAGATGTATTTGGTAGCGAAGTAAAACTCTTAATGCTGTATGACTAAATTCATTGAACTATTTATTACATCCTACTTAAATATTAAACTTCGATACAGATCTAAAACACACAATGGTGAATCACGAAAAATGTGTACTTGCATAGGTAACTAGGACTTAATCTATGGCGATGCCAGTGCGAAGGGTGCAGCATTCCTTTTGATGACGCGTATCTTCTGCCGCTTTCGCACACTATAAAACTAGCCCCGCGATGCTTCCACCGGGCATCATGGTGATGGTGCAGGTCACCACAGCGACATAACATATTTATATCAACGGTTGTCTTCATAGCCTTAATAGACAACAATTTAATTTTAACCAACAGTTCAAACTACAGTTTATCATACAACAGTTTGAAATAGATTAGATAGAACTGGAAGTGGACACCAAGACAAAACTTGTTCATGTCTCAAAGCTATCAAAAGTACGTTTCTCTGAAGTACCCCGCTATCAGCTGAGGGCAGTAATAAGGTACTTTCTATTCGCGTCCGAGCCTTATCGGCTGCAGGAAAAGAACCCTATCTGGGAGACACTTTGTTTTTGTAAGACTTTAAATAGATTTTAGACCTAAATTTCTTTCAGTTTTTATATATCTGTGAGTACTATTATTTATTCTGTATCTTTGCCTTTTTGTGTTTATTTTTTTATTATATTTTATATTTGGGGGGCTTACAGCTTTTGAATCCGGTAAATACACGCGGCACCTACTGTTGCCAAATCCCCGGACGCCCGATACACGGCTGGCCCCTCCTGTTGCCAAAATAAAAACTCTAAATGCACCTGGCTGCTGTGGCAGCCAGTTTTGTACAGATTTCGATTAAAATAGATTCCCGCGTTCCTTATCCAATCTGAGTGTTTTATTCTTTTAAGGGATATTTTGCCTTTATGTTTAAACACTAAATAAGTACCTATAAACTTAGTATAATAAATAGAACACGTATAAAACTTGACCTAAAATTTAGACGAAATTTATTGAAAAAAATCTGTTTTTCAAATTGATATTCTGGTCACTTTTTGTACTAAACTGTGTTGATATTTTAATGTTATTAGATAGATACATTCATGTAATATTTGAATAAAACATAATAACAGGGTGTCATCGATCTTATTTCCAAGATACAATATTTTTTCTGGAAAATCACCCCATTTTTGTCTTCATATTTTTTCCGAGGTTATATTTCCATAAATAATATTTTCTTATGTCTTTGGTTCGGTTTGTCAGTGGCAACATATATTCAGGCAACCACAGGCCAAGTTTTGTGCGATTGCGCCAAACCATTGAGCAAGGAATGGAAAATGAGTTTTACGGGAACGCAGCGACGAGAATATTTTCGCGCCAATTCGCCCATAGTAACTATTACTTAATCTTAGCAAATGTAAACAAAGGATGTGCATAAGGTTCAAAACAAAACAGTCTTTAATCAAAATAATTTAGGAAAAGCCATTAACAAGCCTCCACAGGTAATAGAAAAGTACATTCGAAAAAATAAACAATAATTATACAAAAAAATAGGTAGGCAAGTAATAAACGTACATAGCCGCGCGTTAAGAAACTACAAAAAAGACATAAGTTTCTTACTTTACTCTCATTTTAATCTTTAATTTATTTTATTTTATACTATTTTATTGATAAAGGCCTGGTTAATAGAATACAGCTTGCCAGTATAAAGATCAATAGAGGAATGGTCTGATTTAATAAACTTATTAAAAGCTAAAGACGATCGTAATATAAAAGAATTCTTACGATATTTATTGCGAATGAATGGAGTATGGAGCAACTTTCTGGGTCTAGCGTAAGCTGGAGGAACATATAAACTTAATTTACTAACTAAATTGGGACAATCGATCTTAGATTGTGCTATCTTCATTAGGAACCTCAGGTCAGATATAATACGATGAGTAGCAAGTGGTAGCAGGTGGAAACGGGCTCATCGGTTCACATAATCAGTGCGAGGAGTTTTAAATTTATATCCTAAGTACCTAGTGTTTTTTTTTCTGAATTCGTTCCAACCTATGATTGTAGTAGGAATAGGTAGGAATGATAATTTGTTTTTAAAATTTATTTTTCCTAGTTTGATAGTCTTATGATTGTGGGATATGTCATTATCTTTTATGTCTGTCACTAGCTGCGCCCGCGAATTGTCGCAAATTTTGCTCCTCCGCTCTTCCCCTTTCCTTCCTCCTCTTCCCTGACTCCTTCTCCCCTCCTCATGCTTGTTCCCTCTAAACCACTACCAACAATGCCCAACCCACCCACAAACCACTTTTACAACGTTTACAACTGTCACTTCTTCCGACATTCAATTGTTTTTTCTGACATTAATTTGTTGTTCTGATATTACCACAGTAAAATCAAAAACAAAAAGGCGCAAATATAGTACGGATATATATTTGAACCTTTTGGGGTAGAGACATTAGGGCCGTGGGGACCAGGAGGTCATCAAATATACAAAGATCTATCGGGGCGTCTGGTCGAAGCACCACGTGACCAAAATGCTGGCCTTTACTTTGCCCAAAGACTAAGCATTGCCATACAACGTGGCAATGCTGCCAGCATTTTGGGAACATTACCCACTGGCAGCGGATTATTAGATTAGTTTTAGTATTACTTTGTTTTAGGTTAGTATAGTAATTGTTTTTTTTTTAAATAAAGTTTCATTGAATAAACGTACCACAGTACATAATATATAGTCCTATAATGTGTACTGTGATATTACTTTCTTTTTTACATCAAGTGGGCAATACATTATCAATACCATTTTTTTTTCTGAATCTGGATGATTTTATTGCCCTAGAGTTTAATCACGACCTAATCAATGGTATAGGAACGCATAGAGGAAAGCTGCGATAAAGCCATTCCATACAAAACGTGTGACAAAATGTTTTTTCCAGCCGTTCTTGAGTTATAATTGGTGTAACTAACCCGACTTTGTTTTATATATTCAGATTTACATATCTATTATTATAATTGCTGACATTTGAAAATATTATAAAGAATAGACAAGAATGGAAAAATGACATCCCCGTCACAGTACATGTGTACATTATATTAGTCATTACGAACAATGTATGTACTGTGTCCCCGTAGAGTTTCTTGGTGCTCTCTTCTCTAACGGGCGTATTTTCGAAGCACCACTAGAGTCAGCAGAGTATTTCCTTATACCGTATGAGATTTAACTCTATCGGCACTTGAAATTTCAAATGATAACCTTTTCAAACTCAAAGCATACCTATCTTACCTAATTTTATTGATATGATCTATTTATAATATTTACGTTTTTCTCTTTGTTCATGAGATGTTAATGTTGACTTGTAAATTTGTGTGCATTATTTTGCTTAATTGCAATAAAATACTGCGTTGATAATTATTATCAATGTGTCCATGTCACCCGCGGCACGGAATCTTAGTACGGGGGTAATAGGAGCGTGTAAAAACATCTGGGTTTTTTGAGGCACAGCCATTGCGCCACATAGTTACCACTGCAGCGGTTCTTCAACTTCCAATGTAAAGGGGCCCTTACTTAAGATAATAATTTAAAATAAACTTATGTATACTATTAATAAACCTACTTACGTAAATAGGTTCAGAGCGCGACTAACTGGTAATTCTAGTGAAGTGCTCTTTCGAGATCCTTCTTTGGCAAAATGACATTGCAACACTAGAAATGTGTCGCGTGCGGGTTGTAGTTGATATTTTATTTTACAAAAGTTAACTTCAGACGCGTCACGGTGTGGTTTATTAGAACGAATTCAAATCGTAATCAATTGCAGCGATACATGTAATACGAGAAAATAAAAATCCAATCACTTTTTGTATATAAGCTGTTTATTTTGATAATATCCTAAGTTTTATAGATTGAGTAGTAAAGTGTCTAAAAATTTAAAGCTCTTTTTTGTGACGTTTTTACATTTTTATTTTTTGCAGGATGAGTTTTCGTTTTAGTGAACTTTCACTATGTTTTTGTTCATATTTATATTTAATTTACTGTGTTAAGTCTATTGGAAAACTTAATAAATAAATAAAATAAATAAATAGAATAATAAAGCAGATCAGTTTGATTCAAAATTCTTTAAATTGCTAGATATATGTTTGCTATTTATTTGCAAAGGCTTTTAAAATAATTTGTCAAGAGATATTTAGGGCGGGCGCAGTTGATCTCTAATGTCAAAATAATAATGTGTAAATGTTAGGTGTATGTAAATTGTACAATATTATTTGCGCATTTTCATAAATAAAATATAACAAAAATAAACTCCACCTGAGCTAATGAAAGTGAAGTGTCATAAAGACAATCAAATTTAACGACCGCCTGTGAGGCCTCGGGCGTTGCGAAGCGCTTCGCAAATTTATTAATTAACGCCACTTAATGGTGTCGCCGTGACTCCTTGGAAAACGCTTGGGAGGCAAGAGAACGTTTGATAAAATCTGTAAATTTACTTATACTGGTGCTTTCAACGTAAGTATGAAAGTTCAGTAAATACAAGTTCCGCACAAAAGCGCCCCAATTCTGATCAATTGTTGAATGAAAGTTAACTGAATCGAGAATGAATAGTAAATAATTTAAATTTTGATTAAATTTACGGTGGCTCCAGACTATCAAGTCTAAACGTTTGGCGATAAGTGCAGCCGCAAAGCACCTTATCAGCACCTAAAATTATTATACGTACGAACCTCAGACCAAATATCACTACAGTATAGACCGCGTTTAACTGGCTTATAGAAATACAAAAACTCACATTTTCCTTTAGTACCTACGTATATTATAAATTCTAAAGTTACTCTATAAAAACAACAGACAGAAAGAAAAAAAAAAAAAAATAGACAGAAGGGTCTGCTTGTTACGTTTCACGAAAAAAGTACTGAGCCAATCTTGATATAATTTGATATGAATATATATTCTGAAAACAAGAAAAAGAGCATAAGCTACTTTTTACCATAATCACTATTTTTCATCGTTGTTAATACCGCGGGATGCAAAATAATAGTGAATGAAAAAACGAACTATTCAATAAATATAGGAATTGCTTTCTATTATTAGATTGAAGTAACAAAAAATGAAACAAATAAAAAACGAACAATTTAATAGCTCTTTAAAAAGAGTGCGCTTATAGTATTGCTACCTTTTAGTTTCCTTTACATTAGATTTGCGCATTACATACATAACTCTTATCTCTACATATTTTTGTATGACTGCCCTCAATAGATGGCACTCTATCGGTTTACTAATGCAACTTAAAATCCAACGATACCGGGTTCGGTTCTAGACTCCATACCAATGACTTTTCTAAGTTATTAGCGGTTTTCCATTGTTCCGTGCGTTGCTGTCACTTAAGCTGTCGGTCCCAGCTGTCATTAATTAATAGGAGTTGTTAAGCCATGTCATGTCAGGCGGCCTGACAAACTATGATACCAGAGGCCAGCACTACTTTATACGACAAGAAAGCAAAACATTTTAAATTTAACCAGAGAAAAAAAAGCCTATTTATGTAACTTTCCCGTTTTATAACTAACATTAAGCTACCCACACAAAAATCTCAACATAAAAATTTAGAGCATTACAATAATTTCTCACTTTGACTTCCCTTGAACGTAAAAAATGCCACGCCGTAATATCGATAGGGTGCACATCACTACTCGATGCGCCACGAGCGAAGCAGCTGGTGGGGCAGTGAGAAGCGACACGCAACCGCACGTCTCGCGCGATCCTCACCTCCGCTATAACATAATATTAAATCCATCTAAAAGTATGTATAACTGACTTACCTGTGAAATGTAATGTAATATTTTAGTTTCGTGTGTTTTCTAGTGTCGTTAATCACAAAACGAACTGACGCACTCCGCTCGAACTCAGATGGAGGACTGTTCGCGCTTGTCGGTTGATAGCGACGATGTTCTGACCTGTGCCTACTGTTCGCACCCGAGTAAACGCGCTCCATAGTAATGTATTCTCCTAGGTACACACAAAAAAGTTACGACGATAATATAATGTAGCTTACTTCCGCCAAACTGTAAGATATAGATAAGATATTGTAACTGAACATAATTTACCAGCATCAACAACTCAAGCGCATAATACACCAAATGCATCAAAGTTTTCCCTTCGATTTAACTATATGGCGCTGATTGTCGTTAAAACACGCAAGCATTTCATTCACTGCAGTGAATGAAATGCTTGCGTGTTTTAACGCTTATTATTAGCTCACACTAGCGATAGCGCTTCGCCTCAGCACGACCTCTAGATCTCAAGCCCTTGCGAAGATGCGACTGGAAGTTGTCTGTACTGTAAGTCTGTTGAATTGCCTATTGTCCGGTTGATATCAAATTACTCTGCGCATATCTAATCTATTATTTATCTATTATTTATTATATAAATAATAATAATATTTATTATATAATAATATATATATATATGTATAAAGATCACCATCACCAACTTGTCTGTGAACAAAATGGTGGCATGAGTGGTCCAGTTACAGTTAATTGATAAGTAGACCTCTCAAACAAGACATTACTTCAAAAACTAAAACCCAACTACGGTTGGGTAAAAATAGCCTATGACACTCTTGCGATGAAGACGAATAGATTGAAACCTCGTTTGTCAAAATCGGACCAAGTTTTTAGTTTGAACACATAACCTTCCTTTGGTTCGCCGTAGTCGGGTAAAAAAAACCCTCTTTGTCAAAATCGGATCAAGTTTTTATTTTTTTAGACATAACCCTTCCTTTTAATAGACTCATTACCCTTCCCTTGCTTCGCTGCAGTCGGATAAAAATACGAGTACAGAAAAAAATAAGCTTTTTTTCGCCATTTCACAGATAATTTGGTCGGACTTTAGTCTGTTTGGCAACTTTGATTGACAGAACTTGCGCATTGCACAGTGGTCAGTATTGTATTCTTTTTGATAGTCAGTCGATTGTCAAAGTAAAAACACGTCGGTTTTTTTTTAAATTATTTTGTTAAAACTTAATCTCGTATTCTACGAGTCGGCTAAGAGAATATAATACTAGCAGGGAGAAACTGGATGAAGTGAAGCGGTTCGAATACGGCGCGGGATGTATACTCTCTGTACCGAACGTTCGACGGCCGACAAGGTTTGGATCGTCGTATTGACGTGGATGAGATCATAGAGCCCGTGATTTAAGAGAGGAGGCGGTATTTGAGCGTCAGGCAGAGGGCGTTCAGTCACTCGAGGCTTTTAAAGTACCCTGAAGGTGACAGAGAGAGTTTGTACGACCGCGAGACCAAGAGCGTTACTCCTTCGTGCCAGCGGTGGCCAAGGGGAACAAGTTCCGTCACAGCTGCGCCGAGTACCTCCCCCGCGGTAGACTCGGGACAGTCTGACTGCATTGAAATGCCATAATAAATATTTAGATTTGTGATCAGTTTCAAGTGTTACATAAAATTGGCGTTTCTTTAGCCTTCGGTATTTTCTTCAGCTATAATGTAAGAGCGTGCTGAGAGACAATAGACTGGCTCGACCCACATCTGCTCGTTCTGGTGAACAATCTCCAATCAACGGGGTATTTCCACCAGCGCGCAAGAGTGGAGAGGCATAGCAATCTGAACCCGCAGACGGAGCAGTTTGTATGTAAATACCCGCATTTCTGTGCTAACAAACATTTAAGGTTGTCGCAAATTTTTAATTTTTACTTTTTTATGGGATTATAAATACAAACCTGCTACGTAGTTATAAGGCCATTCAGTTCATTCGTTGTATATATATATATATATCAACTCGTTGCAAACTGGACTTTCAGTTCAGCATGTATGTATGTATGTTTAGGTCACATCTTACATCTTTTCATCAGAACCACTTCCTCTTATCCTACGGAGTTGAATTTTTACATGTTAGTTTAGTTCTGATGACAATGCATTTTTATAGTAAGCATAACCTGAGTAGATATCCAGGATCAGCTCCAGATAAAGGAACTCTTCAACGGTTAACACAAACACGAAATTTTATATTTGCATTTAATTGTGATAGCTTGTTTTTTTGATAGCTTGTTTTTTGACATGGCTACTGCATAAAACCTTCTTTTTTTATTATTCCATTTATCATTAAAGTTTTGACTTACAGTTTGGCGGAAGTAAGCTACATATTTTTCTTTGTGCAATTTAAATATGGATTTCAGCAAAGTAGAACCTGAGTCTATCCACTATCCTGCCTAGGACTAACATTATACAAACGTAAACGATCTGCGGAAACGATGATGGTGGATGCTAAACAATACTTCGTAAAGGCATATATCTTCGTATATTTTTAATGAGATTCGAAAAAAAAACACATGTCCATCCTACTGATCGTCCAACTTTTGATGTGTGGAAAGCCGGTTTCGAGTGGGTTCGAGAATTTTGAAATACTCATTTGATTTGCTGTCAATTTACCGCCGCTTTCGCCAAAGTCGTTTTTCATGATATTGATGGTAGGTCGGAACTTGAATTTGAATGCATTATTGTATAGAATCACGCTTCAGATAGGTAATAAATAAATTAGGACGAGACTAGTACCACAGTACATACATTATTATGTAAATCATACTGATATTAGAAAGGGGAAAGTTTGTATGAATGTTTGTTACTTCTTCATGCTCAAACGGCTGAACGGATTTTTATGAAATTTGGAATTGTGATAGTTTATATCCTGGAATAATACAAAGGATACTTTTCATCATCATTATCATCACTCACGCGGGTTAAAATGTCAAAATGACAGGTGTCATCGCGTGAAACCGCGGGGCGCAGCCAGTAAACTTGTACGGAGCACCTCAAAGATCGCCCTTAACGATCGCATATTTCTACTAATTACTTTTTAATCGACTTCAGAAAAGGAGCCGGTTATATGTTCGGCTGTATGTATGTTTTTTTATGTTTGTCGGCCGTCAATTGCAGACCGATTTTGAAAATTCTTTTTTTGTTTGATAGTGTATACTCTCCAGATGGTTCCATATAAATGGTATCAAAATTGGTTAAGCGGTTTTTCGAGAATAAATAGTTTTTTGAGTAAATCAATTCGATTTTGTGTTTATATTGCCCTGATTTTGTGTTTACCTCTAAGGTTTCTAAACCTAATTTAGATAGTTGTTTTTTTTATACAAAAAGGTAATTTTTGTGTGTAGTTTCATATAAACTTCATCAAAATTGGTTTAGTAGTTTTATTAAAAAATCTATTTGTTTTATAGTTTATGTTCTGTAATATCTTGGGATTTCTGAACCGTATTAGATGATTGTTTTTACTTGAGTAAGAAGACCTCTAGTGTGGTACTTTATAAATTTCATCAAAATTGGTTCAGTAGCTTTAGACAAGCTTTAATTTAATTCACTGTGTTATAATGTTTAGGACTGAATTGCAAGTCAATTTTGAAAAATTTAAGGATGTCTACAGATGCTGAAGTTTTGCACATGGGTGTAGTTCTGATGACAATTAAAAAACTACAGTAGTAGTAGTAGAAGTAGTAGTAGTATTCAAAGGAACTACACAATCGGATGATGGAATACTTTCGAGATTGAGCTCATTTGGTTTGTCCTTATGAGATATCTGGTTTTATGTGGTATCCAGGGTCTGATGATGGGGCCGGAAGGTAGTCACAGGAACTCAACAACAAAATGATAGAACCCCCTTCGAGATTGGGCTCATTTGGTTTGTCTTGATGATTTATCTGGTGTTATGTTGTATCCAAAGTCTGATGAGGAAGCTGAGAGGTAGTCACAGGAACTCAACAACAAAATGATGGAACCCCTTCGAGTTTGGGGTCATTTGGTTTGTTTTGATGAGTTCTCTGGTGTTATGTTGTATCCAGAGTCTGATGATGGAGCCGAAAAGTAGTCACAGGAACTCAACAACAAAATGATGGAAACCTTTCAAGTTTGGGCTCATTTGGTTTGTCTTGGTGAGTTCTCTGGTTTTGTGTGGTATCCAGGGTCTGATTATGGAGCCTGAAGGTAGTCATAGGAACTCAACAATCATATAATGGAACCCCTTCGAGTTTGGTTTCATTGGGTTTGTCTTCATAAGTTCTCTGGTCTCATGAGGTATCAAGGGTCTGATGATGGAGATGGAGTCATAGGAACTCATTACCCAACCATCAAATGATGTAACCCTTTTTAGTTTAGGCTTAATTGATTGGTCTTCGAGTTTAGGCTTAACTGGTTGATGAGTTTTTAAGTGGTACTGGTGGTGTCTGTAAAACATTGCTTTAAAAAAGAACACATACATCATTACATCATTTACAACTTATAAATCCATTTCTTTTGGGTTTATGTTTCCTCATATCTACGAGATGTGTAACCATTTTTTTAAAGCGTTCCATTTTATTCCAGTGAAATCATAAATAGTTTTCGTCAAAACTAATTCAGTTGTTATATAATTATGTAGGTTTGTTCATCCTTGGTTTTAATTTACCAACGCTTTGAGTCTTAAGTGAGTGAGTGTCTACTATTTTCTTTGGCATACTTATATTCTTTCCGATGTTTCCGTAAGCCAATGAAAATCAAAAAATAAAATATTTTTTCAAAAAATTAAATCGACTACCACTAAAAAGAATAAAATAATTACAAATAATAATTAACTCTTTCTTATCATATGTTGTATTTATGCATTATTATTACGTTGGTAATTTCGAAAAAGTGATACTGTTCTGACTCAATTGTAATTATTTTATTCTTTTTAGTGGTTGTTTACTAAATTACATTTTTATTATGAAGTCGTTTTTTTTTGGATATATATTTTGTTATCTTGTGTTGCACTGGAATAAGGAGAGTACAGAAGCACAGAATAAATAAAAGTTCCTTCTATAAACTATTCATATATAAAGTTATTAAATAGAAAGATGACCTTTTGACCTTGAGAGATTCATGGCCAAAAACAGCAACAGAGAACTATACTGTTGACATCTGTTTTTGGTTCTATATGACAAGAAGTTTCACTGATTTCTGCACGGTGCATTTCAAGATTTACTACAAACTTTGGCAGCAGAATATCTGGCAGAGCGGGTATCTAAAGTAAACTCAGTACCTACTATTAGTAAGTATACTCTGTTAGACTCCCATGGAAGAACGGATAGAGATGCCCATAGGGAGACAATCGTGGAAGAGCTGATATTGTACCAACATAGCGAGACTCCCGTGGAAGAGCGGGTACGCTGTACCAACCTAGAGACTCTCGTGGGAGAGCAAGTATAGTCCTAACACCTACAGAATATCTTCATATCCTTCACATATGAGGTATTATACCTACAAAACTTAACATAATCGAAATGTAAAAACATATCGTCCTTGACCGCTGACTTCTGCGCACAACACAATCCTTTACAAGGGTTGGGTTTAAGTTCCAAATCCTAAACAAATACGGCACTATAATTAGGGTTGTTTTGTAACTTTGCCGTGTTTTATTAAACTGTAGTGTAGGTTGTTTAGTGAAGCTGCAGAGTAGAGTTTTTAGTAGTAGTGTAGAATATTTCAGTAGTGACTGGTCGTGCCTCTTACCGCTGTAATCTGTATCAATGACATGAGAAAGAACAAAAGTATTTTTTCTCCTAGTTTGTGTCCAGCCGATCATCGGGTGGCGATATATCTAACATTGCGCCCTACAGCACATACTGTGCGTGCGCGTCGGACTGTTCTCTTAGCTACTCTTATTGTATTCTGCATTATCTTTTGCGTTTTATGGGGTGAGATTTTTGATACAAAACATGGTTCCTCTTATTTCTACAGTGAGATTTTTAATACTAAACATGGCTTAACTTCTTTCTGGGTTGAGATTTTTAATACAAAAACTTATTTCTTGGGCGATATTTTTGATTCAAAACATAGTTCAACTTATTTCCAGGGAGAGTTTTTTTTTATACAAAGCGTGACTTAAGTTATTTCTGGAGTAAGTGTTTTTAAACAAAACATGGCTTAACTTATTTTTGGGGTGAGTTTTTTTTTATACAAAACATGTTTCAACTAATTTCTTATGGTTATTTTGTTACTGAGATAATTTTTTCTTCACTCGATATAGAGTTTCACACAGTAAAGTTTTTACAATATCTGTGTTTAAATTTAATTTAGAAACTGGTCCCCTAGAAACACATTTATTATTATTTTATCTCCAGCTAGTCACGACCCGAGGAATGGCCTCATCAACCGCGAGCAGGGCCCTAATTCATAAATCGACAAATCATAATTAACCTACAAATGTCAGTAGAATACGCAAACTAAAATGTATGATATTTCGATAGTATGACTGACAATTGTCGGTTCGATTGACATTGTCAGTACTATAGTTTTATAAAATAGGGCCGTATGCGCTTACTATTCAGACGGAGACGATTTTAACTAACGACATTTATAACTCAGTACGTTTGTACAATTGCTAAGTGAAATTTGAAACTACTAGGTACTCAGTACGTTTGTACAATTGCTAAGTGAAATTTGAAACTACTAGGTACGGTGCAAACACAAGTTTTATTTTTTGGTTCCGTAGTCAAATAAAAAGAACGTCTCCTTTTTATACGCTTTATATTAGCTTCACTTGTATGTTTGTATGTTTGTTATCGACTCTTCTGGACGCTATTTTGACCCACTTTAAACGGTCAGATTTCATTCAAATTTTGCACACCTGTCAAAGACCGATGACAATGCAATAATTCGAAAGAAAAAAAAAAGTTGAATATAAATAATAGTTTAAAAAAACTAAAAAACATGCTTTATATATAAAACCAAACTAAAAAATAGAAAATAAATTTTAATCGTGTAAATAAGAAAAAAATGTTTTATTTAAAAAAAAAGCGTGGGGAGCTTCTCATATCTGTCAATGAAATATTTATAAAACTATTGACCCATGCACCCCACGATTTTTTGAAATATATTTTTTTTCTTATTTAGACTATTAAAATTTATTTTCTATTTTTTAGTTTGGTTTTCTATATAAAGCGTGTTTTTTAGTTTTTTTAAACTATTATTTATTATATTTCAGTCCGTCCATCGTGCGTCGCTACTTGTCACATTATTAGATTAATACTTTGACAACAAACAACGGCCTGTAGGGAAAATAAGTAGTATGTGTGGTCAGAGAAATTAGATACTTTACTTGTTGTTTAACTCAAACTTGGCAATCGTTTGACTACGACCTCTCCTGATGGAAAGCGATGATGTGGTCGGAGGTGTTACGACGCAAAATAAAGTTCTAGATATCGTAAATAGTAGAGCGTTCGAGATAAGCTTTGAGAATTATCTAAACTATATAACCAAGCCTTGAGTATTCATCCATACCAATATATAAAAGTGAAACGATGTCTGTTTGTTTGTTTATTTATTTGTTTGTTTGTTTGTTTGGGGAGCTTTCACGCAATAACAGCTTGACGGATTTTGATGAAATTTGGAATGGAGATAGCTTATACCCTGAAATAAAATATGGGATACTATTATCCCGGAAAATTGTAAGTTTCCACGGGAATACCGGAAAAACTGGAAAAAAATAGATTACTCGCTGTAAGAAACGGTTGCTATGTCAAACAAATTACAAGTATGCACAAGTATGTCAAAAAACATCAAGAGCATTGGTGCTATACCTACTTTTGAATTGGTTTTTAATATCCTAGAAAAACATAGGATGCTTTTTTTCGCGATAAACAGTACCTAGTCATCGTGGACGAAATCGCGGGCGGGAAAGCTAGTTATTAATATTCTTGGAGTTCAAGACAGGACCTTCCCCGAGTGGCGTTTTAATAAATTTATGATTATATTAACGTCCGGTACATCCAGAATAGCTAAACTAGGGAGCTCTCTACGGCCTCATCCTTTCACCACAATATCACAAACCTAAAGACTAAGCGGCTTTTTCTGTAATATGACAAACAAAATAGGCCACTTCAGAGCACAAAGATCGAAACATCAATACGATGTTTAGATACATCACCGTAAAAGAATTTAGATAGATAAATAAATAGATAACACTTTATTGCACCAAATGAAACACTTACAAACAAAAATAAACATTAAAATAAGTTAAAATAAACAAGTACTTCACACCAATTATCCAGCCCCAAACTAGGATACCCTGTTCTATGACTAATAGACAATGGATAAACATAAATATAGCACGAATATTACATCCAGGAATTGGAACAAACATATCTGCTCATCACCCAAAAAATTTACACTCTAGTGGGATTTAAACCCGCGACCGTTGGTTGAATTCAGTGTCAGGATCACTTGCCAACCGGTCGTCAAAGGATGCTTTTCCGTGGTCTCTCATAGTATATTGTTACCCGTGGTGCCAAGCCCAAACCTTTTTCGACACACAATAAATAAATTCAGAAGACACGTTTTTCCTTAAACGAAATGGCGCCATCAATTCGAGGCTCAGTGCACAGGTGTGTGCACTACATGTGAGAATTTCAATTCAGAACTTAGAGTTTAAGAAATAAGTCAACTAGGGACGTATCTTTTTCATCCATCTAAGTTTAATTTAAAGTTAGATTTTACTACAAATTTTGGGGTAAGATATTAATTAGTTAGAGAAGTTGGTTTTGAATGCGTCGGTGAATAACGACTAACGCTTTTCAGTTTTGAATGAGTCGGTGAATAACGACTAACGCTTTTCAGCGCTACTTATTAATATTAATTAACTGTTCAATAAGCCAAAATGAAAAAAAAAAAAAAAAACTGAGTCCCACTGCCAAACGAATGAGTGAAGCATTTTTGTTACAGCAAATGGTAGCTGCGTATGAGAGTGTGAGTGAATAATTTGTGGTTGATTTGAAAAGCCAACAGAACAATTCAGCTGGGTTGGGTAGCATTCGGAAAGTTTAATCAAGTTTTCTCGTCGTCCATACCTCAGTGCCTGAAGACAAAAGTCTTCAATCAGTGCATCCTACCAGTTATGACCTACGGAACCGGAACGTGGATACTCACGATCAAACTTGTCCACAAATTTAAGGTCACTCAGCGATCTATGGAGAGAGCTATGCTTGGAGTTTATCTGAAGAACAGGATTCGTAATGAAGATATCCGACGGAGAACCAAGGTTACCAAAATAGCTCTAAGGATAAGCAAGTTAAAGTAACAGTGGGCAGGTAATATTTCCCGAAGAACCGGTAACCGTTGTGGTAGACGAGTTCTCGAGTGGATATCGTGTTTAGGCAATCGTAGTGTAAGACGCCCTGCGGCCAGGTGGTGTGACGACCTGCGAAAAGCAGCTGGAAGAAAACGGACGAGGAGAGCTGAATACAGAGCTCAGTAATGCTCGTAATGCACGCCGCATTACGAGAGACTCACGTCCAGCAGTGGACAAATATAGCCTGATGATGATGATGATGATGAAGTTGTGATTGGTATACAGTTTCAGGGGGTTCTTTTTGTGAGAACTTTACAGAATTAACAGACTAACGAAGTTGAGATCTTGCTGCGATGAAGCAGTTGATCTTCATAACATGGCGTAAGTGTGTGCGTATGAGTGGATCTGCATATCTTGGGTGCTTCACTTTCGATTTGGTGGTGTGGAATCCGTCTTTTTATACATTCATTGACAAAATGTTGATTGGTGCTCTTCGTGCAATAACTTTCATGGTCTTTTATGGCCCGAAGAAGTTCACTGCTGAACATTCCCCTCCCCCTTCTCCACCACTCCAAAATACACCACACCATATCACACCACACCACAACACCGATCTCTCACTGTTCGCATCCAGTAGCCCCCTGCCACGGTAATGTTATCTATACAGTATTCTATCTTCATACAAGCGGCCGGAAAGTGAGTTATACCTACGCGCCTCGTGTCGGTACCCACTCGGTACACGGCCAGTTGCGAATGCGCCGCAGCTCGGTAATGTCGTGGCCGCAGTGACGAACGAACGGTGTGGTTTTTTTTTTGTAAGCAGTAAGCGTGCGATTTGTGAATATTTTACTGAAATAAGTACAAGTACTAACTTAATATGGCAAAGAGCACGAATAAACTATATTGTGCTGTTTTTGGTTGTTTGAATTCTTCAATAACGCATCCCGAGATAACATTTTTTAAATTACCTGCAAACTCTGAAAGGTTAGACTATAAAAAATATTATAACCTAGTAGGTACGTAATTTGTTTCTTTTTTTAATAGGTAGGTATTTCGCTTTTGAGGTGATACGTTGCGAGTACGGTATCCTCCTTGTCCATGTTTCCCAAAAGTATTTTAATTAAACAATTTATCCGAATGCGGATTTTTTATACTATTAAATTTAACAATAAAGCTTTTCGTACGTCTCAGTCGAGGCGCAAATACTTTTCTGTATCAAATTTATAAGGCTGTATTTTTTTTATTAAATCTACTAATTAAAAAAACACCAATGTATTTGTCCTATTTCATTCAAAACTAATTTCTTTATTTTTACACATTAAAATATACAATCACAAAACTAGAAAGAAATTCAAGTATGTAGATGAAATTAAAATACTGCAGGCGGGCAGCCGTATCGCGTGTTTACGTACCACGCGGCTGTAGGTAGGTAGACAAATTGGACGGAGCCGAGATTTTAATAAAATAAACAACAAATTAAATTTGAAGTTAATTTTATTGGTCTTACTTTTGACCGTACAATTCAAGCGAAGATAAAATAATGACAATTTGTACTTAGTAACTTCCTTATATAACTTTTATAAATGCGTAGGCGATTTCTAGTACATTCTTCATTTGCAATAACAACTAAGTAGTTACATTTCTCATACTTTAGCGAGAAAAACATCTAAGTACATAAATGCTTATTCAGCTATGCGCAATTAAATCAAAACAACATGTAGAGTACCTCTACTGCGCATTATTCATAGAAAAACAACATAAGTACAAAAAGTGCTTACTTGGTACTTTCACAATCTAAGGAAGTACCTACTTGTATGATTAAATATGTTGCAATTGGACTTCGGTAAACAACGGTGGGTTTGTGGTACATATAACTTCTCCACCCTGAGATTGAAAATTATCTGAAAGTTCATTTTCTGAAGTCAGATTATTTTCAATTTTACATAATTTCAAAATCTTATTTTTATATTTTATAATAAAGTATACATTAGTAAAAATCATTAAAATATAAAGTATTAATGTCCATAAACTAACACTTTTTATTTGCACTTTATTGACCATTTCACTCATTTCACTATATTCACTGTTTTCACTTTTCTTCAAAATATAATTCAGCATTTGTAGATTTTCCATGTTTACTTCATCTAAGTTAACAGGTTTCCTTTTGAAATTATTTGTAACTGGAACACTTGGTAAATTTATCAATGGTAGTTTAGGAATATGTAAGTTCATTCCTCTGAACAATTTCTTCCGTAGAGTAATATCTTCAACTTGTATTTTACAATTATCATCCAAGGTTAAAATATAAGTACCAAGGATTTTCTCTCGAGTAATCTCATTTTCACAGGTTTCTGTCAAGTACGTTTGGTAACTTGCAAAAATTATCCATATGTTCATTTCAATTTGTTGAACTTTTATCTCTGAAGTTTCGATTAAAATTGGAGATCACGACGTAATATTCAACGTAAATTTCATTAAATCAGTTATCCATTTATCTTGTTCCAATACGACTGCACAACTTTCTTTACAAAGAAATAATTTCTCATCAATCTCGTCGCATGGCTTGGAGAGCAATGTAATAGAGTTCAAATCCTTCACGAGGATAAAAGGATATTTAGGAAGTATCAAGGATGTAATATTATTAAAAGTATCAAGGATAGGTAAGGGGAATAACTGGTAATATTTGTAAGTGTTTTTGCGTACAATTGGAATTGCCAGTACATATGTAATTTGCCTACCCTTAATATAAGCTTTTGTCTCTATATTTTGCTCTATATTTACTAAATTTTCATAATTAACAAGGAAAATTAACTTATCTGTGCTCTCAATATTTTTTAACAATTCATATAATTCACTAGATTATGAGTTAACAAACTATAAGTATGAGATACTTTATTTTCAAAATCATTTATTTTACTTCTATTCAATGCTTTCTCTATATCAATTAAATTATTCTCAAATTGTATAAAATTATAATAAGAAGTATTAGTAAAATTTACAAAACCATCAACCATTTCTGCAACCAAAGTAACTTTCTTTGAAATAGCATCTTGTTTAGTTTTAATTTGATTAATTAATTCATCATATTTGATTGCGTCATCATTATCCATATTTCCAGTTATCAATTTAATTATTGATCCTAAAGGATTTATAAGTCCTCTTTTAACACGTAAAGTTGGGACTAATTGCTCATACCTCTCTAAAGTTAAGTTTTTAATAAATTCAGTTTGTATTTTATCATCATTAAAATTAATCGTATAATTAACTTTATCTTTTAAATATATGTTTAAATCTTTCAACTTATTTATGTTTAAATATAAATCATCTTTAATTAAGCTTAAGTCTAATACCTTAATTAACTTCCATTTATCATATTCCAAAATTGCATTTCCTTTTTTAACAGGCATTACTCCAGGATTATTTTCAATCCTTTGTAGCTGAATAGCTAGTCCTTGGGTCATCAGTGTCAGGATGACGAATCTGTGGACGTTTAATATCTTTTATTGGAACCTTAGTTTTACGACCATTTATTTTTACAGGGACAGTATTACGTACTATTTCTCCTGTCACTTGTGCTTTTTGATATCTAGGACTATCTTTACTTCGCCTAGTATTAACTCCTTTTATAAAAACTTTATCGCCTACTTTTACATTAAATTTATTTTCTCCGCCTCGTTTTTCTTTAATTCTTTCTTTCTTTTCAACTAACTTTTCCGTTAGATATTTATAAAGATATTTTGTTCTTTGTGCGTGCTCTTTAACTAATTGCTGAGTAAAATATTTATCAAAGTTTACAGCAAACATACTACTTGAATCCGTATGTCCAAATACTACTTCAAATGGTGTTAGATTTGTTGTCGAATGTATCGTTTGATTATATGATAATACTGCATATGTCATTATAGATGCGGCATCAGTAGATTTTTGCTCATATTTAGCAAGTCTATAAATTTCTATAATTGTTGAATGAAACCTTTCAATTAATCCCATTGAATTTGGATTATGTGGCGTTCCTATATGTAAATCTATTTTATAAAAAGATAACATTTCTTTCAGTAAAGTATTATTAAATTCAGAACCTGGGTCTGAACTAATTTTATTTGGTATTCCATAATATGAAAAATATTTTATTAATGCTCTTATTATTTCAGGGGTAGACTTTGTATTTATTTCAATTGCTTGACCTAACTTGCTGAATGCATCAATTATGGTCAAAAATGATTTATTTTCAATAGTAAAAGTATCTATAAATATTTCTTGAAAGGGTTTTATTTGGGTTTGCGTTAATTGCAATTCAGGTTTAATTGGTTTACGATCATATTTCATACGTTTACATAATTGACAAGAATTTATAACGCTTGCAACTGTTTGATCCATATTATTCCAATAATATGTTCTTTTTAAATGTGCCAGTGTTTCTTTTATACCTCTATGACTTGTTTTTCCTTCATGATATTTTAAAATTATTTCACGTTGTTCGTTTTCATCTTCAACATATACTACTCTTAATGTGCATTCAAATAATTTTACTGAATCCTTTTTAAATAAAGTAGTGACAACTGATGCAAAATCTTTTCTGTGTGCTTCTTCTTCAAAATATATAAAATATTTAATTTTAGGTCTTATGTAACCTTTTAAAAATTCTTTTACTAAATTTGTATTATTTACTGGCATATGTACTTCTAAAACTTTTTGTTTATTTCTTGAAATATCTTTTACAGACATTTTATTTAAATTCCACGAGTAAATTAATATTTGATTTGGTTTTGTATCAATTGCTTCATGTAAAATAGGTATGCTTTCCATATTTTTTTTCAATTATATTATTCACTTGATTTAAAAAAAAAATTTAATTGTGCCATGTCTTAACATCGCTGCATTCATTAAATAGAAGGCTGCTCTGCCTACAACTCTACTTGAAATTACATAAAATAAATATAATAATTGTGCTGCTGTTACTTCGGATTCACTTTAGCTACGCACATATTCACATTTTAAAATAAATAAATTTAATAATTTTTCATTCCCATCAAATTTAGGAATCAATTTTACAATTTCATTTGTTATAATCCTCATAGATTCCATTTTAAATTATAATTATTTAAAATAAATTCAAATTATTAAAATTGAGTATGCGTTTGTACAATATAACGCATAAAATACACAAATTCAAAAATAATTAAAGAAAGGCACATAAAAGTTTAATAAAAACACTTCAAAGCAATAAATGCACATAAAAATCAATAAAGACACATTAAAATCAATAAATTCACATAAAAATCAATTATGACGTATAAAAAACAATAAATTCACATAAAAACAATTATGATGCATAAAAATCAATAAATTCACATAAAATTCAAATAAAAACGCATAAAATGACAATACATTCACATAAAAATCAATAAAGACACATACATTCACATAAAAATCAATAAAAACGCATAAAACGTCAAAAAATTCACATAAAAATCAATAAAAACACATAAAATCAATAAATTCACATAAAAATCAATTATGACGCATAAAAAAATCAATAAATTCACATTAAAATCATAAATTCACATACAATAAATCAAAAATAAAAAGTGTATTGGCAATGTTTGTCCAAAAACACTAAGGGTCGAATAGCAGGGCAAGAATACGGAAAGTGAATGATTTTCGACTCACTTAAAACCGCTCGATCCCATGCCTCGGTGATTATTCCACTCGCTGAATTGTTTCTCAACTCCTTTTTCCAATACAGTCGTATTTGTTTGGTTTGAGTATTTTTTTACGTGGATTTGTCAGAAACGCACTGAAGTTATTCAGGACAGCTGCACCAAATACGTAGGTTGCGCCAGACAAATTATATTTCACAATTTTTGAAGTAAGCGCCGGACAAATTAAATTTCCACGACTTTAAAAAAAATACAACCGGCTGCGCCAGACAAATTGGACGGAGCCGAGATTTTAATAAAATAAACAACAAATTAAATTTGAAGTTAATTTTATTGGTCTTACTTTTGACCGTACAATTCAAGCGAAGATAAAATAATGACAATTTGTACTTAGTAACTTCCTTATATAACTTTTATAAATGCGTAGGCGATTTCTAGTACATTCTTCATTTGCAATAACAACTAAGTAGTTACATTTCTCATACTTTAGCGAGAAAAACATCTAAGTACATAAATGCTTATTCAGCTATGCGCAATTAAATCAAAACAACATGTAGAGTACCTCTACTGCGCATTATTCATAGAAAAACAACATAAGTACAAAAAGTGCTTACTTGGTACTTTCACAATCTAAGGAAGTACCTACTTGTATGATTAAATATGTTGCAATTGGACTTCGGTAAACAACGGTGGGTTTGTGGTACATATAACTAGGTAGTTATTTCAAGGACAGAGCCGAGTCACAATACTGATAGATTACATTACCGTGCCCCTGCGACTCTCACCAGGGCAGGTAGGTACTAGGTATACTATGAAACAATTTATTTTTGTAGGGTAGGCCTCTTACCTTAGAGTCCGCATAGTGAAGTACCGCACCTTTGTCAGATATTAAACCACCAAGCAGTAGTGTGCAAATGTTTCTGTGTATTGGTTTGTAGGGCAATGTTTCCAGCGAAATTATTTGGCAATGAGACTTAAAAACAATGTCTCAGGGGACGCTGCGCTCGTGCAGTGACGCGCAAGGTTTTTTTACCCAAACTACTGGGTGTCACTGCAACTGTTGAAAGCAGGCGTGACGCTTACCATCAGGCGAGCGACCTGCTTGTCTCGTCACTCAATAAAATAAAAATATTAATGGTATAAAATTCTCGCTTACAAAATGAAATATCAGTATTTTTGAATAAGCAACAGAAACATGTTTTAGAGAATATTTTCGCAACGTATTACATATTCTGGCATCAGCCATTAGCTTGGGGATCCATTATTCAAATTACAGAACAGCTAACCATAAAACCGATAACCTCAAATAAATTTCCTTGAACTCCTAAATAAAACACATTACGTAGTAGGTACATATACAAGAGCAGGTGTTCAGAATGTTATCGTAAGTGCCGCAACATATTGTGGCGTGGGAAACGAAGATTATACTGTTTTATGAAGGAAGCCCTTTGCAGTTTTTCATACGCGGCCGGGCTCCATGTTTTTTAGTTTAGATGGGGAAAAAGAAGTCATCTTGATAGTTATAGTGCATACAATGTGTATTTGTTATATCCCACTTCACAGATTGATATTCTAAGAACCTCCTTCACTTTAATAGAAATTTGTTCTACGACTAAAATAATACATACCCTTAGTTTTATTTTAACTTAATACTTCTATCATAGACATATATATATGAATTCTATGCATGTTTTAAAAGACACCCATGCTTTCTTGTGATTACACACCATGCCTATAGTTACAAACGCTTACGAAAATCCATACAGTACTACTAATAAGCTAAAAACAGAAAAGTCTGTTCGTTTGTGAACAAAATTTTGTTAAGATTACTTTTATCACCGAAGATCGGAGAAATACATAGGCGGATAATATAGAAAAAAATGAGCAAAACCAAGATCACTAAATATAGGACGTATTATTTTAAAAGATTCAAGTACTACCTCTTCCATATATTCTTTCTGCTGAACCCTAATCACATCACGTACAATTGCATTCCATAAAAAACTCTTCAAAATCTGAACACATGCGCCGCCGCGCCGTCCCAAAGGTGCCGTCGTCGTTTAATAACCATCCTGTATCCCTCACCGGGGGATGATTCCGCCCTTGAGATGTGCTTGAAGTTGCGAGCGAGTGTTTGTGTTTCGGATCAAACTTCATTTAGCATAACATGGGGTGGGTTGAGGGTTCGTTCGTGTCTGGCGGGTGAGGGCTGACGTCGAGTTTTCAGTTGTTGAAGCAAGTACACAGAACTCTGTTTTGTTCTTGAAAGAGATTCGTTAAACTTGTCGCTTTTGTATAGAACCTAATAATAGATAGGTTGGTCTAACCAAGGACTTAATAATCTATCTATACATACGTAGCATAAAGAAGTAAGAATGTAACAGAAAGTCTGTGCAAAGAAGATTTAACAAATGGTCTAGGGGTCTTAAAATAAGCTATTGAACTAAAATATACTGTTTTATAAATTATGTCTGACTGTTTGTAAGTTCACGCATCACGTAAAAATTGCAAGACCGATTGCGTGGTTTTAATAGTTTCGGTTCTGACTGAATACACATGTACTTTTTATGTCAATCCAATGAGTAGGTAGAAACAGATCAATAGTTAAAAAACTATTTTAAAGCTGCTTTTTATGCATAATTATTGTACCATAAAGGTACTTTTGGTCCTGTGATAACTTAACTCATTCTCATTTCTCAGAAAATGATCACGCGTGCAAAGTTGCGGGCACAGCTAGTTCATAATATTTATGTAAGGGTACATTTTGCTAGTTATATAATACAATATAAAGACGCCATTTCGAGCCACTACCTGTTTTCTCTCTGTTTATACTAGAATACCGATATAGCTGCCTTAGCTTATCATACAAGCAGCATTATGTTGAGAGATATTACTGAGCGAGAGACGGGAAAGCGTGACGTTATTACGAGAGTATAATAACAACGAACATAACAACAAGGAATTACATTCCGGAGACGAGGTATTTGTACAGGCGCCATGTACCAAATTATATTAATGTGGTGCTGGGTGTATAATATATTAGTTATCTTGAGCCTCTGTGGTCTAGTTGTTGCGGAGGTTTTAATAAACCAGGTGCTAGTTTGATGAATTATTATTGAAATTTATAAAGCTTCTAAAATATGAACGTGATTTCAGTTAGGTAAATACATGGTGGTTACATTAAACTTTGTTTAGTTTTATAAACTATACTTTTCAATTAGGGGCAAACGATTTGGTACGGAGATAGTCAATTTCCGAGATAAATATAAAGGTACTTAATTCCCGTAAATTCAGTTTCCTGAATATCAAGTATGTTTGAACCCGCGGGT
Organism: Alsophila aescularia; assembly: GCA_946251855.1. Lineage (NCBI taxonomy): Eukaryota > Metazoa > Arthropoda > Insecta > Lepidoptera > Geometridae > Alsophila > Alsophila aescularia. The sequence continues at coordinate 42,009,900 of OX276377.1, forward strand.
GCGCCTAGCGGAAGTGGAAAACAATCGTATTGTTTTACCATTGTTGTGAACAAGGTGTCACTCCCCAACACGACGTCCGTAATGTCACACGACAGCGTGTATTATAGTGTCTACAAGTGTGTGTGTAATGTGACATGACGATCACGTGACGATCCAGACATGACGGCAATACTTCCGAGTTCCGATCCCATAGTTACATACGCAGGCAAACAGGTATTCTGAGACCGCTTTTTTATGGATAACTTTACTGCTGTGTGATTTTTTTTCTTTTCTTTTCATAAAGTTTGTTAAATATTAATGTAATCCACACTAATATATTAATGTAAAAACATATGTTGGTTTGTTTGGGGAGTTTTTTACGCCATAACAGCTGGACGGATTTCCTTTTTTATTCTGGATTAAAACATGGGATACTTTTCATCCCGGAAAATCTTTAAGCATAGACAATCCACACCAATATATAAAAGTTAAACGTTGTCTGTTTGCTTGGGGAGTTTTATCGCGATTTTGATAAAATTTGAAATGGAGATAGCTTATCCTCTAGAATAACACATGGGATACTTTTTATCCCGGAAAATAGTTGGTTTTCACGAAAAATATCGATTACTCGCTGTGAGGAACGGTTGCCATGGAAAAGAAATAATAACAAGTCTGCCAAAAAGCATCAAGAGCGTTGGTGCCAAAGAGAATACAATACGTTAGAGCTATACTTTTGCATTTGTTTTTAATATCCTAGAAGAACATAGGATGCTTTTTTCGTGATAAACTGTAGTCCGCGCGGACGATGTCGCGGCTGTGGTCGCGGGTGAAAGCTAGTAGTTTATATATTTATTACGTTCAACTGACCAGCGACAAAATTGTTTCACTTAACTTGCACCACCTGTTAAATATATTTGCAAAACATTTATGTCACCGACTGTAACGACGACTTTCCCTTCTGCAGCACATGTTCTACAACATATCGAGGCCCGATGTGACAGTAATCGTTATTGACGTGTTGTTCTCCTTATTGAATAAGTAACGTGTATTTCGTGATTGTGGGTCAAGGGGCCACCCCTATGCTATCTGTGGGCCACCGATGTTTCATGAATTACGCAGCCTTATAATTTGTGTAAGTGGATCTTAATAGTTTTGTTTTAATTCTAGTGCCCAATTGGTGATAGAACGCATATTTTATGTAAGACAACGATTCAAGTAGGTTGTTTGCCTGTAGGTTAGAGTTTTCTAATATTGTGGCGTAGCTATATCCAGATTCCAAAAAGATAGGTATGCTTGATATAGTTCTGAATCAGCAGTTAGAATAGAAATGGCTCGTCAAAGTTTATAATCTGTTTTGATCATTTCATTTAGTTATACAATGTACAGGGTAAATGAAATGAAAACCGATACAAATGTAGTTAACTTTATCTTATTACAGTTTTAGTGAGGCGCGTCAAGAACATTGTTAATTTAATTTGTCTGGCTTCAATTTTTATGTACATATTTGTACTTTATTGTTTTCATAAACAGTTTATTTTTTATTTTTGTGGAACACTAAAACTGCAATCAATTTTGCTGTTGACTCAATACTTTTTTGTCAAGCAATTTAAAGTTCCGAAGAGTTTGATGTTTCTGAATAAGCGGATTGAAGTTTATATTGGCCGACCGGTACCACGGTATACGCTATTAGTTATTCTGTGGTAGTACAAAGACGTGGGCATGGGCGAAAAACTGATAGTAAATATAACCTTTTGTATGAAAAATATTATGAGAAATCTTTAGCTACACGCGCGAAGAGGCGGGTTACCTAAACAGAAAAGACTAAAGTTTGAAGTACCAAACTACATAAAAGTCTCAGAGTCTGGTTCTAGCTCACCAGACTAGAGCTAGAACCAGACTCTGAGAATGCCCACTAGTGGGAAGTAATGAGCTGATGATGATAAATTGTGGCGTTAGCCATTTGTAAAATTAACTGCTCATTCCATCACAGGTATAAAACAATACTAATAAAGCAATGGCATTACATTTGATCTTTTTATTTATGAAGCGCTAAAAACGTCCCTTTACCATTAGAGCAGATCCCTTGCCGTAAACAAACATTGGCTTTAAAACCCTAATAAATAAATGTTTTTATTTACGAAAGTCAGGTTTAGAGCCCTTGACTAAATATTTACATACTCACGTTCAAACAAAAAGCAACAAAATGTACATCTAGCATAGCTCTAACACAAACTTAAATACATACAATTTGTTTGTCAAATCTGTCTAGTAGTGCATACCTTTGCTGTGCCCTACGTAGCCAAAATTGACACGAAGGCGACGCAGCGCCACGTACGATTTCAAAGCGATACAAAGTGACTACTTTTCCTTCCATCGTGACGATAATTCAAACATTGTGCCGCGAATACACTATCTGGTTAGCTATTAAGGTTAGGTATTAAGATTATAGGTATCATAAATATTTACTACACCCTAGTCAACAGGGTACACGTCTATAAAAAAAGCTTGTATTTGAGTGTTAATAAATAAAATAAATAATTAAATGAGTTATTTTAGTCGCTACTTAGTGGTAAAGAGAATAGACTTAACAAAATGGACATTTTTAAAATCACATGGATTACTTTATCAGGATCAAGACCAAGATGCTGTGGTGCTATTGGTGGATGCGATGACCGTTCGTCACATTAGCTATTTGGTCGCTATACCTTATTGGTCACATTCATAATCATATTGTGCATCTAGTCAGTTTCCTTTACTCGTTTCATGCTGTATTTCGTATTTTTCTTAACTCGACCGTGCATTTGTACAATGAATAACTATATAAAATTTTCAGTACAACATTTTATTATTTAATAAATCTTTAGTACAAGTTATATTCAAGCTTCTGCTTACTGTACATTGAAAAAATGCGTTGGACGAGTTGGGAAACTTTCGAAATATAGCGTGAAACGAGTAAAGGAAACTGACTGGATGCACAAAGTGACGTATTATGAATATGACTTATCAGGGATAGTAACAAGATAGCTAATTTGACGAAGGGCTCGGGTCTTGTTTGTGACCTGTGGACAAACATTTATAATATGTGTGTCCATGCCACCCGCGACAGGGAATTTTAGGGCGGAGGGTATGAGAGTGTGTAAACCCTACGAGGTTCCTGTCTTGCATTTTTACATTCTCTAGGAACCAATCTATACTTATAATAAAACTGTAACAGGTTCAATTCTGTACATTCAAGATATTTTGCAAATTTTTTTTGGAGGCTGTTCTATATTTGATACTGTAGCCAAAACTGTAAAAAAAAACATTTTTGTCTGTCTGTCTGTCTGTCTGTATCTTGACTAGGTATCACGCCGAAACTACTGAATGAATTCAAATGAAACTTGGCATAATTTGAGTTCACACTACGAGGTAGGACAAAGGATACTTTTCATCCCGAAAAATTAAATGAAACTTGGTATGATATGAGTTCATACTACGAGGTAAAACATTGGATACTTTTCATCACGAAAAATTAAACTGTTCCCGCAGGATAGCGGTTGAAAGTTATTTCAAAGAACACGTATCACGCTGTATCTACTGGACGGATTTTGATGCAATTTGGCACAGTCGTCTATCTATATTATAATAAAGCAAAAGGTACGAAAAAGGCTGCACAAAGAAGTCAAATTAAAAAAATGGTCTAGGGTACCTTAAAATAAGCTACAGAACATTTTTTTTGTTTTTGTTCGGGTCTTTCTGTCTGTTTGTCTGTATTTTTGTGCATCGCCTAAAAACAACTAGACCGATTGCTATGCGGTTATCAATGTTGGATAGCTTAGAGTTTGACTTAAAAACAGTGGCCCAATTACAGGACTTGGCTACAATCGGATTGTCACTTTTTTCATAGCGAAATCGACTCTATCGCAAAGCATTATTGAATTTGACTGCTTGAAACTGTTATGATCAACATTACGTAATCGCACTGCTGGTGTAATTGGTATCTCAATTTGGCGATTACAAGCCGAGCAATCGATAAAAATATTTTTGACTACTGAAGAAATTTTGATCAAATGTTGGTATATTGGTATTTTAGGTCTTGGTATATAGGTTATCCTATAATACCACATTATGGTACTTTTAATCTAAAGAAATGACCACGCGTGCGAAGCGGCGGGTACAGCTAGTCCATAATAAAACTGTTTTACTGTTCTTACTTTTGCGGCTCTTATCGCGCAAATATATCTGTTTGACTATACCAAGTCATCGTATTTAGCTATGTAATACCTACACTATTGATGTTCCCGTCCGCGTCACCACTCTGTGTACTGCGTCGCGCTCAGAGACCGTGTGCACCTCGCAGGACACTGTTGTCGCGCGACATTTCGCCGGGTCGCTTTCGCACAGAGTTCGCTAACGCAGGACACCGCGTTTGCATTCCGTTAGCCTAGCGCACGACTTGACGCTGACGTGACGGCTACGTGGCGACTACGTGACGAGGACGTGATGAGCGTGACGAATTTCACGTGACATTGTCATGCATAGTGTGAAGCGTGATACGCCTGCAACTGCGTGAATTTAAAAGTTGAAGGTTCTCTTTGAAGTGTTTATTATCTAGATACGAGGTACCGGGATGAAGGGATTCAGTTGGTTTCAGACATTACGCGTGTTAATGATTAAGAAAAGTCGTAAATCTACGTAAATGTATGTGAGAATGTAAAGGCTGAAGATGAAATATGAGTAACTACGTATATACATAATTATATGTACGTTTCGGTGCTTTACCACTTTATATTGTGAATTTACACTAATCTTTCCCACAAAATAATTTTCTATCAGTGTTTTTAAAAGCTATTACCCGAGAGTCTTCAAAACGAGAAGAATTTTCTCCTTCGCAAGTGCGCTACATCGTTAGCTGAGCCTTTGTAGGTTGAAGTATGAATGAGCTGATACATTTTAGTTTATTTAACATTGTTAAAAAACACTAAGAACTATCTAAGCTAAGGGACTACTTAGTCGCTCAGATAATCAAAATGAGTTAATTATCCATTTGTACTATCACTCCTGTCTGTATCTTATTATGTGTACAAAATATCAACTCAATAGCTCTTATGCAAGTCGTTCTTTATAAGTTAGCAAGATATAACTGTCTTGCTAATTATATTTCTGTTGACTGAAAAACAAATATCCAAAATCATCAAATGTACAGTCTGAAAAAATACTGCACCATTTAGACCGCTTGCAGTGCGATGTGGATGACCTACGTGAGCGTCCGCGATGGGTGGTAAACGTATTATGCTTACTTGCTACTTTGACGCGGCACCTCATCACCCCAACCCTCTAGTAGTTCAGGCCTCTGACTACACGACAGACGCGACAACAGACGCACGGCCCCTTCGTAGACGCCCTAGAGACATCTTGAGCGATCCGGACGATGAAATCGCTGCCGCAGTGCAGGCAGCGATGGATTCGCCCACTCCGTCATCTTCACCATCTTTCAACACAATTAGACACAGACACCGACCTCGCCGGATGCGAGGTCGAAGGTCCCGTAATTAATTTCGACTTTATTCGCCTTCGAGTTTCTTGCCGATTCTTCTCGAAGGTGTATTCCGAATCGGTGGTCAGTTATGCAATTCATTTAAAGGGCTCCAGCCATTTCATGAGGGCCCTCTCGATCACTACCTAACAGTAGAGATCGAGGGGTGTTTAGTTCGATACTCCCCAAGTAATCAATGGCAACTGTCCAAGCCGAGGTTCGTACCCCCTGGGTGCCCTTAAGCAAGTGGCCAAAAACTTAACTTTGGCGTGCGCCTTCTGCGTCACGCATTGCGGCGGAGCGCTTTTGCGCCCGCCCCACCGTCCGGTGACGCTGTAGAGGTCAGTTATAGACCAACAGCACATATCCTTTCTAAAAAAAAAAAAAAAAAAAAAAAAAAAAAGTATTATGCTTACAGAACGCATTCAGTGCGCGGCGGCCTCGGAGAGCTATTCATTAGCGACAGCCGTCGTTCACTCATCCGCATTGGACAGTCCTTATCGCTTTGTTAGGTTCCTCACTCTCTTTTATAACCAACTTCTCTTCCTCTGCACTGTACACTGAGAGCATCCAAGTTCACAGTGCTCGTATACTGAACAATCGCCACTGTGGCAACTACAACCACGTTACCGCATCCCAATCGATTTATTGAATCGTCGTATCGATTGCACACTCGAATACAGTTCAAAGTTGGCCTTAAACCCGAGTTTTAGTCAGCTAAGCCCCGCTACCCCTCCTACTCGCATTGAGCAAACGATCCGATTCGTATTTCGGTCAGCGTGGCGACCCGCGCTGCACCGGAATCGATTATGGAATCGTTGCGCGTATCGATTGTGTTTGGTGCCGCTGCAGCAGTGAACAGCCGCTCGGCTTGAATATTTAATGGCCGTGTGTATGTTGGTTCTATTATTCATGTAAACTGTTTGTCATTTGATGAGATTAAAAATAGAAATAGCACCGGATGGTCACGTATTTTGCGACAAATAACTATTTTATGACTGAAAGTTATGGGATGGATTATTCCAAAAATCCCTGAAATTGTATGCCAATAAATGGAACGACCGTTACGTTTGGTATCCACTACCACTGGTATGTACTTTAGGAGCTTATTTTTTAGAAATGTTTTCAATAATTTAAATGTTTTTAAAACTGTTTCATTCAACTTGCAATGTTTGTATGGATGTATGTATGGATGTATGTATGTATGTATGTATGTATGTCTGTCTATATTTATGCATGTCTGCATGTCTGTATGTATGTATGTATATATGTATTTATGTCTGTATGTTTGTCTGTATTTATGTTTGTTTAGGTCAAATCTTGCAAGCTGAGTTAGAATCACTTCCTCTTAGCCTACGGAGTTGATTTTTTGCATTTTGGTTCAGTTCCGATGACAATGCATTTTTATGGTAAGCATGACCTGAATCGATATCCAAAAACAGCTCCAGATAAAGGAACTCTTCAGTGGCCAACAGCACAGACAAGATTTTTTTTGTACGCATTTTATTACGATAACTAGTTTGAAGTTTAAGTTGAACATGGCTGCTGCACTCCGGTTTGGCTCCTGACTAAGGAATTTCTCAACGGTTAATATCACAGACACGAAATGTTGTGTACGCATTATTTATTATGCTGGCCGGTTTGAAGTTTTATAATGACATGGTTGCTGCACTCCGGGTTGGCTCCTAAGTTTTTTTTAAAACGTTTTTAAATTAATTTCATTTAAATACTCAGTCAAATAGAATCCCTAACAGCCATAAGGAGTGTACACTTTGTTGCATATGGGTGCAACGGATATTGGCAATTGTGTAATTTGGTAATAATGTGAAACGCCGCCTGCTGAATATCAATAGATTGAATAAACCTGCTGCCTTGATCACTCATTTGTACTCAACGTCACCCTTCTCTCTTTGTCTCTGTTTCTGATTGTACAGGATTGAGTCACCGAGATGCTGAGCGCTAAGTCTGTTAGCTATTGACAAAAGGCCTTGCCACTGCGATACCTCTGCGACTGGACTGTCTATAGTGGCAAATTTGGTAGTCTGCTAAATCAAGTACTTTATCGCAGTTTTATGTAAAAAGCAACGCAGCAGCATGGATGTGCTACGGCTTCCAAAAATCCCTTGAGTTTTAGCACTGAAATAAAATTGATACCTATCAGTTTTCTAGTCAAATACTATCGATAGCAGCTGTGGGCCCGCGATCGAACCCACATAGCGAGTAGACTACGAAAACTGTCAAAATCAGCAATTTTCATGTAATCGACTTGCGTTTTCGCGGTTCAATTGCTAACAGACTTAGGGCCCAGGGCTCTGTTTTCCTTATTGTCAAGGTGCATTCCATATACTGTAGCTATCTACATTTATTTCCTTATCCATTTACACTTACAAAACAGCGCCCCAATAGTCCCCAATAACATCAATCGAACTCTATCGGTGTCGAAATAAATAACGTTTAAAATAAACAGGCGCCCCCTGGCGGAGACAACGCCCGCGCCGCTCTATCACGGACGCTATAAATCCACGCAAGTACGTGACTCTACGTGCTCTATGTAGAGCTGTGGCAGAGTAGGAGAGGAGGAGATTGGGTTTTAGATTGGAAGGGTTAAGGTTTGTGACTTGAATGATTTGATAAAGGCATGTATCAATAAAATCGAGTGACAAATCAATTGTAATCTACGATAATATGTATGTAAAACAAATAAAAATGAGTGCTAAAATTAATAGGTTGGCGTCTAATTATGTTGAGCTTCAAAAAACTCACGAGTAGCAATATAGTAATATCACAGAATAAATAATAGTACTCCGTAATATCGTTGAAAAACATAATTTATTTTCGAAATGGCACGGCATCAAAAAAAAACTTCATTAATTATACTGACGGATATTGTATGGCAGATAAAAATAGGGGTAACTAAAAATTCAGCAGCAATAAACCAAATATGCCAACACTATAATTTTGCAATCAGCCTCGGAAATACTTATATGGAAAAGCTACAAGTAGTCGCTAAAAAACAATATAGGTCGCGATTTTAAAATATTAGACGCCAAGTCATTAATTTAAACACCCCACCTAAAATTAGAATACAAAACAATATAGGTCGCGATTTTAAAATATTGGACGCCAAGTCATTAATTTAAATAGCCCACCTAAAATTAGAATACAAAACAATATAGGGCGTGATTTTAAAATATTAGACGCCAAGTCATTAATTTAAATAGCCCACCTAAAATTAGAATACAAAACAATATAGGTCGCGATTTTAAAATATTAGACGCAAGTCATTAATTTAAATAGCCCACCTAAAATTAGAATACAAAACAATATTGGTCGCGATTTTAAAATATTAGACGCCAAGTCATTAATTTATATAGCCCACCTAAAATTAGAATACAAAACAATATTGGTCGCGATTTTAAAATATTAGACGCCAAGTCATTAATTTAAATAGCCCACCTAAAATTAGAATACAAAACAATATAGGTCGCGATTTTAAAATATTAGACGCAAGTCATTAATTTAAATAGCCCACCTAAAATTAGAATACAAAACAATATTGGTCGCGATTTTAAAATATTAGACGCCAAGTCATTAATTTATATAGCCCACCTAAAATTAGAATACAAAACAATATTGGTCGCGATTTTAAAATATTAGACGCCAAGTCATTAATTTATATAGCCCACCTAAAATTAGAATACAAAACAATATAGGTCGCGATTTTAAAATATTAGACGCAAGTCATTAATTTAAATAGCCCACCTAAAATTAGAATACAAAACAATATTGGTCGCGATTTTAAAATATTAGACGCCAAGTCATTAATTTATATAGCCCACCTAAAATTAGAATACAAAACAATATTGGTCGCGATTTTAAAATATTAGACGCCAAGTCATTAATTTAAATAGCCCACCTAAAATCAGAATACAAAACAAACCTAAAAGAGGCAAACAAGCTTTAGATTTTTGATTTTTACACGACTGCCCAAAAAAGGAGTGGTATGTTTTTATTAGCATTCATGTATGTGAGTTTCTTTATTCAACCATAACTTTAATGCCTGAACAAATGTAGATGTATGGGGTATCGTTAGAATCCTTACGTCCCCCCGAGTAACATAGGCTATTTTTTTTATGAAAACTTTCAGTTTTGTGACAATATGCGAAAAGAATATTTTTTCTTCGAAATTTACAATATGGGTATCAAATTGAAGGTCTTGATAAGCCCATTCCAAAAATTTTTTTATTTGCCAAATACTCTCTTTTGGCGGGTAGGCGTGTTTTTTTAGCTTTTAAGCTAGTTATGAAATATAAGATGCAGTCGGAGGCATCATGCATTTCAGTTCTCCTTGACAGGAACATCTAGAACTTGGCGAGCTAACACTTTATGCCTCCGACTGCACCTTATATTTCAAAATCAAAAATCTAAAACTAGTTTGCCTCTTTTAAGTTTTTCTCAAAGTCAGGTTTTTATTTATAATGATTAATTTTAATTTTAAAATTTTCTTTAAATAGGTAGGTAATAAGAATTAGTAAGAATAATTGCTAACCAATTTTTAAACTTAATAGATCCTAAATGGTCATCCGAAATGAAAAATAATAAGAGAAAACCTAACAATGATTATGAAAAACCTATTCAATGATATTCCACTTGACAAAGTTAGTCGACTTTAATTTTTTTTCTTTTTCACTATTTGGCGTCTGGTTGTCACCATGTAAGGTTAAGACAAAATGATTGAAGTAAGAATCATAAAAATCGGTCCACGCGTTTGGACTATATTGTGCCACAAAGGAACAGACATACATACATACATAATTATATAGGCTGATAAACACATTACCGTGCCTTTGCGTTGCGCAGTCTGGTAAAAACGCTGTCAGATTTATTTATCTGGTGCCATCGGTTTATCGCCGTTTAATTAATTACTACACTAAACGTTAACACAAATAGAGTTACGGAAGCCTAGCGGTATACTAGTACGACTTAGAATCCAACGATACCGGGTTTGGTCCTGGGCTCCACGCCAGTGATTATTCTAAGTCAAGTGCGCGGTTTTCCATCGCTTCGTGCTTCGGAAGGCATGTTGTCGTTCCCGACTGTTATTGAAGAGTAGCAATCGTTAAGCCATGTCAGTGACGCTTGGGCAGCTTGACAAACTCTGACACCAGAGGCCAGCACTACCTCACACAACAAGCAAGCCACCATCAATAATAAAAAAAAACTTTTTGCAATTATATGTAGTTGTACGTAAGTATTTACTAAGATTTAATAATATAAAGCCTCATGTAACTTCATTAAAAAATTATAAGTTTAAAGGAATTATCCTAAATCAACACTATGGCTTAACTAACCCCCCCCCCCCTGACTTTATAATAACATATTCCTAAAACAGTACACTGACTTAAAAAAATAACGTTACGTATCAAATGTGTCATTTTGTTAGTAATATAAATAGTGACTGGAGTGAAACTGGCAACATTTGGAGTAACTTGAATTAAGTTATTCAAGTCAAACTAAATTAAGTTTCAGGTCTTAGTGAGATGATTCCACGAAATATTATTACTAAAGTTTTTAATAATTTTTAAACTTCAAAGAAAATAAAAGTTAAGATGCTTCTTAGAAATAAATTAGATTAAGTTTTGATACGTGATTATTTAAAAAAAAAAGATAATTTTTATTAATTGAAACCAACATCAGAGAATAAATAATATGCCCACATATCTTTGGACAGTACCTTTATCTGTGTAGCGTATTTTAAACGCGACAATAAGTATATAATACTTTTCTAATGGAAAAAATTTGGGACACGGACGAGATTCGAACTCGCACACTGTGCCTCAGCGCAGCACATGCCTTTACCAATTCGGAGTAAGAGAAAGTTGGTTGTTCGTAATAAGACCAATAGATAGCGTTACCGACCCATAAGACGGGTTGAAATAACCTAGTGGAAAGATTTGGATGACGACGCATAGGTCTCGGTTGCCGAATTAGTAAAGGCATGTGCTGCGCTGAGGCACAGTGTGCGAGTTCAAATCTCGTCCATGACCCAAATTTTTCCATTAGAAAATTATTATATATATTTACGCTAAGCAGGCGTTAACTGCTACAAAAACATAAAAAGCGACAATAAGTGTTCAAAAACAATCGTTGGTTTCACCCAGCTTCCTTGGATCTATTGGTTCAAATGGAACGTCTGTGCTTTTTGTTTTTGGTTGTGGCAATCATAGAGTAAAAGCAGTGCGATAACGTAATGACGGTTTTAAGCCGTAAAATTCAATAATGCTTTGCGATAGAGTCGATTTTCCTATGAAAAAAGTGACAATCTGATTGCAGCCAAGTTCTGTGGTCGGGCCCCTGGCATTTCTTACTGTCGTTGGTGGCAATCGTTCGTTTGACGTCTAGACGTCAAACGTCAAGTGGATGATTCTATCGATTCGATTCTATTTTTTTATCTCTAGAGATAGAAAATGTAAATGTCACTTGAACTGATGTCAATGGAATGACCACTCTCTCTACGGGTGTGACCTTTGGTGGTTTGGTTTGATAATATAACCTTGAAAGTAATTTATTTGATCAGATTGAATTTTTGCAGTATTTTGTGTTTTTGATAAGTCTGCGTACGATAACGATGATTTGCGCGAGTGGCAAAAATTGAAGTGTGTTTTAAAGTCCGCAAGCCGATGCGTAGACGCACGCCAATAGTTTTGTGACATACCTTTCTGGTGAAAAGACTAGTGCCCGTACGGTTGCCGTGTTTGACGCGCGCAGTCGACGCGTTTGGATGCTGCCGGGAGGTCAACGGACAGGATCACGCTTTGATACAATATTGGCCAATAGTGTATCTGTGTCTTTCCCCCAGGTCCCAAGTACTAGGTACATCAGGACTTACGGGTGAGTTCTAACTATACGGAGAAAAGCTCGGCGAGAAACGCTGACAATACGATCAGGGAGGGCTGGTTCAGTGTCCGGGTCGAGGACCCTGCAGCATTTCCTGAATCGTACAATAAGTATCATTCAAAGCAGTGCAAAGCGCTTATTTGCTACGCCACACAAAATTCCTTGCAGATAACGTGTGACGTCATTACAACAATTGAAACAAACGATTCCAAGACGAAAATGAAGATGAAATAAAACAAAATTAAGAAAACGTGTGACGTCATTACAACAATCGAAACAAACGATTCCACGAAGATAATCGTAACACGATGCATTACGTGTGTAACAACAAATGGCAAAGATTTTGGATTACGCTTACTGGTTTACGACCAATGGCAACCAGTCTCTCTCTCTCTCTCTCTCTCTCTCTCTCTCTCTCTCTCTCAGAGAGAAAGCCTGTGTCCCAACAGTGAGACCTTAAAAGGCTGATAATTAAGTATTTACAACGCATTATGTAATGGCATTAAATAAAAAAAACAAGTGATCTATTTTTAAAACTTCAAAGCAGCTGTTTTTTTCTGTTTGTAATTGAATCCACCTCTACTGCCAACGCAACAGTAACTGTACGTTTCTTACTAATAATAACATTAACAATAATTATTATAACTTTCGTTTAATTAGGTAATTAACGAAGTACAAACATTATTTTCAACGAATAAAGTCGATCTTACACATACTAACAACACCAGTTCTTCGAACCGATAATTGTTTACAATTCCTAAACAACCCGTAAACGGGCTGTCATAAACCTAGTAACCATTACTAAAGTGTTTACTTTTTTGAGTGATTTACTAAGAATGTGTACTGTTAATAGTCTCGGCGTATTTTTCGACATCAAAGGTTTGCCTTTGGTTTGTGCCACGTTTTATTAACGTTTTGGTACGTGGAATGAATCGCGAGAGATCTTACTTTTACAAGTAAATTACCCTTTGTTTGTAATTTATGTTTATTTATAAAATGTAGTTCCAAGACCAGCGTCAATTTCAATTTATTATGTCAATTTTATTAACATTTTATTGTTATTTCAACTAATCAGATCACCAATACTCCTTTCAAAATAACTGTTGTGCTAAACAACTATTATATTGACTAGGTTAATTCTGCCAAAAAGTTGTTGTTTCCAATCTTCTGTAAGGGACAAGGATATCAATTACTTTAGAGCTGACAAAGGACAAGGATAGCAATAACTTTAGAGCTGTCAAAGATCATGTAACCTTTTTGTATGAATGGGACACCTTTACTTCCGCCATTATGAATAAAATTTCGATTTCTCGGCCATCAATGAAATTACGGAAAATTATATGAAACAAAAAACATACAAAATTGTCTCTAGGTGATTCCGAAATATTTGGCTTCAGGCATCATTATTTTATGTCAAATTTCACGATTATATTATTTTATCGTGCAACTATGAGACGGTTTGGGTGAGAACAGTAGTCCGTGACATTAATAATTTCATTAGAATTTCCCTTACAAGTTAGGAAAACAAGACAGCAGCAGCTTGTGTTCCTAACGCGTGTATACGAAAAAAACCCATTAAAATACAAAAAGAAAGTTTTACTCAGGCATTTTTTAGAATTTTTGGATTCATACATTAAAGTAATGATAACACCAATGATTAACACTAGCTTCATTGATGGTCGAGAATAAGAGTTAATTTTCAAAATGGCGTAAGTTTAGGTATGCTCTATAGTTATGTTAAAAGAATTGGCACCATTGAAACCATTCTGACACAATCGTGCAACGCGTTTCCAGTTATCGAGACATTAGATGGTAGGTATGATTACTTTTGCAAGTTTTTCCATAAACGGGCAGTTAATATTAAACCAACACGTTAAGCAGCCATTTATTCACAAACCTCTACCTTGAGCTAATCTCAGCTTACTTTTACGAAAGGGAAACTAAATCAGTTTTCACTTTAGGTGAGCCGGCGAGCGGCGGGTATATTATTTGCTCGTTTTGTTAGCTCATCTAAAGGTGCCTAAAGGCCTAGCGTTATACGTAGATGTGAGATGGATGTACCTACCTACTAGACTATGACTCGATGTAGTTCTACTGGAATGGGATATTCACGGAATAGCCGAAAGAGGATTGTAGTCTGTAATGTTTGAAATTAAGTTTGATGGGCAAATTATCCAGAATTCTGTCCCTTACTTACTGATTCTAGGCTGGCTTTGACCCATACCTATCCATGGTATAAATGACGATGTAGTTGATGATGCTTAGCTTAAAGATCTGCTTTTGGAACACTGGAACACTTGGTGGTTTAAATAGGTCATTGTATTTATTTTAGTACTAATAGTTGCCACATGCAGTGCTCATGGGTCTGGCCATAGGTTCGCGTTTCACGTAATAAGCAGTGTACCGATACCTATTCATGTATTTAAAATGTGGTCTACCGAATTGCCCTGGATACGTTTTCAACGCGTATGTCAGTGACCGCAGCACATCAAAACAACATTAATTGTTGAATCCGGTGATTACCCCGATTTGGGCGACCGACTCCGATGCGGCTGTTTTTGAATGAAAGTAATGAGAAAAATACTTCGTTCAACTGATGGTATGCGCCACGCTTGCCCATAGCAATTCCTAGCCGTGACTTTGGATTGCATAATCCTCCACGGTATTGCATTAAGACAAGCCTAGTTAAATACACCCAGAATGTACCCAGTAATTTAGCCAAAAAAATATATCACAATCTGTTCCTCATGTGGAAAAGTTCCGCAATCACCACACATTATCGTTCGTGACAGCTGTTTCCGCGTAATCGTCACGCGACATGTAAACATATCGCGTAATTAGCACCCCGGTGCCACACCCCGTCGCCCTGGGTCGGGGTATTAACCAACATCCCCCCCCTCCTATACTTGAGGTAACGCGAGCTGGGACCATAGGAGAGAAGTCATGTGAGTTGTTGTTCAGAGATGGACCACGCACAGGCAACGGAATCATTTTTCTGAATTTACCGGTGGAGGCCCGTTAGAGAAGACAGCATCAAGTATGCTCTACAGGAATGTCAATTTTCAATTTTGATACCAACAAACAAGCAACTTATTTTTAACATGCCAGCAAAAGTGTGTGTAAAGAGTTTGAGCATCATTTGATACAAGAAGCATATCGTTATTGAATATTTTACAAAGTGTATATTTTCAATTGTATCCCGGTGGTATATTCTCTGTTCCTGTAAATTTTAAACCGACTCGCAATGTTCCGCCTCGCCGGATTCCGAGCCGCACCTTTCGGGGGATGTCTTACACCGAGCTATCGCGTTTCATATTTTCCTTTTATTCGCACTTCTCCTTTGAAACAATACAAAAGAAGATAAAACGCTTAAGTTTTTTTGTCCGCAGTAAATCATGACAATTGTACAAATATTTGCTTTCTTTTTTATAGGGTGCTTTTTTATGAAAATTTTAGCCCCGACACAAAGGTTTTTATAGAAAACTGTAGATATATTGTCTAAGTTTATTGTAAATACTGTTGGCATTCAATTTATGTTTGTAAGTAAATTATCTCTCACGGTTGGTCGGTTTCTAAGCAACACAAGTTCGTGAGAAATGGCTATTTATGTATTTTATGTGTAGGATGGTTGGCTTCGGCCTTACAAATGGGTTTGTTGTACGAAGTTTGCAAGAATCAAGTTGGAGGCATAATAGTGAATTCTAATTGTCAACTTTCATCAAGTTGCCTACTTTACATTATTTAAATGTTACGCTCGAGGGCATGTTTCAATAGAAATAGATATGCGGTGAGGAGAGAGTTTAGTTTCTATAGAAAAAAGTAGCCCAATTTTTGTAATACAAGTACGTAGTACTTTTATTTATTCTATAATACAGATTCAAATTGAGTAAGGAAGGAATGGCGAAAATTATATGAACAAAGAAGCATTACTGGTTGGTTACTGAACTCTGTAAATGTATTGTACCTATGTGCATACAACAGGTTTTAAAAAAGGGTATGTGAATAGGCGCACAGCAACCATACTAATCAGCATAACATCACATTTAATATATTATGATAACATATAATTTGTTTTAGTTCTTCGCCAGCTTGAAGTAAATGTACTGACTGAATCTTTTCTTCTATTTCCTTAAGTGCATACGTCCCGAACTTCCGGTAAGCGCATGTAAATCCGGAGTAAACCTAACATTTCACTCTTTCAGTGCGCGTCCTCTATAATTCAGCATCTGATGAATTATTCACCGTTCGAAAGGCCAATTGTTTACTTTCCCTCATTGTTCACATTCGGTCATTTCTACTCAAAGTATTTCCAACTCTATTGTTCGGACGTTAAGGTTTATTTTTAGTGGTGTTTGGAACTATCTGCGTACATATTAACGCTTCGATTAAACACAAAGATATGACGTCCCATTTTTGATCGTAACAAAATACCATCAATTTTCATTTGTTTCCATTAATAAATACATATTTTTTTTATTGTACACCAAAAATGTACAGAGAATAATATACAGGTTGTGGCAAATTAATGGACATCAAGGAGGTACATTGTCATAATATAGTAAGAAGCTTTTATTCTTACAAAACATTGGGTCTATTTTAACTATAGAACTACATTTCTGGATTAATTACATAACGTGACTGGCACTTCATAGAAAATGTATGAAAAAAGTTTGTGTATATTTTCAAATTTTTACAGTTTGATTTATTAAGTTCCTTTCGAAAAAGTTTTCCTGTTGGAGAATAGAGTTTATTGATACCATCTTGTGCTAATGAACATTTTTTTAAGTCTCATTGTACGTTTTTGAAAATACAAACTTTTTGTCTTAAAATAGATCAGATGTTTCATATGAACAAATGCTTCTAACTCTAAGGAAAAGGTTACCCTTCATCATCATCATCGTCAACAGCCTGCATAGGTTCACTGCTGGACATAGGCATCTCCTAATGCGCTCCACCGAGTCTGATTTTCGACTCTTTTCATTACTGCCCTCGATGCTCCATTATTTTTCCCCAGCCTGTATATCATAAATTTGATTACAGGAAGACATATTTCTGTTTTGCCCTAACCTGTATATATTTAACAATAGGCGGTCTTGTCACTGAAACCAATTGTTTTTAGGCAACCTTTGGATGTACAGGAAATTAAAATCAACATAATTGGCCTCACGAACTTAAAAAAACATAGCGTCTCTTATCAGTTTGTCAGTTCGCTCTACGATCTACGCTTCGTATATAACAACTATAATTAAAAAAACGTGTGGCAGAATTTCAGCCCAAGAGATTCAGTGGAGGCGAGTGTAATATTGATTGCGAAATTCCAGGACATACATACACACAAGTGAAGTTAAATAAATAAGTTCAAAAACTAAAACCAGGTTATAAAATATCCTTTGACATTCTTGCGAAGACAAATCGATTGATACCTCACTTGTCAAAATCGGACCAAGTTTTTAGTTAAAACACATAACCAACCTTTGCTTCTCCGTAGTCGTTTTTTTTTTGCCTTTGACCCCATACCTGATAGCAAATCGATTGATCCAATAGATACCTATTATAATAATAGACCTATTATAAATGTATGTATGTATGTATGTTTGTTTATTATGAATGGGTATGTGGATGTACCACAACCTACATACATAGATTGTTAAACTCATTACTCTTCCCTTACTTCGCAAAAACCTTACTTCAAAAATAGAGCATTGCATTTTTTTATGATAGTATTCATTATATATAATTATAAGATAAATTAAAAACCTGTAATAAAAAGATTTTATGCAGTAGCCATGTCATGGTGAAACTTTAGATGGGCTATCACATTTATTATTAAATAAGTACACAAAATTTTGTGTCTGTGCTGTTGACCGTTGAAGAGTTCCTTTATATGGATCCTTTATTAGGATTACCTAATCGATTCAGGTCATTTTTACCTAAAAAATCCATTGTCATCAGAACTGTAACATCATGTAAAAATTCAACTCCATAGAATAAGAGGAAGTGGTTCTAATTCAGCTTGCAAGATTTGACTTAAACAAACATACATACAACGTTGCAAGTTAAATAAATGCTTTTGATAATTAACTGTAAGTATACCATTCATATCTACTCGTATACTTGGTCGAAGCAACGCCTCGCCCGAACCAATGCTCTTCTCTATCTGCAATCATCTGTTCGACCTTTCAATGTATGCGCATTAATGTTTCGTCCTGGTTAATAATGGTTTTTGCTGTTTTATTGTAAATTGTTGGCTTTTAATTTAAACGTGTTGCTGCAGGAGATATTTATATAACTTTATTGTAGTTACTTTGATGACATTCCTGACAATCCTTTAGTAATTTTATTGTTCTTGGGTTTTATAACGCTTATTGTGGTTGTATGCCTTTACAAAAGGATTAGTTGGCTGCCTTGAATTCCTTAAAATGTAATATAGCCATAAACTGTACTTCCTCATGACTCAATAAATCTGACGGTTGTAGGTGGGGTACCGGAGATACAATCTGCTGCATAATAATTAACTACCTAATTTATTAATTGAATTCTAAAAGGAGGAGGTTTTTAAGCGGAGGAGGTTTCAGATAGTATTTTGTCAATGCTGAATAAGTTTTATCTATCTGTACAATTGTGGTTTAAGTATAGCCGGAGTGTAGGGAATTCCTTTTTGAGTTAGCCATGACTGCATATGAACTTTCACAAAGTTGCACTCGTATACAACACATCTAAAACAAAGTACAAATTTATAAACACAGGTTGAACTCGTCTGTACTGCGGAGGAGTCAAGCGGTGCGTGCGCGGGGTGAGAAGAACAGGAGGCAACTAACGCGCATGCGCAGCGCCGTACCGCGCCTCCCGCGCACTTTTCGACCTATAAATCGTCTACTGCGCAAGTCAAACCACGTGGTGTGTCAAGTCTAATCTTTCGTGGCGCGTATTGTACCACATAATAACCCATATGATATAATGATTATGTATGTATATCTGAAGTATCAAATATTAATAAATGTGTTATACAGGATATAACCTAATTACCTATTAAATAACGGGGTGGGGTATGTGGTCCGGCGTGGCGAATAACGTTAGTTTAGTGAGTTTTCAGCTTTCAAAGCTTTATATTTATGAATTTACATTTAAATATTTCCCAAAAAACATTGTACATCATACCCTATAGTAGCACAGAATAAATAATAGTACTGCTGTAATCAGCCGGTAAAAAACTCAAAACCATCCTTGACCTTGTATTTGTGCTACAGTGCCACCAACTTATCTGTGGCGTGAGTATTTCAATCATTTTTTTTTGCGTTAATCCTTTGCAAACAAACACAGAAACATACAAAAATCCAATGTCTGTACATTAAAATATTAGTGTAGACTAAACATCATCTCTACAATAAATACAGGTACAATATACGCAACGAATCTTGGCTGCTTAAAATTTAGCAGACGGAGCGTCACAATACATATGTTACTCGTAGTGTCTGAGTTTTGTCAGAAATGCTGTCTCAGTCTTTTACATCACTTTGTTGCTCGCTCATTCATTTTTTTACTGAATATTATGAGTAAAAGTTCAGCGAGCCTATGTTCAGAGCGGCCAATATTCGCTGTGCATATTGTAGTCTCACAAGCAGGGTTTCAGGGTTTTCAGTCGCTTATCTGCGGCCATTGTAATGCGATAGAGATGAGTGATGCGTCTGTACGATACCGCTCGGGACGATTGTACGTTCCAAACGATGACAAGAGGTTTATTTTATTTTAGAGTTTTGAAATTATATTACAGTCATGGTGGATATATACAAACTTAATTTTATATTTACGTAATAACTGCGTACTGGATTAACATAATATGGGATCAATAAATCTTACAGAAATGACCAGCAAGGTAAAGCCGCGGGCATAACTAGTATTAAATATGTCCAATGTAAGTACGTACGGGTGTACGAGTAACAACAAGCATACTCAAACTTACACTTTTATTTTTTATGGTATTTGTAGGGTCAAGAAGACATACGTTCAAAAACGAAAAAAGCCTATGACACTCTTGAGATGAAGACGAATCCATTGATACCTCGCTTGCTACAATCGGATCAATAGGAGTGACGCTATGGTGGAACATCCACATACCCACATACATATATACATACATACATACATACATACATACATAGACTGTTAATAAACTCATTACCCTTCCCTTGCTTCACCGTAGTCCGGTAATAAGTAACGAGACCACCAGGTCGTTTTTCTGACGGTAAACGGTAACGGGAACTTACCAAAGCCATAGCAATAATGCAGTACTGCAGTGTCTTCTAGTCACAACTCTACAATAAATCTAGGTTGAATTCAAGACATAAATTTTGTTGTAGAGATTGGAATTATACGAATGTTTAAGTATTTTGTACAGTAATATGGGAAAGGCTTCTCATGCAATAACTCTACACCGTCTCTACAAAAAATGTAGATAGAGCTACGGTTGGTTATCTACGCTGTTTCGATAGTACTGACTGGTGCACGTCTCTACAGCGGGTTTTGTAGAGTTTTCTGCATGCATATGAAGATAATTCAAATGCTGTGGAATATCACAAACGGATATTACGCATAATATAAAAGTTGGACTGTTCCAGCTAAAGTTTTAAACCTCGTTGGTTTTCATAATAAAAAGATACAAGTATGAAGAGGAATTACACTCTAGAGTTAATGTTACAGACTCTACAATGCATCCATATTACAAGTTTCTACTTGAAAAAACCAAGCCAACGAAGCCAAGTTGAACTTTTTTAAAGAACAGCACACATCTTAAAGTTATTTCTTTATAATTTGAAAAGTTTTCATGAAGTACTATTCCAATTACTAGTTTTCGACATGTTTCAGCAGCATTGCACGTGTATGTGTTACTCTCTTAGAAATTACAAAGGGGGTAGACATTGAATGACTTTTGCGGTATATAAATACATTAGCTGTCATCCGGGACTTTGTCCGCGCGTACTACAGTTTATCGTGAAAAAAGCAACCTATGTTCATCTAGGATATTAAAAACCAATTCAAAAGTATTACACTCACGCTCTTGATGTTTTTTGACAGACTTGTTATTATTTCGTTCCTACGGCAACCTGTCATTCAATTCCTTACAGCGTGTAATCGTCATATTCCAGTTTTCCCGAGGCAACTTAAATATTTCCGAGATAAAAAATATCCTATACTGGTCTCCATACTGTACAGTACCTATTTAAAAAAGTTTCATCAAAATCTAATCAGCCGTTTTGGCATGGAGGCTCCCCAATACAAACAAACAGACAACGTATCACTTTTTAACCCCCCGAACAAAGAGACGGGTGTTATAAGTTTAGGGTGTGTGTGTGTGTGTGTGTGGCATCGTAGCTCCCAAACGAATGGACCGATTCGATGCCGTTTTTTCCGTTCGAAAGCAGATATGATCGAGATGGTTCTTAGATATATGGGAAGGAGGAGGGGGGAGGTGTGAAAAGGGGGTGAAAATCTTAGCTCACAAACAAATGGACCGATTTATCTGTGGTTTTTTATGTTTGAAAGCTGGGGTAAATGAGATGGTTTATAGCTATAATGAGGGGATGGAGAAGGGGGGGCGGGGGGTTGCGAATCATAGCTTTCGAAAGAATGGACTGATTTAGTTGCGTTTTTTTAAGTTTTAAAGCTCAGGTTAACGAGATGAGTTAACGAATAGTAGAATACATTAAGCCATAAAAATTCCAAATTCAAGATGGCTGCCACCACAAAATGGCGGATAACTTTTCTTTTCAATCCCTTCAATATGGTTATCAAATAAAAAGGCTTAATTAATAAAATTACAGTACGTACGCCATGAAAAATCCAAATCCAAGATAGCTGCCACCACAAAATGGCAGATTACTTTTTTTAAGCCCTCAATATGGGTAACAAATGAAAGGGCTTGACAAGTAGAACACAGTATATTTTAGAAATAACTAAATAAAACACTAAAAACATGAAAATGAAAGAAGTTAAAAAAAAAGTTATCAGTTTTATATGTACTGAAAGCTAAAAAAATAAAATAAAATAGTCAGGCGTAGCGTACCCTGAGTAATAAAAATTCGAATAGCAACACGATTTTATTTTATTTTTTAGCTTTTATTACATAATAATATAAAACTGTTTTACTTGAAAACCGTTTGTTTGTTTTACCATTTTCGTTTGATTTTAAAGTAACGAGAATAATATGACGAATGAAGATAAAACGATTTATAGGATATCTCAATATCTTATAAATATTATTATTTTATTTTGGAATATCAATGAAATATCTTATCAATGAAATATCTTGTGATATTATTCACAAGTTTTTCAATTACAGATTTTCTTTAGCCTTGTAAAACAGCGCTGGTGGGTATTCACCCGCAGATAAGCAACAATCGTTGGTACACTCGTTTCAGAGGATTTATCCGCCTTCAGTTTATGGAGGTGTAAAATTTTAAGGAGTAGATGGAAGTAAGGATTCCGGATACGGATGGTGGGATAACAGTTTTATTTCGTACTGTTTGGACGGTAACTCTCCATAAGTAGAGTACCTAGAGAAATGTACACTTTACTTTGGTTAATAAAATATCTTTTGTTTTTGTTTCAATGAGTGGTTTTCCAAGTGTCATTTTAGCTTTATTTATCTGTCGATAGATGGCGTTGGCGACAGTTTTGATAGCAGTACTGTAGTTTGGTTTGGAAGTTCTATAAGTACATAGAACTTCCTTGGGTATGACCAAAGATTTTGAGTTACGCTTACTGGTGGGTATAACATTCGACGTTCCCTTATTTATGGCAAGTTGTGCATCAGTTTTGTAACAAATTTATTATTTATAGTATTTATTGGTAGTATTTCTACCTTTTTGATATTCTATATTATCAAATACAGTTAAAAAAATGGACCGTTTTATTTATATTTAATTTATCTGCTTTAATAAAGGGGTAGAAAAAAAACAGAATACGCACAAACTGCCAATGTCATAATAAAAAAAGCAGATAACAAATTTCACTACACACAAAACTAGTTTTTCGTTTGTTTTGCTCGTAGTTTGTGTATTTTTATGGCTGTTTTTACCTGTTTTCTAATGGAAAACTGTTCATTGGCTTGAGACACACCGGTGATATGTATGACACATTTTTGTATAAAAAATAAGCTTTTATGCAGTAGCCATGTAGGATTTACGTTTTTCTTGTTGTTTTTTTTAAATAATGATATTCTACGGTCTTTTGGTACCTCATTAAGATTACAATCTAGCCTTAATAAGTAATTATACCTTAACCTAAGCTGCTAAGTAGAGTAAAAATTAAGAATGTGTCCAATAACACTTTTCTTATTGTCTCTATTTATGTCACTTTGTTCTTATGTTCATTTGGTTTGCACTCATTAATACTACATGATCACTATCACTTCACTAAACTTAACTCAAATTCTTTTATACGTTTAAGTCTTCTTACGATGTCCCATGTAAATGGGAGGTTTTGTAGGACTGCGCCATTAATTAGATCAGAACCAGGAAGTTTCTTCAAACCACAGATTCAGACTTAGATATTTGGTCTCGTTAAATACTTTTTTTGGTGTAACGAATCTTATTAACCCCCGAACAAAGAGACGGGTGTTATAAGTATAGGGTGTGTATCACTGTGTATTTGTGTGAGCGTGTGTGTGTGTGTGTGTGTGTGTGTGTGTTGTGTTTCTGTGGCATCGTAGCTTCCAAACGAATGGATCGATTTTGATGCGGTTTTTTCAGTTTGAAAGCTGGGGTAGACGAGATGGTTCTTAGCTATAAAAGGGGGGGGGGAGGATCGTAGCTCCCAAACTAATGGACTCGTAATAAACTCCTATAATGGATAATAGGGGGTAAGGGGCCGGGGTTACATATTGGGCTTGTTTTAGCTCATTTTTAGAAGTTTCTTCCTGTATAAAGTCATCACTTCACTTGCTCTAGGTTATGGTTCATACATATTAGCTTTCTGTTCGTTATTGATGGTCCACCTTCCATTGTTTTCTTTTATAGGTGGGCTTTTATATTATTTGTTCTATGTTTATTTGTATACTTGTACTATTAATAAGTGTCTCTTTTTGTCTAGATATAGTTATCGGCCATTTTTGTCGTTGATTTATTTTTATAGCAATCACGTCAAAGTCAAAGATTTTATTGTAAATAGGCAAAACATTAGCACTTTTACAAGTCAAAATTAATATCTCATGAACAAGGAGAAATACATAAAATATTATAATAAGATCAAATCAATAAAATTTAGGTAAACTAAGTATGCTTTGAGTTTGAAATGGAAATTTCCCTTTCATGTGCCAGCAGAGTTAAACCTCACAGGAAAAGGAAATACCCTTCTGACTCTACCGGTGCTTCGGAAATACGCCCGCTAGAGAAGAGAGTAAAAAAGCAAGTTTCTGATTTCTATTGATTGTTAGATATCTCTTATAAGTTTTCTTACTACTATGTCTAGCTGTAGTGCGTCGTTTAGTGGATCTTTCAGAACGGTTTTCGATTCTAAATCTAGTTTAAGGCGGGGTCAGTCCCGAAATCAGCAAAAGGACCAATAGCAAAACGTCGAGAATGACGTAACGAAACAACATTACGCAAATAAAAAAAACCTGTGTATCGCAAACTATACTACCTAAACAAATAACCAAACAGAATTTTCAGAAATTGCTTTTTATCCTGGGAAAAAAACACGAACTACCGCATGAAAATATATGTATTTTAAATTATTTATTTAACCTCCCTATTAAACTAGACAAATAACAGAACACTATTTTTAAATGAGTTTTCTATATTGAGATATCGATACAAAAGCACAATATTTGTCTAAAATTAACTGCATCACCTCTCCTGCTCACACTACACCTGGACGAGCAGGACAAACTATTGAGAGACTACCCCGTCTTAAAACTTTCCCAGTCCGTTCTGTAATTAACTAGAGTCAGAATATTCTCTTTTTGTACAATAGTATCACTTAAGGTTAATATTATTGGCGAATGATCTGAGCTCATATCATAACCTTCCTCAATTAAGAGGAAGCTGGGTGATATATTTTTAAAGATGAAGAAATCGATAATATCTGGTATTTTTTTTTCGGATCAGTAGGCCAATAATAATTGTTTAGGTGTGGGATTTAGAACCCAACCAACACAAACTAGTTGCATAACGGCTTTAGAGTCAATCTGATTTTATCCAAAGGTGCTAAGACGTTAGTGCTAGAGCGTGCTCTGGAGGCCTAATTCAGCAGCTAATATTTTTGACTTGTTTTCTATAGAGTCCTCTATGTATCCTTCTGCCACGGTACTGGACTTCCAGCCGCCGTGACGCTTAAGCGTGGTCAGATCAGCACCCGAGTCAGCCAAAAGTGTGGCCGAAGTCCTCCTAAAACAATGCCCGGTGTATTGCTCGGGTTCCTGTAGTCCAAGGAAAGTGGCAATTTCTCGTGGCAAACCACCAATTTTAGTACTTCCCATAAGTCTATGGGCATCTACTCGCCTCCCGCCGCTATACCTTAGTCTATGTATAGTACTTGAGCGCGGACTATAGATATTATTTTAGGCACATACAATATAGACAATACAATGGTTTCAATGTTTCCTACATAGAGGTTGAAACCAAAATCACAAAGCGAGCAAACGCCCGTAGTCATATCATTTTTTGATCTATGCTTTTGTGTGAAACTTCGTTTGTGGATCCAAGGCTTGGCTCAAAGATATCAGTCTACCCATCTTGAGTGAGCACTCAGATCCAATGCCGACAGGGAAACCTAATTTCAAACTCGTGGTTTTTTTTAAATGATTTATGATATTCCATGAACAAAGTTGAAATACAATTTATTGACCGAGCGAGCGCAAAGCGCGAGCGAAGCGTCTCTGTTTCAAATTTCGCAAAAATTCTTTCGTATATCCGGTGCATTACAAGTCGCAATTCTCAACTGATCTAGACGAAACTTAGTACAGGTTAAACGAATTTTCAGAATTTTTTAGTCGTCGGGATTTTGGATTGGGGGAGTACTTCCCCCAAACTTCTTAAAAAGGGGGCTATTAAATATCTCCACCACATTAAATCCGATTTCAATTGTTCTTTTTTCATTTAAGAGGTAGTAACTTTAAGTTAGTCTCATAAAAATTTGGTAAAGATCTGATGAGCATCTTTGGCGTTATGAGCAGAATAGCTCCACAAAATTCAGTTTTTTTTTATGTTTCTACCAGTGGAACCAGCTCTTTACTTACTGACGATGATGCCCTCCTTAACGCATCCGTCAACGGCGAACCCTGTTAGCTCCGGAGGTGAGCTCGTCTATTTTTCGACCGCGATTGATCGGTTCCCGATGACCGCGGTTTTGCCATCTGGGTTGAAGGTGAAACGTACTATTTTTGGGCCACCTTTTCAAGGCCCCTCCCCTATGCAGGGGTAAGCAGAGCGATCCTAAATAGGGCTGCTTAGTCATCAGATGTGCTGCCGAACTCGTCCTCCCGTTTCAGTCGATTCCAAGAGCGACCACTCTCATCTGACCGCCTATGTGCAGAGAAACAGCTAAGAACCGGACGCACCGTGGTCCAAA
Organism: Alsophila aescularia; assembly: GCA_946251855.1. Lineage (NCBI taxonomy): Eukaryota > Metazoa > Arthropoda > Insecta > Lepidoptera > Geometridae > Alsophila > Alsophila aescularia. The sequence goes on from OX276377.1 coordinate 42,036,856, forward strand.
ATTCCCACCACTATCGCTCCATCGCCATAGGGCTTTCACTCGTAATCCAAAGTCTAGCCAAGGTTCATCTGCGCGTGAATTGTTTTAAGTGGGTAAGCGGTTGCGCTGGTGCAAACCCACTCTCTCGTCCCATGCTACCAATGCCCGATGGACCAGTTACCCGGTACGATCGGTGGTAGTAAGATGCAGTGAATCAGCCACCAACCATAATAGATCCTGGCTGGTGCCCTTAGAGGCGCATCACATCGCCTTGCTACATCGCCGCGGTCGCCGAAAGCAATTGCCTATCGACGGTGCTCGCCTTCCGCGCCGAAGTAGACTTTGTGTACAGTTCAGGGGATCACCCGTTAGCTGAGAACATGAGATGTTCACAGCCCCCTCCACTAGGTTTAGCCCACGGATCGACGTGGTTACCGGGGTGTGGCCGCTGCGTACACTGCAGCTTCGTGGAGCCACTAATGCAGAGATTGTAGAAAGTTAGTCGAATAGTATAAAGCTTAGTTGAAAACGCTGAAAAACGAATCGATCGGCAACTAAATTACTAAGAAGACTAACTTCCACTACACCCCAACACTATACCACCCTTCTTGACCTACTAGGTAGGGATTGATGGAGCACCTTGGTTATTAATGTTAATGTTACAACAAGGTTACTTGATGGCGCTACTGTGCACCGCTAATTATTTGTAAAAAAGTTTTTACGCGCGAGGTCTACAGCTCACAGAGCCACTAGTAATAGTTTTTTTTTTAGTTTGGTAATGCCTCAATGGTTAAGAAATTTTATTATTTAATTTAATTCAAACAGGTATCTTCTAGACAAACATGATCCATTTTTGCTTTATCACTTACCACTATGGCCCTTGTTCGCTTTGACCATTCAGAAACGACGTAGTGCGTTGCGTTGCGATATTATCGTCGTGGAATCGTTCGTAAGTTGTCGTAATGACGTCACACGTTCTCTGCTCGGAACTTCGTGTGGCATAGCGAATAAGCGCCTTGGCACAGTTCATATATCCGTAAGTACTGTATTCATGTACTGTGGCCCGGGTGAGATCGAGGTCAAATTTCAGATTGCCCTTTATCTCCCTTTCCCTTTACTCTTACATAAAAAAAAGTAATTTAAAAAAAAAACACTCATGAAGTTTAAGAGTACAATTGTATGTGTCGTAAGTAATAATAAATTGCAATTACAAATAATACAATTTAGGGATCAAGGATTTAATGCAAACATTATAAAGTTACCTTCTAGACAAACATTACCCATCTAGAAAATGTTAAGAGATCTGTTAGGTATGCCAGGTTAAACTATTCACGAAAATGTGACACTGCGATTGTATTTACTAAGGTTATTGTACATACACAGAACATCACAATTTTGATTTTCTTTATTCAATACTACCCCGCGGCTTCAGCCACGTGAGGGATGATCATGATGATTAAAAACATCCTATGTGTTATTCCAGGGTATAAGCTATCTCCATTGCAAATTTAATCAAAATCCGTTTAGCCATTTGAGAGTGAAGAATAATGATGATGATGATGATATGAGGGTATAAGCTATCTGTATTCCAGATTTCATCAAAATCTGCTCAGCCGTTTGAGTCGTGAACTATGATGAAGATGATGATGATGATGATGATGATGATGATGAGGATGAAAGTATCTTGTGTGTTATTCCAGGGTATGAGCTATCTCCATTCCAAATTTTATCAAAATCCGTTCCGCTGTTTGAGAGTGAAGTATGATGATGATGGTGATGATGATGAATATTTTATATCACCGTTACCCCCTTTCCCTCCCCCTCCCATTATAGCTTAGTAACTAATCGATCACATCAGGTTTCAAACCGAAAAAACCGCATCAAAATCGGTCCATTTGTTTGGAAGCTACGATTCTCACCGCCCTTTTGTCAACTCTCCCCTTCTCAACTACCTCCCCCCTGTTTCTCAACTCCCCCCATAAAGCTAAGAATCATCTCGATTACATCAGTTTCCAAACATAAAAAAACGCATCAACTCGGTCCATTTGTTTGGAAGCTACGATCCTCAAATTATTATAGCTAAGAACCGTCCTGTTTCAGTTCAGCTAACATAAAAAATGCAGCTAAATTGGTTCATTTTTTTGCAAGCTACGATGCCACTGACACACACACACACACACACACACACACACACAGACACACACACACACACACACACACACACACACACACACACACACAAACACACAAACACACACACATTGACACAGTGACACAGTGATACACACAGTGATATACACCCTAAACTTATAACACCCGTCTGTTTGTTCGGGGGTTAAAAAAAACAACAGTAAGCATAATTCAAAATCATTGGCGCAGTGTTTTTTGATCATAGACAACTGCATACTCACATACTTGACAGACTTGTTATTATTTCGTTTCAATAGCAACGTAATTTCCTTTCTTTAATTTTGGTACCTTGGGTTACTTTATTACAGTTTTCGTAGGGACAAGTATCAAATTATTGAAAAAAAAATATAAAAAAAAAAACTGCTCATGTTACTCACTGATAATGTAGCTATATATAGGCGAAAGAATTTTTAAAATAGGTTCGGTATTTTTTGGGTTTATCCATTACAAACAAACAAACAAACAATCAATCAAATCTTTCCTCTTTATAATATTTATTTATTTATTTATGAGAGTTTATACCTTTGGGTGGGCATTACAGTGGCCCAATTTGTCCACCCAAGGTCCAAAATACTAAAACTAACTTAATTTAAATATATCATCTACACAAATCACATATTAAAAGTAAAATAACAATATATACAATATCCTATGTCTTTTGATAGGTTAAAGCTACAACCATAGCCGCCCTGTGAAGCTCACTGGTTGTACACTCGAACAAATCCAGATCTCGAAACTGACTAAGCACAGTATTGAGTAGACGTATCGCCCGCGGTAATGGCGCCTGTCTCCCTAGTCCGGTCCTGCATAACGGCTCCCCAAGCAGCTTATGTCGACGAGCTCTCACATAATTGTCAGGGACGGCAATTGCTATCCGTTCAAGAATGGATGGATTGGTCAAGCGTCCAACAATTATGCGTGCCACATATTCCATCAGTGAGACCGCACGCCTCACTTCCAAAGTATTGTAGCCGACCATTCCATGTAAGAACTCACTCGGATACAAGTATGGATATCCTACATAGTAACCATATTCTTTCTGGTATAGCCACCGAATAAACTTTCTCTATATTTTTTCCACCATCTGTATGTACTTAGCCTCGTAAGGATTCCAAATGATTGCGTTACTTTCCAGTTTGCTTCTAACAAAAGCATTGTACTTTGAGAATTTTTGAAAAAGTATATCATTATACAGTACATACTACAGTGTCGAAAGCTTTCCGAAAATCGAAATAAGCAGCATCCACCTGCAAGCCAGTGTCGACGGCCTCCACTGTGTATGACCAGAATGAAAGCAGGTTTGAAGTAGTAGAACGACCAACTCTAAAACCATGTTGAGCGTCTGCCAACTGACTCTCCACTTGCCTACTAATTCGACACTGCAGAATCGACTCAAACAGTTTACCGAAAACTGACAATACAGCCACTGGTCTATAGTCACTTACGTCTGACCCAGAATTTTTCGGAACAGGCATTACACGCGACAGCTTCCATACATCCGGATAAAATGCATTTTGGTAACAGAGTTTAAATATATGATGCATCGGTTTGGCCAGCACCTTTCCGCAGTCTTTCACTATATAAGGTGGAATACCATCAGGTCCAACTGAGCGTTTAGGTTTAAGGGACTTGATCGCAAGTTCTACATCTCCGTCCAATATGGCAGATATGTATATACGACTACTGCCACTATCAACCGACCTTATCGCCTTTTCTGCATCTAACTGTGGCGGTTCCGGCGAATATACTGAATGGAAAAATTCTGCAAAACAATCCACAGCTCGATCCTCCAATACAGCTTGACCTTCATAAAATAGCTTTTTATTTGATTTACTAGTTGCTCTTTTAGACACAGTCCCAGAACGTTGACGGATCTCTTTTTAGATCTTTCTCCATGCGGTCTTTAAAACGACTAAAGTCATCCTTTATGTTAAGCTTCACCCTCGCTCGCCACTCCATAAAGTCTCTTCGGCTAGATGGAGAACCGGTCGCCTTGTAGATACGGTGGTAGTGAGCTTTTTTTCCTTATATGACTTATAGTTCGAGCTGTGTACCACTCCGGATAGACCTACCTGGGCTGTACTATTATGCTTGACTTCGACGGTACAAACTGATTAAAACAGCCATTTAAGGTAGTGTAGAAATAGTCAACAGCTTGTTGAGGATCATCCATCTCAATTATTTGTTCACAAACCTTAGCTTTTTTGAAATTCCACACCATTTGGTCACCCGCACACTACGAACCCGCACACGACCTTAATGTTGGGAGCGCATACTCAAGCCTTATCTCGACAGCAAGCGGCGGATGATAGCTATCTGGAGGAACCAGCCATTCATCTTCTATCTGCACCGTTACGTCACTCAATACTGTACTCACCAAAAGCAAATCCAATACTTTATCTGAGTTGTTCATAACTTCATTAACTTGAACGAGCTCACAGAACGACAATAGGCACTCTAATCTAGAAGAGACATTAACAGAGCTTGAACTTAAATTAAAATCCCCTATTATAATTACAGAACTATACTGAATAGTTACAGCTTCTAAAGCATCAAACATTAGAGTGTATACATCTTCACTTGTTTTAGGTGGTATATACCACATATAGCAACTATTACTAAATTGTTACCCTGGAAACACCAGCACATACCATTTCGCATCCTGTGTCAACAGTCGAAGGCTGAATTTCCTTAAGTTTATAGCTAGGGGCCACCACGATTGCTACTCCTCCTCCGCGTCTTCCTCCAGGCCGATCCGCACGAACTATGGAGTATCCTCTTGGTACAACTTCCTCATCCGCTATACTATCCGTCAGCCAAGTTTCCGTTATGAAATATATAAAAGAATGTGAAGCCGCCAGGGCAGTGGAAAACTCGTGCAACTTAGTTCGCAGGCCTCGGATGTTCTGGTAATAAACTTTAATAATCTTCGTCTTATTGGGTGCTGAACATTGATTCACGGCCGTCACGCCTTTGCTCTGCCGCTGGCTTCTTACCGGCGTTTCTCCTACGAAACCACTCATTGACCCTAGCATTTGGAGGCCAATTCTCTCCTAGAATGAAAAAGCTGAACATACTCTCCGGCACTGTTATTACAAAGGAAGCGTAGTAATTATGTTTCAACACCAGCTTTTCAACAATATACTGCTGTCCTCCTGCCTGTTTTTTTTTTGTCATGTAGCTAATGACTTTGTCAGCTGTCGTATCAGCTTTCAGTGACCAAAGCTGAATTTTCCTAAACCTTTCCACTGCCTGCAATTCTCCATCCATCTCTCCCGCACCTCGGATTGTTAACCGTCGACGTCTACGGTTCATCGCTGTTGTCCAATTGTCTGCCTCTAGGACGTCCTCTTGCTGAGGGGCTGTAGCTTGGGCCATCAAGGTAATTTCCTGTAATTTCTCACTAAGTGGCGCTGCCTGTATTGTTGACGTCAAAATTGCTTCCTTTACAACCGGGGCTACGCAGGCGGCACTGTCCTCAGACCCAATGGGAAGATCTAATGACTGTAGCTGGAGGGAGACTTTATCAACAGTCTTCTTGTTTTGCTTTTGAGTATTTTTCTTGGCTTTGGCAGTTGGTAGAGCCGCAGATTCCCCACAAAGAACAAACCGCTGAACGATGTTCTTTCTTATAGAGTTTGTGTCACGGTCCTCGCGGAGTTCAGCCCGAAGAGCCCTCACTTCCACCTCCAGAGTATCTAAAATTCTTATTTTCTCCTTACTATCGTGCAGATCAGTCCTAAACAGAGACATCTCCTCCTTAAGCAGACGTTCAGTGCCCTGCAATCTACTTATCTGAATCTTGAGTTCCTCAACAGCTGCCAGCAATTGATGAGTTACCTCTTGATCAGTGGGCTGAGGCAATACATTATCTACCTCAAGTGATCTACAGGTTTGTTCCATCGACTCAGTGCCCTCGCGTCACAGTATGTCAATACTGTAACGCCACCCCTTCAACAGGTGTGGAAGGATTATTATCCCTTGGCAACGCAGCTTTACAGCCCGGGCATATCCACGAAGAAAGCCGCACCTTCTCCGGAATGTTAACGCAGGCTCGATGGTACATCCCTGCGCATTTAGTACATTTAGCGCCATCTTGCGTCGATAGAAACTTCCCGCAACCTCCACACTTCATCATTACGCTGCTCTCATGTGGTACACCTAATCGATAATAGATCTCACCACTCGATCTTAGCTACTCAATACTACTCGGTTTGAATTTAATCGCTGCCAAAGTCCATCCAAATTCTCAGAAACGATTATAAGCAATCATGTAATAAAGAATTCAAGCGTATTATTTCTTCTTTAAGTAGAAACGGGCCATTGTATGACTGATAAATAGTTCACTTGCATTGCGGCGGCTCAAGCGCTTCAAGCGCTTATTTTACCAAAAAGCCAGTCGCTCAACATGCATCTGCAGTGCGATTACGTAATGTTGATCATGACGGTTTCAAGCCGTCAAATTCAATAATGCTTTGCGATAGAGTCGATTTTGCTATGAAAAAGTGACAATCTGATTGAAGCCAAGTTCTGTGGTCGGGCCCCTGGGGTCAAAGTTCGTCACCGTTTTTGAATTAAAATTAATTGTTTTGGTTAGAAACAGTAGAATTATGTTTTAAAACACAGAAATTATTACTGCACTTTGTTTAGAGTAGTTTGTTTAGGGTAGTAAATACAAGTTTTTGTTCGAAGGTTCACTATTATCACTTAAAATGTTTTTTGGGGTCAAAGTTCGTAAACGTTTTGGTTGCAAACAGTAATATTAGTTATAAAACACAGAAATAATCACTGCACTTTGTTCACAGTATTATATTTAATGTAGTAAACACAAGTTTTTGTTCCTTATTTCAGTTTTACCACGTAAAATGATTTATTTATCGGGAGCAAGAATCTATTCGTGCGTTCGTCTTTACCGCGTTCGTTTTATAGGGTAGATACAAGTATTATACTAGCTCATCTACTCTACAGCTTTGCCCGTAGTTTACCGTTATCCTACCGTTACATCTACACTATTTCAGAATAGTGTAGATTTCTATCAATGATTTTTACAATCGGATTAGTAGTTCCTGAGATTAGCGGTAACAAACAAACTTACAACAAAAATTACCTCATGAGAGTAGAAAACAAAAAAAATAAACATAATATTTTGATTTAATGACTGCTTAGGATAGTGCCTCCATCACAACACACCTTGAACGGCGAGAGAATGTGGATGAGGAAACAAAATCGAACATAACTTTTACAACAAAACTGTGTTAATCTGTAATAATATGACTCGGTATAAAAGCTGTTCCCTAACTGCTTCTTTACAACTAAAATACTCGAAATTAAATATTATTAGGCTTTAAATCAGTCTCAGTATAAGGATAGGATAGACAGCAATTCGTCACGGCATGGTGCGCTGGCGCAAGTCCGTCTCACAACATGGCAGCCCCGAGACCAATGACGTGACGCTCCGCTAGACTGATTTTGACAATGACAGTTTGCTCTCATGTTCGCTGTTAATTTGAAGACTCGCCAACAAAAATGTATTTAATCAATATAATATTCAATTTATCTAAACTATCAACGAATTGTATTACATATTATGGGCCGGTAATTACACTAATATTATAACGGCGAAAGTTTGTATGTATGTTACTCCTTCACGTTCAAACGGCTGGATGGATTTGAGTGAAATTTAGAACTATAAGTGAATGAGTGAGTGAGTGTTGAGTATAGTTAATGTATACCATATACACCGGATTAATACATATGCTACTTTTCATCATCATCCAATGTTCATCATCATACATTTTCATCATTGTTCACGCAGGTGAAACCACGGACGAAGCTAGTTCACACTAATATATAAAAGTGAAACGTTGTTTGTTTGTTTGTTTGGGGAGTTTTAACGCCGAAACGGCTGATCCAATTGTGATGAAATTTTGTAAATACTAGGTATATAATATAGAGACCAACATAGGATACTTTTTATCCCGGAAAATGGTGAATTTACACGGGAATATTGGGAAACTCAATGTAAGAAACGGTTGCCATAGAAATAAAATAATAACAAGTCTGTCAAAAAGCATTAAGAGCGTTGGTGCTATACTTTTGCATTTGTTTTTAATATCATAGAAGAACATAGCATGTTTTTTTTTCGGATCAAACTGTAGTCCATGCGGATGAAGTCGTGGGCGAAAGCTAGTTATAAATAATCTTTATTGAGAAATACTTCGACAAGCGAAGCGACGTGCGCTTTTATTCAGTACTAGCTGTACCCGCGCTTCACACGCGTGGTCATTTCTCTAAGTTAAAAGTACTCTATGTGCTATTCCAAAACATAAAATACCTATATACCAACATTTGATTAAAATTCCTTCAGCCGTAAAATAAGATTTTATCGATTGCTCAGCTTGTACTCATCGGATTCAAATACCAAGTAACCCAGTTTTTAAGTCAAACCTTAAGCTATCCATCAGTGAAAACCACATTGCAATCGGCCCAGTAGTTTTTACGTGATGCGTTAACAAACATATAGACAAACAGACTATTAAACAGACAGAAACGAAGAATTAAAAAAAAAACTTGTTCAGTAGCTTATTTTCTGTACCCTAGATTTTTATTTAAATTATTTTCTTTGTACAGACTTTTTCGTCCTTATTGCTTTATTATAAGTATACTCGTAGATGCTTATTTGAAGTTCCGTAAATCAGAGGATTGCAATATTTGCTTCTGTTTGCTTTGTCCGTTCATTAAGTAGTTAGTTATGTTGTTCTATTCTATTATTGTAAGAAAAACCACCGTCCGTATATTTGTTGTTCCTCTCCATACACGGTTGTCTGGAAGAGTTCACTTTAAAGTATAGATATGACACCACCGATAAGACGCCAAATGTAACAGTTTTTGTTAGACAAGTTTATTAATTGTATGTTTCTATATAGTGGTGTTTCAATAAAGAGTTCATCTATGTATCTATCTATCTACAAGATAATAATTTTTGCTTTAAGTTAGAAAACGAAAAATTTCAAAATAGTTTTTCCATAGATATGAAACTTTTTAAAGTTGTAATGTTCCAACATAAGCCACACCATGCGAGCGTCATGTTGCGTACTTATGACTATTAACACAGTACACAGTAACACAGTAGTAGTAGTAGTAGTAGACTATTTACTAGAGCTGTGCTATCTATGAGGTGGCCGTTAAACGATTCCATTGAGCCATTAATCCATTTATGTTATACACCGCATCATAATTAACACAAAGCAATATTTATAAACTCTCCCGTGTCACAGATACATAACGAAATTACGTATTCTCATTTAGGACAGCGAATTTATTTTAAACTAGCTGCTCTGCCCTGCGGCTCCGCCCGGAGTTTTTTCGTTATCTTGCAGAAAATATGTATTTTACCATAAAATATAAGCGTTTATTAATAAGTTAATTAAAAAACATTAAAAAAGCTTTTATGCATTCATGGTGAAACTAATAATGGGCTATCACAATTAAACAATATTTCGTGTATGTGCTGTTACCATTGAGGAGATACCTAGTCAGGACCAAACCCTGAGTACAGAAACATTGTCATGGTAAAAGTTAAAAACACCTATCTTAATAAAATGCGTACACAAAATTTCGGTGTCTGTGCTGTTGACCGTTGAAGAGTTCCTCTACCTGGAACTAATCCTGGATGTCAACTCAGGTCATGCTTACCATAATAATGCATTGTCGTCGGAACTGAACCAACATGTAAAAATTCAACTCAGTAGGATAAGAAAAAAAAAAGTGTCTCTAATTTAGCTCGCAAGATTTGACCTAAACAAACATACATAAAAACATTGCAAGATAAATAAAAACTTTAAAAATAATCCTATTTCCATTAGGAACAGTGTAGCTTTCTTTAAGTGTAAGAGTTTTCAGAATTGGATCAGTTTTTCCAGAGATTACCTCTTACAACAAGATAGAAGTTCAAAAACTAAAACCCGACTACGGTTGGGTAAAAAAATGCCTTTGACACTATTGCGATGAAGGTGAATCGATTGATACTCGCTTGTCAAAATCGGACCAAGTTTTTAGGTTGAACACATAAGTCTTACTATGCCTACCGTACCCTAGACCATTTATTTTTAAATTATCTTCTTGTTACAGCCTTTTCGTACTTATTGCTATATTATAGTATTGAAGATAGATAAATAGATAGCAAACGCGTTTGTGTATACGCCCGTGATGACATTTGCTGTCTGCGTCTCCGAAATCTTGAGCACCCTAACTTATCGGTGATTTGGGTGCCGGTGGACACGGGCATAGAGAAAATTATGTATGCTTGTGTGTACCGCTCACACAGTGGAGATCGGGGGACGACTTTATTGGTAGACTATCTAGGTAAGGCGTTAGATCTCTCTCAGTTGGTGCAGGAGCTGACACGGGTACCTGACCGCGACGGTGATACTGCCAACTGTCTTGACCTGTTGATAACGAATGAACTAGACCGATACTCCGTATTAGTATCCCCACCTCTTGTTAGCTCTGATCACTGCCTGTTTAATTCCGTCTCAGTGTATTCCCCACCTGATCCAAGCCTTAAGGGTAATAGGCGCGGGTGGAGATACAACTCAGCGGATTTGGACGAGATGCGGCAATTCCTTGCATCGTACCCTTGGCGGCAAACATGTTTCACCTCCCAGGACCCGTCGACTTGCGCGTCTGCTGGTACAGAGGTAATATGTCAGGCAATGGAATATTTCATTCCATTCAGTGACAAGACTCTTTTCAGCAAAGCTCAGCATTGGTTTGGATCCAGCTGTGTTTGTGCTGTGGCTCTAAAGCGTGCGGCATATCTAGACTGGGCTGATGCTCGAAAGCGCAAATCTTCTGATATTCGGGCTAAGAAAAGAAAATTTAACGTTGCCGCTAAGACCTGCAAGAAGACACTAAGGAAGGCCCATTTTGATCACGTAAGTCGAATTGGGGCCAAACTGGCTTCATACCCCGCGGGTATCAAACTTTTTGGTCCCTGGCCAAGTCGGTCAAAGTGAACTTCTGCCGACCCTCACTGCCACCATTGCTGAAACCTGATGGATCACTGGCTCGCACTGCTGGAGACAAAGTGAATTTATTTGCTTCTCTTTTTGCAGAAGCTTCGCATCTAGACGCTTCCGGCAAGACAACGTCCTGCCTTCCTCATTGCGGCGTTTTTATGCCCGAAATTCGCATTTGCCTGAAGAAGGTTCTCAGAACGCTTTGAGTTCTAGATGTGAACAAGGGCAGTGGTCCTGATGGCATTCCAGCGATTGTGTTGAAAAACTGTGCGCCTGAATTGTCTCCGATCTTAATGCGTTTGTACCGCCTCTCTCTTCACTCAGGTAAAGTTCCAAAGAGCTGGAAGCTTGCCAATGTACAACCAGTACCAAAAAGGTTTTTCCTGCTGATCCGGCCACTAACCATCCCATCTCGATAACCTCCTTACTCTGTAAGTGTATGAAGCGTGTCATAAACATTAGGCTCTTGGCATACCTTGAGGACAATGATCTCCTCAGTGAACGGCAATACGGATTTCGCCGAAACCAGTCTACTGGAGATCTTCTCACGTGTGCCACTCACGTACTGAGCGAAGCCATCGAGTTGCATAGTGAGGCGCTTGTCGTCTCCTCTGAGACATCGAAGGCATTTGATCGGGTCTGGCATGATGGCCTTTTAAACAATTTTCCCTCATATGGTTTTTTACCTGTTGGCTTATGCAATTGGATAGATGATTTTTTGAGGGAACAATCAATTCGAGTAGTCCTAGAGGGCTGCTCATCTGATCAAATGGCTATCAATGCGGGTGTACCTCAGGGATCGGGTCTCTCAGCTACACAGTTTTTACTGCACATTAATGACCTTCTGAAGCCCCATACCTTTGGGTTTGCTAATGACAGTACTGTAGTTGAGAGATACACTGCCAATGCTTAAGCCAGCTGTGACGCTGTCCAGTTTCAGAGAGAGGCTATGGTAGACCGTTTAAATTTAGCCTTAGAAGCCGTGTCTGATTGTGGCGATGCTAACCTGTTTAAATTTAATGCTACTAAAACGCAGGCGTGTTTATTTTCTACTAAAAAGAGCCCTCTAAACTAATCTCCATCTTTCCAAAGTGTAACAATACCAATAGGCGACCATCTGGAGCTTTTGGTTGTCAAACTCACATCAAACCTGAATTTTGGGTCTTATTTTGAATCCAAAGCCAAAGAAGCTGCAAAAAAACTTGGTATTATGTCTAAGGTTAGGCGCTACTTCACACCGAGACAGCTTTGAATCTTTATCAAGCACAGGTCCTATCTTATATAGAGTACTGCTGCCACTTCTGGGACGGTTATGCCAAGTATCAGCTCGAGTCTTTGGATTCAATTAAGAGATGTGCTATCAGGCTCATTGGGGATGACACTCTAGTAAAGAGTAAGCTTTAAAGTCTGGCGCTTCGATGTGAGGTAGCAAGCCTGTCGGTATTTTACAGATTGCACTATGGCGAGTGTGCACAAGAACTGCACAACCTGATTCCCCCGTCACCTTTCCATCACCGTTTGACTAGACGATCAGCAAAACGCCACCCTTTTATGGTTGAAATACCTCGCACAAGAACGAAGCGTTACGCTTCTTCATTTATTATAAGAACTGCAAAAGAGTGCCCTGCTCTCGTCAGTGTTTCCGATAAATTATAACCCAGGTGTGTTCAAGTCAAGAGTGAATAGGTATCTACTAGGCAAGCGTGCTACACCTTCGACCACATCATCGCTTTCCATCAGGTGTGTTAGTTGTCAAACGATTGCCTAGCCCGTAAAAAATATATGAAAAATAAGGTAATGTTGATTTTTAATTATTAGTAGGCACACTTTTAATTTGCCTACAACGCAATATGTATAGGAAAAAATAAAGTCTGTATTTTAGATAATAACATTAAAGCTAAGGGTCAGTAGCTTCAATAAAGTCAAGCCAAACCAATAGAAAATTTAAAAGCGGCAAGTATAACATATATCGATGTGTCAACAGATTTTTCGTCTTCATGCTCGCAAGCGACTGGCATGTTTTCACAGCTCTATTTTTCTCAAAAGGTTTTTTGTAATGGCCGTTTTTTTTACCGCCCACGTTACAACAATATTGCCTCCTAGACTTGACAGTGAGGTGAGTGTCCTGGAATGACGTAAATAGATACAACACTGGACTAGACAAATAAAAACAGCGCAGTTCATTGAATCCGTCTAAATCGCCGAAAGTTTTCCAATATCCCAGCACTACGATAACATTCCATAGTACAGTTCTGTTAATATATAGCTACACAGAAAGGGTCGTCCAGTATTAGTGTACAAAAACTTATCGAGCGAAGCGGTCTCCAACGGAACTTGGACAGATTAGTTTTTGTATGTTTGATGCTGAAAATTATCTTCGTATGATAATTTGCGCTGATCCAATCCTCATGTTTAGGACCTAAGTAGTTTATAATAATAGAATTGAAATTGGTTCGGGGGTTCTTGAGATAATATGGGTTCATCATCATCATCATCATCATGTCAGCCTTTAGAAGTCCACTGCTGAACATAGGCCCCTCCCAAAGAGCACTATGACGAGCTATCTTGTGCCACCTCCATCCACCGACTTCCTGCGATGGCTACAATGTCGTCGGTCCATCGTGTGGGGGGTCTTCCCACACTTCGCTTGCTTGTTCGTGGTCGCCATTCGAGAACCATTATTCCCCAACGGTGTCGATTCTGCGACTTATATGGCCTGCCCATTGCCACTTCAACTTGCAAACTCTGAGAACTATGTCGGTAACCTTCGTTCTTCTACGGATTTCCTCATTTCGGATTCTATCACGTAGTGAAACACCGAGCATAGCTCTCTCCATTGCGCGCTGCGCAACTCTGAGCTTGTGTATGAGACAAATAGTTAGCGACCACGTCTCAGTGCCGTATGTGATCACTGGTAACACGCACTGATTATAATCTTTCGTCTTGAGGCTCTGCGGTATCTGTGACGAGAAGATATGGCGTAATTTCCCGAACGCTGCCCATCCGAGTTGGATTCGTCGGTTGACCTCTTTGTCGAAGTTGGATCTATCCAGTTAGGTCTTCTGACCCATCTAGACATAGTGATCAACAGCTTCGATTATATCGTTCCCAACATAAACCGGCATGGGTACGACATGGGCATTTGACATGATGTTCGTCTTGCCCAAGTTCATTTTAAGACCCACCTGTTAGGAAACTATATTGAGGTCACTGAGCATTGTGCTTAGGTCTTCCAGGGTTTCAGCCATGATGACTATATCATCAGCAAATTAAAGGTGATTGATGTACTCGCCATTGATGTTAACACCAAATCCGTTCCAGTTCTGAAACTTGAATATATCTTCCAGTGTAGAGGTGAACAGTTTCGGAAAAATAACGTCTCCCTGTCTCACCCCTTTTTGCAACTGGATAAAATTCTTGCTCTGATCCTGAAGACGGACTGTCATGGTGGCCTTGCTGTACAAACACTTAAACACTTCGATGTACCGGTAATCTATCTGGCACCGCTGTAATGACTATAGCACTGCCCAGCTCTCGACTGAATACTGAAGAATAGGCTTTGACATTTTTTTTTTTTTTTTTTTTTTTTTTTTTGAGAATAGGCTTTCTCGTAGTCCACAAACGCTAGACATAGTGGCCGATTATACTTTTCGGTCTACTGTATAATTTGCCGCAGCGTATGGATGTGGTCTATGGTGCTAAAGCCTGTCCAGAATCCAGATTGTTCGGGAGGCTGAAAGTTGTCAAACCTATGAGCGAGACAGTTTGTAACTACTCTCGAAAATAGCTTATAGACGTGTCAGCAGCGAAATGGGCCTATAATTCTTCTAGAGGGTTTATCACCTTTCTTAAAAAACAAAACCACTAAGCTCCTGTGCCACGCCTCTGGCGTTTTCTGGCTCCCTCTTTTCGGACTTCTGATAACCCTATAATACCCCAGCGCAACTCGTGGTTCGCTTGATCGAACTACGCGATCGAACCTCGCGGCCGGAGGGAACTTACTTACTACTTCTTCCAGCTCTATCAACTTCTCATCGGTCCTCAAGGTGCGTGCGTTATAAGTTGCCAGGTCCAGAGATCGTGGGGGTTGGTAGCTGGGTCTCTGCCGGGGATTCTTAGCACCCCCTGCTTCACCGTTACCATGGCTGCTACCGGTGCCAGGAATAACGGAGCCGCCGGGGACTGGGGGCCGTCATTGTGTTATCTCTATCATATTGGGGGGGTTGCCATAGTTTTGCCGCTTGGCAGGCGGATTGGTGACCGCAGTATTACAAATATGTGCTCGGAGGACGCTGCTGCCCATCTTCCGGTGTGCATTCCCTTAGTCGCCTTTTACGACATCCACGGGAGGATTGGGAGGGGTCTTTTTCTAAGCCGAGACCACCACGGCATGAAAAATAATAATAATATGGGTTAGAAATTGTTATTTTCTAGTTATAATATTTTTTTGATGCCAAAATTGAAAGGGCACGTTTCACACTAAGCGGTCTGACGCAAAACACCGGGATGTAACGAAGCGAAACACCAACTCATCGATTCAAGCCAACCTCACCTGTACGTGGTGCATCCTGCTGGTTTACTAACGAGGCTCTGGCGACCGACAGATGGCGATATAACCATCCAAATACGAGTGTAACAAAATGGCGCAGGCTGGTGACGGGCAGCAGCGTCACCCGTACAAGAAGCTACGCCCTGCAATCGCCAACCCGCATGCACAGCGTAGCGATTATGGGCAAAACCTCAAAATTAACATCACAAAAAGAAAATGGCCACTAGTTCTCGGTTGCCTTGCTAGTCCTAACCAAGGTGGTGGTCTTGGAAATGGCATGGCAGGGGGTGCAAATAATCCCCGGGTGAAGGTAGGCCACGAAAAAAAAAACGACTTGGCTACGTATAATGGACGAACGCTTAGGCTAGATGATCACTTGGCACAGTTAGAATTGGAACTAGATAGGATGTGGTGGCAGATTCTGGGGTTGAGCGAAGTCCGTAGAGAGGGAAAGGACACCTTAACCCTGGAAATTGAATTGAATTCCTCGTCAATAAGGCCCTCGCTGACAATTTCGTGGAAATTTAAAGTGTTTCGACCAGTACTGCGTACCTAGTACTTACACTTACCAAGAGATACAGTCTCGAGGTTGTACAGGTTTACGCACCGACTTCGAAACACTCGGACGATGAAGTGGAAGATATGTATCAAGTCATATCTTCAGCGCTCCATAATGCCACTAAAACGCACTACAACATTGTCATGGGGGACTTTAACGCTAAATTGGGATTACAGGCTTGCGGTGAATTGATGGTTGGTTATGGAAGTAGGAATCACAGGGAGAAGAAAAAAAACAGTTTCTTGAAAAAAAAAACGGGACTGTATATGATGAACTCTTTCTTTGAAAAACAGCCCCAAAGAAAGTGGACGTGGCAAAGTCCCGATGGCGAGACAAAAAATGAGATTTATTTCATTATTACGGACAAGAAGCACATATTCAAATATGTCTCAGTGATTAGCATGTTTAACACCGGTAGCGATCACCGATTTGTCCGAGGCTCTCTGAATATCATCTACAAGCAGGAAATCGAATCGAACGGTGAAGTCTACGCTCCGTCTTAACCTGCTTCAAACCGTTGTGGGATCAGAAGAGTTTCAGCTCCACCTACAAAATCGATTCGCTGCTTTGGAAACCACAGAGGTAGAAGACGAAGGTCTCCAACAAGTGGTGGGAGTCCTGAGGGAAGAGGGTGTGAAGTTTTGCCAGCTGCAACGTACGGGCCCGAAGTAAAAGCTCTCGGCTGAGATTCCAGCTTATGGAGAACAGACGGAACGTTACGGAAGCCACACCGTCTGAAAAGCAACCGCTCAATTGTAATATTAGTAAACTGGTGCGACTTGATCTCTGATGCCTAACACGCCAAATCGAAAAGGTGATTGAGCAAAATCGGGGCTCAAAAGTATTCGCCCAGCAGTTAAAGCGCTCGCATCTAGCAAAACTTAGGAGTTCAAGTGGCCAAACAGTAACTTCAAAGCCGGAGATCTTAGCTGAAATAGAAAACTTCTATGGCCGATTGTAGAAGTCGCATGCTCCACAACCCGGCCCTTTTGCAGAGGATACCCAAGCCACTTTTACTCACCACTACACGGAAGAACTGCCAGATATCTGCCTAGATGAAATTGGGATGGCGCTCGGACAGCTTCAAAATTGAAAAGCCCCAGGTGAGAAAGAAGTCGGCGAGAACATCTCGTACTTAAGATTTTCCGATGATATAGTCCTTACGGTGATATTTCTGGAGGAACTTCAGCGAATGCTGAACGGCCTGGCTCATGTTTCTCGACAAATCGGTCTCAGGATTAACTTATACAAGACCAAAATTATGTTTATCGATCTTATTACCCCGAAACCTCAATGGTTAGCCCCTCAAAGTTGTTAATGAGTACGTCTATTTCGGGCAAACTTTGCAGTTGGCTAGACACAACTTCGATAGGGAAGCCAACAGAAGAATTCAGTTGGGCTGGGCGGCATTCGGAAAATATCGTCAGGTCTTCTCGTCGTCCATTCCACAGTACCATAGTTATGACATACGGAGCCGAGACATCGACACTTACAGTGGGACTTGTCCACAAATTTAAAGTCACTCAGCGAGCTATGGAGAGAGCTATGCTCGGGGTTTCTCTGAAGGATAAAATCAGAAACTAGGTAATCCGCCAGAGAACCAAAGTCACCGACATAGCTCAAAGGATTAGCAAGCTGAAGTTGCAATGGGCTGGTTACTTTTCTGGAAGGACGGACAACTGCTGGGGTAGACGTGTCCTCGAGTGGAGACCGCGTCTTAGCAAACGTAGTGTAGGACGCCCACTTGCCAGGTGGAGTGACGACCTGCGAAGGGCGGCTGGCAGAGAATGGATGAGAGGAGCCGAAGATCGGGCTCTGTGGATTTCATCGGGAGATGTCCAGCAGTGAACGAGCATGGGCTGATGATGATGATGGTCTGATTAGAGTTATAAGGCTGTACCCGTGGCTTTACCGCATCGTGGTTATTTCTCTGGGTTAAATGTTATCTGAGTCATTAATTGGAGATGATCAAATTGATGACTCAGATAAACAAAAGACCAAAGTTTTCAGGACCAGAAGTAAAATGTTAAAAATAAAAGTAAGGACCAAAAATACAAAATACCAAATTCCGTTCAGCAGATAATATATTATGTCCCAGCTGGCCTAAAACGGGATACGAGTACATGTCCCAGTTGGAATTCAAATAGTTAAATAGTTTGTATTGATTGCTCGGCTTCTACTCATCCGATTGAGATAGCATGTATACCAGTTCTTAAGCCAATACCTAAGCGTTCCAACAGTGAAAATCGCATCATAATCGGTTAAGTAGTTTTTACTTGGTGCGTGAAAAAACATACAAACAAACAGACAATCAATTTATAAAAATGTTATATGCTTGTTCAGTAGCCTGTTTAAAGTACCTTAAACTTTTTATTTTATTATCTTTATTGTACTGATTTTTTGGTACCTTTGGCTTTATTATAAGTCTTATCTTGCTATAGTCTTGCTATGCCCGCAGCTTTGCCGCGTGGTCATATCATTTAAAAGTAGTCCATATGTGTTATTCCAGGACCAAAAGTACGTATAAAGTACAGTATACTACATACAAGTATACTACATATCTTTAAAATTCATTCAGCCGTCAAATAGTTTTTTATAGATCGCCCGGCTAATCTAATCATCGGATTAATATACTAATTACCCCAGTTTTTAAGCCAAAACCTAAGCTGACCAACAGTTAAAACCGCATCGCAATCGGTGAAGTAGTTTTAAAGTGATGCATGAACAAACAAAAAGAGGGACACGATTTAAAAAAAATGTTATATTCTTGTTCAGTAGCTTATTTTAAGTCCTCTAGACCTTTTTTTTTGTATGTCTTCTTTGCATAGAATTTCTGTTACATAATGTTTTATTATATGTATAGATAATGGGAGGCATATTATAAGATTTTCGTGAAATAAGTGTAGGTATGACTAAAACGGGTAAAACCGCGCACAAATTAATTTGATAATGATGGTAAAAATAATGTGCAGTATTGCCACAGAATAAATAATAGTACTTAAATTTGCCGGATAACCTTGTCTATAGCTATGTATCTATATCACAATCTGCTTCAGAGAATGAGATTAATAAGCTTTGCAGAGCTACCAAATTGGATTGTGAACATTTCAATTGTGATTTCACGCTCGCTGTAGGCAGATTTACGTAGCTCTGATGAGTTATGGCGTCTCTGTTTGCTTAGGGTATTGTTATCTGGATTGCATTTGGATGGTTCATTGTAAATGGTTCTCGGGGAAAAAATATATATTTATCATTACAATTATTGGTCCAGACTTAGTTATCATGATAACATCAATAGTTTTCGAAATATCCTTAGAAGAGGGTGAACTAAGTTCTAACATTCAACATTCTCATCAGGTGCCATCATCAGAGTATAGTATTATCATCATGTTAGATGGAAGTAAGTAGGAACATTTCTGAAAGTTTTTTAAGGTGAATCTAGAAATATATTGAAGACAACGTAACTGAACAATACGAAAGCTCATAATTAAGAAGGCTGATACTTGTATTAAACTTTGGAAAGTAGCTTATGCTCCGTTTTCTTAGGAATCTAGTCATGGTGGCAAATGTCAGCGGCCCATCTCACAAGTGCGCGGAGCAACGGTGGAAACATCAGCGGCATCATTCTATTCTTTTCTCTATTCTTTCACTTTCTTCTCTTACATTTTTCATTACATATTTTTCATTGACGCCAACATGCCGTCATTTACGTCGGTAGGTACGCCAAATTCGTGGACTCATCAATAAACAATTTATTCTCACTATTTATTTTTAGTTAGAGTAACCTTCAAGTTGAAAGACTTATAACATTTCAACTCTAAAATATAACCCTAACATAATATTTCTACTCTAGAAATAATTTCTATTCTGAATGCTCCTGCAAGCGATTTAAATCTATATGAATAACAATTCTCCGATAGATCAAATCGCGCAGAAGGAATGGTGTATGTGGCAGCTGAATGGAAAATGTATAAAATACTTCGTCCAACGCGCGCCGCGTATTTATAGCGGCGCAGTGTGCGCGGCCCGTAACGTATGCAGGGGAGGTGCGAGCAGTAAGTTCGTGCTGAGCTCAAGTTTAGATATTGTAAAACGAATCGAATAATTTTCGACAGGTTTTTACTACTTTTTTCAAGTTAGATGTGCATTCATACCAGATACTTATCACTTTGCCCTACTACAATGATTGTAAAAATAAAACTTGTAAGCTACTTATTTACATTACGTTTTATACCTTAGGATTCCGTAAGATATGTGCCAACAAAGAATTTCCATAAGACAATGCTTAACTACTTGAACTTCGGCGCAGGGGATTATAAAAACTTAAAGATTTTCCTTAAAAACTTGTTCCAGTTCAAGTTCAAATTTTATATAAATTGACACAGAAGCAAGTGGGATAGTTGTGAAACACTGTATTTGCAAAAACATAAAAAGGTACCCTTCATAAAAAATGAAGTAATAACAATACAATACGATACGAAACACTTTATTGTAATTACCAGTTACAAAACATATTCATTAACATTATCTGCAATCAAAATATTCGGGTGCATTCTAGATATCTCATTTTCCGAAGTTCGCCCACTGTCCGCAATATGTATTCTATTCCGATCACCAGGGAATGCGAATAAAACAATAGTGTCTCCTGAACGTTTGACCTGCGATAAATATCACATACACCCCTCCTGTTCCAGCCCCATACCGAATATATCTCTGTCTCTATCTCTAATGGAGAGGAATGAAGTTCCCGAGTTACTTAGAGACGTAAACAACTGTTGACAGCGACTCGCAGGTTTGTGGGATCTTTTCATTGGAAGGATCCTTTTATTTAGTCTCAATAGGCTCCAGTGGCGTGAGGATAGGAGGAGTGTTTGTCTTGATTTGTTTGCACGAGGTTTTATTTGAGTTTGGGACTTAGAGGTGGAATGTAGTGAGGTTTTAGGACGCGTTTTAGTAGTCGTTAAAGAACGAAGAAAGTATCTGCGTTCAAAGATCAGCTGTAGGTACTAGTCATTAACGTAACTGAAACACGTCCTTCCAGGATGCTAAGGGGAGGAGAGATTTGACATACGCAGTTAGGTGTGGACCTAACTTGCGTATGTCAAATCCCTCCATGGGCTAAGTTGGCAGTGCGATGGAGGCATTCTGGAGTTTGTAGGTGCAAGCCCCGCTCCGTAGTCGACGTTGACCTTTTCTAAACTGATTATTACCTACTTAGACATACAAATCAATTTACAACGGAATAAATTGGTCATATCAGGAATATTCACTTTCAAGACACAGGTTTTGTACATTGCAAATAAATTCAAAGCTAAAGCCAACAATAGCGTTTTTTCAAATATTTCTATTTGTTACACCACAAATTTATCTTTGACTATACATAAACGTGGCTTGAATTGAATAGCATTAGATTTCACTAATAAAAAAAAGGGTTAGACTTACAAAAAATCACTACTTGTACAAAGTAGAACAGTTGAGCCAGCTTTTACCGAATAGAGTTGCCTGAGAGTGAAGCCTGACGCGGGCACAAAGGTTGAAGTTTTTGCCATAGCAGTTGTTATCCAGCGGTACGGTACATAGGGGTGTTATGCGCTGCGCTAGTTATTTAGAGGTCTCAGTGTTGGTCGGTGCTGGTGGCAGCCCTAATTTAGATATTTCTAAACTGTCCACTACATTGCTCAGTTGTCACTACTGGCTTATAAATTATAATGGTCATGTCGGGTCATGTGAAAAGATGCTTTGTACAGTGAAACGACGAAAATTGAATACAACTTTTTTAAATAGTTTGCCACAATTTTACTGAAGATACAATATCAGCATTGGCAGTAGGTATTATAGCAGCAAACTCAAGTTTTCAGATTCACCTATCATAAATCTTAATCAATAGAGCTGTCAGAATGCTTCGTTATAGCACGTGTTTCTAAAGGATTTGTAAAGCTCCGCGCGTTCTTACATTATAAATGGCCTTCTAAAATGGCTATTTATGTTCATGAAGTTGCGCTGAATTGCAGATCCATCACGGGACCCTTCGCGTCCGCACCTCTAAAATAGCAACACATATCACACACAATGCAAGACATTTATTATTTAGGATCAGTGACGATAATCGGCGCCGTTACCCATTTCTTTAGGGTTGGCGTTCTTTGGCACAAAAGTATTTCTACGGTTTTGAGTTTTATGTTAACAAATTAAGGTTTATTTTACATTGTTAATGCAGTGTAGGGTGTTTTCACCAGTGATGGCCAAAGGTGCGATCAAACAAGTGTGCGTTGTCCCCGGAGAGAGGATGCATCTGTTACTGAATTTCGTTTGATATATGCGTCGTGTCGACGTGTCACGAGCGAGGGCGCAAAAGCTCGATGTTTTAAAATTGAAACAGCCGAGTTAGATCCCCAATTTGAAAAGGGATAATTGGAATATTTTATTCGGGATGTTTGTTCGAATTTTATTGTGAGTTTTTGATTTGTGGGCAGATGATTTGAGTAAGTTAATTATCGGAATGTTGTTCCGAGAAAGGATTGCGGATGACTTTTTTAAATTATAATTGAAAAATTGATTTTCAGAAACTCGTTTTGTTGGAAAGGATTATGACAACATTCTGATTTACGATATTCAAATATCGGTGTGTGATACGAATAGATGGTTACATCTATATTTAAAACAACTTCCCAACCTTACTACCGCTTCCCCCATCCTTCCTCATTTCTTTCTACTCTTCCCTTATTTCTTCCTTACCTTCCTCAACTTTCTCTTATTCTTTCCCTACTTCCCTACCTCTTTTCAATTTTACCCCTTTCTCCCAATCTGCCCCCACCATTCCCTTCAATCTTCCCCCAGTTCGCACCACCTGTCCCTTCCCTTCCCGCACCTTTCCCCGACATTCATTCAGTAGTTTTGGCGTAATGCGCGGCCAAGATATAGACATACAGACAGACAAAAATTAAAAATAACCTGCAATTTTGGCCTTAATATCGAATAAAGAGATCACTCCAAAAAGAAAAGCAAAAACTTAAATGTACAGAATTGGACCTGTTACAGTTTTATTATAAGTATAGATATAGATAAAGCAATAAGAACGAAAAAGTATGTACAAGGAAGATACCTAATTAAAAAAAAGTCTCATCATCATCATTTCAGCCTTTCGAAGTCCACTGCTGAACATAGGCCTCCCCCAAAGAGCGCTATGACGAGCGATGTTGTGCCACGTCCATCCAACGACTTCCTGCGATGGCTACAATGTCGTCGGTCCATCGTGTGGGGGGTCTCCCTACACTTCACTTGCACGTTCGTGGTCGCCATTAAAAAAATGGTCTAGGGTACTTAAAATAAGCTACTGAACAAGAATAGTTTTTTTAAATCGTGTTGGTCTGTTTGTTAGTTTGTTTATCTGTATGTTCGTTCGCGTATCAATATTGGATAGCTTAGGGTTTGACTTAAAAACTGGGGTACTAGGTATCTCAATCCGATGAGTAGAAGCCGAGCATGCGATAAAAATAATTTTGAGTGCTGAAGGCATTTTGATCAAATGTTGGTATATTGGTATTTTAGGTCCTGGAATAGTACATATAGTACTTTTAACCTAAATGACCACGGGTGCTAAGCCGCGGGCATCAATAAATTGTGACCAAATCCGTAAATAAGTAAATATATTTATACTAATAAAGAGCAGTTACAGCAGAGATAAACAATACCATTTCTTCATTCATTTTAAAAATCTTGAAGTAATTTATATTCTCTGATACATTTATAATTAACCAAGTAAAAATTAGACATCAATTAATCCATTAAGTACCCTATTATAACTGAAAATAACGAAGCAGATACGAGTTCGGTCTACTATCTTGATCATCAGTTGTTAGGGATCTTTAGTGCTGCTGTTCGTCTATTTTTTGATGATATTGAATAATATCAAACGCATACATGGGACTTAATAAAAAAATGACTGTTCTTCGTCACTTGACTGTGCGTCAACTGTCACGGAAGGTAGAGTAAGCTTATAAATCGGAACTAGAAATAATCCTTTACCTGTATCTCACCGCTTTGCCGATAGCCCCCTGTAATTTCTTGAACATCTAGTTGTGGTCAAATAGGAATGGTCGTCTACACTGCCACGTGTTAAAAATGGGCTAAAATTCTAGCTTATAAGTAATTAAAAGTCGAGGTGTGAATAAAATTACAGTAACGATCATAACGATGATTGTGAATATTATGTGCAGAATATGAGTATGAGTGTGGAATTGTAAGGTAATAATAAGAGCTGACTCAGGCAATGTTATGTGAGGACTACTCAGAAATAGTCTGGCACAAAGTCGCAAGTGATCGGTAAGCCTTATTGGTCGACCTCTAGACGAGCTCGGCCGCGTTCGTAAAATATCGAGTGCTGCTCGCATTTGAATGCTCTTCATTAAATTGTGACATCGAGTGGAGTTCGAGTCGACTGTCGTGAATCACTCCGTATACCTTGTTTTCGATTAATAATGATGTTGAGGTAAATTAACCGACGTATAAAGCGAAGGTTGTTCGATAAAATATTTTAGTTGCTCTATTTGTTTATCAATTTTGTTATTCGTAAATAACATCACGTTTATGGCCGGAGCTCAGCGGAAGCGTGCGCGGGACGTGAGCGTTCACGCAGCGATTGTAACGTCATGACATTCAAGACTACGTCAGACCGCCTGCGTGTCAACCAGACGCCTACAAAACGAATATAGGTAAATATCACAAATATAAATCGAATATAAATATTAATATGTGACATGACGGCTTTAATAGATGAAATCATGGTAGGGCGGACTTATCGCTGCTGAAGATTTAGCTGATATCAGTCAGCAAAATCTTCTATGGACCATCCCCGAGCCGGAATAAAACTGTGCAGTGAAAATGGACGACGTATCTAACCGCTATATTAAACAAGACATAAGTTCAAAAACTGAAACCCGACTACGGTCGGGAAAATAAGTCTATGACACTCTTGCGATGAAGACTATTCAATTGATATCTCGCTTGTCAAAATCTGACCAAGTTTTTAGTTGAACACAGAACCCTTCCGTTGCTTCGCAGTAGTCGGGGGAAAAAAGCCTAAGACACTATACCTGAAGACTAATTGATTCATACTTTGCTTGTCAAAATCAGACCGATAGGAGCGACGCTATGGTGGAACATCCACATACATACATACATACATACATACATACATACACACATACATATATATCCATATAAAGAAAAATAACTTCTTCTTCTTCTTACGTGTCATTGGCACAACAACTCAAAATAAATAATATGATTTTAGATGTGGTTTGAATAGAACCTTGCCACCTTCACTCCATTGACCGTGGCATCATGGGACATCGTTTGGATTGGGACCCCGCAGTCACATTGAGTTTGAGTGGAGTCACGATAGCCCCATTTGCACATACTTAATCTACAACGACCGACCTGGGTCCGGAGTCAGATGATGGACCTCCAGACTGGCCACGGAAGATCACATCCGGGGGGAAGATGTTCTTTCGTTTTAAAACCTGGTGGTGCTGGGTGTTTCTCCTTCCAGAGAGTGATTTTAAGTTTGTCTGGATGATCTTTGGTGGCTGTTGTACTGCGCAGAAAGCTTTTACGGATTTATAACCGGGCATATTGTGGAAGTTGTCGTCCGTAAAGAGGATGTCGGTAGTCCCGTTCTTGGTTCGACTTCTCTATTGCACAAGCAACATCTCGTCTTACGGACGGTGGGGCAATGCCAGCCAATGGATAATGCCAGCCCCTCTAGACATGGTGTCTAGAGGGGTCGGTTTGAAGCAGCCAGTTATTGTGCGGCAAGTTTCGTTCAATGCGACGTCGACATGCTTGGCGTGTGAGGAGCGGTGCCAAACAGGGCACGCAAATTCGCCAGCAGAAAAACACAATGCCATGCCAGTCGTGCGCAGTACGTCAGGTGCTGCTCCCCATTTTGTAGTGGTGAGGCGGCGGAGCAAGTTGTTTCGCGTGCCAACTTTGTATTTGGTTTTTAGGCAGTGGTTTTTTTAAACTCAAAGTTCTATCCAAGGTACTTTGGATGCGAGCAATGTTCGATGGGAGTACCTTGCCAGCGTATGTTGAGTATTCGGTTTGCTTGGCGGTTGCGCAGGTGGAATGCACATACCTGGGTTTTGGAAGGATTGGGCTTAAGACCATTCTCATCGTAGTATTTGCCAAGATTATTCAAACCTACCTCAAGATTGTTCTCCGCCTCTTCAAACGTAGTAGTCTGTGTAGCCAAAGCCAAATCATCTGCATACAGAAATCTTTCTGTAAACGGGGCGCTAGTTTGGTCGTTGGTGTAAATGTTGAACAGGGCTGAGGCTAGGACACTTCTCTGAGGAAGGCCGTTTTTCTGACAACGCCATCTACTTTTTCCCGAGTGCAGATAAACTTGGAAGCGACGATTGCGAAGAAGTTCACCTAGTATACGGCTGAAACCTATATCGTTGGTGATGGTTTCCACTTTAATGAGGAGTCTTCTTATGTTCACTGTGTCATAAGCTGCTGGCAGATCTACAAGGGCTAAACCGGTTACTTTGTTAGCCTCAAAACCATCCTCAATATGTTGCGTAAGTTTAAGGATTTGACTGGAGCAGCACTTACCTGGTCTGAATCCAGCCTGTTCGGGTATTAGGTCAAAATCAATCTCTGGAGTAAGGCGGTTCAAGAGAAGCCTCTCGAAAAGTTTATATGTGTGACATAACAGTGAGATCGGTCGATAGCTTTTGGGGTCGTCGGGCGATTTGCCAGGCCAAGAAAAATAACAAAATTAAATGATAAAATTTACTAACTACAACAAAATATAACTAACTACTACATGAAACAGTTGGACAAACATACATGGACTTGTCACGAGGCGATCCTTGGGTTTGTTCCACTAGCCCATGGACAAAACCTCAGTGGACACAAAAGTACAGGAACAATAAGAGCACACGGAGATGTTGATAAACAGAGATCTTGCACTCGACTATTCTATTCAGTCTTCTTCCAGTAAAATAATTATATATATTTGGTAAGAGTGTACCGTTGGGGCTCTAGTATTGTTATTATCACAGACTTTTCGTACTTCCACGATACGGATGAAAACAACCACGAACGAAAGTACTATCATATATATTTAAAGGACTCCAGATGTAATAAACTTATTTAGGTATTTTATAACATATTATTTCGTAAAATTGTAGTATGGGAATGACAGGTTAGAATTAATAATGACAAACTATCAAATGGAATGAAATGAATTATGAAAGAATTAAGAATTTATGAAAAAGGTTTCACATCGTCACAGACTGTTAAATTCCTTCCATTGCTTAGTCGCATTCGGGTAAAAAAGCACTAATCATCCAACTTTACAGAGACAAGTCAGTTGCTTCTTTCGGGAGGGATGCCATGGTCGCAGCAAAGGTTCTGTAAGCACATATGCGATCAATTAATGTGAAATAGAAATTACTGCATTTTGTTTACTGCAAAATAATATACCTCTATTGTTTAAATCTTAAACTATCCTCTTACTTTTATTGGTTGAAAGCACCGTCCCTATTACCTTTTCTTTTTTTTCATGGGGAAATGCATTTACGCATACCACTGAGCCCGAGGAAGGCCCAGCGGCTATGTGGGACTCACCAGGTGACTGCCCGTCCTACCCACTAAAACCCCATGGTGAGCAGTCCTCTATTTTTATTTGTGTGTTTCAATAATGAGTCTATGAAAATAAAAAATAATAAATGATGATGATGATGAATAATGAGTATATGTGGATATCTTTCTATCCTGGGTCTATTCCAGTACAAAATGATTATCTACGAGTATACATCTAAATATTCTACACATAAAATCTCTTATATAATAATACTGTAACCAAATCTGTACATGGATACAGAATAAAGAGTAGTACAAGACATGGATGAGAATGAAATTTAGGAAAAAAGCATTTGTATTTGAGTACTAGCTGTGTGTGTTTTTAGAATTTTCGTCTGTCTGTGTGTGACTTCATCACGCAAAAATTTATAGATGGATTTTGGTGCCGTTTACTGAACTGTATTTCTTGGATACTTATTATTTTTGTTTCATCAAAATTGGTTCATCCAAAAATGAGTTACCAGTGATTTTTATATTTAGCTACACCACAAAATAAATAATAATATGGAGGTACTAATAACGTAGTAAGATAGTAAGTAAATTAAATAATTACGTCCGTAGATTCTTACTGAGTTTTTACTATTTTTAGTATTTTTTCGCGTATGTGGAACGATATTACTTCGTTTAATATTAACCGAAATAATATCGTCCCAAATACGAGAGGTGATGAGGTGATGTTGTGTGTCGTGATGGAGTTATTAATGAAAGTGTGAACAACAGTAAAGTCTGTTAATATAAGAACGCTTCCATGGAATCTCGCTGGCATGTCGATGGCCTAGTTTTACACATTTGGTAGTCTGCTAGCTAAATAATATACATGATCGTTCAGTGATTTTCCATCGAATTGCAATGGTGCTTATTTGGTATTCGTCTATTCCATGGATAATCAGTGACTTCTCCATAGTTTTTTAATCGGTAGTCTGCTCGTTACTTTGACATTTGTTTCAATGGCATTTTTTCATCGAACTACAATTGAGTAGTCATGGAACAAAAGTTACTTTTTAATCGACTTCACAAAAGGTGAGGGTTATATGTTCGAATATATTATATATGTATATTATATATGTATATTATATATGTATGTTTTTTGATATATATTTTATTTCTAAACGAACGGACCGTTTCGGAATTTTCATTGTTCTAGGGATGTGAAAAAATAATCGATTTTTAAAATATGTAATCGATTCTTATTTTAAAAATGTTGATTTCTTGGAGCTTTTATTGTCTCAACTCCCCCCCCCCCCCAATATATCTAAGAACCATCACGATCACGTCAGTTTTTAAACATAAAAAAACATATCAAGATCGGTCCTATCGTTTGGAAGCTACGATTCTCCCCCCCTTTCCCTCCTCTCCCCCATTATAGCTAAGAACCATCTTTTTTACCCCAGCTTACAAACATAAAAACCGCAGCTAAATCGGTCCATTCGTTTGGAAGCTATGATTCTCACCCCTCCCCAACCCCTATATATCTAAAAACCATCTCAATCACATCAGCTTTCAAACAGAAAAAACCGCATCAAAATCAGACCATTCGTTTGGGAGCTACGATTCTCACCCTCCCCTTCCCTCCTTCCTCCATCATAGCTAAGACTCATCTCGTTTACACCAGTTTTCAAACATTAAAAACCGCAGCTAAATCGGTCCATTCGTTTGGGAGCTACGATTCTCACCCTCTTTTCTCACCTCCCCCCTCTCCCCCCGTAATGCCCCATATGTATATATATAAGAACCATCTCGATCACATGAACTTACAAACAGAAAAAACCGCATCAAAATAGGTCCTTTCTTTTGGGAGCTACGATGCCACAGCACACACACACACACACACACACACACACACACACACACACACACACACTGATACACACCCTAAACTTATAACACCCGTCTCTTTGTTCGGGGGTTAAAAAACAAGCATTACATTGAAGCTAGATATTGAGGCATAAAAACGATCTAAAATACCTAGGTGTTGTCGGATTACTTTGGTCCGTAACTTCGTTAGTACTGAACGAAATTAATGACCAAAGGTACTTACAGAATCAAAAAAATACGTTCTTTCCATTTATTACATCAATTCAACGTAAATCGAAAATCTTATTTTCCAAATAAGACCACAGATAAAAACGACATACGAAAGAAAACGTCAAACACGGTGGAATATTTTTGTCTCATTTTTTTGCTTGTGGGGAAGAGAGATAGAAATATGTAGTGTGAAGTTTGTTCAATCCATTGAATCGACAGGCAAGTGAACAGCCAAGGAAGCCACTAAAGTTTTAGCAGAATACCAAATTTGTCATACATGATCATGAACAGTCGCTGGAATGACATTTTGATGGCATTTTATTTAAAATTAGCGGAATCGCCCCCCTGGAATCAAGCGTATAAAACGAATGAATAAGACGGTAGACCATTTAGTCTGCTCCTAAAAACTTCTCCATCCACCCGTAGTTACCTCAGTTATTCGTGATCATGGCGCTTGCAATAGTGCCGAAATCGCGGAAATTCAGTAAAAATAGTATGCATGGTAAATATCCAGTTTCAAATATTTATACTTCTATAGATTTTCATTTCGCCGTATACTACTTCTTTGGCGTAGTATCACAAAATGAAATTAGATGGCGTTAGAGATCCTTAATGTGTGAATGAATGACAAACGCTTGCGTCTTGCTAGCGTTTGTCACACGAGTTATCTAAATATTTAAAACAGATCAGTTCCTCAATTCACAACACAAGAACGGCTGGGCCGATTATCATGGTCTTTGATTTGATGGATCTGTATCCACCCCAAATAGCAGAATATCTATAAAAAAATCCCGAAAAAAATAAAAAATTTATCATATTTTTTTATAGAACGGCTTTTTATAAGCTTTTATTTAACTTGCAATGTATGTATGAATGAATGTTTATTTAGGTGAAATCTTGCGAGCTGTATTAGAAACACTTCCTTTTATCTTCATCATCATCATCATCATCAGCCCGCATCTTTCCACAGCTTGACATAGGTCTCTCCCAAAGCACACCACTGAGCCCGATCTTCGGCTCTTCTTTTCCAACCACCGCCAGCTATCTTGCCTATGTCGTCGCTCCACCTAGCCGGAAGGCGCGGCGGCGTCCTACATTACTTTTGCCGAGTTGCGGTCTCCACTCAAGAACTCAAGGTTATCGGTCCTTCGGTAAATATGACCAGCACACTGCCACTTCAGCCTGCTAATCCTTTGGGCTATGTCGATAACTTTGGTTCTCTGTCGGATCACCTCGTTCCGGATTCAATTTCTCAAAGAAACTCCGAGCATAGCCCTTTCTATAGCACGCTGAGCGACTTTGAATTGGTGAACTAGTTGTACCATGAGAGTCCACGTCTCAGCTCCGTAAGTCATAATAGACAGAACGCACTGGTTGAAGACCTTAATTTTTAGGCATTTGGGAATTGGTGACGAAAAGACTCGACAAAGTTTACCAAATGCTTCCCAGCCAAGTTATATTCTTCTACGGGCCTCTCTCTCAAAGTTATTTTTACCCAACTTCAGCGTTTACCCAAGGTAAACATACTCTTGAAAAAGTTCAAAAGGAGATACGTGAACAGCAATCGGTTTCGGAAAGACGTGTTCATTTAACATTATCTCTGTGTTATCCAAATTTATCCGGAGACCGATGCGTTGAGATGAATCAGCTAGGCCGTTCAGCATCTGATGTAAGTCCTGCAATGTTTCTGCCATAATGACGATGTCATCCGCAAATCTCAAGTGTGAGATGTGCTCGCCGTAGATGTTTATTCCACGTCCTTTTCAGTCCAAAGTCTTAAACATATCCTCCAATGCATTTGTGAACAATTTCGGGGAAATAACGTGCCCTTGTTTCACTCCTTGATGCAGGAGGATTTGCTAAGTCTGCTGATTCTGTACTTGGACGGTCATTGTTGCGGCGTCATACAGGCATCTTAACACTTGAATATATTGCCA
Organism: Alsophila aescularia; assembly: GCA_946251855.1. Taxonomy (NCBI): domain Eukaryota; kingdom Metazoa; phylum Arthropoda; class Insecta; order Lepidoptera; family Geometridae; genus Alsophila; species Alsophila aescularia. The sequence goes on from OX276377.1 coordinate 42,068,770, forward strand.
GTCGACTTGGCATCGCTGCAGAGACTCCAGGACAGACCAGGTCTCGATGGAGTCAAAAGCCTTCTCTTAATCCACAAATGCTAAGCACAGGGGCTGATTATAATCTTCGGTTTTCTGTATAATTTGCCACACTGTGTGAATGTGGTCTATGGTGCCGTATCCTCCTTGAAACCTAGCTTTTTCCTGTGTTTTAAATTTGTCGAGTCTACGAGCAATCGTCGAGCAAGACGAATCGTGATAACTCTTGTAAACAGCATAGCTCAAGAGGGTATTATAACTTTTTTTGAAAAATAGGATAACTTTACTTTTGTTCCATGCCTGTAAAGATCTCCCAGAGAAGAGAACATAATTAAATATACGCTGCAGTTCTTTGAGCGTGGGTGTACCTCATGCGATTAAGAGTTCCGTGGTAATTCCATCCTACCCAGGGGCTTTTTTCATTTTTGAGCTGTTTATGAGCCATCGTGACTTTATCAAGGCTGACTTCTGGCAGCTCTTCGTTAAAGTGGCGGGACAGGGTGGCCCTGGAATCCTAGGTGTTGGATTCTAGTCTGGATGCCTGCGACCTGTATAATTGGCCATAAAAATCTTCAACTTCTGCGAGAATCTCTGGCTTTGAAACGACTATTTCCCCACTTGATGTTCAGATGTTCAGGTCAGCTTCGTCAAATGGCTCCGACCCAGCTTTTGAACTAAGACTTTCGACCCCCGATTTTGCTCAATCGCATCTTCTATTATGCGTGTATTTCATTATTTTTAGTAAAATTACACTCTGCGAACACGATGGTCCGCACTATTTTGTTGCTTAATTTATTATTTGTTACATATTATCTTTCTTATATATAAGGTTAGAAAAATTACTTGAGAAGGCTTGTATATTCATAATTGTTTTATATATATATATATATATATATATATATATATATATATAAATATGTGTATGACTGCTCGATTGAATTATATATCACAAATCAGTGAATGTTGTAATATGAAGGGTTTTAATTGTTATTATTTTATGTTGATTAGATTGCTTATGTTATGTTTAATATTTACGGAATATGATTGTATTATAATTAGATTAGAAGAACTATTTTTATTCGTTCATAAATAATTATACAATTGATTTAGAACGAAGTTGATTTGTTTACTTTAAGATGCTGAATTATCTGTCATAGAGAGAACTATCGTCCGAGTGGGCTGCGAGCGGCACCGAAGTTGGCTTAAAAGTGACGAACGGCGGTGACGCGGCGGTGTCGAGAGTGCTTATAAGCGCTTGTGCGCGGGAATGTGTCTCCCCAAAAACTTAACTTTGGCGTGCGCTTTCTGCGTCACGCATTGCGGCGGATTGTCAGCTATAGACCAACAGCACATAACATTTCTGAAAAAAAAAAAATGTGTCTCAGTCTTTACTCGGTCACCGCGTTGTGCGCACGCTCGCAAATCCACGTATCTCTTTGCCGCCAATCATTCAGCGTCCTGTAATCCATCAAGCGAAGGAACGCAATCATCAGTTCGGCGCTCCGACATATATACATATATATGTATATTTATACTACTTCTAATTACTACATATTATATTACGACTTCGACAGTTTACATGTAATTCATAATAATAATAATAATAGGGACAATTCCACACCAATTAACTAGCCCCAAACTAGGATACCCTGTAATATGGGCACTAGATAACGGATAAACATACATAAATACGAATATCAACATCCATGACTCGGAAACAAACATTTCTGCTCATCACACAAATGATTGCACCTTGCAGGATTCGAACCCGCGACCGTTTGATTTCGTTCCTAGGGTTACTAGCCACTAGACCAACTGGCCGTCAATAATAATAATTACACAGTTAAAAATGGGTTATTTATTCATTCAAAATGCCCTCGTAAAACAACAACGTATTATATTGCACACAATTAAATACAATCCACAGTTTCTATTAAGTCGTTAAAGATTATTTAACTCTATTGTAACATTACAAAACATTTTTGCTATACATTTCTTTCCAAAAGTAGTTATCAAGTTGTACACACTCGGCATCCCAAGCTTTCGAACGCTCGCCCCGTAGCTTTCGGGACACTAATGCTATTATTTAAATTCACTTGAATGCATAAACATTTCGTCTTAAAATATTAGGTCTCAAAACGCAATTCGCTCGGTCCTAGCGTTCTAGCGCTGGCGGCATTAGACTTTCAAATCCACTTAGGACTCACGTGACCTGGGAATTACGTATTCTATTCCAATTTGAGGCCAGACAGACAGGATGGAAGCTCGCATGCTGTGGTATGCGAACTTGTTTGATGCGCTTGCGCATTTACAAGTTTGAAAAAAATACGTCGTCAAGCTCTAAGGGTTAGCAGGAAATAGGGGGAGCAGAAAATACGCGGAGCCCTCCTCTTGTAGTAGTTTTCTTACCATTACTTACAACAGAAGTTTTCGGTAAATGATTTTGAATAAATGTACATTGTTTTCAATATAATATTATTATATATTATTATTAGTGGATATAAAATTTTTCTCTTTTTTTTTTCAAACTACTTAGTTTATTTTTACCAGACTACATCAAAGCAAGGGAAGGGTAATGAGTTGAACAGTCTATGTATATCATGAATATGTAATACTTCGTAAACATGTATGTATGTATGTATGTATGTATGTATGTATGTATGTGGTTACGTGCATGTTTCACCATAGCGTCACCCCTATTGGTTCAATTTTCATCTTTAGGTATATAGTGTCATAGGTTATTTTTTAACTGACCATTTTAATTTTTGAACTTTTACTTTACCGTAGTCAGGTTTTAGTTTTTGAACTAATATCTTGTTTCAGTTTATTAGGCGTTGTTTATAAAATAGTAGAATTTTTATAAAGTGTTTACTGTTCATCTTTCAATAATGAACTATGTACTCGTAGGTATTCATATTTTTTAGGGGTTCCGTACGTCCGAATGAAAAGAAATACCTTATAGGATCACTCGTGTCAGTCTGTCATAGTCAATTTACTCTGAATCTACTGAAACGATTAAATATAAATTAGATACCCATTATAAATTTAGTCCGCGCTTGGGTCACAGCACCGAGCGTGTCATGTGAATAAAATAATTTTGTATACCTCCACTTTTAGGGGGACAAATTAGAATAAATTTATACAAAAAAGTTTTGAACTGTGCCATGTGTTGTTTGCTTTTTTTATAATTTTCAAGTAATAAAGAATATATAATTTAAATTGACCTGATTACCAAATATTGAAAATTGATTAATCGCAGCAAGATGATCGTGAATCACGGTAACAGCAACTCGCCAGAAGTCAATAAAATCGCGAATTGCGAAGTCACTTGGCACTTTAATCTCGACCAAGTGGTTACATTGATGAAGTTAAACAACACGTAGAACAGCAATTGACATAGTGAAGAAAATAAGGAATAACCAATCATAACTAAAGGCATTAAGACCTCGTCCATACGCTTGTTTTCCTAAATTTCAGTACGCTGCAGAGTCGTGAAAGCTGCGATAAATTGAAAAGAAGAAGTTTTTTTTTTTCATTTTTTTACTGGAGAAGAACGCTTGGGGTATCGTGGAAAGAGTTTTGCACGAAAATTTCTACTCGGAAAAATCTGCATCTGTTTCTATCGAGACTAGTGTATACTTGCATACTAAAGTTTTTTGGACACATTTCGAGGTGGAACAATGACTCCATGGAGTGCAAAGTGGAAGGCACCAGGCCTCGTGGAAGATAATCATGCGATGGAGCGATCAATTCAAGTCAGCTTTCGGCGGTAATGTGCATGAGTGTACCAAGATGACCATTAATTGAGACAGGTGGCGAGACATCGTGAGGCGTACTACATCAGTCCCAGACAATTATACTACTCGAGAACTACGACCAAAATCAATCTCTAGCGAAATGACTTGGAAGAAAGAGTCGGTTTGTTTGATCGCTGACGAACTTGCTCGTCAATTTGCACGATTGTGCGTACATCGCCAAGCGTATTACGGGAGGCTAAAAATCCGTCTACATTGGCTGAAAAAATATATCACAATATGTTATCTTGTGAGCTCGTCAGTTTTATCTAATCTTTGCAAGGGAGCCTTATATTTTCCATTCATAATTTTTTATATGTGACGTTACTTGAATAAATTTTGAGTATATTATGCATATTCATGTTATTGGTATATATAAACTAACGTGAGCGTGATTAATTATAATTATATGGATATGTTACGACTGTCAGTCGGGTAAAAAGATCTGAAATTGATTATTATAAGATAAAAAATTTATTAACTTACAAGGCGCAAATATAGTGTCCTCGACAGCGGATATATGTATATTTGAGCCATTTGGGGTAGAGACACTAGGGCCGTGGGGTGATACACAACCTAAACTTATAACACCCGTCTCTTTGTTCGGGCGTTAAACATTAAAATAAACACAGATTTGTGTAAAGTCCCAGTCTCATATCGAGTTGGAAAGTACTTGTTATTAAGTTGTCTTAATAACAAGTAGGTACAATGTAGACTTTAACACGTTACGTGCCGATCGCGCGCCGGACAAGCAAGGCGGACATGCATTTACGGACGGCCACTGGACATCTCAGGATGGAACGCGAATAAAACTTTTACGATTGTGGATAAGACTGTTGAGGTAGTAAAGTTGTTATAAATTGTTACAAATTAGATATATGATCTACAAAAATCTTCTTTTCTTGAAACAAAAAGAATATTTTCCGAATATTAAATACTTAATTCTGTTTGCAAGTAAATTTTGAATTATGGAATTGTATTTTTTTATACAATTCCGTAATTCCAATTGAAAATGTAACGTAAATTACATGTTTTTTTTTTAATTTTCTTAGGAGTATCGTTATGATGTTCCCTATTCATATTACAATCTAGCCTTAAATAAGACCAATAAGCAATTTTCATTTAAATTAACTTTAAAAAATGTAAAGTTTAATAAAAATGAGAAAAAAATGAAAAAAAATGAAATGAAATGAATGAATGAATGAAATGTTTTTTTTAAATGTTATAACTAAGAATGTGTCCAGTAACACTTTTCTTATCTCTATTAAGATGAATACACCTTGTGCATGCTTTCTTTATCGGTAACACTTCCATAAGACCAATAAGCAATTTTCATTTAAATTAAACTTTAAAAAATGTTATAACTAAGAATGTGTCCAGAAACACTTTTCTTATCTCTATTAAGATGAAGACACCTTGTGCATGCTTTCTTTATCGGTAACACTTCCATAAGATAAATAAGCAATTTTCATTTAAATTAACTTTAAAAATGTAAAGTTTAATAAAAATGAGAAAAAAATAAAAATATGAAATGAAATGAATGAATGAATGAAATGTTTTTTTTAAATGTTATAACTAAGAATGTGTCCAGTAACACTTTTCTTATCTCTATTAAAATGAAGACACCTTGTGCATGCTTTCTTTATCGGTAACACTTCCATAAGACCAATAAGCAATTTTCATTTAAATTAAACTTTAAAAAATATTATAACTAAGAATGTGCCCAGAAACACTTTTCTTATCTCTATTAAGATGAAGACACCTTGTGCATGCTTTCTTTATCGGTAACACTTCCATAAGATAAATAAGCAATTTTCATTTAAATTAACTTTAAAAAATGTAAAGTTTAATAAAAATGAGAAAAAAATGAAAAAAAATGAAATGAAATGATTGAATGAATGAAATGTTTTTTTTAAATGTTATAACTAAGAATGTGTCCAGTAACACTTTTCTTATCTCTATTAAGATGAATACACCTTGTGCATGCTTTCTTTATCGGTAACACTTCCATAAGACCAATAAGCAATTTTCATTTAAATTAAACTTTAAAAAATGTTATAACTAAGAATGTGTCCAGAAACACTTTTCTTATCTCTATTAAGATGAAGACACCTTGTGCATGCTTTCTTTATCGGTAACACTTCCATAAGATAAATAAGCAATTTTCATTTAAATTAACTTTAAAAAATGTAAAGTTTAATAAAAATGAGAAAAAAATAAAAATATGAAATGAAATGAATGAATGAATGAAATGTTTTTTTTTAAATGTTATAACTAAGAATGTGTCCATAAACACTTTTCTTATCTCTATCAAAATGAAGACACCTTGTGCATGCTTTCTTTATCGGTAACACTTCCATAAGACCAATAAGCAATTTTCATTTAAATTAAACTTTAAAAAATATTATAACTAAGAATGTGCCCAGAAACACTTTTCTTATCTCTATTAAGATGAAGACACCTTGTGCATGCTTTCTTTATCGGTAACACTTCCATTAGCCCAGCCCTACTTACACTAAAATTACTAACAGCACTACACTAACTCTAACGGTATTGTTCGTTTTAGTCTTCTCTCTATGTCCGTGTGGTCGAGGAACTGGATTGCCTCGACATTAAAATGATCTATGTTCGTGAGCTTCTGCATATTTTTTAATGATTTTGTCGACAAACACTATATTGAGGTCCCGATGGTAATCGACGTTTCTTATGTCATTATCATCATCATCATCATCATCATCATCATTATCATCATCATCATCATCATCATCATCATCAGCCTGTGTTAGTCCACTGCTGGACATAGGCCTCTCCCAATGAACGTCATAGATCCCGATCTTCGGCTCTTCTCATCTAGTTTCTGCCGGCCACCTTTCGCAGGTCGTCAGTTCACCTGGCCGGTGGATGTTCTACATTACGTTTGCCAAGACGCGGTCTCCATTCGAGGACACGTCTACCCTAGTGGTTGTCCTCCTTCGAGAAATGTGACTAGCCCATTGCCCTTTCAGCTTGCTAATCCTTTGAGCTATGTCGGTGACTTTGGTTCTTGGGCAGATTACCTTGTTTCTGATTTTATCCTTCAGATTACACATTAAAGACTTTCGTCTTCAGGCACTGTGGAATGGACGACAAGAAGACCTGAGAAAGTTTTCCAAATGCCGCCCAGCCAAACTAAATTTTTCTGTTGGCTTTCCTATCGAAGTTGTGTCTACCCAACTGCAGAGTTTGCCCGAGATAGACATATTCATTAACAACTTGGGATCACCATTAATGACTACAGGTCTCGGGGTATTAAGATCGTTAAACATGATCTTGGTCATGTCTAAGTTCATTCCGAGACCGATTTGTCGAGAAGCAACAGCCAGGCAAGTTCAACATTTGCTCAAGTTCCTCTAGCGATTCCACCTTAAGGACTATATCATCGAAAAATCTTAAGTGTGAGATGTACTCACCGTTTATATTTATTCCCTTCTCTTTCCAGTCGAGATTCTTAAACATATCTTCCAAGGCGTTCATGACCCGTTTCGGGGATATGACTTACCCCTGTCTCACTCCCCTGCGCAACTGGATTGTTTAGACTGCTGGTGGTTCTATACTTGAACACTTATAGTCGCAGCGTCATACAGTCATCTTAGCACTTGCATTTACCACCAGTCCACTTTACATCGCTGCAGTGACTCCAAAACAGCTCAAGTCTCAACGGAATCAAAGACCTTTTGATAAACCACAAAAGCAAGACACAGGGGCTGATTATACTCAAAGTCAAAGTATTTTATTGTAAATAGGCCAAAATAACAGCACTTACATAACCAAAGTATTAAACATCTATTGCTATGATTTTCAAAAAGAACTAACTATTGTTAAATTGAACTACTGTTAATTGGGCATCATGTGTTGTTGCGTTTCATCTGTCAACGTTGCGCAGTGTATAGAAATATGATTGCCTATTCATTGTTACATAATGGATAGGTTAACTTCTGACAAGTCAAAATTAACATCTCTTGAACAAAGAGAAATACATAAAATATTATAAAAAGATCAAATCAATCTAAATTTAGATAAACTAAGTATTTTTTGAGTTTGAAAAGGAAATTTCCCTTTCATGTGCCAACAGAGTTAAATCTCACACTGGAAAAGGAAATACCCTTCTGACTCTACCGGTGCTTCGGAAATACTCCCGTTAGAGAAAAGAGCACCAAGAAACTCTACTGGGATGTATTTTTTTCCATATTTGTATTTTTTTTTTTCAAATATCACAATTATAACAAAACATGTAAACTACAAATATAAAAGATAAGTGTGACAATGAGATGTTCCACAAACATCAAACAATCAAACTGGAAAAAATAAGGTAAATAAATCTAACTCGATAATTATGTTGTATAAAACAACGTGATCTCATGGTATGTTTGAGACATCTCACAAAGTACTTTGAACATTTCATTCACTTAACGTTAACATCGAAGTTATTATCATGAAGCTTGCTTAGGCCATGCATTTCTGTCATTAATATAATCATTTACATTGTAATAAGCTTTCTTTATGAGATAAAAAAAGTTTTAAACCTATACATTGGTAATTGATCAATGCCGTCAGGTAACTTATTAAAAAAGCGTATACAGTTCCCCATATATGAACCACTAACTTTCTTTAACTGAAATTCAGACAATTTTAGTTTATTTTTATTTCTAGTATTAAAATTATGAACATCCCTATTTTTAACCAAGGTGTTGATATTCTTCCGAATATACATTATATTTTCATATATATATATATTAACACGCCACTGTAAGAATATTGATCACTTTAAAACGTTCCCTAAGAAAATCACGGAATTTCATATTGTAAATGGAACAAATTGCTCATTTCTGCAGCACAAATATTGATTGAATTTCTCCAAAACAGGCTAGGTCTCTGCGGAATCAATGGAAAAATCGATATCTCTTGATTTTGTGGACTATGAATAGACTTATTCATAGTCCACAAAAGCAAGAGACAGGGGCTGATTATACTCTTCAAACTTCTGTTTAATCTGCCTCACTGTATGCCTGTGATCTGTGGTACCAAATCCTCCACGAAACCCGGCCTGCTCTGGAGGCTGAAACTCGTCAAGTTTTCTTGCGAGATGATTTGTAATGACAAAGTCAAAAACTCACTTGACTCGCTTGACTTGCTTGGCTCACCTCGAAAATAGCTTATAGACTTGGCTTAGGAGTGAGATGGGGCGGTAGTTTTTCAGGAAGGTTTTATCACCCTTTTTGTAAAATAAAACTATAAAACTCGTGTTCCACGCTTTTGGGAATCTTCCGGTATTCAAAGCAGAGTTAAACAACTTCTGAAGCTCCTGAAGTACAAGTATAATTCCTTTTTTCAAGAGCTCACCTCGGGCTTTTCCATTTTTAAGCTGTCCGAGCGCCACCCCAATTTCATCTAGGCAGATTTTTGGCAGGTCTAGTGTAGTGGTGAGTAAGAGTGGCTCGGGTATCCTCTGCAATAGGGCCGAGATGTGAGGGGCTAAAATCTCCGGCCTTGAAGTTACGGTTTGGCCACTTGAACTCTAAGGCTTTGCCAGATGCGAGCGCTTCAACAGTTTTGACCCTTGATTATGCTGAGTGGCTTTTTCGATTTGGCGTTTGTTGGAGTATTGGAAGTCACGTCGCACCAGGTTACTAATTTTACAATTGAGCGCCCGCTTTTCTGACGGCGTGGCTTACGTAACTTTTCGTCTGTTCTCCATAAACTGGAAAGTTTCAGCCGAGAGCTTCGACTTTGGACCCGTACATTGTAGCTGGCACAATTTTACACCCTCTTCCCTCAGGACTACCACCACTTGTTGGAGACCTTCGTCTAAGTCCTCTGTGGTTTCTAAAGCAACAAACTGATTTTGTAGGTGGAACTAAAACTGCTCTGATCCCACAACGGTTTGAAGCAGGTTAGGACGGAGCGTAGACTTCATCATTCCACATTATTTTAGCTTACAGTTGATATTTAGAGAGCCTCGAACAAGTCGGTAATCGTTACCGGTATTAAACCATCGGAGATGTTTCAGTGATTACTCAAACATCTCTGAATATGTGTTTTTTGTCTGTAATAATGAATTCAATCTCAGTTTTTGTCACAGAATCGGGGCTTTGCCACGTCCACTTTCTTTGGTGCTATTTCTCAAATAACGAGTTCATCAAGAACAGTTTCTCTTTCTCCAAGAAGTTAGTGAGCATTGCCCCCTGTGATTCCTGCTTACATACCTTTGATTTACCGCAAGCCAGTACTCCCACTTTGGCGTTAAAGTCCCCCATGACAATGTTGTAGTGCGCTTTAGTTTAGTTTAGTACTATGGACCGCTGAATGTGTCTTGATACATATCTTCCACTTCATCTTCCGAGTGTTTCGGAGTCGGTGCGTAAGCTTGTACAACCTTGAAACTGTATCTCACGGTAAGGCTACCCTGGTCGAAACACTGGAGATTTCTACAACATTGTAAGCGAGGGCCTTATTAACGAGGAATCCAACTCTGCCCTGGGATTGTTGATTTCCCTCTCGGAAATACATAATGTGGCCTGATTCCAGGGGTAAGATATCCTCTCCCTCTTTACGGACTTTGCTCAACCCCAGAATCTGCCACCGTATCCTGTCTAATTCCGATTCTAACTGTGCCAAGTGATTATCTAACCTAAGCGTTCGTTCATTATACGTAGCCAAAGCCTATCATCACCGGAGGACTCATCCCCCCTGTCTGCCATTTCGGAAACCACCACCTTGGTCCGGACTAGCAGGGCGACCGGGAACTAGGGGCCATTTTTTGTTTGTGCTGTTCATTTGAGATTTTGCCCATAATTGCCACGCTGGGCATGTGGGTTGGCGATCTCGTGTAGCTTTTGCACTGGTGACGCTGCTGCCCGTCACTATTGTCATATTAGATACTACTCATATTGGATGGTTATACCACCATTTGTCGATCGCCAGAGCCTCGTTAGTAGACCAGCAGGATGCATCACGGTCAAACTAGTCCACAAATTTTATGGTCGCTCAGCAAGCTATGGAAAGAGCTATGCTTGGAGTTTATCTGAAAGATAAGATCCAGAATGAAGATATCTGACAGAGAACCAAGGTATTCAACATATTTCTAAGGATTAACAAGCTAAAGTGCTGGTCATATTTCCTGAAGAACCGATAACCGTTGTGGTAGACGAAGTTGGCTAGGTGGAGTAACGACCTGCGAAGAGGACCTGGTAGAAAATGAATGAGGAAAGCTGAAGACCGAGCTCAGTGGCGTGCATTAAGAGAGGTCTACGTTTATTAGTGGACAGATATAGGCTGATGATGAATTTTGTCCGTAGTCGGGTTTTATATTTTTTGTAATAATTTATTATTATATTAAGCTTTTTAGTTTCCCCGCAATTGAATTAATTTGGCCAGAGTTTTCGTCGTGAGGCCAGTCAAAATTGTTTTTAGGTCATGCCAGCTTATATCTAGTCCAGCAAGTGTTCTTACTCGGCTTTGGGCTACATAATCTTGACCTTATGCGAAAAGCTTCGAATTGAGGTCTTCCATGGCTCGATCGAAGATATTGCCCTAAAATGTATGTATTGTTACGGCCCAACAAAGTATTATATGAAGCAATCTCTATTCGATCTTCCCCTGGCCGCGCAGGGCATTAAATTCAATAGTGGAGGATTCTTTATGATTATCTTTGATGGCGGTATCGTCAAACTCTACAAATACTGTTTGTGGTTACTCGCCAGGTTATAGCTGATCCCGTCGAAAAGCAGGCCACACGGACGCAATGCAAGTGGACCGGCCGCAAAATAATAGTTTTATAAATTTAATGTTTATTTTTACTTGCATAGTTGCTTTACTTTAATAAAAATCTTGAATAGAAAATTTTGTAAGAAGCTAAACAACAACAACTGCTACTGTTTAGGTAAAAAGAGTTATTTATTTTTGGAATGTACTTCATTTTGATACCTCACTCAATAGGTTTTGGTAATTTTTTGTTCTGTCTGAAATACAATATGGCATCGGTAAGCCGCCATAATTACTAGTTATGTTGACACTTCATATATACTATAGCACTCTCGTGATTAAGAAGAATAAAATGATACCTCATTTATCAAAATTCACAGCCAGCAAGCCGTCTAGGCTGTAGGACGCGCGTGAGAAACGCACAAACAAACATACATACAAACCAAACTCATAACCCTCTGCAGTCAGCTAAAACCCAACCACATCATAATCAGCAGTCAGCTAAAACCCAACCACATCATAATTAAACAAAATAAAATCTTTACATTCGGCACCAACTAAACTTTAACAACTATACATGAAACAAGAAAGTTTACAAAGAGTTACCTTCTCGTAAAACTTCAGTGATCAGCCGCGCGTCTGCCGCGCGTCAGCCGCGCCTCATTTGCAAGGCAAATGGTGGCAATAATGCGGTTGTTAGCAATAGACTTCGCTTTAATGCAGCACCTTGTTATTTATAAAATAGTCTTTATTTGCATTGTGATTTTGTAGCGGTGAAAGTCTCAAATGAAATACAAACTGTCCCGCTTGTGAAAGGTAACTATGTCACAACGGCATAAACTTATTTAGACTAGGTACTAGATGAGGTCGTGTGCATATAAATATGCATTTTAAGTGTTCGAAAGTCCAATATTTGTTTATTTTTCTATGTTTGTAGCTTTATTATGGTTGAAAGGCACATTTTATTCTCTCCTAAGGTCACAGTGCAGTGACACTTGCAGGTGCCATAATAACGGCACGCGCCGCTAATTTCAGCACCGTTACGGCGTTATGCCTTTACGGCCATTGCGATGTTCATAGGATGGACGCCATTTTGTTAAGCGGACGATAATCGAGCCAGCCCTTGCAGCACAGTTGATAAGACAGAAGAGTTGGTACAAGTTTATGAAAAATTTGGAAGGATGATGATAATAAATACTTCATCATAATCATCAGTCTATATTGTCCCACTGCTGGACGTAGTCCTCTCTTAGTGAACGCTACTGAGCCAGAGCTATCGTAGGCTCTCTTCATCCAGTCACTGCCAGCAGCCACAGTTCGTAAGTCGTCACTCCACTTGGTCGGCATGCGTCCCACACGACATTTGCCTAAACATGGTCTCCACACCAGAACTCATTTTTCCAAAGATTTTCGGTTCTGGGAGAGACGTGACCAGCCTATTCCCATTTCAGCTTGCTTATGCGAAAAAAATTTACAGGCGGACAATGGCATTAAATAAATCAATAAATTAAGACATGTTTTTTATGTGTATGTTTATTACATGAAAAATGTGATATAATAAACTCATTGACTACATTAAAGATGTGAAAACTCAAGGGACATTAAGTTTATTATGTGTTATTCCAATTCAATCATAGGTGATTATTAGGTATTTACGATACTAGTTCTACATTTAGCATATTCTACAATCAACGGGCTTGAAATTGAACCCGAGAACTATCTAATACATCCACTTGCCTTAAACTCACCAAATCCACGCACAAATCCCGGAGGACCCACTGACTACGCTGGCGACTCCCGAGAGACAACCCCCGCACCTCGGCTGCCCTACCGTACCTCCCTTGCCTGTACGGTACAATTTACGACGCTCATTCCGCTCGCCCATTTTGTTTAGCGAATTATTTCGCCAAATTGTATGAAAAAAGTTTGATGCAGTAAGTCATGTCTGCCACTCGGATGAGTTATGTTGTTGAATATTTACATTCAGCGTGCGCATGAAATGTTTACGAACATGCCGCTAGAGTGGTCTCGCAATTGAGATGCAAAAACCTTCATTGTTATCAAGTTAATTTTTGTGAACATCAGCTCCATTAAATTCAACAAAACTGTTATCTTGATCCATGAGCCTTGATAATTTAAGGTAATATTAATTACAAAATATTGGCACGAATATTCGTCACAAAAAAGAAAAAGAAGAAACCTATACTGATCCTATAAAAACTATACCTTACCAATACGCTGAAATATTCGTAGCATAATTCAGCGTGGCAATGCCACTAGCATAAACATACAGGTACAATATACAAACCGGTAGTGAGCTGAAACATTAGAGCCGAGATATCCAGTAAGTAATAAAGTGTAGAGTATTTAGATCTGTTAGTTAAATATTAGTTAAATTATAAGCTACATATTAGTTGTAGTACCTATCATACATGAAATTAATCTGTTTAAAAAAAAAAGAAAGATTGCAATTTCATTTATCAAAATGTATACAACATTTTATAAACATATCTGAACAATGATTAAACGCAGCGCTTTTCAAAGACCAAATCCAATTTAACTTCCAAATATTTTCATAAACATTTGCCTAATCGTCGACACATGTCGAGTTTCATTACTAAACCTTGTATCTCAAGATTTTGTATATAAATATTTTGTTTTCTTAAGGTTTATAGAGAGGTTTTCACCTTCGTATTATCGCAAAGTCGTTGGCATTATTCAAAAGTTCAATGCTCTTTTTTAGAAAGTCAAGTGTTAGAATTCACGCATATTTGGCTGAGGATTGTATACGATCCAGATTTCGAACACGCGACCTTATCACAAAGGCTTTAAGGTCACAACTGGAATGCGGGACAAATAAATAGCCTTTAATTTCAGAGTATTGAGTAGAAACCAATCAAAGCGATCGTTGACGCGATCCAAGTTTTTCATTGAAGCGAAATTTTAATATATGGACCCGTCATGAGCTCGTGGAGTATGACAAGCTCGTTGTGCGGGGTCGTGCATATCGCAACAGAGTGTCGTAAAGTTCTGGGCAAAACACGTGATATTTAAATATCATAGCAAAATTGAGCTTTATTAGATTTTGTCGCATTTAATGTTGTTATTTTTATAAGTTTGAACCACTATTTCTAACATTACGTGTCGAGATCACTCGGCAAACTCCCGAGGAAGAACGTCGGATATATTAGAATCCAAGGTCGAGGATGTGGACAAACATCTTAACCGATAATTATTTTGTGTATTTTATATAGTTATCCAAATTTACAGTCTCATAGTAATTACTGCAATATTGCCGCAGGCTACAGACGTACAATCAGCCATGCTGTAACAGCACAATAACAGTCATGTTGTGTTATCAGCTATCACTTCCATGGTTTGTGTGTTCACGTATGACTCTCTGACGGTTGACTGGGCAGAGTTAAATATTGCTTGTCGGATGCTTTGTGTGTGTTGTTACAGACCATGATTCTGTTTCTGCGCAATCTACTTTGTTTTCTGAATAAACAAGCGCCAAATTATTTGAAATATTTATTTTTTCATTTTAAAGTTTTTAATAGCTTAGGATGAATATGTAAACAAATAATAATATCCCGGGAAAAGGACGTAGGATACTTTTTATCGCGGTAAACTCTGCGAGGACAAAGTCACGGGCAAAATATAGTAGGAAATAACTTGATAAAGCCGTTCAAGTAGGCCCCTGCCTTACACTTCACTTGTACAAAAACTACAAAAACTTCATATTAAAAACGTTCATATTTTGTAAACAACCACTTCTATGTACTCGTATATCTATCTATACTACAATAAAACTGTAACTGGGCTAAATCTGTACTATAAATGTTTTAAAAAAATTATAATTGAGATAAACTTCAAAATCGATATGGAGCGCAGAAAGGTTTTTTTTTTCTCTCTCTCTCTCTCTCTGTATGTCTGTCTGTCTGTCTCTTTAAACACGCATAACGCTGAAACTACCAAACGGATTTTGATGATACTTGGCACAATCACAGTTGATTTTATCGATTAACATTTTGAATACTTTTTATTCCGAAAAAATAAAGAGTTCCCGCAAGATACGGGTTGAAAGTTATTTAAAAGAACACGTACGGATTTTGATGTAACTGGGCATAGTCAAAGTTTATATTATCATTATGTGGTTTTTTATGTTTGAAAACTGATGTGATCAAGATGGTTCTTAGCTATATGGGGGGGGAGTGAAAAAAGGGGGTGATAATCGTAGCTTCCATTCGAAAGGACCAATTTAGCTGCGGTTTTTTATGTTTGAAAGCTGATGTGCTCTTAGATGGTTACTAGATATATAGGGTATGGGGGGTGGGGGGAGGTGAGAAAGGGGAGAGGTGAGAAAGAGGGAGGTGAGAAAGGGAGGAGGTGAGAAAGGAGGGGAGGTGAAAAAAGGGGGGAGGTGAGAAAAGGGGGGGGGGAGGTGAGAAAAGGGTGTGTGAGAATCGTAGCTTCCATACAAGTGGGCCGATTTAAATGCGGTGTTTAATGTTTCAAAGCTGAAGTAAACGAGATGGTTCTTGGCTATAATGGAGAGGGGGGGGGAATGGGGGTGAGGATCGTAGCTCCCAAACGAATGGGCCGTTTTTGATGCAGTTTTTATTTTTGAAAACTGATGTGATCGAGATGCCTTCTAGCTATAATGGGGGGTTTTCCTTGATATCCTAGATATTTTTAAGGCTGCTGTAATTTTTTGTATAGTTTTATTTAAAAACAAGCAGATAAACATATACAGACGACTGCGTGTTTATTATATCTTGGAATATTGATAAACTGTTATAACACAGAGACCGTGTTAGCGTCGGGCATGTTTAAAAAAAAGCAAAAACCCAACGTTTATAGCCGAGCTGATTTCGGGTATACTTTCGAATTTAGGATTTAGCTTATTTCGAAATAAATCTACACGCAACGCTACCGTAACACAGATTTCTGTCAACAATCACTGTTGCTGATCGCCACTGAGGGTGTGGCGATCCGACATGGTCGTGATAGGTTAGAAGACGAAGGCGTGAGCGAAGCGTAGCGGAGCGCAGCGAGCACCCGCCTTCATTTTCTAACCTATCACGACCATGTTGGGTTGCTACTGAAGGTTCTTGACACAGGTAGGTAGGTACCAATTTGGTACTTTTGGTACTGGAATAACTCGTAGGATCCTTATATCTCAGAAAAAATACCACGCGAGCACATTTAGTACTATAGTAAAACTGTAACTGGGCTAAATCTGTACATTAAATATTTTTGGAAAATTATTTTTGGGATAAACTTCAAAATCGATATAGAGTGCAAAAAGGTTTTTTTATTTTTCGTCTGTCTTTCTGTCTGTCTCTTTGAACAAGCATTACGATGATACTACTAGACTGATTTTGATGCAACTTGGCACAATCACAGCTGATGTTATGGAGTAACATTTAGAATACTTTTTATCCCGAAAAAATAAAGGGTTCCCGCAGGATAAGGATTGAAATTTATTTAAAAGAACACGTACCACGATAAAACTACTGGATGGATTTTGATGTAACTGGGCACAGTCAAAGATTATGTTATGTGTTAAAATTAATAATACTTTTTATTCCGAAAAAATAAAGGATTTTTAGGGATACGGGTCCAAAGCTATGCTAAATTTAAAGTAATAATACATCCGTTTATAGAATGGTATTGTATTTCAAAGTTCGCTCCACGAAGCATACTGGTGCAGTGGTTACATCTATAGAAAAGTAATCCAGACGTCCGTGGATCGAAACCACGCGCTTCTAGAAATATTTTGCTCCATAATTAAAAGCATTTACATATTTTATGCGTTATTTTTACATTTTCCTTGATATTTTTAAGGCTGCTGTAAATTTCTGAAGTGAACCTTTAAGTTTTAATTGAAAACAAGTGTAAGATAAATAAATTCAGTCGACTGCGCGTTTATTATATCTTGGGATATGGATAATCATGATGATCACAGAGACCGTGTTGGTGTCGGGTATGTTTTCAAAAGAGCGAAAGCCCAACGTTTATGGCCGAGCTGACATCGGGTATACTTTCGAATTTAGGATTTCGCATATTGTTTTGAAAATATACCTCCACACAACGGTACTGTTACTCGATGAGTCGCGCGCCGTGTGCTTAACGATAAAGTACCTACTTATCGTACGTAAACTTACGTAAAGTTTTTGACAAATTTTATTCTTTTCTTAATTATGAATACCAAGGAGAAACCTAGAAGGTACTGCATAGGATTCGGTCTGACAAATCTCGTAAAATACCTACATACCGACATTTTATTACGTAGATAGCCATTTCTTTTTCATTCATTATTAAGCATCGAAGTCAGACAGGCACATTTTATTCATCAAAGTGTAACCTATTATGATATAATCAAATAATGAGGTACTAGGTCTATTCTGATAAGAATGTCATTATATGTAGTTAATAGAACTATCAACATTTATAACAATAAGTAATAAAATGATACATTTTTACATAATTGTTTATTCGTTTACAATATCTAAGTCATATTATATCACAGAATAATTACTAGTACAAGTACCTAGTCAAATCTTGATACAAGCCTACCAAGCGTAAAAGTGACAGAGCGATTCTGAAACGATTACAGCAATGGAAGCTCTCATGCGTTGTGATACGGTACATTCTAGCCTGCACGCAATGGGTGAGCGCCTTCTAGGGCCCGTATTAATAAATCGGTCTTGGTTGAGCTCTCAAGTGCGATATCAACTGATACGCTCTCAAGTTGTGATCAGCATCTTAAGATCGTCGCTGATTAATAAAGACATTTCAAGAGCATCTCAGATCATGTCGCTTTCAAGAGCCGCATCTCAAGATGCTACGTCACGAACCAGAACTTGAGAGCAAGATTGAATGAACTACGAATGAACGATTTATTTTCTTTAGTGAAAGTTCGGTTTTTGCTCAAATAAGATATAACGTAAGGTCAAAATTTATTATTTCGATATAGTTGAATTAAATTAAATGCGATTATATTAAAAGTAATGTTTATTTTCTACATAATTATCATAACCTTACTTTAGTTTTTTTGTAGAATGGTTGTAGGCCATAATTTTTGTCTATATTTTCAAAGTTACACTATCTATTAAAGAACTTAACGCAATTCATCAACAAATAACTAATTTATGAAAATAAAATTTCGTTGATTAGCCATGCAGTATTTCCAGCGCGTATCCTTTGGTTACGATTTCGGATCTTTTTAGACTTCAGCGAGTCCTCGCCAGGTTCTGATATCTACCAAATCTTCGGATCTTTTCGCAATCATGCCAAATAAATTTGTTTTTTGCCAGAGGAATATAAAAATATTCTTATAATGATGGTTAATATAATTATAATTATCAACTTCTGACATAATATTTTCAAAATCCTTGATTCTAGCAACTGGCAATCACGCTCTCAAGTCACAGATCGACTGCACTCAACATTCTGCATCTCAAAGCACATCGCAAGTGCGCCCTTGAGAGTCGAGATTGATTTATTATTAAACACTAACTCAGCTGATTACGGCATCTCAATCAACAGCTTAAGATGTGTTTATTAATTAGATTCGCATCTTGAGATCGCTCTAAATAGCGCTCTTGGAGTTGAGATCGGTTTATTAATACGGCCCTAGGTATATAATTATATATGTATATATATATATATAATATAATTGAAAGCTCGCAGCGCTGTGCGAGTTAAATTGCACTTTATTGCGTTTTAGCGAGAGTTGCTATGTATTTAAATGACTTTACTCAGTTATCCTTCTGTACTTGTACTATTATTTATTCTGTGCCGTTACACAGATTTCTGTCAACAACCTTCAGTGGTGATCCGACATGGTCGTGATAGGTTAGAAGACGAAGGCGGGAGCAAAGCGTAGCGAGCACCCGCATTCGTCTTCTTACCTATCACGGCTCACCTATCAGAATACAGGTAGGTAGGTACCTATATTGGTACTTTTGGTACTGGAATAACTCATAGGATCCATATATCCCAGAAAAACTACCACATGAGCAACGCCGCGTGCACAGCTCGTAAAATAATAAAATAATTACAATAACGCCAGAACAATATTACATTTTCAAAATCACCAATGTAATAATGATGCAAAACATCATTTTTAATATGGTTGAGCTTATTCAAAAAGATGATGTCTTAAACAGCTTGAGGTGCTATATAACATGAGTAGCTATTAACGTTCTTATCAACACATACTTATACTACATTTACTAGATTGCTGTATTCGTGTCAATCGGTTTGTGAAAGTTAAAATCCGTTCGTGTGAGTCTCTTGTTTTGTCTCTTCTGCGTTTAGTTTTTTGTATGAGGGTGCGTAGATAACATGATGTGTGTTAAAAGATGTAATTAATGGTACAGATATTAGATTAATATGATGCCTAGGCTTGGCACCGTCTTCAGAAAACTCATTCTTATGTTATGGTATATTTATTGACGGTTACAAAAAAAAAATACTTAAAAAAGAACGATATTGTTCTGGCTCAATTTCAATTATTTCATTCTTTTTAGTGGTTCTTAACAAAAAAAAATTTAATTTGGAGCAGACTTTATAAAATTAAAAAAAAACTATTTTGGGTGACCTGAGCGTTTTCTTTTCCTGTTTTTTAGGATACTTAAGATCCTATTTTTATTACAATCTAGCCACAAATTGGCTAATTAATAAGTAATTTG
Source organism: Alsophila aescularia (assembly GCA_946251855.1). NCBI lineage: Eukaryota > Metazoa > Arthropoda > Insecta > Lepidoptera > Geometridae > Alsophila > Alsophila aescularia. The sequence goes on from OX276377.1 coordinate 42,089,024, forward strand.
ATTATAACTTAAAATTTTAGGTTGAGTATACGAAGAATGTGTCCATTAACACTTTTTTTTAGTCTCTATTAAGGTGAAGTCACATTGTTAATGTTTACTTTAGAGGTAGCACTTGTTACACACTACACTACACTAATACAATAATATACACTACACTAATTCAAACGGTTTTGTCCTTTTAAGTCGTCTAACAAAGTCGAAGTCGTTGTCCTTTTAAGTAGTCTAAGTGTGATCAAGGAGCTGGATTGCCTCTATGTTCACATGATAATGAAGTCTATGGTCGTGAGCTTCTGCATACTTTTGAATTACTTTGTCAACGAACTCTATTTTGAGGTCCCGATAGAGATCGTTGTTTCTTATGTACGAGGTGTACGTACCAAGGTGCATTCACTATTTCCCTTAGTACCTTGTTCTGAAAGCGTTGAATAATTAATGTATTGCTCTGTTTGGTGCAGCCCCACAGCTGTATACAATAAGTCCAGACTGGCTTTAGGAATTTATTGTGTGTTGACAGCGTGGAGTGTCTTCCAAGCAGCCAATACATTCTTTTGAATCGCAGTTCTAACTCTTCTATTTTCGTCTTGACGTGCGCTTTCAAGCGGAGCTTCGCAAAAAGCGTCATACCGAGATACTTGGCTGTATTATCGTATATAATTTATTTATTATTTATATAAACTGGAGAATATTCCTGTTTCTTGTTGCTGAAGTCAATGTGAATTGATTTGGATTCGTTTAATTTAATCATCCATTGTTTAGTCCAATTAAAGACTCTATTGACTACTTGAACCTTTTCAGCTGCGTCTTGATGGGTACTTCCTACTACCATTATAGCAGTGTCGTCAGAAAAGGTTCCAATGGTGTTATTTCCTAGCTCAAAAATATCACAAGTGTAAAGCAGGTACAGGACCGGACCTAAAACACTTCCTGTACCTCAAGGAAGTGTTTTCCAACTTTTATTTACTTAAGTTCTGGGAAGGCATCTTCTTGTATTATTTCTAAATACCCTATTTGCTAGATAAGATTCTAGGATATACGAAAAATGTTTTGGTAGCATATATCTCAGTTTATGTATAAGGCCTTCATGCCACACTTAATCAAAAGCTTGCGCCACATCTAAAAATACTGTAGAGCATACTTTTTTACCTTCAAGAGCTTTTTCTATGACGTTTGTTATTCTGTGCACTTGATCTATAGTCGAGTGTTTCAGCTTTTTGAGTAACAACTTTTCAAAAAGCTTTGACATTATGGTGAGCAATGAGATTGGCCTGTATGATGTGGTTTCATGAGTCGGTTTCCCTGGTTTTACTATCATGATTACTTCCGCAACTTTCCATAAGTCTGGTACGCGTTTCAACCTTAGTGTGGCATTAATAAGGGTCGTTAACTTCACTATAGCCTTTCTTGGTAGATCACGAAGAATTTATCCTGATATTAAATCATATCCAGGACTTTTTCGTGGGCTTATACTTAGTTTAATTTCTCTTAAAATTTCTCTAGGTGCAACTATTTTGATATGCCTTTCATCTTTGTGTGGCATGGTATCCTTCCAAGTTAGAGCTTCATTTGCTTCACCCTCATTTGGTTGAAACATGGTTTCTAAGTGCTCTGCAAACCGTTTAACCTTTTGTTAATTGCTAACTGCCCATTTCCCATGTTCATCTTTAATGGGTGGTACATGAGTAATAGGCCTCTTTAAGTTCTTTGTAGCTTTTCATAGAGAATCATCTGTACTGCGGTCACTGGTTAGTTTTTCAAGATACTTATTGGTGGAGTCATCGTTGAAATTCTGGATAAGTCTTTTAACTTTTTTTTAATTTATTAAGCTTTCTTTTGTCTTCAGGACATCTAGACTGATGCCATATTTTCCTCTGCTTTCTTTTTTCATTTATAAGATCTTTAATTCTTAGAGGGTACGTGTTTCCTTTGGTCTTCTTATATGTATTTGGTGTATTTTTCCAAGCTATTTGTTGGATGTTCTCAACGAACTTTTCTATTTCTATTTTTAAGTATGATATATATGCCAAATAAAATATTTAAACTCACTTTAGACTCAAGACGATGGTAAGTTATAACCAAGGGTGAATAATCTAAATATAAAACAACTGAATTCAGTTTTGACGAAAGTTACCTATGATTCAATATTATATTATTATAATTATTATTATAAAAAAGATGGTTACACATTTCGTAGATAATATGGGGAAATATAAACACAAAACAAATGGATTTATAAGTTTTAAATAAATAAATACATGTTTAAAGCAATATTTTACGAGACACCAATACCACTTAAGACCTGAGAACAAATTGTCAACAATCAAATAAGACTAAACTCTAAGGTTTTTCATCATTTGATTGTTGGGTAATGGGTTCCTGTGACTTCGGCTCTATCATCAGACTGTATACAACATAAAACTAGAGAACTCATCAAGACAAACCAAAAGAGTCCAAACTCGAAGGGGTTCCACCATTTTGTTGTTGAGTTCCTGTGACTGTCTTCCGGCTCCATGATCAGACCCTGTATACCACATAAAACTACAGAACTCATCCAAGACAAACCAAAAGAGCCCAAACTCGAAGGGGTTCCATCATTTTGTTGTGGAGTTCCTGTGACTACCTTCCGGTTCCATCATCAGACCAGCTCAATAGTACCATAATATTGTATTACCATCAGAACTACACAGTTCAATTCAGTTTCAGTTTAATTGGACGTCGTTAAATTGTAAAAAATGGACTTGCAAAATTGTCCCAAGCCTAATAACCCAGTCAATTTAATAAAAGCTTGTAAAAAGCTACTAAACCAATTTTGAAGAAATTTATACTGTAGATACCACTCAAGATGTCCTTTTTTTTTCAAGTAAAAATAATCATCTAATTCAGTTCAGAAATTCTGAACACATGAGAGAACATTTACACTACAACAAATAGATTTCTTAAAAAAATTACTGAACCAATTTTAGTGATATTTATATGGGACTATACTGAAAGTCTACCGTTTTGAATAAAACAAAAATGATTTAAATCAATTTAGAAATCTTAGAGATTTAAGGCAATATAAACACAATTTACTAAAAATCTATTTATTTTCGAAAAACGACTGATCCAATTTTGATTAAATTAATGTCGAAACTATAACACTTCAAACACATTTTTTTTTACTAAATTGTTCCACTATTGACGGATCGATCGCTGTACATACACAAAAAAAACATACAAACAGTTGAACATATAACCTCCATACCAGTCTCCTTTTGTGAAGACAATTAATATTAGATTGTATGACAAGGGAGCATAATAATATTTTAACGGTGAGGGCGCTATTTTGAATACACAGCGGCGTGAAAGATTCAAGAGGAGAATTCCGAGCGCAGCGAGGGGTTCGCCAATATACGTCACCTGAGGAAAAATAATTTTGCGTCCAAGTGATACACTCTACTTATCATGCCCCTCTATGAGAAAAATAAATAAAATGCACTATTTAGTTGGTATGTTATATAGATTCTGTATCACATAATAATAATTAATTTTGCGTAGTTTTTTACATTTTCATGTGTAAGTAGATAATTCTTTAGCTACTTGAACTTGATGAACTCATTTTCGTGAAATTATTTAGTTTTTGCACGTCAATATTCCTTATCTCCATGACGATGATATCGCGCCTTTCATTTTTTCCTTCTCACCGTACATTCATTATGATCCTTTTTTTAAATACAGACAGTGTGCCACGAGACGCAATGAACTAAATTCATATTCCAAATTCAAAACTCATTACTGCCCTCTCTGAAAGTCTTGAACAGAAAAGACCTACTTTGCTCCATCTTTTCGAGGAACCAATCTGCGTTTTTCGAATAGGTAGGATGAAAAAATATAAAAATAATCCCATCAAAAACATTAATGTTCAAAAAATGCCTAGACACATGAATCATTCTGCTCTTGCCCTAAAAAACTGATATGTTTAGAGAGCGAAGATATGTTTAGAGGGCTAGTCAATAACAAAGCATCGGGTTTAGTTAAAGTACTAAAGTAAAGTTACGCTATAAAATGAAACAGGTAGGTATCTTTAAAATTATATTTTAAGTCTCGCATATTACAATCCTCATGCCCCATACCCCATACACTTTATTGAAACGTAAAGCTAACTAAACTGCAGCTGTCACTATTAATATTCAAATCTCAAGACAGCGGTGCATGGAATTTAATAGGCAAACTTGATATATTATAAACTGTAAAGGCGAGAAAGAGATTTTTAATCGAAAAAATCACGTCCATCTGAAAAGTTTTATGTACCTACTATGTTTTTTTTGCGCTATTCGGACGGAGCGTTTGTCATAAAATCTATGTTGCAACGTGCGCTGTTTATGGAATTTATGTCAATAATACTTTGGGCACCGAATTCGCAATGTAGGCATGCAGTAAAGGAGTTGCAAGAGAGGTGAACTACAAGATACTATTCGGATTGCGTTAATAAATCTTTCACGGTCAATGCAACTTAGACATCTAGATCGACATCACAGTCTAGCTGCGTGATCTCACTCTTAGCTGGCTGATCCTGTCCCTACGGTGTTTTAGGCAAACTTTTCCAGGGTTATTACAGGTGTTATTACAGGTTGAAATATTGACATGAAGAAGATGACAGAGTTATGAGTAGGCGTCACCAAGTCTCTCATGTTTGTCTCTTTACTCTGCTTAAACACTCTACTTTTTCCGTTCATTCCGTTCACTGATTGGTACCTATATGGTACCAATCAGTTCATTGCCAATAGGAACATAGATAAATTGTAATACCTACTACAGTACTACTTACTGTTAAAGTGAAATATTATGTATGTACTTACTACCTTTATTGTACCTTTACTTTATTTAGGTACATAAATTACTAAACAATATTATGGTGTCTAAACAAGCTATATTCCTAATTAAATGACTAATTAACGCATACTACACAAATAATAATGTTTGTAATCTTCGCAGTTGTCTTAGCTAGTTCAAATATAAATAAGATTAATACAGTAATTATACATAAATTATAAATTAGGCATATCCACAGTCGCGGAACATTGCTGTTATGATAACACAACACGCTACATAAAGAGAAATACAAAATGCTATAAATTTGGAGCAAACAACCAATTAGCAGTTGGATGCTTACTCAAAGACTTTAAATAAGCGTGACGGGCAACTAGTATTGGAACTTCATTCACCCGCGCCCGTCAACATTCTATTCTACATCTCATTTTAACTTGGCAGTAATTTCAATTGTTTCTCTCAAAAAAATTGCCTCAATTGTCTCTGGACGTGGTTCAACAGAGATCAGGTGCCTGATTCCGTAGAGTTAAAGTGAAGTTCGGTTAATGCGACTTGGACCTTTCATTGCCACCGATCACTCGTTTCGAATTCATTAAGCTCAATGAGCATGTCAAATGACGTCATCAAGGCGATGAGCACTCAACCGCAAGGAAACTGTAATTTTACTAGGAAATACAAAACCGGTAATTCAAAATTAGAATTCACAAGGAATTTAGTAGCAATGAGTTTTCGTCAACCATTTCCTGCGGATACTTTCAATTTTCCGGTATAAAAAGTACCCTTTGTTTTATTCTAGGGTATAAAATGTCTCCATTCTAAATTTCATCACAATCCAGCCGTTATCGCGTGAATACTCCCCAAACAAACAAACAAACAGACAACGTTTCACTTTTATATATTGGTATGGATTAGGATACTTAATTAGGATTTACGAACATAGCGTAAAATAAAACCTTATGTACTTACTTCTCGCCAAGTCCATCCATATTTGCTTGTAGAATTGCAACGAGCAGCCCTTGCTGCCGCTTGTTGCATAACTTTCTTATATTTTGTAGCTCCATTACCAAATAATTAAATTATGGATTGTAACAAATAAACCTTGAAAAGCGCGATGAATTTCGTCAATAAATTTGTTAGGACCCGCGCTTTTCAAAATTTAGAAAAAAGACCACGATGATGTTGCCATGAGAATAAATAATAATTGGAATATTAATCATCACTCTAGATAATTATCTAAAAGAAATCTTGCGGAAAATTACCAGTTTCTCCAACAAATAGTATTTATTGTAATGACAACATTGATTCAATTCAATTTAGAGACTGTATAGAGCTGTCGAACCGTATTTATAAATTTAGTTCAAGTGACAACCCAGAATAGGATTTCTCAACCTCACTTAAAATTAGATATTTAAAATTAGGTTTAGGTTTAGGAAATGTTGACACAGAATCGACACCAATACCTTCCTTATTACATACTTAATAATTTGTCGTTTAATATTTACACAAATCTCTAAATTCCTTAACACTATAAAAACAATTGCTAAGAAGAAAATCGATCGATGTTTATAATATGTGAATAAATCGATATGCACATATTATAAACATTTCTCTTGTACAAGTCCTTATGGGCAGGAGGTTGATATAATAATTTAGTAAACTAGGCTCTTTTTTGCAGGTCACTTGAATAGGTTTCTTAAAAAAACAGGGTGTTGTTTAGTGAAAACACATATGTCCTTAATGTTATGTATATTATGTGTATGTACATACACGGCAAAGGAAATATATTGCAAGCTTTAAAAAGAGGTCTACAGCTGTCCAAAAACCAAGCCTTATTTATAACCCTAACACATTGCTTTTGCATTTTAAATACTCTGTCTAAGTCAACTGAGTTGCCCCACATTAACAGGCCATAGCTAGGCACAGACGACACATGACCATGGTATGCCACCAATGCAACCTCCATAAAAACGGTATGCCTATTTTTTTAGGGAAAATACAAAGCATTCGAGTTTTTTACACAATGAATCAGTAGTTCATTGTGTCCTCCCCCTCTCTTCAGGCTTCACTTAATCATAGAATATGCCATCTGATCTTTGTAAGCTCCGTCTCAAGTTGCGCCATGTGTTCGTCAAGCCTAATCGTTCGTCCGTTATACGTAGCCAGGGTCAGTTGTTTTGGTTTGGATGGCCTTCGGCTTGGGGATTCTTCGCACCCCTTGCCCTGCCATTTCTGTTACTGCCACCGTGGTCAAGACTAGCAGGGCGACCGGGAATTGGGGGCCATTTTATATTTGTGCTGTTCATTAAGAGATTTTTCCCATAATCGCCACGCTGGGCATGCGGGTTGGCGATTGCAAGGCGTAGCTTTTCGCACCGGTGACGCTGGTGGCCTGTGTCATTTGGCTACGCTTGTTTTTGGGATTGCTATACCGCCATATCTCGGTCGCCTCGTTCGTTATCCAGCAGGCTAACCGCGTGCAGGTGAGGTTGGTTTGGTACAGTGAGATCGTATCCGCTCCCATACATCCCGAACATAACTAAAAAGAAGCAAACAAGTAGATTCTTGATTTTTAAATATAAGATGAAGTCGGAGGCATGAAAGAAAAGAAGAAAGAAAGAAAGAAAATACATTTATTTCTGACAACACACAACATTAAACATTATCAAGAAGAAAAAAAATTAAGAAATTAGACAAACAAACAAAAATTAATGCTGTGTGTTGTCACAAACAGGTCCCGACTCAGCAAACGCAAAGGCCAAGGCCTTGGCACTGATTTTCTGTCGGAACCTATTTGTGACATCACGAATGCAGTGGCACAATAATATAAACACAAAAAATAATAATTAAACGAACATACAAATAAAACAATAAAATATACAGTAAAAAAATGACTTCAGAAATGCCACTTTATAGAGGAAACTTCAAAAAAGTCATCCGTCATTCGGCTTGGGAAGGATCGTTAGTGGCAAATATCTGCAAAAACCATAACGGCCATCTCCAAACCGCCCAAAACGCCATAATGCCAATCCGAACTTAGCCTTCGACAGTCTCATTGACGGGTGAAATTACAGCTAGCTAGTTCCTCTGTGGTCTTTGGCATGGCATGCCACGTAACAATAACAAAGGTAAAGAGAACGAAAAGAACACACGTCACGTGATCATCTTAACCAAAACACGTGATCTGACAATTAAAATACAATAGAAATAACGATAACAATAACTTTTACACATGATTATTAATACCTTTCTATTTCTTGCATGACGAGTACTCGTCTTGTTCTAGCAGATCCCGTCAAAGGAGAAATTAAATGCATGCCTTTTTTAGTTTTGTTTGCAGTCGGGGGGACTTATAATAAATACTAGGGTACCAAAATAAGCTACTGAACAAGAATAAAACATTTTTAAAATTTGTGTCTGTTTATTTGTGTTTGTTTGTTTGTCTGTATATTTGTTCATGCATCACGTAAAAATTCCTGAACCGATTTCGATGCGATTTTCATTGTTGGATAACTTAGGGTTTGACTTAAAAATTGGTTTACTTGGTATCTCAATCCGTTGAGCAGAAGCCAAGGAATCGATAAAAACTTTTTTGACGGCTGAAGGAAATTTGATCAAATGTTGGTATATTGGTATTTTAGGTCTTGGAATTTGTACATAGAGTACTTTTAACCTAGAGAAATAACCACGCATGCGAAGCCGCGGGTACAGCTTGTAAATACATTTTTTTTAATAAACTTCTAAAAGGAGGAGGTTATCAAGTGGTCTGTCTCGTTTTTGTGTGAGGTAACAAATCTCATATCTTTAAAACTACATACTGAAAAGAAATAAATTAAAAAAGGCTAAAAACTCACGAAATAGAAGATCGGAAATACTTCAACCAGTTTTAGACTATTTTGAAATCCTTCATTGGTGAGTGTTGTCGGGTCCCATTTCTTATTATCTTAGTTTCGTCAGTAATTTTTAGTAAGAGGATAAGGATGCAGGATTTCTGAACCGATTTCAATGATTCTCGTTGGATTTAATAGGGCAATTTTTTATTGTAGTGTCGTATAAGTTTCATCAAAAATGGTTATGTTTTTATTAGTAATTAGATTTGTTGTGGTGTTTATAATCTCTCATATTTTGGGACATCTGAACCGATTAAGATGCTTATTTTTAGTAGAAAAAATAAACTTTTTTGGTACTGTATAAATTTCATCAAAATTGGTTTAGTGTTTCATTGCAAGCTTTTATTTAACTCATTGTGTTAGTATGTTTGGAAACAATTTTGCAAGTGAATTATGAACTCTTTTATGACGTCCAATGAAGGTAAAGTTTAGCAAACTAATGTAGTTCTGATGAGAATAGATTATGATGATACTATTGAGCTGGTCTGAGCTATGATTCTCACCCTGATCCCCCCCCCCCCTCCTCATTATAGCTAAGAACAATCTTATTTATCTCACGATTGGAATATTAAAAACCGCAGCTAAATTGAGCCATTCGTTTGAAAGATACGATTCTCACCCTCCTTTTCTCAACTCTTCCCCTCCCCCTCCATATAGTTAAGAACCATTTTGATCACGTCAGTTTTCAATCGTAAGAAACCTCATCAAAATCGGTCCATTCGTTTGGGAGCTACGATGCTCACCTCCCCCCTCACCCTATTCCCCATTATACTCGTAGCTAAGAACCATCTCTTTTACCTCAGCTTTCAAACATAAAAACCGCAGCTAAATCGGTCCATTTGTTTGAAAGCTACGTTTCGCACGCCCTCCCCCCTCCCACCCCTCCCTCCCTCCCCCAGTATAGCTATGAACCATCTCGTTTACCCCAGCTTTCAAACATAAAAAAAACAGTTAAATCGGTCCATTCGTTTGGAAGCCACAATTTTCACCCCAAATTTCTAAAGAAAAAAGAAAGAAAAATCGCTTATTCAACACTTATAATAATAACACTTCTCACCTCCCCCTTGCCATAATATATCTAAGAACCATCTAGATCACATCGGCTTTCAAACAGAAAAAACTGCATCAAAATCGGTCCATTCGTTTGGGAATTACGATGCCACAGACAGACACATACACACAGTGATAGACACCCTAAACTTATAACACCCGACTCTTTATTCGGGGGTTAAAAAAGAAAAAACTTATGAACGTAAAAAGTTACAAAGCAACAAAAAAATATGTAAAAAGTTATACTTATTATAATTATAGGTTCCACTTAAAGCAAAATGCTAGCAATGTTAACTTTTTTAGCCCCAATGTCGTTCCACAAGCCCTCCGATGCTTGCACAAATAACAAACGTCAAACTTTCCACAATGCAAAATGTTAACATTGTTAGCTTCGGAAACTAGCATCGTCAGACCCATGTTGTTTTGTGGGTTCAAAATGCTACTTTTTGACAAGTGTCAATATTTAGCGGCAGAGCATGTAATTTTAAATATAAAAACATTTTGCTTGGTTTTGCGGTATATGTGTAAGTTTTTCGAAAATTCTTTTCATTTCCTAGTTTTAAATTACTTGGGATGAGGGAATGATGGGAAGTGACATTTCTTTTAGCAGCAACACGTTTCACTTGTAGATGTCAACCGTGCTAACATTGCTGGTTTTTCGTAAGAAAAACGCTGATTGAGCGCTAGTCATTCATGTTAACACAAATGGTATAGCATTTATAGGTGGAACGCGGCAATAGAAGATGATGTAAAAACCTTATTTGTAATATCTAGCACATACATTATCATGAGCGTACTTGAACCTCTTCCTCCTGGCTTACCGTGCCCACCACTAGAGGAACCAGACTTCTAGTCCTAGCAAAAAAACTATATCTTATGTCGTAGGGTACGTACCTTACGGACATTCATAATACTGTTTTTCTTTCAACCTAAAAGGTTCCACGAAATTTATATTTATCAAATAGGCCTTCACAAAATGACATAAAGTTGGTAATAATTGAAACTTTTATCACTTACCTATCCTTGATATTTTAGCATTTTTCTGAAGGAATATCGTTTTGAGTTTCTGTATACGTTCCATGGCTTCTAACAAATGTGACTTAATCTTAAGTTGTAGCATCCGACGCCGCCTCTATCTTGGATAACATAAACACGATACCGATAACCGATGCAATGGCCTAAGTTGCTTAATTTACTACTGTAATTATACTACCTAACACATAGTCTTACCACCTTCACTAACGATATTTGAAATTGAGCCTAGACTTGAGAAAATAAAGTTCATATTGGTTTGGGATCGAATACTTTTGATAGTGTTCATTATCACTCTTAAGCAGGCTACAGCATTTAGTTCTTCAGTCGAATCTGAACCTTGGTCGCGTGGAGTTGCGGTTGGTTTTTGAATATTCTGGGACAGTGGTAGATCGTGATGCCCAGTGGGCCCATAATGTGTAAGTACTGGACCTCAGTAATTTACCTAAGTAAGGAAGTTTTTGTCATGACGGACGGACCGTTTATTTTTAGGGTAGGTCGGTTATTTCCGAAATGGGGAGGTTTATTGCATGGCGCTGACGAGAGGGGTGAAAAATGGCGCGATGTTGGCTGGAAAAGGCCTGGTATTTTTTGTGTGGATCATAGTGTAGATGGAGGATAAAATTGTAGTTAGCATATCATTAATTGTAATGAGATATTGTAAATAAATTTACTTCTAACACTAGAAAGAATAGATTCATAAAAGTTATAAGCACCAAGTAGGATTCGTAATAGTTTCATTTTAATATTCTCTATGACAATGAATATTTCGTCGAAATTAACTTTTAAATTTCGCTGATATTCAGGCAAATAATTATAAGGTGTACCTTTTTCTACACTAATAGTATTTTTGTATGTTGGTTTCAAATTCAAATTAATTTATTTGCATTAATCGGGTATAAACAAGATGTTTCCTATTATAATAAAATAGAACACCATATTTTAACCGTTAGGTGTGCAAAATTACATATACTAGGTATTATTTATTTCTTAAATTTTTATATATTCCAAAATTACTCATTAACAACAAAACACTAAATTGAAAAGTAAAATAATTTTATATAAAAAAATGAGAAAATATCAGTCAAAAGCATCAGTCAATATTATTATAAATTAAGTATACAAGATTAAATATTTTCATTCTTATTTATTACATTCTGTCTTATCATTCATATTTTATTTGTTTGTAATCGATAATCTCAAAAAAGACTGAACCGATTAGAAAAAAACTTTCAGCTTACATTATTAGCTTAATCTACATTAGAAACGTTATCAGCGAGTAACATGGGCATAATTTAATTTTTCAACAAATTTGAGGTCCATACAAAAAAATGCAATAATGTAGGTAACACAAGTTACCAAAAATACACATCGGAATAACGTTGCCACGGAAACGAAATAATAACAAGTCTGTCACGTGAGTAATAATGCAGTTTTATATGGTAAAAAGCGCTGCTGCCAATATTTTTGATTTACGCTTACTGGTGTATTTTTTTAGAAGTAAGTTACGAAAATCCACACCAATATATAAAAGTCAAACGTTTGTTTGTTTGGGGAGCTTTCACACGATAACGGTTGGGCGGATTTTAATGAAATTTAGAATGGAGATAGCTTATATCCTGGAATAAAACATAGGGTACTGTTTATCCCGGAAAAATGTAAGTTTCCACGGGAAAACTGGAAAATGTTGATTACTCACTGTAAGGAACGGTTGCCATCACAGAATAGTCTGTGGTTGCCATGGAAACGAAATAACAAGTATGTCAAAAAACATCAAAAGCATTGGTGCTATACCTACTTTTGCATTAGTTTTTAATAGCCTAGAAGAAAATAGGATGCTTAGGCGACGACGCCACCTGCCCTAAAAAATATGTAAACCTCATTATCCCGGTTCGGACTCAGTTTAGAGGTATTCTGGTTTTAATATGTTTAATTTGTTACACGGTCTAGAATTGATAATTCCATGTTTATTTGTAGCCGCGTCATAAAAAGTTTGCGAAAATTTGCGCCAGTTTTGGTAAATGGTCTTTTGTTTAAAAACTAACATACCTGTCATGCTAAAACATAAAAGTGTAAATAGTTCTTAGATTTTTCTTAACTGGGGGTTATTTACATAATTTGATGCGTGTGTCAAAATATATAGTTTTTTTTTCATTGTAGAGCATACTCTACAATGACAAAAAAACTAAATATTTTGCGCCCCTTCATTCACTTAATTTGTATGAAAAACTAATGTCATTTTCATATTAGTTTTTTTTTATAACTATATTTTATACTATATTGTATACGTAATTATCTGTTTGACTTCCAATAATAAAACACACCAATAAGTTACAAAATTGTATATTTTTAGTGTATACATTATATTTAGTCCCAGTTCTAAGCCGCTTCTCAAAGATTACGTCGTTTGGTTTTATCGCATTATCAACCACGCGTTCCTGATGATTATCGTAGTTAACATGAAATCCAAGAGGTGGCGCTGACTTTTCTCTAAGGGGAATTTGTAAAAAAGTTTGTGTGGTCAACCGCTTCTTGATATGTAATTCTATGCCGACAACATTCATTATGGTTCATTGTCAACTATGTAGAATCTGGCCCCAAATCGAGATATGAATTAAACTAATTGTTTCACTGAAAATCTATATCTATACTTATAATAAAACTGTAACAGGTCCAATTTTATACATTGAATAAGATAATTATATTGATTTTCTTTTAGAGTCCTCTTATTGTTCAGTACTGAAGCCAAAACTGTATATTTTTCATTATTGTCTTGTGACCATGTCATCCTTTTTCATAGTCTATCACTGTATTGTCGACACGTGTTCATAAATTTAAACATCCTCTCATTCCTACATTGTCATTGGATTAGCAAAAACTCGAATATTACGAAATACTATGTTATAAAATGTGTACCTAAAAAAGTTTATTACATCTGGAGTCCTTTAAATATTCATGACAGTATTTTTGTTCGTGGTTGTTTTGATACGTATTGTTGACGACCAAAAAGTGTGTGATAATAACAATACTAGAGCCCAAAGGGTACACTCTTACCATAGTTATTAAATTGGGAGAAGATGGAATAGATAACTGAGTGCAAGATCTTCAAGCTACTTCAGTTGCGAGCCTTTTGTTTTCTATAAGAGAGAAATCTACTATCCTAAGCTAAAAGGATGGCTCTCACCAAGAAATTTCCTCTGTACCTACTTCATATTATTGTTCGTTGAGAGTTCAGCCTCACGACAGTCTCTCCGTGTGTCTGTATGTTTGTCTGTCTCTGTGTCTGTCTGTCCGTCTGTCTGTCTATCTGTCTGTATCTTGGCTACGCATCACGCTGAAACTAAACTGAATGAATTCAAATGAAGCTTGGCATGATATGAGTTCATAACACGAAGGAGGACACGGGATACCTTTCATCCCGAAATTCAGCCTGGTTCATGAATATATTATAGCAATTAATGGTTAGTCATATCATTTTTTTCCGCTTGTATCAGTTTCCAAGACGCACGGCACATATTTTTTTATGAGTTACGTCAATATTTATCATTAAATACTTTTTGTGCTCCTTGCAAACACCGTCGAAGTACTATGGAATAAGACTGATACTTATTTTCTCAATCTGTCTCTATAGTTCTCAATCTCCAACCAGTCCATTATCATCTGGAGACCTCTAAGCTCCACTTGTTCTTCATGTTGGAGACGCAGATAGGATGTCCAGCTGATACGGCATACTTGGATTACCCAGGATTTGTCTTGGATCACCTATTTATCCCAAACGCCGGCGTTTGTGTATATGCCCGTGATGACATTTGCTGTCTGCGTCTCCGAAATCTTGAGCACCCTCACTTCTTGGTGATTTGGGTGCTGGTGGACATGCGCATAGAGAAAATTATGTATGCTTGTGTGTACCGCTCACACACCGGAGCTTGGGGGACGACTTTATTGGTAGACTATCTAGGTTAAGCGGCAAGCATCGCCCAACACCGTTACCCGTCTGCTCAATTGCTGTATTTGGGGGATTTTAACGCCCACCAAAAAGAGTGGCTTGTCCCATACCAAAAAACCGACCACGCTGGTAGAGAGACGCGGAAGCTTGCTCTGGCGTTAGATCTCTCTCAGCTAGAGCAGGAGCCGACAGGGGTGACCTGACCGTGACGGTGACACTGCCAACTCCGTATCAGTATCCCCACCGCATGGTAGCTCTGATCACTGCCTAGTTAAGTCCATCTCAGTGTATTCCCCACCTGATCCTAGCCTTAAGGGTAATAGGCGAGAAGACACAACTCAGCGGATTGGGACGAGATGCGGCAATTCCTTGCATCGTACCCTTGCCGGTAAACATGTTTTACCTCCCAGGACCCATCGACTTGTGCGTCTGCTGTTACAGAGGTAATATGTCAGGCAATGGAATATTTCATTCCATACAGTGACAAGACTCTTTTCAGCAAAGCTCAGCCTTGGTTTGGCTCCAGCTGTGGTTGTCTAAAGCGTGCGGAATATCTAGACTGGGCTGATGCTCGAAAGTGCAAATCTTCTGATATTCGAGCCATGAAAAGAAAATTCAACTTTGCCGCTAAGACCTGCAAGAAGATACTTAGGAAGGCTCATTTTGATCACGTAAGTCGAACTGGGGCCAAACTGGCTTCATATCCCGCGGGTATCAAACTTTTTGGTCCCTGGCCAAGTCGGACAAAGTGAATTTCTGCCGCCCCTCACTACCACCATTGCTGAAACCTGATGGATCACTGGCTCACACTGCTGGAGACAAAGCGAATTTATTTGCTTCTCTTTTTGCAGAAGCTTCGCATCTAAACGCTTCCGGCAAGATACCTTCCTGCCTTCCTCATTGCGGAATTTTATGCACGAAATTCGCATTTGCCAGAAGGAGGTTCTCAGAACGCTTCGAGCTGGTGTGGAATGGTCCCAAATATATTTATTTATTTATATTTAGCTCTAGGTGTGAACAAGGCCAGTTGTCCTGATGGCATTCCAGCGATTGTGTTGAAAAACTGTGTGCCTGAATTGTCTCCCATCTTAACGCGTTTGTACCGCCTCTCTCTTCACTCAGGTAAAGTTTTGAAGAGCTGGAAGCTTGCCAATGTGTAAACAGTACAGTACCAAAAAAGGGTAGTCGTGCTGATCCGGCCAATGATCGTCCCATCTCGATAACCTCCTTACTCTGTAAGTGTATGGAGCGTATCATAAACATAAGGCTCTTAGCATACCTTGAGGACAATGATCTCCTCAGTGACCGGCAATACGGATTTTGCCGAAACCGATCATCTCGCATATGTCACTCACGTACTGAGCGAAGCCATCGAGATGCATGGTGAGGCGCTTGCCGTCTCCCTTGACATATCGAAGGTATTTGATCGGGTCTGGCACGATAGCCTTTTAAACCAGCTTCCCTCACATGGTTTACCTGTTGGCTTATGCAATTGGATAGTTGACTTATTGAGGGAACGATCAATTCGAGTAGTCCTAGAGGGCTGCTCGTCTGATAAAATGGCTATCAATGCCGGTACTGGGCGAAGCCATCGAGATGCATGGTGAGGCGCTTGCCGTCTCCCTTAACATATCGAAGGTATTTGATCGGGTCTGGCACGATAGCCTTTTAAACCAGCTTCTCTCACATGGTTTACCTGTTGGCTTATGCAATTGGATAGTTGACTTATTGAGGGAACGATTAATTCGAGTAATCCTAGAGGGCTGCTCGTCTGATAAAATGCCTATCAATGCCGGTGTACCTCAGGGATTGGTTTTCTCGGCTACACTGTTTTTACTGCACATTAATGACCTTCTGAAGCCCGGTACCTTTGGGTATGCTGATGACAGTACTGTAGTTGAGAGATACACTTCCAACGCTCAAGCCAGGCGTGTTTGTTTTCTACTAAAAAGGGTCCTGTTAACCGATCTCCGTCTTTCCAAAGTGTAACAATACCAATAGGTGACCATCTAGAGCTTTTTGTGTGTCGAACTCACATCAAACCTGAATTTTGGGTATTATATTGAATCCAAAGCCAAGGTAGCTGCAAAAAAACTTGGTATTTTGTCTATGGTTAGACGGTACTTCACATCGGGACAGCTTTTGAATCTTCATCAAGCACAGGTCTGATCTTGTGTGGAGTACTGCTGCCACCTGGGACGTTTCTGCCAAGTATCAGCCCGAGTCTTTGTATTCATCTGAGGGACGTGCTATCAGGCTCATTGGGGATGACACTCTAGTAAAAAGTAAGCTTCAAAGTCTGGCACATCGACGTGAGGTGGCAAGCCTATCGGTATTCTACTGATTGCACTATGGAGAGTGTGTACAAAAACTGCACAACCTGATTCCCCCGTCACCATTCATCACCATCCATCACCGTACGACCGTCACATCCAACATCACGACCGTTTTCCATCACCGTACGACTAGACGATTAGCAAAGAGCCACCCTTTTATGATTGAAATACCTCGCACAAGAACGAAACGTTATGCTTCTTCATTTATTATTAGAACTGCAAAGGAGTCGAATGCCCTGCCCTCGTCAGTGTTTCCGGTAAATTATAACCCAGGCGTGTTCAAGTCAAGAGTGAATAGGTTTCTACTAGGCAAACCTGCTACACCTTCGACCACATCATCGCTTTCCATCAGGTGAGATCGTGGTCAAACTATTGCCAAGACCGTAAAAAAAAAAAACGCAGTGATTACTTGGTTTCACAACATTTCCGTATTTCTTTTGTAATCTACTTAGAACTGACATATTTATATGTTGATTTGATAAGCGCAGTGGGAAAATATAACTTGAAAAATAAAGAAAAGGTATCACAAAAAGCTTAAAAAATGCTTTATTTAAATCTTTTTTATTGTAAACCTCCGAAAATGACAACTGATCCAGGAAATAGTGTAACTTACGCAATTTCGCATCACTGTTGTCTTTTTTGATTGTGTAAAAGATATAAGGTAGTAAAGTCTTACTTTTTATACGAACATACAAAATTTGGGCTGTATTGTGGTCCGAAAGACCAAGTTCAAACAATGTGCTAACAGCGCCTCCAATATTACCAAGTAAATGGTCTATACAAGGTTATTGTCTGGTAGGTTCGGTTATTTGGAAATTAAGATTATAATTTTAATAATAAATAATGTATGTAATTAAAATTTTAATGACATTTTAATGCTTAACATTTTAAGTCAGCATTTGAGTTACTCGGTTTAAGCGTGTTAATAATAAAATCGCCAGCCAGAACAATTTTATGCGGTGGATATCTTTTGGTAAGTCTGAATAAAACTAAGTCCAATTTTGAAATTAACAACGTGCTGTTAGTAGATTGTATACGATAAAGATAGATTCCAATAATACTATGTGCGGGAATAATGATACCACAAACTCAAACTGCTTGTTTTCAGCGTATTGTTGTAATAAAACAAGATCTTTAGGTGGACATGCCAATCACCGGACCAAAAAATAAAAAAAATAGATTGATTTATGTCTCTCTTCAAATAAACATATTATTGCAAACGTATAGCCTGTCAAAACCATACAATTTTGTCCAGAGCACCAGCCATTACGCAATAAAATAAAGTAAAATCTTAAAATACAACGCCATCTAATGATCCAAAAAACTATCAAAAGGACAAAAACACACTAGTTGCCCATAAGGATATATTTGCACTGGAATTGAAAAATAGTTGTACTCTCTTGAACACAATAGATTCCAAAGACGTCAATTGGCAGTATACATGTCTACAAAATGCAAGTCACGAAATCAAATCAACCAAAAACAATGAAAGAAAATTGAGTGATTATTAAAGAAAACGTATTAATGACAGACAAAAACTGACCTACTACACAATCGAAACAACAGCATAAGATAGAGCTATCCGAAAAGGTATCAGAGACCACAACAACAAACTCGAAAACAGCATGTCTCTAAAAAAGGCTAAACAAGGTATGGAGAAAGTAAGATCCTCCATTGTATGTTTAAAGGACGGTATGGGTCTGAAACAGGACGACATGGATAAGGTGTTCAATATATGTTCTGAATTTTACAGATCTCTCTACTCTGATGATCGGTTCCCCAAAAATTATCTACCACGTATTCATGTTTCGAAAAAAACCCACCAATCACCAGCTACGAGGTGTATCGTGCAATGTGCAACATTAAATACAACAGAACACCTGGGGATGATGGTATTATCACTGAATACCTCCGATATGGGGAACTGGTCCTCTTTCCACATATTACTAACTTCAATTATTCTAAACTACACTCCACAATATAATCCTTTTACACAAAAAGGTGATAAATCTGATTTAGTAAATTTTAGACTTATCAGCCTTGTCTCACACCTTTATTAAGGTTTAAGAAAACGGGATATCCGGCACATTCGATAAAGATCAACCCCCGAGCAGGCAAGATTCCGTCACGGCCTTTCCACTAAGGACCACCTTCAAGTTATCAACTAAATTATATAAACAGACGTAGAACGTAACCTTTAGTTTAACTTAGCATTTGTTGACTATTCCAAAGCGTTTGACTCAATTCCACATTCAATGCACTTAAAAATCACGAAATAGGCGACACATACATACAACTTTTACAAAACATTTTGTACAGAAATTGTACTGCATCATTCAACCTAAACACTACAGTCCCATCTTTACATATTAAAAAAAACACGCTTTATATAGAAAACCAAACTAAAAAATAGAAAATTAATTTTAATAGTGTAAATAAGAAAAAAATGTTGTATTTAAAAAAAGCGTGGGGTGCTTCTCATATCTGTCAATGAAATATTTATAAATATTGACCCATGCACCCCACGATTTTTTTGAAATAAAACATTGTTTTCTTATTTACACTATTAAAATTAATTTTCTATTTTATAGTTTGGTTTTCTATATAAAGCGTGTTTTTTAGTTTTTTTAAACTTAGTCAGTCTACCTACAAAAAATAAAAAGTTGCCTACCTTCAATTATGACTAGTAAGAAGACGAGTACTTACAGATGAAAAGGACTAATATATTCGTTCTACAGTAAAAAAGTTGCATACAAATGGAAAACGATGCCGTTGTTTGGTGCCGTCGTTGAATTCCACATCTTCGAAAATGATTCAAATAATTATAATTTTTCTTATTTTTTTATGCGTACTACTTGCGTACTTCCATGGAAGGTGCCTATTGTCACTATATTTCTTTATAAAGAAATGTTTAAAAAGTGATGCGAGACGCCAGCGGGGCTATTTCTGTCATATAAACAAGAAAAATGATGCGTACTACCGTTAATGTCACGTAAAAAAAAATGTGATTCGTACTACTTGCTTACTACCATGAAAGGCTGAAGAAATATACTGTCACTATATTTCTTCAGAAAGGAATGTTCAAAAAGTGATGCGAGACGCCAGAGGGGCTATCTTTCATTTAAACAAGAAAGGTGATGCTTACTACCGTGAAGGGTTACTACTGTCAATATATTTCTTCATAAAGGAATTTTCAAAATTTGATATTACTATTAAATATTACTGCTGTCACGATATATTTCCTGCATAAAAAAATATGCTATTAAAATACTGCAAGACACCATCTGAGTTACCTCTGTCACGCAAAGAAAAAGTGTGTGATGCGTACTACATGAAGGGTTACTACCGTCAAGATATAATTTCTTCATAAAATATGTCCAAAAAGTGATTCCAGCTGGGTTATTTCTGTTGCGAAAAATTCGAGTCATAGCCGAATCCAGTAGAGACCGAGTCACGTTCTACCCTCAAAGGGTTTTTATTAAAAAGAACATATTTTTGTTCGTTTCAGATTATTTTAATGGTGTACCCTCAATTTTTGCCTTTGCCACGGACGTAGCTCCGCCCGATACCGTCTCTCTCGCCTGCCGTCTATACCCATCCTCCAACCCCAGATCCGAACGGTGAGTTCATCAACATCAAATGTTATGGATGATGACCCCGAACTTGACAAAGAAAATATTTCTGTGCTTGGTGAAAAAAAAAACAAAAGAAAACATGTTGTTCGGAAAAACAGTACTACGAGTATTAGCTTCTATCATTGCCATGGTTTTAAGGGGTGTAACCAAATAAACTAAAATACTTCATGATTATAAAATTTTGGTGGCAGTTGAACTAATATGAACAGAGACCCATAAGTAACGCATGCGTGTTTATGTATAACAGCCATTGCGGAGAGACGAGGACACGGTGAGGCTTTGTAGTTAATTAATCAATGCTGATTTAAGACACATTCTTATCTTTGTTTTGTTTTTTGTTGTTGAAAAGAGATACATTATTTTTTTATTCTGTGACTATTTATTTTACTCAAACAAGCTTGTAATGTGGTCATTATTTCGACAAGCTTCTTTGGGCAAAGTCGACCTTGCCGCGCTTCTTGAATAGGCGCCAGCAAAGTTGTATGGAATTTCATTACTGTCGTGTTTTGCGGCCAGCAATTTCCTTTTAAAATACATTATTGTCGTGTTTTTTTAATACTATTATTTATTATGTGGTTGTGTTAACCACCGAACGCGAACAGAGAGGCGTCGTAGTTCCCAAACGTATGGACCGATATAGATATTTTTTTTTCTGTTTGAAAGCTGATGTGATCGAGATGGTCTTAGCGATTATTGTTGTTGTTGTAATTTTAGTTGTTGTATTTTCGTTGTTTTTGTTATTTTTTTGTTATTTATTCTTGTTGTTGTTATTGTTGTAGTATGTTTTTTGTTGTTGTTTATTATTGTGTTTCTTGTTGTTATTGTTGTTGTGATTTCTGTTCTTGTTCTTGTTGTTTTATTTGTTCTTGTTGTTTTCGTTGTTCTTGTTGTTATTGTTGTTGATCTTGTTGTTTTTGTTGTTTTCGTTGTTCTTGTTGTTCTTCTTGTTGTTTTTGTTGTTCTTGTTGTTTTTGTTGTTCTTGTAGTTTTGTTGTTGTTCTTGTTGTTTTTGCTGTTCTTGTTGTTTTTGTTGTTTTCCTTGTTGTTTTAAAAGTTATTGCTGTTTTTGTTGTTGTTCTGGTTGTTCTTGTTGTTTTTGTTGTTCATGTTGTTGTTGTTCTTTTTAATTGTTCTTGTTATTTTATTGTTCTCGTTGTTTTTGACGTTGTTGTTGGTGTTGTTTTGGTTTTTGTTGTTATTGTTGTTTTAGTGGGTTATATAATTTTTTCATCAGTTTGCTAGTTTTATTTAAATACCTCGCATTGTTTGAGTAAAGCACTATACAAGCCTTGGTCCGCAATGACTGCCCTGCTGGCCACGCTATGATGGCCTCGAGCTTTGCTTAGATAAGTTCTCGGCCTTCAAGCTTGGCCATCATTGCAGCCCTTGCTGTCCGCGCTATAAAGGCCTCGACCTCATGCTGACCGCGCTGTGATAGCCTCGAACTTAGCTTAGCTACGCTCTCGGCCATCATCATCGCTGCCAGCAACGCAGTCATTACAGACCGCGGCAATAATGTACTGTTATTATCTGAGAACCTAAAATCAACAAAGTACACCAAAACAAGCTGGTACTGTTTAGGTACCTACCTAAAATAAATTTGAAATGAAAAGTTTGAGGTATGTTAAAAAAACAATTTTATTAAAAACAACAGGAATGAGAAACGTTTACTGAAAATCCCAGCCTCGGAAAACGACGACCAAGCTGATGCTGGGAAGCCTCATCCAGCGCAGCTACTATTCCCCTTTCAACAGTGGGAGCCAGCTGGGCAAGCACCAGCCATGGTCTGAGATCCCACAGGAGATTTAGAGGTACAATATTCCGGTCTTCGTCACTTCATTCGAAGTTGGCAAAAAAATACCCTATCATCTTAGTGGTTTACAAGGTTATAAAGTTCCATTTACTTCACAGGAACACACACAGATTTTAGTCAAAGCCCGACTTTTTAAAATTTAAATATTGTTCTCTGAATCATCATACATTGTAGCCACATGTGTTATAATGTTTGAAATAGTCTTTCAAAGTTTTTGGATTTGTCCGTCCCTTCATGATGGAATCCAATTAACTAAACTATGGCACGCAAACAATTGAATCGAATTCAAAGATACCATACATATTACATATATTCGCTGCTAAAGTTACATTTTTTTCTTAGTGGGGTATAAAACTAATGCCATCCCCAAAACAAAAAAATCCAAATGAGTCTTTAAACCCCAAAATGTAAGAAGGTGCTACTTCAAAACTGAAAAATAATTATTGTTATATTATAGGCCTATTGCCTCAATCAGTATGAAAAATGCATATTTCATAGTTTCAGGACATTTATATAAATATACACAATGAATGAAAATTCGAAAAATCCGGGGCATTATTGCTACTTTAGGTGGTAGATATTGACCAAAATATACCTCAAAAGGTGTAAGTGTAGTAATGGTTTTGAACTATATTTTCAGAAAAGGAACATGAATTACATTTATTCATATTTAACATACGAGTCCTTTATTTGGATACATAGGCACTTCTGCAATATTAAAATTAATGTCTTAGTTAACCTGTGGAAAAATGCTGTTTTCGGAGTTCTTGGGCTATTTTTTAAATATAGAATGATTGAAAAGTTTGCTATACACAAAATCTATATTTGAGGAAGGTAAATATTGTTTTTTTTTTTTTTTGCAATATTTACAAAAATAGTTTCATATATCCCGTACGGACTACTGATAGCCGAGAGGTTAATGAATAGCACCTAAGCAACATGTACATTAAAAAAAATATGAAAAAAAATATGCAAACATGTGACCAGTAATTTATTGATTTCATTATAACTGTTCTTTAGTTTGGAAGTGTCCATTTTGACGATCACATCTTTAAACTTAGATAAAAAATATATATAAATAAACTTCAATTTTAGAAAAGCTATACTTAAAAAAACGAGTACTTTTATAGAAATTACATCCAAAGTAGTGATCAAGTTAGGTACCATCTCTTCGAAAATGTTACCATACTATTTTAAACCAAGCAACCAAATTAAGGTCAAGTTTTGTTTATTTGAATGGAACTGAGCTCATTAATAAATAACCAGTTTATTTAAGTTAAAAAGTGAGAATTATGTAATAATTTTTCACTTATTTTTTTTTTTAAATCTCGGACTGAACTCGAGCCTTTTGAGCCTGCACGCATCGTCCGTTTCTCTGTATTGCACCAGTTCAGCCACCATTACCAGTTGACCACTGTTGTAATGGGGCTTTAGATGTGTTTGCAGTTTCGTGGCCATTTACGTAAATTGCAGCATTTGCACTGATTTTGAAAATGTCCCAAGATAAAGTGAAACGCATAGTGGTGGCACTACACACTAGTCTCACATAACCTTGGTACGGAATAAATACTAGAATAAAAGTTATTAATTATTCTACCTGGGAACCAGAGAACACTGAAGGAATAAAAATTAAACAAAAATAATAATAATTTGTACATATATATAATTAATTCTTGGTATCATTAGTAACCACACACCGAATACAATCAAAATCGTCAAAAAAACGTTCAATCAAATCGTGTTATACAGATTCCAGACTAAGACTTGTAGATTTAATGCGTACTGTAGCCACTTGCACGAACTCTCGAACTTATAAAACAAGCTCGTCACGCTCAAAAGATCAAGATTTGTAAAAGATCACATACATGGATATAATCTCAACTGAATCAAGGAGACCCAAGACAAAACTAGACTTATCACCACTATGTTCAATGGTAATAGTAGATAGATAGATAACAATTTATATTAAAATGTAAATAAAACTTCTTAAAGAAAAGTATAATGGGCAGTCTATCGGTACATAGACAATATAAATAAAACTTTATATTAAAATGCAATTAACATTTTTAAAGAAAAGTACAACAGGTGTTCTTATCAGTACATAGACATTATAATTCTCGCTAATAAGAAGCTGCCGAATATTACTTAACATGCAGCTACGTCTAGCCTCTGTGGCTGGGTGTGAATATTGCAACCACAGGATGGATATTCTGTTTTCGCCGTGACTTAATAACAAATAACTTATATCATAGTAATTCAACACAACTCGCAAGAATAATAATTATTTCTGCGTAAAGGTAGACATTGACTAGTTAAGTAATAAGTATAGAAAAATAAAACATTATCTAAACCCATTATTCTAATTTAGAAAAATAATAATTATTATAAATTATGAGGATACAAAAAACAAATGAAGAGGATAAACTTCACATTATATTTCTCTAAGCATCCTACAATATGTAAACAAATCGCTAAGAATTAAGATAGATAGATAACTCTTTATTGCACTAAAGAAACTTTAATTATGGCACATCAACAATGACCTTAAAATAGTACAATCGGCGGCCTTATCACTAAGCAGCGATCTCTTCCAGACAACCTTGATTAGAAAGCGAGAACATGAACATTAATGAACGATAGTATGCATATGCAAGTATACATTTACTGAAATGAATAAATTTATATATTTAGAATATAAGTACGATAAAATATTACTTATAAATACCTTAAGTACATTATATAAAATAAAATATATATATATATATATATATATATATATATATGTATTTTTATTATATATATAGCGTTGAATGATAAAAGTTTCTGACCTGATCTTTAAAACATTGAAGCGATGTCGCTTGCCTTATGGTTACTGGCAAAGAGTTCCATAGTCTTACCGCTTATACAGCAAAATACTTATCATAAAAGGAGCTCTTGTGTAGAGGAGTCTTGAGGAGAAGATCTGATGACCTAAGGTTTAACATGAAATTGAGTGACATGGTCATACTTGCGTAAGCCAAATATAAACCTGATACAAAAATTTTGAAGTCGCTCAAGCTTGTTCAGGTGGTCCTCAGTGAGATCAAGATAGCAGGCGTCAGTGTAATCAAGAATAGGAAGCAGAAGAATTGTACAAGCGCAATTAAGCTGTGAAATATAATTAATGATCAAACGAACTTACCTGTACGTGAAGTTCGATCATAATTATATGATCAGCTTCATTCTTAGCAAATTATACTAACCCTCCCAAATTTATTATAGCTAGCTATACTCCCGACCCAAATATAGAAAATTTGTTTTTTATGTTTTACATCTTTATACAAAATGAGAACAAGATGGCGGTACCTGAGATTGGCAGGGACGGGTTGCCATGCCTAAAAAAATATTCTTTAAACAAACCATGCGAGGGCTGAGACGTAGGGACCTGACTACAATATGTAAACAAATCGCTAAGAATGAACTGATCATACAACTATGATCGAACTTCAGATACAGGTAAGTTCGTTTGATCATTAATTTTACTACATACCTCTTAGAGTTGTGAGCCATAGAGCGATAATCGACATCAAACCCTCTAAAGAGTGTACTAGTCATACATTAAGGGCCTTAAACCGGAAGTAAGTGCTATTCACAATTTTAAGTTACCTTACCTCTACGGTCCTTCATTGAGGCTTATGTCATAAACGTTCCTCTGCGGCTCTAGATAATCCTTGATTTTTCTTCTGAGTGCTAAGTCACGGCGTAAAGAATAGAGGTAAGACCTCATAACTCACTCTAAATAATCTTTGATTTGTTCTCTACGCGTTACGTCATAGTATAACGCAAAGAGGTAAAACCGCCTATCTACCTAAACGTTACGTTACAGTTCAGCGCTCCCAACGCGGTTCTAGTCTAGAATACTATTACCTCCTTTTTAATCGGTTAGCGTCAACTGCACTCAACAGCGTAGCGGGTAGAGACCTCCTCTTTACTCCTTTTCCTCCTCTAGACTTCCTCTTTAATCCTCTTCTAGAGATCCCGTCTGTCTTTAAAAAAACGTTACGTTAAAACATCAAACCTCAACCTGTTTTATGGCTTACTTTCTCCACGTTACATAAACTTATGATGCGTTGTTGCATTGATTTTGATACGCCATATGTGCACGCCATGCGCTGTTGCGCGTTTGAAAATTTTATATGCAAATCACTTGTATTTTTGACTCTAATGTGGCTCGGATGGCCAAACATTGGCGACTGATAATTAAGTACCTGATTGGCACTGGTTTAACTTTAGATTTATTTAATAAAGGATGTGACATATATATAGCAAGATGGCAATTGAATGAGTTGTGAATGAGACGAAAGTAAAATCAATGAATGTTAGGTACAGATAAAAATAAGCTCAGAATTTATTTATAATCCTAAACAGCATTAACGCCTGCTTAGCAAGAACATATCTAATAATCAAATTTCTAATTTAAATATTTAATATTCAATTTTGTTTTATTAGATATGTTCTCGCTAAGCAGGGGTTAATACTGAAAATCATGTAAACATTAGTTTTGGGAGACTTTATCTATACGACACGAAGTTAATTGCTATATTGGCCGTGTTCGGTTGGTTAGTTCAGAATACTGCCAATAGTTGGCGTTACCGACCCCGTAAGACAGATTTAGAAACATAGCTAAAAATTTAAAGTATGTAGTAACTGTCACGGTAGCCAAAACTGGTAAAGGCATATGCCGCGCAGAGGCGAGAAATAATGTGGGTTCGAACTCCGTCCGAGATTCAAATTTTTCGCCTAGAAAAGTTAGTAGATGCATTTAACAATCGCGATGTTAGCCCAACGGTTAACGGTTCAGTAGTGAACTTAGAATCTTGAGATACCGGGTTCGGTTCTAGACACCAGTGACTTTTCTAAGTTATGTGCTGTTTTTCATGGCTCCGTGCTTCGGAGGGCACGTTAAGTGTCGGTCTTGGCTGTTATTGATTAATAGCAGTCGTTTAGCGATGTCAGAGTCCCTCGAGTGGCCTGACAAACTCTGACACCAGAGGCCGGCACTACTTCATACGACAAACAAACAAACAAACCAATCGCCAAACTCATTCCGTTCCACCGAGATACCATACGTGACGCTTGCACATATTTTTTCATTCATATTTTTACAACCAACTCTGACAGCCGGCTAATCGTTAAATAATGTATCTGTCAAAACAATGTCCCATCCCATGTCGTCGTCCCATTTTATTCTGTCAATTTCATGTGTTCGTTTTGAATGTTACTTGCAACTTCATACATCAAATATTTAAATAATATTTTTATAATTATTACAAAAACTTTGCAACGCAAATACAATCGTACTTACTTTCGGTTTACCATGAAATTTTGACATTCAGAAAAGAATGCCAGATGTATTAATGAGCGACGATTATTTTTGGAGTCATTTGAATGTCAAAACTCACTACAAATGCACTGGGTTAAAAACGAACGCCTTAGATATTGCGTCAGTCTGTTGACCAATTTTATAGTCTTGCATTCTATTATCTGTTTATTTTCCTTTTTGTCAATAAATTTGTGAACCTTTTGTTCGTGTTAGACTAGTATTTGTGAAACAGTGAAGTTCCAATTGTGGAATCTTACATGGAAACCTGCAAATTGACTTATAAAGAACAAAACAATCAACTGATTGTCACCTGGATGTGTTTGCCTATTTTTCAAGAATTTCACTAGAATATCCAACATGTTAGTTGCTATGCTGCAGTAGTATGTTTTATAAAATCTTACTATATTGTAAAAAAAATGGAGTGATAAATGTAGCCTACCATTGTTTTCATTTACTGAATTGTCGTTCGTCTGTCGTATTCGTAAGTAGCATATGGTACTCACGTTACAATACGTAAACAGGTAAATAGGTAGGTAGGCAAAGGTAGGTATTATTATCTCGATCAGGAAACTCTAATAATACCTACATACAAACTTCAAATAAAGTTAAGAAACAAATATAAACCAAACAAACCAACAAATCTATTTAAAACCTTAAAATACTTTCGATAAATTACCCTCTCCCTGGCCTGCGGGATTGGGTCGGTTAGGCGACCAACGACACACCTCAGGGGTGGGAAAATTATTAAATGCAAAATAGTTAATTACTGACTTATTTAATTCTTGTAGTTATATATGGTATGCGACCTTACTCCGCTAAAACTTGTCCCGCACTCTTGTATTTACACTTCATGAGTTACTGGCCTGAACTACGCTCCGCAAGTAAGTGGTGCGTGACGTCGGCGTTAGCTCCAGGACTTTTCGGTGGCTGATACGATGGATAGGTACATCGCAGTTTGAAAATCCACAGATCTTGCGCAGTAACTAGACCGGCGGGAATGGTTCGAACCGGCGGAAGCCAAAAGTTGTAGCAGCCCCGTTAGTTAGAGACTAGAGTGTCGTGAAACGTAGTTAGAAAAATCCTGGAAGCGATGTAAGCATTAGGGATACAGCTTTTTCCATAGCTGTGCCACGCCACTGCCATAACGGTACCGTAGTCCAAAGCCCAGTGACCGTGGAACTAACAATTTAAATAGGTAGGTACCGGCAGTTCGTAATGCTGACGCGGAAGAGCTATTACACATTTAACACACTATCAGCGCTAATGGTTGAAGTAATTATATATGAACATATATCACTGAATTTCATATGTTATTGAGAGAAAAAGCAACGCGTGCTCGCACCAGTACGTATGTCTGTAGTATGGAGGTCTAGGCGTAGGTTGCGAGAAACTTGTAGAACATTTAACTATTATTTCATTTGTAAGGGGAACGAACTAGCCTCCCGCGCGCCACCCTTTTATGAATGAAATACCTCGCACAAGAACGAAGCGTTACGCTTCTTCATTTATTATAAGAACAGAAAAGGAGTGGAATGCCCTGCCCTCGTCAGTGTTTCCGATAAATTATAACCCAGGTGTGTTCGAGTCAAGAGTGAATAGGTATCTTCTAGGCAAGCGTGCTACACCTTCGACCACATCATCGCTTTCCATCAGGTGAGATCGTGGTAAAACGATTGCCTATTCAGTAACAAAAAAAAATAAGAAAAATAGGTTAGCCGAGAGTAGGCATAGAAATTGCGTTTCGCCAGGATCCCGTGTCGGTGCTCTAATACTTCACGGAACCTTTTTGCAATGTGTTACATTTTAATGGATCCGCTGATAAAAAACATATTATTGTTTAGTTGTGTAAGTAATTAGCTTGGAAGATTTATTATTTTTGTATTATTATAGCATAATAATAGTTTGGGACTAGTTCTGGTTAGCGTAGTACATATGAAATGACTATTTTTGCTTGTTTATATTTTAGATTTAAGTTTTTACGTATTTAGGTTTTAGTACTAATATATCAGTACTTGTTGGAAAGCCAGACGTAACGTTACGCTGAGCCTTTTTACGTTTATCGGCCGGCCGCGGTACGAACTATTATATCTTGGCGACACCCAGTCCGTCGCGCGTGGCGGGTGACCTCAGATAATGATATTATGAAGGGAAATAAAACTACTGCTTTTTTACTTTTTTTTGCTACGGTAGTTCTGTTTCATTTTATTATTTTATATTTAACACAAAAAAATAAACATAACTTTGAATCGTATCTTATATTTTAGTCCATCATTATAAACTAAGACTGTGCCAAGTTGCATCAAAATCCGTCTACGAAATACAGCGTGATACAAAATAAGTTTCAAGTCCTAACCCTTTAATTTTTTGGGACGAAAGTATCCAATGTTCAACCTCGTAGTATGAACTCAAATCAAGTTTCATTTGAATTCATTCAGTAGTTTCGGGGTGATGCGCAGCCAAGATACAGACAGATAGACAGAAAAGCAAACAAAATTGAAAAAAAAAGTGAGTGTTTTGGGCTTCAGTATCGAATCTAGAAAACCTCCAAAAAAATATTCTAAATATCTTCAATGTACAGAATTGGACCTGTTACAGACAGTTTTAATATGTAATCGTCAAAAAGTTACCGCCGTAAATACTGGTGCGTACTTTAGCAACAAATAATAAAATTACTTGAGAACAATCTCTGTATTAAAGTCTGCGAGTAGTAAACAGGGCACAGAGTTTTATGAAAAGTCATAGTTTTGTGCGAGTCGGAGAATGACCAAAGAATATTAACTAACTTGCCTTGGTTTGTTTAACTTGAATCCTGTGAACTTGAACTCAGTATTAGCACATTTTATTACAAAACAATAAAATAGTAAAAATAAAATTGTGAAAATACAATCATTTTGTTACCAAATGTGGAAACAGTTTCACCTATGATTTTTCTAATAACTTCGATTTGAATTACTTCAAAAGCCTTTCAATATAATAGCTAAAAAATCTTTTCGCGTCGTTGATCACGTGGTTATTAGTCTTAAATGATTGCTAAACAAAATATGCAGGTGAGAAGCTTTAGAAGTAGTTAAGCTTTTAAAATCGTATTACCAAGCTCATTTTGTATACCTTAGGTTAAGGCTCATAATGACACACACCCCAACTTTCATAATGTGTACCTTCCAAATGATGCGATCAATCAATTCGACGTTTGATACCACGCGCCGTTCTTAACACTGCAAACATGTGCGAATAAATCAAAGTGCGACGAGAACGCCACTACGCCTCTCTGCCACCTCTATGGCGCAACGCCTCTTAGCCACTAACCCTGTACGCGCTACGGTTCTATGTTGGCTGAGAGTCGATGCGACTCGCAGTGTGGGCGATGTGTTTTAAAATTTCGATTGAGCTAAAATTTATTCTTGTGAAGGATTAAGATTAATTAATTTTGTGAAGCGAGATGAAACAAATTTTGAGAAAGATAACTCTTAAATTAAAATAAATTATTGAAAGAAAACTACAGATCCTATCGTTAAAATATTCTGTTTGAAGAAAATCATGCACTCACAGATAACTACAGATACAAAAACAGACTCTTTGGTATGAACCAAACTCATAAATGAAACATTAATTTCATTTGTAACCCAACCATTTTATTAATGTATCACTATTATTTTTACCCGACTGAGGAGGGTTATGTGTTTGGGTTGAATGTATGTTTGTTTGTGCGTTTCTTAGGTGCCGCCTACAGCCTAAGCAGTTCGATGGATTTTGATTAATGAGGTATCATTGGATTTGTCTTGATCATGAAAGTGCAATACAATATAATATGAAGTGCCAAGAAAACTAATATGGCAGATTACAGCTGCCATATTGTATTTCCGACGGAACAAAAAATGACCAAAACCTAACAAATCCAGGTATCAAAATAAGACCAGACCATATCAAAAATATATAATTACTTACTAGCTTTCCCGCCCGCAACTTTGTCCGCACGGACTATAGTATATACCGAAAAAGCATCCTCTAGAAGAACTTCTAGGATATTAAAAACCAAAGCAAAAGTAGGTATGGAACCAACTGAACACTCTTGATGTTTTTTGACAGACTTGTTTTTTCGTTTTCATGCAAACGTTCCTTACAGCGCGTAATCAACATTTTCCAGTTTTTCCCGTGGAAACTAACAATCTTCCAGGATAAAAAAATCTTATGTTTTATTCCAGGGTATAAGCTATCTCCATTCCAAATTTCATCAAAATCCGTCCAGCATTTATCGCGTAAAAGCTCCTCAAACAAACACTCAAACAAACACACGTTTCGCTTTTATGTATTGGTATGGATTATAACTAAATACTAGCAATTTTCTTTTAAGTTTCTTACAAAGAACAATGACGAACTCCCATACATATTTTTATGTCAGTAAAATTCACGGCGTCTTTAGGCCAAAAATATCGCTAGTAATTCAGCATAATTTCCCGAGATTGTTAGTCTAAAAATTTTTAATTGGAGAGGCCAGGAATAATAAATAAGGCTTCAAAGTTTTGTAGGTTATGTTACTGTTAACGAATTTTGAAATAAGTCTTAGAGATTTTAATCATTGTATCTGCTTAATTATGTAGGCAATTAAGTACTTACCTATGCGTGATAAATATAACGTTTAAACATATTGTAGTTTAACAGACTAGGCTTTTGAATAATAATTATTTTCAAGCTGTTACTGCCTAGCAAGATTACAAAACAATATGTTTAGATATGTTGCTGCTGTTTCAGGGGTATTATTAGGTATTTTGCGTTGCAGGGAAACAGTCGTCCAATATTAGCACAAATATTTTGCAACAAATCCTTACACTAAATTGGTTGCCTGGAAGAGATCGCTTTTAGCGATAAGGCCGCCCATTGTACACTTCTTCTGCTATTTTTCCTTTATTTTTTGTTGATTTTGTTTGTGGTGTGTGCAATAAAGAATTTATCTATCTATCTATCTATCTAAATTATAACAACCATAAACTAACAGCAATCCCTTACTTACTTCCTACATAAACTATAATACATTGTATTCTCTTTGCTATAATGTTTTGTGTAAAGGTTATTATTTATTCTGTGGTATAGGTTTTTTATTGACGTACCATTTTGTCTAGAGTATTATTCTGTTTAACGTAAGGAGGCTGAATTACGCTTACCAATAAAAAGTTTAACGCAAGTAAGTGTAGTTCAATCTCCTTTGCCTTCAAAACCCGGGTGGGAAGTAAGCCTAATTCAACCTCATTTGTTTTGAAAAACCGGGCGGGAAGTATACTGTTTTGTCGATTTTAACGTCCGAACCGGAAACGTTATTGTATTATCATTTTGTTCATCCATTGCGCAGGCAACAAGCCCGGTAAAACATTGTAGAAAGGATATGAAGTTTCAATGTAATGTATTGTTATGTAATGTTAATTAATTTGTTAACCTGGCTTTAACTAGCTTACATGCTATGTTGAAAAAACGAAAAAACGTAGAAAAATAATTACTTACGTTCTGTAGAAATGATATTTCAAGGCGCTGCAAGATTTATCACATAAAAATTCACCCTAGTTCTTTTAAATTTTTAATTCTTGAAGTGTTGCCATTGCAAATATTAAAGTAAAGTAAAATATTTAAGTATATAAGAAACATTTAATTTCTACAAATACTTGCTGCGCTCCGCGGTTTCACCCACGTCCCTTAAGAACCATACATTTGTCCGGGATAAAAAGTAGCCTATGTGTTAATCCAAGGTATATGCTACACCCGTACCAAATTTAATTCAAATTCGTTCAGCCGTTTAAGCGTAAAGAAGTAACACACATACACATACACTCACACTTCCAAACATACAGTTATCGCCATTATAATATTAGAGTGATTATTTTTTCGGCTCGTATTCTATAATTTTGTTCGCAGTCAGGTTTTTTGTATTTTTATAATAATTTCCCTTTTTTTCGCTAATCTATACAGAACCTATTCATTCCGAACACAGTATAGAGATTCTAGCAATAAAAGCAGTTTCTCTTAACAAAATCGGAGCGCGTACCAGCGACTCGGACCAAATGAGATTAGCCTGTAGCCTCGCCCCCTGGGGTGGGGGGGGGGGGGGGGGGGCAGTTTTATTGGACATGAAATTAAATCAGGCCGTGGTGAAAGCCACCGCGGAATATTCTTTGCTAACGAAGCGGGTAATGTGCAACAATTGTGGAGGACGTCATAGTTTAAAAACTTTTCTTTTGGTGTTTATATAGTAGAATGGAAACAACGCAACTGCACAACAATGACATTTTTAAAAGCTTTTATTTAACTTGCAATGTTTGTACGTATGTATATATGTATGTATGTTTGTTTAAATCAAATCTTGAAAGCTGAATTAGAACCACTTCCTCTTATTCTACGTAGTTGATTTGTTACATATTGGTTCAGTTCCGATGTCAATGCATTTTAATGGTGATGAATTGACATTCAGGATTAGCTGCAGATAAAGGAACTCTTCAACGATTATCACAAACGCGGAATTTTGTGTCTGCATTTTATTATAATAGCCGGTTTTATGAAGGGCAACCTTCCTATAACACTGAAGCGCAGACTCATTGACATGTGCATCCTACCCTT
The DNA here is from genome assembly GCA_946251855.1 of Alsophila aescularia. NCBI lineage: Eukaryota > Metazoa > Arthropoda > Insecta > Lepidoptera > Geometridae > Alsophila > Alsophila aescularia. The sequence goes on from OX276377.1 coordinate 42,123,491, forward strand.
CTTAACCTACAGTGCTCAGACTTGGTCGCTGGCCGAGTCTCAAAAGTTCAAGCTTGGGGTTTGCCAAAGAGCGATGGAACGCAGCGTCTTAGGGTCACGAGGACTGACCGAGTTCGTAACACCACGTTGCGTTCTATCACTGGTATCGTCATCTTGTATCAGTCGTTAAGCCATGTCAGAGGCCCTCGGGCGGCTTGACAAACTCTGACATCAGAGATCAGAGGCCAGCACTACCTCATACGACAAATAAACAACAACTTGTACCGTGGATGTGGTTCATAAGGCTGCCAGATTGAAGTGAGATTGGGCGGGTCAGGTGACGCGAATGCGTTCTGACCGATGGGCCAAGATCATAACGCAGTGGGTGCCACAAGATGGGCGGCGACGAGGGAAGCCGAGAAAGCGCTGGCGCGAAGATTTGGATGCATACTAGGACTGTTTGTTGGATCTGGCAGGTGATCAAAATACATGTAAGAAAATGGGGGAATCATTTTTCCAGCAGTGAGACAGTACAGGTAAAGAAAAAAAAAGGTTTTAACTTTTATCGTGAAATGGCCTGCAGATCTGGCTACCATGGTGTCCGGACTTTTCGAAGCAACCCTATGCGAAAAAATGTAGAAGGCGCTTCGGGAGGTCGAGACATGGTGTGAACGCCACAATCTATCTGTAAACCCACAAAAAACTGAGATAGTCTTATTCACTCGGAAGATGAAGTCAGCTATTTTACGATTTCCTACACTGTTTGGAACAAAACTTTCAACTTAGCAAGAAAGTAAAATATCGAGGCATATTCAACACAGTACAAAGTGTTGTTAACAAGCATGGTAGTAGTAGTGTAGGTAGTTTTGCAAATTGCTATGAAACTATCTCTCAAAATACTTCTTTAGGTTACGAAAACTTTTAAATAACAAGCAAGCTTTTATTTATCTTTGTTAAAAGCATCCAAATGCAAATGGTGACGTACTTTGGTGGCTATGAATATCTAGGTATTATGTAAAGTCTTGAATTACTCACTTTGGTGATCTCTGTTAATAATAACTAAGTCCATGAATTTATTGTGCTGTACGTACAGGTTCTTGCCATCGTAAATATTGTCTTTATGAGTTGGAAACTTAAACCATTATTTTCAACACCTGTAAATAATTTAGAGTATTACTTTTTCCTCTTCTTTTTGATAAAGATTACTTAGGGGTTTATTGCATAGTAGTTGTTAATAATCAACAGTTGAGTGGACTTTTCCACATGAAGTAACATTTTATAATCGAAGACAACGCTGTGAATCATGATAATCAAGTCGACTAACCATAAAAAGGATCACTTTTGAGGTGTAATTTATATTCAAGAGCTTATATTTGCATTAATACGCTAGCATGTTTGTGAACATGTTTATTTATATATATTTTAAAGTACGTATGTATTTTACTACTGTTTTGTCTGTGCGACAAAACAGTTTATGACTTACTCTGACTAGGTAAATATAACAAACAATACATAAAATAAATAATAGTATAAAAAAACTAAAAAACACGCTTTATATAGAAAACCAAACTAAAAAATAGAAAATAAATTTTAATAGTGTAAATAAGTACATGATCATCGGTGAGGTGCATGGGTCAATAGTTATAAATATTTCATTGACATATATGAGAAGAAGGATTATCATTTCGATAAAATCTTATAAAGCACCCCACGCTTTTTTGTTAAATAAATCATTTTTTTCTTATTTACACTATTAACATTATTTTCTATTTTTTAGTTTGGTTTTCTATATAAATCGTGTTTTTTTAGTTTTTTTTTTAAACTATTATTAAATTCTACTTTTTAGTTTGGTTTATTTATAAGATCATTTTTTTCCCGAATTATTACATTGTCATCGGTCATTGACAGGTGTGCAAAATTTGAATGAAATCTGACCGTTTAAAGTGGGTCAAAATAGCGTCCAAAGGAGTCGGTTACAAACATACAAGTGAAGCTAATATAAAGCGTATAAAAAACACATTAAGCATGTACTTTTTAAGTTGAGACCGAGTCTTTTTTTTGTAAATTATTCAAGTCATGTAGCATCATTTTACTCAGTAAAATAGTTACAGATCAGATTTCATGTGAAAAATACAACACATGAAAACGAAATGTCCTATTCAAACTCAAAGTATAGTAGTAGTTAACTAAAATTACCCAATTTATTGATTTGGTCTACCTATAACAATTTCATAAACTTTCTGTTTGTAAAAGAACTGTATTATGTACTACTAACAATAAATAAATACTATATTTTTTTAAATTATGTGGTATGACTATTTGAATTGTCAAGATTGGCCAAACGGGTTAAATTGAGTTCGAAAATTTGTAAACAGCATTATCAAAAACAAAAAATTACTAGTCTGTCAGAGCTTTCTTCTTCTGTAATAGTTAAATTGACTGTGATCTAACCCTTCCTTTGCTTCGATTTAGTCGGGTAAAAAATTTAAATTTAAGATATAAAGATAAATAAAGTGAATAATAATAATAATAACACCAAAGCGTTCAGACTTGATGGAGTTCCTAAAAATCACAGAAATTTTCAGCAATGCCATCTACATGGAGTTCGGTGTTGACAAATGTGCGGTCATGCATATGCAGCGGGAGAAAGTTGTAAATTCTATGAATATGCAGCTTTCTGAGACAATTACCCGCAGATCTCTCTCTGAGACCGAGATCTACAAATACCTTGGTAAGTCAGAATCATTGGGTATCATAGACAGGGACATTAAGCAGTCGGTGAAGGAGCGCTTCTTCTGTCGCCTGACCAAAGTACTTAATAGTCTTTTGTCAGGTGGCAATAAGGCATGCGCTTTCAACGGTTGGATAATGCCCTTGCTCAAAATCAGACCCTTGGCATGCTAAGGTGGACTCAAACTGAGCTTAACGCCTTGGATAGTAGTGTCCGTCTACTGCTTACGTCACATCACATGTTACACCCGCGCTCGTCTGTTATGAGACTGTACATTCCGAGGAAGTGGCTTTTACAGCGTGTTGCGTGGCTCGTGTCAAGTTTCCGGACGCTGACCAAGCATCGGGAACCGCTGGATTTGTCACTGCATGGCAAGTGCGGATCGAGCGGCGTATCAATACGTCTAGGACTCTCATTGCAAAACTGGTCTGCTTCAGCCGGGGCAACAACCGTCCCCGTGTCATGCGTTTTATGAACCAAGCCTTGCTAGGACCGGTATCAGGCCTCAACATTATATACGAGTATGGCTTGTGTTACGGAACGCATTGACTTCCTGAAGCATAAAGTCTATGCATGGGCAAACCGTATTCGTCGCTACAGAGAGCGTGTGGAATTGTGGATTTAAATTACCAGAATCCCCTTTTTCAAAGTGATCAAAGGAAGATGTACCGAAACTAGGAGGGGACTGACCAACGTGTGGGTGAAGGACAGCTAACGGATGCTACTGCTATGATTAACTTCTGGCGTGGTATTAGGTCGGTGCCCGTCGAATATACGGAGGGTGACTGGATGAGTGTTGTCGAACATGCATGTGATGTCGTGTTGTTTTTTGTATTATAGAATATATTTGGTTATGTGTCCGTCGGGTGGCAGCCGAGCGAACCAGGGGTGGCAGAATCACGTCGAGACTCGCCGTCCGCAGCGTCGCAGCAGATGGTGGAAGTTCGGTTTGCCACCGACGGACGACACAATTTACTGTTGGGAAGAGTTGCCTGGATGATGTGTCAGTTGGAGAGCGATTTGGGCCTTATGACCAGACCGTATCGCTTTTTGGGCCTCAGAGGCCCACCTCAGATGGAAAGAGACCTACTAGCGCCTACAGCCAAGGAGAGTGAGGAAAATACCGTTTTTTTATGATATTTATATCATTTAAAAAAACTAGTATTTTGAGGAGCACTAACAGTTTAATGAATATTTCTACAATAATGTTTTCATCTAAAAGACTTAAATACTAGCATGAGGATGCGTTGGTTTAGTCTACTTGTCAATAAAAAAGAGGGGGCACGAAAAGGGGGCTTAGGGTAACGCGCGAGATTCGAAGAACGTCTGGTTTTCGCGCACTGGGAAGAATTGTTTTTAGGTACCTTTACACCGGCCGGCATAAGTCACTGGACGGGGACGATTCGGGTTGGTAAGAGCAGCGCGAGCGTTCGCCCACGTGCTGGAGGTCTTCGTGGCCGGGAGCGCCCTGCTCCTTCTGATCGCACCGCTTCCTGGTCTTCCAGCTTCTCGCCAGCTCCAGCTCCCTTTAGCGGCAGTCTCTTGTCACCAAAATAAAAGGGAAACTATGGGGTATGTGTCTATCATCCCGTAGATGTTATTTGTGCGATTCGTACGGCCGTGAACTAGAAAAGTCCTGGGCAAGACGAATTGCACAACTTCTGGATAAAATGGATTCGATGCTCACATCCATATTTGGCAATACAATTTCAGGAAGCTCTTGATCTTGGTTCCCTTCCCAGTTTCATGACAACTGGGTTATTTTTCTTGCTCCACAAGACCAGTAGTACCACGGAAGCTAGAAAATATAGATCCATTAAATTCTTGCCTACTATTTTCAAGCTCCTTAAATCCATTCTGAGTGCAAAAATGTATTTGCATATTATTGCGAACAAAATTTTGGCTCCCGCTCTGAATGGATGTAGGGTTGGATGGATGTAGGGTTGGGTCATGTGATACTAAAAAGCTCTTGCTCATGGACATGACTATTTACCAAGAAGTCTGGTGGAACAGAGGGGTCCTATCTACTGCTTGGATTGACTATAAGAAGGCCTATGATCTTAGAGTTGTATAAAATAGATGCAACTCTGAGATATTTCTTAGGTACATACATGTATGAGGCAGTGAACAGTTTTTCATCAACCAGGTGGTGGGGACAGCCTTTCTGGTCAGCAGGATTTTCTATGTTATATATAAATAATCAATTGTGAAACACTCATATTGACTTTGTTGTTTGGTCAGCATATTTACGTTCACATTTTAAGTTTGAACAGCGCAGGAATGGTACACCCTTCCTGTATCTTTGTTTTCCCATAACTTTAATCTGAAAGTCTTCAAGTCGAGAGTGAATAGATAGGTATCTTCTAGGCAAGTATCCACCACCATGCATGTACCAAAATAAAACGTGTCGGCACTTATTTTATTAATAATAATTTGTGTACCTGCCTAATTATTCTAATAAGGCCACAGGGCATCCTATACTACGTTTGCCTAAACATGGTCTCCACTTGAGAACTCGTCTACCCAAAGGTGACGGTATTGGTTCTTTGGAAATATGGCTGCCACTTCAGCTTGCTTATCCTTTGAGCTATGTCGGTTACCTTCGTTCTCCGTCAGATACGAGTATCTTCATTACGAATCTTGTCCTTTAGATAAATTTCAAGCATAGCTCTCTCCATAGCTCACTGAGCGACCTAAAATTTGAAGACTAGTTTGACCGTGAGTGTCCACGTTTCAGCTCCGTAGGTCATGACTGGTAGTTCGCTCTGATTAGATTGACTGACTGATTTTGTCTTCGGCACTGTGGTATGGATGACGAGAAGACCTGACTTAGCTTGCCGAATGCTGCCCAACCCAGCTGATTTCTTCTAATGGCTTCCTTCTCATAGTTGTTCTTACCCAATTACAAAACTTGCCCAAGGTAAATATATTAATGGCACACCATTAACTGCAATCGGTTCCGGGTCAATAAGATCGTTGAACATGATCTTGGTCTTAACTATGTTCATTTCGAGAACGCATCGGTCTCGAAATGAACATAGTCGAGAAGCATCATCTACGTTGGTCAGCATACTTTGTAAGTCTTGCAGTGACGCCACCATTAGGACGATATCATCGACAAACAGAAAGTGTGAGATATTCACGCCATCGATATTAATGCCCATTTTGTTCCAATCCAGCGTCTTAAATATATCTTCCAGGGCAATAGTGAACAATTTTGGGGATATAACATCCCCCTGTCTAGATCCCCTGCGCAGTCGAATATGTTTAGACTGCTGATTTTGTACTTCATAGTCGTGGTGTCATACGAAAACCTCAGCACTTCGATGGATCGCCAGTCCACTTGACAATGCTGCAAAGACTCCAGAACCACCCAGGTTTCAACGGAGTCAAAGGTCTTCTCATAGTCTACAAAAGCAAGACACAGGGCCTGGTTATACTTTTAAGACTTCTGTATTACCTACCTCACTGTGTGTATGTGGGTCTATGGAGCTAAATCCTACACGAAACTCAGCTTAATTAGGAGGCTGGAATTCGTGAAGTCTTCTTGCGAGACGATTTGAGATGACCTTCGAAAACAACTTATAGACGTGGTTCAAGAGTGAAAAAGGGCGGTAGTTCTTTAAAAGGTGTTATTCCCTTTTTAAAGAAGAGCTGCTAAACTCCTGCTCCAAGACTCTGGAGTTCTCACACTGTTAAAAACGGTGCTAAATAACTCTTGAAGCTCTCGAACTATGGGTTTTCCCCCTGCTTTCAAGAGTTTCAAAGTTATACCATCCTCACCGGGGGCCTCCGTTCTTAAGATGTTTGAGCGCCATCTCAATCACGTCTAGGCTGACGTCAGATAGTTCGTCAGTGTAGTGGCGGGTCAGTATTGCGAAGGAATCTTCTGTGCTGGGTTCGGTTCTTGAAGCATGCTAGTCGTACAATCGGCCATAGAAGTCTTCGATCTCAAAAAGGATCTCCAGCTTAGAGACAATGATTGTGCCATTATTCTTCTTGAGTTTAGTCAGATGGGATCTACTCAATTGCTGGGCGAAGACTTTTAACCCCCGATTTTGCTTAATTGCCTTTTCTATCCGGCGAGTATTTGAGCATCGGAGGTCATGACACACCAGATTACTGTTTTTTAAACGACAACCCAAAAAAAAAAGTGTTATGTTTTTAGCATTCATGTATGTTTGTATGTGAGTTTCTATATTCCACCATAACTTTGAAATGCCTGAACAGATTTAAACGTATGAGGTATCGTTAGAGTTGGAATAGAAGAAAAAAAAACAATATGGCGGCAGTATGACTCCATATTCAATAGCAAAAAAAAACTTGGACTTTTACAATATGGGTATCAAATTGAAGGCTTTAATAAGCACATTCAAATAGTGTATAATTTATTGGAATTAGTTCATTTTTGGCAGGGCAGGCGTGTATTTTCAGCTTTTAAGCTAGTTTATTGAAATCCCTTTTTTTTCTGAGGGTGTGGCTTGCTGTTGTTCCCGTCGTTTGTCCATAATCCGAAGAGCCTCATCCGAGATTTAAGACTTCGTGCCTGTATGCTGCAGATGACAAAAACTTGTGCCTTCCTCCTCAAGTATTCCCTCAACTTTTTGCAAGTTCCTCATCCACGTCATTTGTGGTTATCAAGGCGGCAAATCAATTTTCCAACTTGAGTTGGAACTGGTCCGTGGTCAACTCCGTTGGCTTGGAGTAGGTTATGTCGGAGCGTAGACTTCACCAGATGGCATATTTTAAGCTTGTGGTCGATATTCAAGGAGGCTCGGACAAGTTTGTGATCTCTACTGGTATTGAATCTGCTAATCACTGAGACATCCCTAAATATGTGCTTATTGTCCGTAATTATCAAGTCAGTCTGATTTTTAGTCACACTATCTAGGCTTTGTCAGAATGAATTCATCAAAAAGAAGCTCTCTTTTTCTAAAAAGTTATCTAGTATTTGGCCCCTGTGATTCCTATCTCCATAGCCGTGTGGACCCATTTTAGATTTACTGTAAGCCTGCTATTCCAGTTTGGCGTTAACATCTTCTATAAAGACGTTGTAGTAGGCCATTGTGGTGTTATATACGGCTGAAGATATGTCATCAAACATATCTTCTACCTCATTGTCCGAGTGTGTCGAGGTCGGTATATAAACCTGTACGACCTTAAGGCTATACCTTTCAGTACACCACCCTGGTCGACATATTTGATATTTCTGCAACATTATCAGTGAGCACTTTGTTGACGAGGAACCCCACGCCATCCTGAGACTGCTCTCAGAAGTAGAATAGGTTGCCCGATTCTAGGGTTACTGTGTCCTCTCCCTCTCTTCGGACTTCACTTAGGCCTAGAATTTTCCACCTGATCTTTGGTATTACCGACACGAGTTGCGCCATGTGATCATCAAGCCTAATCGTTCGTCCATTGTACGTAGCCAGTATCAGTTGGTTTTTTTTTGGGATGGCCTACGGTGGCCCGGGGATTCTTCGCACCCCCTGCCCTGCCATTTTTGTGACCACCACCTTGGTCAAGACTAGCATGGCGACCGGGAACTGGGGGCCATTTTATAGTTATGTCTTGCATATGAGGTTTTTGGCCATAGTCGCCATGCTGGGCATTCGGATTGGCGACCGCAGGGCGTAGCTTCTCGCACCAATGACGTTGCCGTCCGTCACTGGCCTGTAAAATTTGACTATGCCGTTGTATGGATGGTTATACTGCCATCAGTTGGTCGTCAGAGCCTCGTTCGTTTTACAGCAGGATACACCACGGGAAGGTGAAGTTTGCTTGGGGGTTTTAGGTTATAATTCACTCCTATACATCCCTTCTAAAATGTTCGTACACATTTAAACATACACACAAATACACACGCACACACAAACTCACACATATCACATTTTATTTACCACGTTTTGACTGTCTATATATTGTATTATGTCTACAAAAGCTATACGGAAAAGCTAAAATATATATCTATATCTATACTTACAATAAAACTGCAACGGGTCCAATTCTGTACATTAAAGATATTTTGAAATTTTCTTTTGGAGGGTACTCTATATTCGATACTGAAGCCAAAACTGTTTTTTTTTTTTCATTTTTGTCTATCTGTCTGTCTGTCTGTTTGTCTGTCTGTCTGTCTGTATCTTGGCTAGGCATCACGCCGAAACTACTGAATGAATTTAAATGAAACTTGGTATGATTTGAGTTCAAACTACGAGGTAGGACATAGGAAACTTTTCATCCCGAAAAATTAAAGGGTTTCCGCAAGATAAGGGTTGAAAGTTATTAAAAAGAACACGTATCACGCTGAAACTACGTTTTTTTTATACATATTGACACAGTCATATATATTTACATATAATAAAGCAAAAGGTACGAAAAAGGCTGTAAAAAAGATAAATAAAAAAATGCTCTTCGGTACTTAAAAAAGCTATTGAATAAGAATATATCATTTTTTTGAATCGTGTCTTTCTGTCTGTTTGTCTGTATGTTTGTTTGTTCACGTATCACGTAATAAATACCGGACCGATTGCGACGCGGTTTTCATTGTTAGATAGCTTATGGTTAGATTTAAAAACTGGTGTAATTGGTATCTCAATCTAGTGAGTTAAAAGCCGAGCAATTGATAAAAGTATTTTTGACGGCTGAAGAAATTTTGATCAAATTTTGGTATATTGGTCTTGGAATAGCACATTATGGTACTTTGAACCTAAAGTAAAGACCACGCGGGCAAAGCCGCGGTACTTATATTAAACCTGTAACAGGTCCAATTCTGTATATTGAAGATATTTAGTAAATTTTTTTGGAGGTGGTTCTTTATTCCTTGCTGATGCTAAAACTGTTTTTTTTTTCATTTTGTCTGTCTGTTTGTCTGTCTGATAGTCTGTCTGTCTGTCTGTCTGTCTGAAAGTCTGCCTGTCTGTCAGAAAGTCTGTCAGTCTGTTTGTCTGTATCTTGGCTAGGCATCATGCCGAAACAACTGAATGAATTTAAATTAAATTATGTACCTTAGATGTACATCGTTACATTATATGCCAAACATAAGACAATTATAATGAGATAACGTTTTTTCATAAACACCTGCTGTTTAAAATTTAGGTTTCGAAGCCTTTGATGCCTTGCATAAATTACCTACGTGTTACCCGCCCGCCCAGGCACAGTACACACCATGTTGTCCATATGGACTGTATGCGGATACGCGTAGTAGAGTATCGAGGCATTGTTTTCGAGTTTGATGCCGACCTCCAGTCAGAGACCGAGGTTTGCCACTGGCGACTACAAAAAAGGAGGATTATGATTTTAGCAGAGTATATAAGTATAGTGAATATATGTTCGTCAGTTAATTTTCACGGAGGTGGTCATCAAAGCCTGCGATGAAGCCCCTTTTTATTTGGTTTGTTTATATCTTATCTCTAAAACTTCTGAAAAGTTTTTTTTATAATTTTAAATTGTAGAGCCCCGATTAACTCTTCACCTCCGAAGGAAGGTGGATATTAAAGAGCTGCTCTCTGTCATCCTAAAATTGAGCTCATTTTCCCATCCAATCTAATGTTTTTTGTTTCTTGCATTTTGTTGATTAAAAAAGTTGTTGCGTTAATCAATGCAACAGTTTTTTCTAATTGTTCATTTTGAATTATGAAAAAAATGTCAGTAACGCCGCTCGCCTGATGTAAAGCGAGCGGCGCCGCTCGCATCATGCCTGCCCGTTACAGTAAACTTTCTTGTGGTTCTAGTAGCTGCAAATAACTGCACTCATTTTTATTCGTAAATATTGTCAGTAATATTGTCCAGTGTATGGGGTAATGATGAATATTACTGTAAATTTTGGTTGTCCAATAATTTCGCACGTGTGCGGCTAGCTATAGGATAGATACTTTTTATTACGATAAACTGTTGTCTGCGCGAACAAAGTCACTGGCAAAATGTGAATAGTGAATATATATATATATATATATATATATATATATATATATATATATATATACTGTGTATTAGACCTGATGCCAAAATCAATAATCTGAATCCAAATATCAGATAAGTATCTACGACGCAATCTAATAATTTTGGCGAAAATATCCAAATGGATGCTACATGATATTTAATATTATGGGATTATTGAGAGGTGTGCTACTGATATGTTTTAAATATTAGGTATTCTTCTTATCTCGCGAGTATCTTAACTTGGTAAAAATAGTCTTTGCTATTACATTGAGTGCTATCAGCTTAGATAAATTAACAATAAATTATTACGCTATCTATGTGAAATTTTATATTATATATACTAGCTGTGCCCGCGGCTTCGCACACGTGTTCATTTTTTTAAAGTTAAAAGTACTCAATGTACTATTCTAGTACATAAAATACCAATATACCAACATTTAATCAAAATTCCTTCTGCCTTCAAAAAGTTTTTATCGATTGCTCGGCTCCTAAATATTATTTTGAGATGCCAACTACACCAGTTTTTATGTCAAACCCTAAGCTATACAACAGTATCCGCATCACAATATATGCAGTAGTTTTTACGTGATGCGCAAACAAACAGACGCAGATAAACAGAAAAACAGACACAATTTAAAAAAATGTTATGATATGACACGCTAAAAATAAATTAAATTTATAAATGTGATGTCATTTTAATAACATTACAATAGATAACTGTGCAATATTAATAAAAATTTACATATCTTTAAAAATCCGATTTCCGTTTTTTTTTGTTTTGTCCAGATTACAGGGCAACTTTTGGTCCCACAAAGTTTCACTTGTGCTCATAATAAAGTTAAATAACTGTTCTTTAATTTTTTAATTTATTAATTAATTATGATAATACGATAATATACATTATCGTATTATCATTAGAATCGAAGGTGTGTACCAAATTTTAGATCAATCGGTCAACATGCAGTTAAATTCTTAGAAATAGCCCAAAAAAAATAACAACAACAAACAGTGCTAAATAAACCGTTTAAAAGGAATATTCGTGGTTATTATACTATAAAAACATGCTTACAATTTACCACTTATAACCGCAAATAAAGCAATCAAACATTAAAGCATGAAAGTTTCACAAACTTCGCATGTCGTACACATAACTGTCAAACTCACTGACAAACAGCATATTTTAAACTACCCAAAAGCACATCACTCCTCATTAAATGGCTAAGTTGTTCAATAAGCATCCACAAACGTCCGCATCAAGTAAATTATTATCGAAATATATGTAAATTGTAGTTAAGCAGTGTCAACACTCAAACATTGCAAACAAGTTCAGAAGTGCTCAGCCGCCTAGCCGTGGTGGCTCGCCGCGATGCCCCCTCCCGGCACCCCTCCCCGATGCCCCCTGACTGGTGCCCCACAGAAAACTGCAAGAGTTTAATTAAGACGGACGGGGATGGAATAAATTATGGCCACAGCTTTATGTCTTGGTCTACCGATTTGCATTTGCAGTGTCATCATCATCGTTGCGAGCGGTCTAAGTGTCACCCTTTCATAATCTTTCAGATTGTACTGCGCAGTTTGTAATGTATTTTTGTCATAAAATTAAAACATAGTATTGTAATCTATGTTTTACAAGTTATTTTGATTGGCGATCACATACATGAAACTTTTGGTTAAACCACAGTTAACTGGAAACGGTCATATTTTTGAGTTAACTGATGTTTAATGTTTCAAATATCTTAGAGAACTTCACCCTTCATTAATATCAGCCCGTATCAGTTGACTGCTGGACAAAGGCCTCTCCCACAGCACGCCACTGAACCCTATATTCGGTGCTGACTTTTCAACTGCCATCAGCCATCTTGCGTATATTGTCGCTCCACCTAGCCGGAGGGCGCCCTAGATTACGTTTGCCAAGTCACGGTCTCCACTCAAGAACACGTCTACCTTCCCCAACGGTTATCAGTCCTTCGGAAAATATGACCAGCCCACTGCCACTGCAGCTTGCTAATCCTATGGGCTATGTCATGACTTTGGTTATCTGTCAAATCACCTCATGCCAATTTGTGGCAACACACAGCATTAATATCGTTTGAAATATAGTTTTGTTTGCAATTTTGTTCTTTGTCAGCCTGTATAATGTTGTGTGTTATCTATTTCGAAATCAAAATTCTCTAAAGGAAGCTGAGTGTAAAATCAAGTTACTAACTTCCGAGCTACAAAAGGCACAGGCATAAAATTAATAAAAGAACAAGATGATTGTTCTGACGACTACTACATAATACTAGCCTGCTAACAACTTGTACTACACAATACAAGCCTAAAATTGCGTTTGGCAAAGCAAGATGATGAACTAAACGAGGCATTGTGTATTAAAAACGAAATGAAAAAAATACTAGCACAGAAAATCTTTGACATATGTGAACACGAAAAAGCGCTTAAAATAATAAGCATGCATGAGACAAATGCTGTACTATTTGAGCATTTGCAAAAAACCACACAACTAGAAAATGATCGAGTAGTGGCCCAACTAAATGAAGAAGTTGAATGCTTTAAAAGCCAGATTTTAACATTACAAAGTGAAATTATGAATTTGATGACAGAAAGAAAGAATAAAGAACAAAAATAGATAAAAATAAATCAAATAACACTGTATCTAATAGACTGGTCAAGATAAACAAAAAGCTTAAAGCAGAGACAAAGACTAAAAATAATGTGGATACACAAATAAGAATCACTAAAAAATGTTCACAGGAAAAGAAAATAATAAAAGTACTTCATAATAAGCAACCAGCTAAAGAAACAAAAATATTATGCACTGAGCCAGGAATAGAAAATAATCCAACATATTCAAATAAAGTAAAGGAAAAGGTCATCAAAAATGGAATTAAACATGGTGATCAGCAAGAACGTGAACGTGACAAGAGCAATAGAACGAGACTTGAACAGAAGAGAATGCTTATTTTATGTGATAGTTATGGGAAAGGACTAGCGAGCTACATACAACACAATACCCCAAACTATGGCTCAATTGTATCTATATGTAAACCCGGAGCTAAGCTTGAACAAGTAATATCTGGAGTAGAAGGCTTGACCACAAATATGACTGAAGGAGATGACATCATTATTATTTCATCCAACCCAGTTGACTATCGTCTGGGCATCATTAGAAATCTAAAAGACTTTTGTCTTTCGAAAAAGTTTATGCTACAATTGACTACACTACCATATTCTTATAATATGTCAGGCCCACAAACTAATGTATATAATGATAGGCTATATAAAATTAATAAAAAAATAGTCGACTTTGCAATCCGAATCTCGGGTATGTCAATTATTGATATAAACTGGTATGATGGCAGATGTTTAACACCAGCAAATAAATTAACCTATAATTGTATAAAGTATTTGCATTCGCAAATTATTCACAATTCGATTTTTTAATTTACACATCTGTACAACAATTTAATATTATTATCTTGCGATGTACCCAATCACTCCACAAGTAAAGGTAGAGGTACAGTGTCTCCTGTAGAGTCCAATAATATTTTTTTAGACAAGGTCCTAACTCAAAAGATGATCTCATAAGTTCTTCGGATTTTATAGTAATGCATCAAAATTGTAGAAGTGCAAAGAATAAAATTTTAATACTACAAGGAATTACTGTCGCTTACAAGCCAGATATTCTAATTTTAGTTGAAACATGGCTCACACTCAATGATGTTGACTGCATTATATTGCAAGGTTACAATCACGCCAATAGATTCATTAGACAAACGCGTATACACGAAGGAGTATCAATTTTTACAAACAATAAACTTAAAACTAAAAAATGTTAAGATGTAGATAACCTAAAAATTGAATACCAATGTGAATTGGTAGCAATAGCCTTTATAAAAGCCTTTACTGTTATCGGTATTTATAGAACCGGTAAGGGTAATTTTCAAGTATTAACTGACACTATGTCTAAATTATTCGAGTTATTAACTAACAAATCGTAAGGAAAGGTTATCATAGTAGGAGATTGGAATGTTGACTTTTTAGTAAACTCAAATAATAAAATATTCTTACAGGATCTCATGCAACCTAATGGGTTTAAAAACATTGTAAATTTTCCGACAAGAATAGATGGTGAAATTGAAACTTCCGTTGATTGTGTAGTGACAAATATTGATGAAAGTACTATAAGTGTAAATGGAATTGCTGCGGGTGTGTCTGATCATGACGCCCAATTGGCTAAGATTAAATGCGAAAAAGTGAATCACTCTAATAATATATTAGTTGAGAAGCGTTCGTTTAGTACAGAAAAAATCTCAGATTTTTCCAATGCAATGCTCTCATATGATTGGGATAATATTTTTGACAAATACGATGAGCATACGTTTGACAAGTTCATGAGTAAGTTTAATTGGAACATGAACTTATTTTTCCCATTAACTACAATTAAACTTAAGCCACAAACAAAAATCCCATGAATATGTGATGAATTGAATAGGATACAGAAAGACTTACATGACATATATGAATTTCAGAGGCAGTGTCCTCAAATTTCGGAACTAGATATAATAGATAAGAAAATAAAGCAAAGAAACGAGTGCATGATTAAGAAAAAGAGAGAATATGTGGAACAACGTATAAGAACTTCAAAAAACCCAAAGAAAGAGGTTTGGAAAGTAATCAAAAAAGACACCAATAAAGCTATCAAGGAATGGAATTGGGATTTAATTAACAATGAATCTAATTTACAAATACCTGATAATATATACCGAAATATATTAATGACTATTTATATCAATAGGAAAGGAGATAAATCTAAATAATTCCCCTAGTAGACAAAATGCTATTTCTTTTTTACAGCAAGCTGTAACAGAAATACCTGACTATGAATTTCAAGTAATTTATCCTAATAAACTAATGAAGCTGGCAAAAAATAAAATTAATAATTCAGATACTAAAGACTTATATGATATATCAGGAACTTTAATTTACCAAATTATGCAAACATTATCCGACCATTTAACTTATCTCATAAACAATATTTTAAAATCTGATTATTACCCTAATACCGTGAAGGTATGTCGCATGTATTTATAAGCGAAAAGGTGAGACAACAAATGTTCAGAACTACATACCTATAACTATTGTTCCCACTATTTTTAAACTAATAGAAAGTATAATGTCCAAATCAATAATGACGCATCTAAACAAACATCATGCATTATCTGACTGTCAGTATGCCTAAAGGATAGGTCAGTCAACTACATCTGCAACACAGGTTGTTGTAGACAAAGTAGTTACATGCTTAGAAAAGAAACAAAAAGTAGCTGGCATTTTTATTGACTTACCAAAAGCGTTCGACTCTGTTGACCATCAACTGCTAGTCGATAAGCTTCGTGTATATGGCATAAGAGGAAAAGTGAACAACTATTAAAATCTTTTTTAAAAGATCGGCAACAATCGGTAGAAGTAAGGAATAGTGAGAAAATATTAAGATCAGACCCGCAGACACTGAACGTTGGAGTACCACAAGGGTCCTCTTTGGGAAACACAATGTTTCTTATATTTTTAAATGATATAGCCCATCTAAAGTTAAAAGGAGATCTCATTCAGTACGCAGATGATACTACAGTTATTGTTTCCGGTGATACTGTTAATAATTTGCATGATAATATTAAAGACAATATGGTAATTCTTAGCATATGGTTCACAATGAATGGCCTTAAATTAAATGCGAACAAAACTGGTATCGTGGTTTTTAATGCAGTCTCCCCAATTCAACAAGTTGTATCAATACCTACACTTATTGGATATGTTATAAAAAGCTCCGACTTAGTGAAACTACTTGGTTTTGAATTAGACCCGGCATTGACCTGGAAAGCAAATGTACACTCCACATGAAATAAAATGGCAAAGCAATTTATGCCCTGAAACAATTAAGATCAATGGCTTCAGAATGTTATCTCAAAGAAGTCTATTATGCATATGTTCATTCAATTATGTCATATGGAATTATTCTGTGGGGCAATTCTACGGACAATGAACGAATATTAAAGATGCAAAAACGCGCTATCAGAGTCCTAGTCAAAGCCAAGTTTAGAGAATCATGCAGAGGTCATTTTAAGAGTCTTGATATTCTTACATCGGTATCTTTTTATATTTTGGAGGTATTAAAATAAGTTCGCACAAATATACAAACATTTGAAATGCCTGATGAAAATACCAGTCGTAGTATTCGCAACAAAAACGTTTTAGTACCAGTCAAACATAGGCTTAATTTATCAAAGAAAACGCCTAAAGTAATTGGTACAAGTCTGTATAATAAACTACCGAACGCTATAAAATCTGGAAAAAGTTACAGAACGTTTTGCTTGAATGTAAAATGTCTGCTACTCTCTAAAACTATTTATAGTACCAAATAATATGTGATGAATGACTATCGTAATTTCAAAGTAAATAATGATTTGGAGTATGTCTTTGAATGAATTTTATTTCCAATGATGTACTAATTGACTTATACTATATTATTATTATTTTTCTATTACATTTTATTTTTGTTATTGACGAAGCCCCTTTACAGCTACTTTATTATTTTGAGAACCCTGAACGATACTGTTTTAATTTACTCTTGGTTAAGATTAAGCTTAAAAACTATACCATTACGAATTATTTTAAGAGACCTGGACACTGCACCTCTGCCAAAGTGCTACGCTGATTGTAATGATTCGTAGTTTTTTAATGATTTTGTTTGTATTTTGAGTTTGTAACATTAAGATTAAGATTAAATAATGATAAAAAATATTCAAATGAGTCCATAGATTTGTGCCATTGATTTTTATACACTGTATTAATGCAATGTTTGTACAATCTATGATAATAAAAATTTCTATTCTATTCTATACTTATAATAAAACTGTAACGGGTCCAATTCTGTACATTGAAGATATTTAGAATAGATTAGTCTATATTCGATACTGAAGCTATATCTGTATTTTTTTCATTTTTGTCTGTCTGTCTGTCTGCCTGTCTGTATCTTGGCTAGACATCACGCCAAAACTACTGGATGAATTTAAATTAAACTTGGTATGATTTAAGTTCATACTACGAGGTAGGATATAGGATACTTTTAATCCCGAAAAATTAAAGGGTTCTCGCAGGATAGGGGTAGAAACTTATTTAAAAGAACATGTACCACGCTGAAACTAATGGACGGGTTTTGATGCAACTTGGCACCTTCTTAAGTTATATGATGGGTTAAAATAGAGGACACGTTTTATCCCAAAAGAATTAAAGGTTTCTGCGGAATATGGGTCCAAAGTTATGTTAATATTGAAGTAATAAATAATATTTTTTGGATGGTGCTCTATATTCGATACTGAAGCCTAAACTGTTTTACTTTTAATTGTTGTTTATTTTTGTATGTCTGTCTATCTGTTTGTCCGTATTTTGACCACGCATCCCATCGAAACTACTGCATGAATTCAAATGAAACTTGGTATGATTTGAGTTCATATTACGAGGTAGGACATTGGATACTTTTCATCCCGAAAAATTAAAGGGTTCCCGCAGGATAGGGGTTGAAAGTTGTTAAAAAGAACACGTATCACGCTGAAACTACTGGACGGATTTTTTGATGCAAATTGTCACACTCATGTATCTATACTTATAATAAAGCAATAAGTACGAAAAACAAAGAAGATAAATAAAAAAATGCTTCGACGAAACGATGCTGCCACTGTCGGTTTTCAGCTTCGTCAACAGGCTTTGCCCAATAGACAGATCTCTTGCAAACACTTTGGAGCCCTTGTTCCGCTCTATTGCGTTCTTAATACAAGTAGTATTATAGGAACGCTAATCGTGTCGCATCGACTTGGAGATCTGTTTATTAAGCAAGCTGTAACTCGACATATCCACTGAAGACTGCAGCCTCATCTCGGCCCGTTCTGCCATAAGTTTGAGTGTATGCTCAGAGAGTTTGTATTTATTTATACGGCTTAAGAATTTATTTCTCAAAAGAATTTACAAATGCAGTCGCTTGCCACGCGCGCACGTGCATGTATGCGCTCAGTACTGCTCAATGTTAGCAATAGCGCCACCCGATGATCATGTATGTACATAAAGAAAATACAGGTTATATATGTCTAAATTTTATGCGCCATTAAGCGTAGTATATACGTAAAATTAGTCGTGGTATCAAAATACAATTTCCAACTATAAATAAAAAATAAAATATGGAATCAATCGGTACAAGTGGGTATTCTTAAAAAGAAAGAGCAAGTGAACACTATCGGCGCACGGCGTATTTATCTTAGATTATACAGCAGTTTTAATAATAGTTAGATGTACATCGTTACATTATATGCCAAACATAAGACTGATGCCAAAGATAATGAGATAACGTTTTTTCATAAACACCTGCTGTTTAAAATTTAGGTTTCGAAGCCTTTGATGCCTTGCATAAATTACCTACGTGTTACCCGCCCGCCCAGGCACGGTACACACCATGTTGTCCATATGGACTGTATGCGGATACGCGTAGTAGAGTATCGAGGCATTGTTTTCGAGTTTGATGCCGACCTCCAGTCAGAGACCGAGGTTTGCCACTGGCGACTACAAAAAAGGAGGATTATGATTTTAGCAGAGTATATAAGTATAGTGAATATATGTTCGTCAGTTAATTTTCACGGAGGTGGTCATCAAAGCCTGCGATGAAGCCCCTTTTTATTTGGTTTGTTTATATCTTATCTCTAAAACTTCTGATAAGTTTTTTTTATAATTTTAAATTGTAGAGCCCCGATTAACTCTTCACCTCCGAAGGAAGGTGGATATTAAAGATCTGCTCTCTGTCATCCTAAAATTGAGCTCATTTTCCCATCCAATCTAATGTTTTTTGTTTCTTGCATTTTGTTGATTAAAAAAGTTGTTGCGTTAATCAATGCAACAGTTTTTTCTAATTGTTCATTTTGAATTATGAAAAAAATGTCGAGTAACGCCGCTCGCCTGATGTAAAGCGAGCGGCGCCGCTCGCATCATGCCTGCCCGTAACAGTAAACTTTCTTGTGGTTCTAGTAGCTGCAAATAACTGCATTCATTTTTATTCGTAAATATTGTCAGTAATATTGTCCAGTGTATGGGGTAATGATGAATATTACTGTAAATTTTGGTTGTCCAATAATTTCGCACGTGTGCGGCTAGCTATAGGATAGATACTTTTTATTACGATAAACTGTTGTCTGCGCGAACAAAGTCACTGGCAAAATGTGAATAGTGAATATATATATATATATATATATATATATATATATATACTGTGTATTAGACCTGATGCCAAAATCAATAATCTGAATCCAAATATCAGATAAGTATCTACGACGCAATCTAATAATTTTGGCGAAAATATCCAAATGGATGCTACATGATATTTAATATTATGGGATTATTGAGAGGTGTGCTACTGATATGTTTTAAATATTAGGTATTCTTCTTATCTCGCGAGTATCTTAACTTGGTAAAAATAGTCTTTGCTATTACATTGAGTGCTATCAGCTTAGATAAATTAACAATAAATTATTACGCTATCTATGTGAAATTTTATATTATATATACTAGCTGTGCCCGCGGCTTCGCACACGTGTTCATTTTTTTAAAGTTAAAAGTACTCAATGTGCTATTCCAGTACATAAAATACCAATATACCAACATTTAATCAAAATTCCTTCGGCCTTCAAAAAGTTTTTATCGATTGCTCGGCTCCTAAATATTATTTTGAGATGCCAACTACACCAGTTTTTAAGTCAAACCCTAAGCTATACAACAGTATCCGCATCACAATATATGCAGTAGTTTTTACGTGATGCGCAAACAAACAGACGCAGATAAACAGAAAAACAGACACAATTTAAAAAAATGTTATATGTAGATATGACACGCTAAAAATAAATTAAATTTATAAATGTGATGTCATTTTAATAACATTACAATAGATAACTGTGCAATATTAATAAAAATTTACATATCTTTAAAAATCCGATTTCCGTTTTTTTTTGTTTTGTCCAGATTACAGGGCAACTTTTGGTCCCACAAAGTTTCACTTGTGCTTATAATAAAGTTAAATAACTGTTCTTTAACTGTTTTTCTGTTCTTATCTGGTTTTTTTTCGTGATTTTACTTCGTAGGATGAGTATTATAGCCAATATTTTGCTCGGAAATCGGCTAAAATTACAATTTCGAACTGGCCAATGGCCAATGCATTTCATTGGCCATTGGCCAATGTTTGAAGTATCTTGTATCTTGGGGTTTTCAAAAAATAACAGAGCTGTTATGGGGCTCAATTTATAAAAAAAATGTTTTTCTATAAATAAATAAATATCTTTTCCGTGGGAAGCATTTATTAGAAGTTAAAAGACAAAATCTGAAAAATTACCGAAAATTCCGATGTTTTTTGAGCACCACGAAGACACTACTGGTATAAAACCTAACAACATCCTAGAAAAAACAGGATGGTTCAGATTTTTGCGGAAAATCTGAACCACCCTAACCACCCTAACCTAACCTAACCACAGAATAAGCCTAACGCGATTTTTGTGTCTACATCATCATCATCAGCCTATACCAGTCCATTGCTGGATGTAGGCCTCTTCCAATGAACGCCACTGAGCCCAATTTTCGGCTCTTCTCATCCAGTCGCTGCCAGCTGTCTTTCGCAAGTCATCTCTCCACACGGCCGGCGAGCGTCCCAACCTACGCTGTGTTTGTATCTACGATGACCGTCAATCCTATATGATAAAGTGCGTTGGCCAGCTTAAGCTGAGCCGTACGTTCAAACGTTCTTGTATATTAAGAGTTCTTGTATTTCAAGTTATTTGGACATAATACTGAGGGTTGTGCTGTCTGTAATTTCTGAACTACAAACCCGATATGATAATATTTAAAGTAGGTACCTGCTTAATAACAAAAAATAATGAATGAAATCGGACTACGCGTTAGTGAATTACAACTAAATACACATTTTGACTTTCATCCCCTCTCCCAAAGGGACTATGCTATATATCTGAATAAAAAGTATCCAATATCCTACCTCATCGTATCCAGTTTAATTTTAATTCATTAAGTAGTTTCAGCATGATGTACTGTCAAGATACAGACAGACAAACAGACAAAAATGATAAATATACAGTTTTGGCTTCAGTATCGAATAAAGAGTACCCTCCAAAAAAATATTATTTATTACTTCAAACTTAACATATCCTTAGACTCCTAACCCGCAGGAACCCTTTAATTTTTCGGGATGAAAAGTATCTTGTCCTATCTCTTAGTTGTAACTCAAATCTTACCAAGTTTCATTTAATGTCATTCAGTAGTTTCGGCGTAATGCCTAGCAAAGATACAGATAGACAGACAGACAGACAGACAGACAGACAGACAGACAGACAGACAGACAGACAGACAGACAGACAGACAGACAGACAGACATACAGACAGACAGACATACAGTTAGATAGACAGACAAAAATGACAAAAAATACAGTTTTGGCTTCAGTATCAAATAAAGAGAATCATCAAAAAAAAATAAGAAACTTCAATGTACAGAAATGGACCCGTTTCAGTTTTAATACAAGTATAGATTTAAATCTGACATTACCATTAAAACGATGATAAGCATAGAAAGCGCTGGTGGGAATATCTGGGTGCTTGGGTGTGACTGGCCTCAGCAATGGAGAGAGACCAGGATCGGAATGATATGTGGGAGATCTTTGCCCAGCAGTGGTATTAATAAGCTAGTAAAATTGTATTTCATTGAAATGAAACATTCAATACGAAGTGCTACTACAAGGGGTAAATTAATCCCGCAGTTGAGATGGCGCACGTCTTGGCAAATTGATTGCGACTGGTTCGGTTATTGAATTGCGCCGAGATTGAATCTGTATCAAATCAGGCCGAATTATCGACAATTTGTGTTTACCTGTGGAATGGTGACATTTGTTTCATTTCTTTGATTCCAATTATTATTAAACGTCAGCCTCTTTTTAAGATATATACCAAGACATTCGAGACATCATCATGGTCAAATCATGATAGTTCAAAGGTGTGTGTATTTTAGTTTGTTCCATTATTAATTAAGATAAAATAATCCAAACATAACAAGCTCAATCTAAGGAAGCATATTAGACAAAAACGCCATCAAAAATTTAAAAAAGGGTCAAAGTCAACTTACAAGGTGACTAAGTGAATATAATAAACGCTTGCAAAGACAGAATAATGCAATATGTAGCCTACAGGATATAGCTTACATATTTATCGAAAATAATATAGAAGCCGCAGTAAAGCGGGCTCTAGTCTAGCAGTAGTATAGTTATTATATTTACGACTGTTATAAGTGCTTTTATTCAACATTTTGCGGGCCGCCACGGTTGGTATGGCGTGATGCCTCGTCACTGCTTGTGGATATATTTCCAGTAAATAACACGTTTTATGAATGCAGAATGATAAGGACCCAGGAAGTAGCAAGCACTGTTTCTTAATGTCTATGGTCTCTGATAAGTATAACAATAATAGTAACTGTCTACTGCAATTTAGGAGGTACTGAACTGGACACATCTGCAGCATATGAGACGTGTCGTGTAAAATAATCCTCTCATAATATAACGGCCAATGAGCCATTATATTATGAGCCATTGGCCATTGAGGATTAGCAGGCTGAAGTGGCAGTGGGCTGGTCACATTCGTCGAAGAACGGACAACCACTGGGGTAACCGGGTCCTTGAGTGGAGACCACGGCTTGGCAAACGTAGTGTGGGACGCCCACCGGCCAGTTGGAGTGACAGCCTGCGAAAGGCGGCCGGCAAAAACTGGATGAGAAGAGCCGAAGACTGGGCTCTGTGGCGTTCTGGGTGAGGCATGTCCAGCAGTGGACGGATATAGGCTTATAATGATGATGATGATGATGATAACGGCCATGTATGTTATAGGTAACGTAAGGGGTAGTAGGTTTTATTGTATTTCTTGTATTTTTGACCATAATACTCTCGACATTTCTATTGACTATAATGTATTGGAAATATTTTATTTGTTAATATTTTTTGTGACATTCTACTTATCATTCAAATTTCTGTGTGTTTAAAATAGGACTGAATTTAATGTTTACTGGTATTTCATGTGCTTAATTTTATTGATGTAATAAGGTTTTCCGTCTTAATTGAATAAATAATAAAAGTGTCGTATGTGACTTGCACCTAATGAATGGAGAAGTGCGTGGCTTGGGGCAGTTCACCGTGTGTAGGAGGTCGGTCACGGGTCGTTGGGACCACTTTGGACTGTTTCGCAGAAGTTTGAGAGTCAAACTGATTGGACGGAAGGTATAATGGAAAAAATGCCTATCCGCTGCGTACGCGCCTGTAGTAGTGTAACATACTCGTTGTAGCTTTTTATCTAAAATTCTCACAAGAAGGACTTCTATATTGTTCGGAACCTGATCGAATCAATTTTCCTTATTTTTTGCAAACATGTGTCCAATCGAGCTGACTAATAGGGAGTTGCCCAATGCGATGTACGAACAAACAAAAATATTAGATACGATAGCAGTGAGGAAGTAATAAACTCGCAAGCCCACTCACAGATGCCCAGTTTGTGTTCTCGCGTAGACTGCGCCATCCATCTTGTGTGTTCAAATCACAATTCGAATGTCCCATACTTTTTTTGTGTCCAAAATCAATTGTTCTGGATGTAGCGGAGCTCCACCGACGAACCCCGTTACCGATGGGACTGCGACCTTCAAGATCAGATCGATGTGAGGATCCTGAGAGCTGTTTGCTTGTTGCACAGATCGACGTAGGTTAAGAACTAGTAGAAGTTTACTGCATAGAAATACATTAACAAAAATATATATTGAACAAACTACCCTGGAAACTGACAATAATTTTGGAATATTAGTCTTTTTGAAAATTTCCTCCTCGGTTACATTTAATTTTGTATGTCTGCGTATTTTTATTAGATACAATTTTTATCTAATATTAATTCATTCATGAAAAATTAGATAGATAGATAGATAGAAAATTCTTTATTGCACACATAAGATAGGCGAACTTAATGCTAGCAAGCATTATCTTCCAGTTAACCTCGGTGTATTGTGATGTTTTTAATGCGGATAAGTATCTATTTTAAATTAGAAAACTAATAGATTCCTAACAATAATATCAATACTATTACTATACTTACATAATATACATAATAATGTTACAAAATTGTTATGAATAAATGAATATGAATATGAATATAATTTCATTTATACATAGTATACTTAATTAGGATACAAATTTTAAATATATAACTACATACAGTAATAAAACTGGTAATAAATAAGATATTCAATAATTTGCTCACTTCATTGTAATATTTTGTAGTGCGAGATAGTGGTTGTAGACTTTAAAATTCAATGTGATGCTTCGGTAATGCTTCTTCATCGTTCCAGGAATAAATTACTTTCAACTAAAACTATGTAGAGATACAACAAAAACCCATTTCCATTAATTAAAAGGTTACTATGTGTCCAATAAAGTATTTCATTAGAACTAATCTGGGTGGGTAATAAAACAAATGTCCCGCTAACTTTTATACGGGTTCGTTCGATCTATCCGGCGATATATAATCTGTAAGGTATGATCAGGTCTATTTTAAATTAAAGAGCCGTAAATCTAACCCTACACAAAACATGTATACAAAAACTAGAAAGTAAATCTAAGGAAACAAAAATAAGAAAAGAAGTTATAGATCAAGCAACAACTTTCTATGAAGAATTGTACAAAGAAAGATGAAGATGATAAAATAGTAGAAGAAATAGATTGTAGCATCATTACATGCACAATGAGCCTAATAGATGAAAGATAAGTATACGGACACATTAAACAACTTAAAACAGATAAAAATCCGGGTTCTGATGGTAAAGGCAATAAAGCACTTAAATTAGGTGCACCTATTCTTATTAGTCACTTAACACAGCTATTTAATATGATATTAGAAACAGAAAAGGTACCATGTAACAAGTAGACTTCCAACAACATCCAACATCCAACGTCCACAAGTGGTAACCCCGACGTGATAAAAAAAAAAAGTTTACACCAGGTCACAGGTCGCATCGCCTAGCCTAGCTTAACTTATACTAAGGACATCGCCTTATTGTACATCATAACACAAAACGTACTGGTTTTTTTATTTCGCGACCACTACGCGTCTTATGATTAAGTTGTAAACGAAGTAAGGGTACCATTTCCTTTCCTTCGCTTAGTGTTCTATTCTGACATCGCACTTCTGGATTATTATCTTTCACATCATCATTCAGCATAAATGCCGGTTTCACTCTGTCTATTGAAACGAAACCTGTTCTGTTAGGAAACTGTATTTTATATACTTTGTTTTTTTTACTTAATACCCTATATGGACCTTCATAAGTAGGACAAAGCGATTGTTTTATCATATAATTTCTAAGAAAAACGTGTGTACAAGTTTTTAAGTTATCATGAACAAACATTTTACGTGAATTGCAAACTTTTCGCCGCTGCGGTTTTAAACTATTTATTATATTCCTCAGTTTGTCGACATAAGTATATGTGTCACTAGCTTTTGGACTTACCTGACTGTAAAAATCACCTGGTAATCTCATAGTGTGTCCAAACATCATTTCCGCTGCGCTAATACCGCTGTCGCTTCTGCCAGCTACACGGAGTCCTAAAAGTATGGTAGGAAGTTAATCTATTCAAGATGAGTTACCTGTAAGTCGACATCTCAGACTGACTTTCATTGATCTGTGCCATCTCTCGATCATTCCATTTGAACTCGGATGATACGGTGTTGTGTTTACTTTATTCATTCCTAACATTTTCGCTAAACTATTGAACAAAACGCTCATGAACTGTGAACTCATGTCACATGCTAATCTAAGTGATGGGAACCCACTTAGAAGTGATGGGAGACAAATCCAATTTTCGTAAAAAGCTTTTGCTAAAGCTGCGGTATTAACGCTTACAAGGGGAATAGCCTCAATCCATTTGGTATATCTATCAATAATGGTCAAGCAATATCTGAAATCATTTTCAGTAATTTTCTGGGTGGCTAATATTATGTACGGAATTGAAAGCTACTTTTCTAAAACTTTTCGGTAGGTAAGGTCTGACATTGTTTGTTGAAATTTCGCAATAAACCAACTTATTACTGTTAGGTATCAACATTTGCCTAAACTGCAGTTTGCTATTCGAGTCGCTTTGTAATAGCGTAACTTGAGAATCGCTTTTCTGTGTAAGGGCTAATTCCTCGTATTCTATATTGGTTGCACAATTTATAATTTCAACACGACTTAACGGGTTAGCAAATTTGTTGCCTTCTGAACTGATGTACTGTATGTCGCTGGTAAACTCGCTAATATACAATAATTGTCTAGTTCGTCTAGGTGTCTCTTTATCTGTACCTACCTTTGTGAATGCGTACGTTAAAGGCTTGTGGCCTGTAAATACCGTGAGCTGCCGACCTTCTATCATGTTACGAAAATGTACTAAAGCCATGTAAATTGCCAATAATTCTCTGTCGTATGTACTATACTTCGTTTGAGCGTCTGTTAACTTCTTTGAGAAGTAACCTAAAGGTTTCCATTCAGTTCCCACTTTTGCTGTAAGACTACACCTAAACATGTATTGGATGCGTCTGTCATGAGTGATAAGCTGGCTTCTGGGACAGGATACGATAACGTAACGGCGCTTTGAAGGCTTACCTTAAATTTTTGAAAAGATGTCTCGGCCTGTGAAGTCCATTCGATTTTATCTTATCCTTCCTCTTCAAGTTATGCAAATATTTATTCAGCTCCGCTTGATGGTCTGCAGCACTTTCTACGTGAGATCTATAAAAATTTACCATACCTAGGAAACGCCTTAACTGCTCAACGGTTTCCGGTTTAGGGTACTCGCTGATAGCCTTGACCTTGTCTTCCAGTAGCTGGATACCTTCCGATGTGACTCTGTAACCTAAAAAAACTATTTCAGATTGACCGAATGTACATTTACTCAAATTTATAGTCACACCTATCTCGTTGAAACGTTGAAATAGATCGTTTAAGTGCTTTTCGTTCAGTATCTCAGAATCGGATGCTATGATGACGTCATCTATGTAACAAAAAAGGAATGATTCCTCTCCGTTTTCCTGTCGGTACACTAAATCCTTTAAAACAGTATTGTTCATGAATCTCTGAAAGGTTTGAGCTGCATTTCTAAGTCCAAACGTCATCCTTGGAAACTCGAAAAGTCCAAAAGGTACGATGATAGCCGTTTTCTCTGAACTTCTTTCTGTTTTCTCAGGTATTGTAGGCGATTGTCGGAAACGCTAAATAAGCATATTTCTTGTGCGGCAGTGACGCCGCCCCTAGCACCGACAGTCGCCTCCCAGCCACCACCTATGGCACACTTGTAATAGTCGTTGATAATATGTGTTTCGTACAAACCTAATAAAAGGTATTAGAGCATCACCCTAAGTGTTTCCAATGAGCACCCCCACTCACAACGCGCATCCTCAACATATCCTCACAACTAGACTTCATACTCTCACAACCAAAACAATGGAGTACATCAGACATAATTTTAAAAAAGGAGACCCACTGGAAATAGGCAATCACAGGCCAATCAGTTTACTGGCAAATATATACAAGCTCTTTGCATCAATAATATTAAAACGTACAACAATGGAAACTGACAAAGCACAACCAATTGAGCAAGCAGGCTTTTGTTCAGGCTTCATTACAAC
The DNA here is from genome assembly GCA_946251855.1 of Alsophila aescularia. NCBI lineage: Eukaryota > Metazoa > Arthropoda > Insecta > Lepidoptera > Geometridae > Alsophila > Alsophila aescularia. Next base: position 42,151,911 of record OX276377.1, read on the forward strand.
TGATCACATACAGGCATTGGAACAAGTATTAGAAAAATATAAACAGTTTAACAGATCTCTGTATGTGGCTTTTATCGACTACAGTAAAGCCTTTGACAGTATTAGTCATAACTCTATTTGGAATGCACTCAAATTATTAAATATTGATCGAAAATACATAAACATCATTAAACAAAATATACAACAGCTAGAATGGAACAACAAAGGCATCAAATTGAAAGGACATTATTTAAGCCAACAGAGATTTGCAGATTACATTGTCTTGTTATCTGAAACATCTAAACAGCTAGAATCACTTGACCAAGAAAGCTCTAAGAAGGCTTAGAAATGAATGCAAGCAAAACTAAAATAATGACCAACAGCTTTATTAAACCTATAAGCGCAAGAGGAAACAACATAGAATATGTGAAAACAAGAAAAATTAACAAATAACTATATTCTAGGCAAACAAATATCATTTAGCAAGTTACGTAACGAGGAAGAAATTGAAAGGAGAACAAATATAACCTGGAAGAAGTTTTGGACATTCAAAGAAATTTTAAAGGGAGATTACACTTTAAACATGAAAAAAATTGTGATAGATACTTGTTTTTTACTTTGTCTACTGTATGGCTGTCAAACATAGATATTCACAAATAAAGTAAAACAAAAGATTAAAACAACACAAAAAGCAATGGAAAGAAGCATATTGAAAACAAGAAAAATTAACAGAATCAGAAGCGACATAATCAGAAGTAAAACAAAAGTAACTGATGCACTAACACATGCTCTAAAACTTAAGTGGAAATGGGCTGGTCACATCTCACGCTTCAATGACAAGAGATGGACTATACACAATGGAACGGGCCAAAGGGGAAAATAAATGTTGGCAGCCAAGCAAGCGGTGGGCTGATGACATTATTGAGAATGCAGGGAAAGAGTAGATGATTCTGGGTGGAGACCGAGAGTCATGGAACAAGTTGGAGGAGGCCTTCACCCAAGAAGGGGTCCATATCCCCATAGAATAAGATGCAATTTTACTAACTACTCGTTTTTAAGGTAAACATTGCACTAACAACATTTGAATTGTAAAATGAAGAGATATGGAAATATATAGGCTTTATTATTATTATTATTATTAAATCTGAATGCTAATATTATCACTCTGTAAGTGAAGTGAAAGAGACCTGAATGCTCTTAGGTGAATCAAATGAGTAATATTATTTACTAGCTTTCCCGCCAGCGATCATCCGCGCTGACTACTGTTTATCGCAAAAAAAAGCCTCCCCTGTTCTTCTAGTATATTAAAAACCAATGCAAAAGTAGGTAAAGCACCAATTCTTTTGATGTGTTTTGACAGACTTGTTATTACGTTACCATGGCAACCGTTTTTTACAGCGAAAAATCAACATTTTCCAGTTTTCCCGTAGAAACTTACAATTTTCCGGGATAAAAAGTATTGCATGTTTTATTCTAGGGTATAAGCTATTTCCATTCCAAATTTCATCAAAATCCGTCCATCCGTTATCACGTGAAAGGTCCCCAAATATACAAACAACCAAACAAACAAACAGACAAAGTTCTTTTTTATATTGGTATGGATTAATTTGTACCTGCCCATAACTAGTCTCAAAACAGATCTCTAGATTTTGTTCTTAAATACCTGCACAGTCAATTAGGTAAGTATCCTTTTGAAAGTCTAAAACGATAATCTACACTTTTACACTACCTTCATCAAAATTGGTTCAGTAGTTTTATTAGAAAATCTAGTTATTTTATAGTTTCTGTTCTCTCATATCTTGGGATTTCTGAACCGAATTAGGTAATTGTTTTTACTTGAGAAAGAAGACTTCTAGTGTTGTACTGAATAAATTTCATCAAAATTGGTGTAAAACAAGCTTTAATTTAATTCACTGTTTGATTATGCTTGGGACAAGTTTGCAAAGATATTTTGAACCATTTAACGACATTCAAAGATGCTGAAGTTTTGCACATGGGTGTAGTTTTGATGACAATAATAATTATGGTAGGGTACTATTGAACTGACTGATGATGGAGCCGTAAGGTAGTCAAAGGAACTCAACAATTGGATGATGGAACCCCCTTTGAGTTTGGGCTCATTTGGTTTGTCTTGATGGGTTCTCTGGTCTTATGTGGTATCCAAGGTCTGATGATGGAGCCAGAAGGTAGTCAAAGGGACTAAACAATCGGATGTTGGAATCCCTTCAAGTTTGGGCTCATTTGGTTTGTTTTTATGAGATCTCTGGTTTTTGTAGTATCCAGAGTCTGATGATGGAGCCGGAAGGAAGTCACAGTAAATCAAAAAAATAATATGGAAACCCTTCAAGATTGGGCTCACTTGATGAGTTCTCTGGTTTAATGTGCTATTCAGGGTCTGATGATGGAGCCGGAAGGTAGTAACAGGAACTTAACTACAAAATGATGGAACCTTTCGAATTTGGTCTCATTTGGTTTGTCTTGATGAGTTCTCTGGTTTTATGTGGTATTCAGCGTCTGAGCATGGAGCCAGAAGGTAGTCATAGGAACCTAACAATCAGATGATGGAACTCCTTTAAGTTTGGGTTTATTAGATTTGACTTGATAAGTTATTTGGTCTAATGTGGTATCAAGGATCTGATGAAGGAGTTGTAGACATAAGAACCAACCAACCATCAAATGATGAAACCCCTTTGAGTTTAGGATAATTTGATTGGTCTCAATGAGTTCTCAGGTCTTGTGTGGTACTACTGGTGGTGTCTCCTAAAAGATTGCTTTAAAAAAGCATGCATATATTTACTCATATCATATCTACGAGATGTGTTACCATTTTTTTAGCGAGTTCGATTTCATTCCAGTGAAATCAAATATATTTTTTAACAAATTTTTTATTTTTTAAAATTAACAGGTTTTGTTGAAAATTGAGTTGTTTTTAAATAATGTTGTTCATCTCTGGTTTTAATTTACCAACGCCTTGAGTCTTAACCACCTTAGCATAACACAACACAATTGTAACGTAGCTACTACTGGAATACCGTTTAATACCGCTTTTTATGCTCAAGTTTAACTTTTTGCTTTGGCATATTTTCTTTCTGATGTTTGCTTGGTCATTCAAAATCAAGAAATAAAACAACGACATAAATGAATAAAAAAATATAATTGAGCCAGAACAATATCATTTTTTCGAAATAACCAACGTAATAATGCAAAAATACAACATAAGTTATGAGAGAGTTTAGCCGAAAGAAACAGAGCCATAATTATTAAAAGTATTCCATAGCTTGATCCAATTCGTACGTCCTATATTTATGTAGGTGTGTAGATATACCAAATTTCATCAAAATCGGTTGGCGCAATGGCAGCGATGAGCTCACCACTTGTCACGTCTATATTCCACGGCCCACGATGGTGCCTACTTAAACTTATTGAATAAAAGGCAGCGTAATTAGTTATTAAGTAGGTCAAGTGTTAATAGTATCTTGCAGTATACCAACTTTGTACCTACATGTGTGTACTTGAGGTTAATACAGTTACCTAGATCAGAATCTGCATTAAAACATAGCTAGAATAAGAGACTTGCCACACAAGTCGTACATAATAATTTCATAACTCTTTGGTTCGGTTTGCCAGTGGCTACATATATTCAGTCAATCACAGGCCGAGTTTTGTACAGATCCGCCAAGCCGTTCAGGAAGGAACGGAAAATAAGTTTCACGCGATCACAGCGGCAATAATATTTTGCGCCATTTTGCCCGTAGTAACTATGACTTATTCCATTTGCCAATACATCCATAGACATTTGACATAAGATTCAAAATGCTTTAACCGGTTATTACGAAGTATTCCCAAGGAATATTTCCAAAGTTTTCCCGCGAGCAACTGTAGTCTTGATAAACAGTTCTTAAGAGATGAAATAGGTACATTTTTTTATCACCCCGCGTGGGAGCGAGCTTTCAAGTGAGAGTTCATGGCCCAGCAGCATGGCTGTATAAATTCTAGTGAATTTATATGGCCTTTTGCTTTGGTATTTTTTGCTTACGGACCTCAGGCTTGCGGGCCGCACCAAGATAGTCCACGGGCCGCATGCGGCCCGCGGGCCGCCGGTTCCCGACCCCTGATTTACATTATGAAAGTCTTCTTCTCCTATCATTATAATGCAGTAGTCATTCTTTGTAAATTCTGTCGTCTTTTCTCTTATACCATATATTAGTTGCTTGATGCCACAGTGGGGTGATAAGTAGTGGCATAACTCTGATTTTCTACCAACAGTATTTTCAGCAATAGATAGAATTTTATTGTGGTTGTTTGAGCTCAGTATACAAACTTTTTTCTGTTTTGTTTGCTGTTGTGAGGTGTCCTTTATTACTGAGGTGTATTCTAAGTTATTACTTATTGCTTGTATCTGTTGCTCATTGCCATATGATATAGTCATTTGAGTGGGTTCAACTAAGTTTTCAATATGTGAGATTTTGTTTTTCATTAGTAATTCTATATCTTGTGTTGGTGTTGTCTGTGTAAGTTTACTCATTTGTGTCTTCTGCTTACTTTTAGGTGTCGAAGCCCGTGATTTAACCGGGGTAGGGGTGACTTTTTTTAATAATTCATTATTTTTTTTTAAGTCCTCAATTTCTCGTTTATGTCTATTGTTTTCTAAAGATAGTAATTCTATTTCACTATGAGCACTCTTTAAATCAATTTCGAGTGCCTCAATATGTTCCTTGTACTTGTTGTTTTGATCTATGTTGTCTTTTGATATATCAGGTAGACTACTAGTGGTGCCATCTAGTGGCGTGTCTGTAATGTAGCTATCATTATGTTTTGATTCGGAGTTTGTGCGTGCACGTCGAAAAGTAATATTATCTAGGAAGTTCATCGTGTAGTGTGGGCAAAAAACAGGAAAGTGAAAAACAGGAAAGTGAAGTTCATTCAACTCAAGTTATGTGTTGACGTTTGATCTGTTTGCTAATAGTAGACTTTTAATTATTTCTGGTTGGAATACTGCTGATCATGTTCAATGTAAACAAACGAAGTATTTCGATAATTACGTTGCCTAGTGATGTGTTTACTCACCGTTCAGTTTGATGTAGTATTTGTGTTTTCTGTCGCTATTCTAAGGTTTGAGACACATTTAATATGTACATTTTATGTTCACCATGATTTTCACAAAACATCAAACGAATATTTGAATTCAAAACTTGCTGAATAAATTCTTACACAAACGATACCACGCATTAATCACACCATATTCATCACTTTATGCTCACAACAACTTCAAATATATCAACAATATATCATTTTGCACAATAAAAACACGGGAGTGATTTGTTACGATTGCAACCAGTGTTGCTAGAGTGTTGTAAACTCTAAGGAGTCAAATTACCGAATTGCTGCCAATATTCAACAAATTTTACGCCAAAACATAAGATATTCAACAGTGATAATATTACGTCAATCGGTTTAGTAGTTTTTACGTTATGAACAGACAGCCAGAAATCATTTGCAAATTTTATTATATTTTTTTCATACATGGAGTTCACGTGAGGTCTGTAACATAACTGGGTTAAGAACCCTGGACCAAATTTTTTATTATCTGAATTATACAGTTTTTTTTTGCGTATTGCTCTATTTAAAGTAGGTTGCCTCATACAAATAAGACAATTAAAAACGTTTAAAAATATGCTTTAAGGCAGTAGCCATGTTAAACCTAGAACGGGCTATCACAATTAAATACGTATAGAATATTTCATGCCTGTTATTAACTATTGAGGGGTTCCCTATTCAGGACCCAACCCTGAGTGCAGCAACCATGTCCTGGTTAAACTTAAAACGGTTATCATAATAAAATGCGTACACAACATTTTGTGTTTGTGCTGTTGACCGTTAAAAAGTTCCTTTATCTGGAGACTATGTCATGGTAAAATTTAAAACTGGCTATTATAATAATGTACAAAAATTTCATGTGTGTGCTGTTGAACGTTGATAAGTTCATTTATCTGGAGCTAATCCAGGATGTCGATTCAGGTCATGCTTACCATAAAAATGCATTGTCATTGGAACTCGGTTTGCACGATTGGACTTAACACACATACTTACATACATACTAACATGCATACATTCAAACATACATACGAGACAATACACTTACATACAAACTTAGTACAAACATTGCAAGTAAAAAATAAAGAAGCTTTTAATGAATGCTTTAAAGGTGCGTTTGAAAGTTGAGGTGCGGTGGCAGTAGCAACTGTATCAGACATTGTACCAGCCTTGTTACCATACGCGATGTTCATCATCATCATCATCATGTCAGCCTTTAGAAGTCCACTGCGGAACATAGGCTTCCCCCAAAGAGCGCCATGACGAGCAATCTTGTGCCACCTCCATCCATCGACTTCCTCCGATGGCCACAATGTCATCGGTCTATCGTGTGGGGGTCTCCCTACACTTCGCTTGCTTGTTCGTGGTCGCCATTCAAGAACGTTTATTCCCCAACGGTTAAAGATAATAATAATAAAATGTATTTATTGCAAACAAATAAACAAAAACAATCAACACAATCAAAAAAATATTTTCGCAAAAAAAATTAAATCGACTTCATAATAAAAAAAATATTTTGTAAACAACCACTAAAAAAAATGAAATAATTTACAATTGAGCCAGAACAGTATCACTTTTTCGAAATTACCAACGTAATAATAATGCATAAATACAACATAAGATAAGAAAGAGTTTTTTGAAGGCGGTGCCACACCCAGATGTAAAACTTCAGCATCTTTGGACGTCCTTAAATTGTTCAAAATTGACTTACAATCCAGTCCTAAACATTATTACACAAATAATTAAATTAAAGCTTGTTTAAAGCTATTAAACCAATTTTGATGAAATTTATACAGTTCCACACTAGAGGTCTTCTTACTCAAGTAAAAACAATAGATGATTGTTTTTACTTGAGTAAGAAGACCTCTTCAGTTTAGAAATCCCAAGATATTAGAGAATATTAACTATAAAACTAATTGATTTTATAATATAAGTACTGAACCAATTTTGATGAAATTTGTATGGGACTACACAGAAAGTTTACCCTTTTGAATAAAAAAACAACCATCTAAATCGGTTTAGAAATTTCAAAGATAAACACAAAATAAAAGCAATATAAACACAAAATCGAATGGATTTACTCAACAAAACTATTTATTCTCAAAAAACTGCTGAACCAATTTTGATACTATTTATATGGGACCATTTGGAAAGTATACCCTATCAAACATAAAAATAATTTTTAAAAGCGGTCCTCAATTGACGGAGATATCGACCGACATACATAAAAAAAAACGAACATATAACCGCCTCCTTTTGTGAAGTCGATTAAAAATTGATATTCCACGATAACATGACTCGCGACAATTAGTAACATTAAATTTACCTTGCCGCGCGTCATGTTAGCATGCATTCTGATGTACAATATTGAGCTTGTTTGCTTGTTTGTTTGTTTATTGGTTGTCGGTTCTGCAAACTATATGGCATGCCTATTGCCACTTCAACTTGCAAACTCGGAGAGTTATGTCGATAACCTTGGTTCTTCTACGGATTTTTTCATTACGGATTTTATCACGTAGTGAAACTCCGAGCATAGCTCTCTCCATTCATTGCACGTTGCGCGACTTTGAGTTTATGTATGAGACCAATAGTTAGCGACCACGTCTCAGTGCCGTATGTCATCACTGGCAACACACACTGTTTATAATAAGTAATAGGGGATGTTCATAATAAGTTATATCTGCATTTGAGTACGTATCTATCGCTGTAACTGCCAGAGCAAATAATTAGAACCGGCCGCGGCAAGCCATACGGCTTCCCTGCCTTTATGATTATATACAAATCAATCCCTTGCATTGGCATAGGTTGAAGGTTGGTAGGTATACATGTAATCTAAGCTATCAGATCCGTGAATCACACAAGTGCATGATTGGATGACGATTGCTGCGGCTTCCGCATGTGGTGACGTCTATTCGTATCTATTATTTGTTAGGCTTCCATCCAAATTACAGCTAATAATGAAAATACAGGCACAGACAGGGCCAGATTGAATCACTTTGTACATTGTCATTGAAGTAAAATATTCGCCGAGCACTCGATAAAATTATTTTTGACGGCTGAATGAATTTTGATCAATTGGTATTTTGGTCCTGGAATAGCATAAAGAGTACTTTTAACATATATAAATGACCACGCGTGCGACGCTGCGGGCATCAGCTAGTATTATAATATACAAATAGATATATATTATATATCTATAAAGAATACGCACCGACGGCACGTGTTTTTTCAAAGTTGTGCATTGTTCTACATCAAATCAGTAACAAAACTGTGAAAGTCGAAAAGAGAGAGGCGCAGGACAACTTAGTCTTAAAATTAGTCCAAGACCATATAAGCACTTAATTAAAACCCATCAGTAGATTTCTCAGAAGTACCTAGAACTCAAAAGTATTTCGTAAACGACTGCAATACTTCCCTGTTTTTGTTCGACTAACCAAAATCGTATGTGGACTTGGTCACCCGAATACCATTTATCACAAAATAAACAAATTTGAAATCTTGGGACTCTAAATTTCCCACAAAAAATGAATTTGGTACCAGGTCATCTGCCCTTTTCTAGACACGTTTCACCGCTTTGTAAAATGAATTAAGAAAGCCAAAATTTGTAATATTAACTAGAAAATTATCTTCCTTTTAGCATTATAAGAAAAACTCTATTAGGTTTTAGTCAGTTAATATCTTAAATTAGGTTACCTGTCGGAGGTATGAAGCAAGTATAGAGGTGCAGCGAGGTCGCGACCACCCCCCCTCCCCCTTTCACCCCCGCGCTATTCAGTTTAATACATTTTCGCCCAAATAAACAAGATAGAAAGCGCCGAACCACGACGCCGGGCATTTACTGGCCAGCTCAGTAATTTTGACAGCCCACCATTTTGCTTGAGAAGTTGTAAGAGAAAGGTATTCGAAAGACGTCGAGCAGCTCAAAAGTTCGTCAAGGGCGCAGAACTAGAACGCGTCATAACCAAGGTTCGAAGCAGAACCTACGGTGGAGGAGATCTCCCGTGGCGAGGCTTGGTTCCTAGAGAATCGATTGCAGCTTATTGGTATTATTAGTATAATTACTCCATAATTTGTAATTATTTTTAATAATTGTGTTGATAAAGGAGTTTTTCCCGAAATAATGAAAAATAGTAAACTTATTCCCTTATTCAAGTCTGGCAGTAAAAATGATCCGACTAACTACAGACCCATTTCTATACTTCCCGCTCTAAGTAAAATTTTTGAGAAAGTAATATTAAATCAGATATTAACACACTTCAATCTCAACTGTCTGTTTCATAATGAACAATATGGCTTCACTAAAGGCCGTTCAACTATAGACGCAGGCACAGGGCTCTTAAAGTATATATTCGATGCTTGGGAGAAGTCACAGGACGCAATTGGCGTTTTCTGTGATTTATCCAAAGCATTTGACTGCGTTTGCCACGAAACATTATTTTTTAAATTGAATCATTACGGATTTATAATTTATATAAGTTATGTATAATTTATTAATAATTAATAATTTATATTTATAAAAGATCGAGAGCTTTCCCATTAGGGAAAGCTCTCGATCTTTTATCCTCGTATCTTAGCAATATAATCCAAAAAGTAGATGTAAATGGTGCGAGGTCATCAGGATTTCTCATTACAATGGGAGTCCCACAGGGTTCAATACTTGGGCCATTCTTGTTCTTGGTTTACATTAACGATCTTCCTATTTTCATAGAGAACTTATGTGATATTGTTTTGTTTGCAGATGATACGATACGATACGATACGATACGAAATACTTTATTGTATACCAAAACAAAGAACAAACAACATCAAAACTTAAATAAGGTAATACAATTGACGGTCTTATCGCTTAAAGCGATCTCTTCCAGACAACCTTTGGATGGACAGTATCAGAGGAAGCAGAAATAGACGGTGGTGTACAATTAAGAATAACTATGAATTACTTGAAAATACTTAATGATATAAAAAGTATATATACGACTTAAAATATATATGTATATATATATATATATATATATATAATTAATAAATATATATTACATAAAATAAATATATAATTATAATAAATTAATACATATCAACATAAATAGTTAAATGAAAAATTTTAAGCAGCTGTGTTGTCAGAGGTTAGACAAATAGTGATTTTTCACCATATTTTTGAAAATTGACAAGGTTTTAGCGCGTCGGATATCTAGCGGCAATGCATTCCACATTCGGACAGCTTGTATTGTGAAGGATTTGTTGTAGAACTGGGAAGTGTGGATAGGGATTTTAAGTTGAAGGGCTCTAGAAAAGCGCATGGAGTGTGAAGGTAGTAGGAAATCAAAGCGTTCTTTGAGGTAGGGTGGAGTGAAAGGAATAAACAGGATGCTATAGAGCAAAGATAGGATATGTGCATTCCGGCGAAAACGAATGGGCAACCATTTCAGCTTTTTGCGAAATTCAGAAATGTGGTCATATTTGCGTAGGCCATATATGAACCTAATACAAAAATGTTGTAGGCGTTCAACCTTATTAAGCTGTTCTTCGGTTAAATCTAGGTATGTGGCGTCTGCGTAATCATGTATAGGGAGTAAGAGTGATTGTGCAAGGGCAATTTTGGTGGTAAAATGCAGAAAATTACGCAACCGCCTGAGACAAGAAGCTGAAGCAAACATTTTGCGTCTTGTCTCTGCCAATTGGGGTACCCATGAAAGTTGCTTATCAATAAATATCCCTAAACTCTTGAAGGTATTGCTGATTGCAATATTGGTTCCTTCAAAAATTACCTGGGGAAGACAAAACCAATCGATTTTAGAAATCATCCTTGAACTACCTATCATTATGATTTGTGTTTTCTCCGGATTGATCCTGAGACCGTACGAGTGGCTCCATTCTGAAATTCGTTGAAGGTCGTCGTTGATCGTGTCAATGGCTACTGGTAATTGCTGCAAAGGAGCCTGTGTGTAAATTTGTAAATCATCTGCATAAAGGTGGTAGGAAGAAGAGAGATGACAAGAAATTGAGTTAATAAGAATTGAAAATAGAAGAGGAGATAGAACGCCGCCCTGAGGTACACCTGCTGCCGTATTACACCAAGATGAGAAGATGTCATCAATGCGAACACGCTGCCGGCGACCATACAGGTAACTACGAAACCATTCAATTACCGTTGAAGATATTATGTTAAGAGAGCACAGAAGTCCTAATGAGACGTCGAAATCTACATTATTAAATGCGTTACTAAAGTCAAGTAGTGATAAAACCGTTAACCGACCGTCCTCCATACCATACCGAATATCGTCAGTAATCTTTACCAATGCTGACACAGTGCTGTGTCCAGGACGGAAACCAGATTGGAAAGGGTTTAAAAGGTTGTTTTGGATAAGAAAAGATGTAAGCTGTTGGTGTACGAGACGCTCGAGAAGTTTTGAGAGGAAAGGAAGAATAGAAATGGGACGATAGTCTGAGAAAGAAGAAGGATTAGTTTTTTTAGGGAGAGGAGTGATTTGAGCTACCTTCCAAATGGAGGGAAACATACCACTGGAAATGGAAGCGTTAAGGATATGTTGTATGATAGGCAGAATTTCATCAAGTATTGGAATTATCATTTTACGGCTGATAGAGTCACTATCGACTGCATTTGACGAAATGGATTCTATGCCCTTCCTAACATCACAATCGGTAAATTGCTTAAAAATGAAAGAAGAGTGACCAGGAGTAGTAATTGAAGATAGATATTTTAGTGTAGCAGCTTTTGTGAGCCTATCAAAGTTGGCAGAAAAGGAGAAGTGTTGATTAAGCGCATCAATGTTAAGATCTTTAGGTATATTATCTTGTCGTGACTTTCCAACTCCTAATGTCCTAAGAAATTTCCAGATCTTTGCTGGATCTCCACTTTCCAGTGAACTATGAATGTACCGGCGTTGTGCATCCCTACAAACCTTATTGCAGTGATTTCGACGTTCAACATATTTTGCTTTATTAGCATCGGTTGATTTACATTTAAGCCTAGCCTTGGCTGTGAGCTTTTTATTCATTAAAGTACGTATTTCAGTCGTGAGCCAAGGTGCCGGCAGATGCTTCATTTTGACGGGTCTTAGGAGCGCATAGACGTCATAGAAACCAGTAAGGATACAGTTAAAACTATTGACTTTCTGATCTAAAGAACAAGCATTCATGACGTCAGACCAATCTACCTTACAAACGTCTTTACGTAAAGTATCTATATCAATACCACCAAAATTGCGCTGCATAACAATTTTGGGCTTAGCTTTAGGTGGACGGATTTTGTAGGAAATATAGATCATGTCATGATACGAAAAAGCATCCGCCGCACACTGACCATGCTTACTAACGTGAGCTAATGATGACACAAGCATCAAATCGAGAAGAGAAGGTGTAGAGTTTGGGAAATTATGTGTTGCATTTAGTGGAAGGATGGTCAGGTTGCTAGCCCTTATAAGTGTTTCAAAAGTAGTTGACCGAGAATCTTGCTTAAGAAGGCAGGTGTTAAAATCACCCATAATTATGGTGTGATCATATAACGTGGAGAATTCTTATAAAAGCTGTTCAAACGATGAAAAAAAAAAAATACGAAGTGAAGGACAGTAATAAACACCAAGGAGCACCTTAGTGTGATTAATAGAGACTTCTATAAAAAGATGTTCACCGGCACTGGGTGGGGGCGGCTGCGTTGACATACTCACTAAGGAAAAAGGAATATGTGTTCGGAGATATATGGCAACACCACCACCACTACTTCCAGTACGGTCGTTACGGATTAGTTTAGAAGAAGGGATACAAGGTTTTAACCATGACTCAGATATGAGTAAAGCGTGAATATTTTTATGCTCGAAAGACGCCAACATATCAGCAAAATGAGCCGGAATGCTTTGGGCGTTGATGTGAAAAACGTTAAAAAAAATCGAAACATCAACTAGAACCGATTCAATTGTATTGGATAGACTGGGAATGCTACAAAAATTATCGTTACTGCTATTTATCCTATTAGAAGAACAAACAGAGAGAAACTCATCATCACTGCTGTCTTAACTCATAATACAATAAAAAAAAAAGTAAAAAAAGTAAAGTAAAATGTATATATGTACTTATATAAATAAAAAAAAATATAAGAAATACTATAATATGTTAACTGCAACTACGCAATTAAACTAATTTGTCTACCCTCCAGCTGTGCATTCACAGAGACAAGTTATACAACAAAAGAAAAAAAATACAATGAAAGAACATAAAACATTAGGAGAATAATAACACTACGTATCAATACGATCCCTGTAAAATTTCCCTACTAATATTTCACGAATAAGACAAAACTGTGCATTATATCATATAAAGACAAAACACGAAAGTTAGTCATTTTATAATATTTCCGACTGGTTTGGCTAGGTATACTGCAATAACAAAACGTTGTGTGCAATATAAAATGAAAGGAATCAGTTATGCTAAAAATATAATTTAAATTAATGTAAACTGACGTAACTCGTTTGACGTAATAATTAAACCAAAGAGAATATAGAAAAAAACGAAAAAAACAAGGTTGGTTGAAAACAAAATGAAGGTAGAAATGTTTTTTTTTTATGATAGATAAAAAAACTGTTTACATTTTTCTCCTTTGCCATTCACAGTCGGATACTATAAAAAGCTAGCAAACATCAAGAACTGAAATAAGGATCGCAAAAACCATAAGCACTCCACTACTTCTTGGCTACGCCTCGTTTTATCTTGGTCGGCGCCACGGTCTCCTTCGCCGCAATAATAGGTTTCGGCGACGGCGCATCCTTTTGCAAGATCCCGTCGAGGTCTCCCTGGCAGCTAAGGCGATGTCGAGCACCGTTGGGACGGAGAACAAAGACGAATCCCTCTCTCATCCAACACTTGCTAACACCGAACTTCAGACGAGCTGCCATGAAGACATTATGCCGGGCCTTCGTCAAGAACTCGGAAACAGTTACGCCAGTCCCTTTCAGGCTGGTCTTAGCAGACCAAATTTTGTCGCGGACACTGAGATCCCGGAATTTGCACAAGATCGGTCTAGGCTTGCCTAAGTTCCCGGCACGCCCCATCCTGTGGCAACGACTGATGTCGCTTACCGTAAACTCCGCCTGCTTCAGTTTATCTACAACCGCTTTTGTGACAACTTCGGCCGCAACTTCCTGTGGATCCTCAGGGAGGCCGTGCAGCAGCAACATTTTTCGCCTGCCTCGCATCTCCAGTTGATCTGTCTCCTTGGCAAGCCACTCAATTTGTCCCTGAAGAGCCCGCATAGAATTAATGACAAAAGTCTTAAAGGAGGCATATTCAGCTGCCAACGCTTCGGTGCTGGAGTTGCCTGTAGTCTTCTGCAACTTGCCCTCGAAGCTGTCCATCCGCTTGTAAAAAGTTGACATCAAATCCTTCATGGAATGTTTGAAAGTAGTGGCATCCATATTGGAGATTTGGGGAGTTAGTAATGCAGTGAATAAAGTGATAAAATCTCGTGTTGTGAAGTAAATTAATCAAGGAAAACACAGCAAGGCAGGTGAGGTATGTAAGTCTTTTAAATTATTGCATTAATTTTGTTTTTAAAACTATTCAAATATTTTTAAATTATGGTTTTAGAGGAGTGCTAAAAAGTACTTGTAACTTATTTCACACCCACCGCCTGAAAAACTTCTCTAATTTTAAAAATTGACAGAACCTTGAATAATTTTGACGATGTTAACAAGGCAATCGCGCTAGTTCTTAGTTGGTTTACAACTAACAATTTAATCCTAAGAAAACTAAATGTATTAAATTTTCACTACCCAATGTCAGAGGGTTCCTACGAAATCAAATATTTTAATAAATAGTGAGCTTGTAGACCTTGTGCAGTCAACCACATTTTTGGGTATTACTGTAGATTCAAAATTACAGTGGGGTCGTCACATATTGTTGTTAGCTGGTAGATTGAGCTGTGCAACCTATGCCGTACGTAAAATTAGACAGTTTACCGATATAGCCACTGCAAGATTAGTATATTTTAGTTACTTCACAGTATTATGTCATATGGCATTTTGCTGTGGGGTAAGGCCGCGGAAATTCTATCAGTATTTGTTCTACAGAAGAGAGCAATTCGTTCCATTTACAATATGAAATCCCGAGATTCTCTTAGGGAACGTTTTAAAGAGATCAATATTCTTACAGTGGCTTGTCAGTATATATATGAAAATATAATGTATGTTCGGAAGAATATCAATACCTTTGTTAAAACTAGGGATGTTCATAATTTTAATACTAGAAATAAAAATAAACTAAAGGTGTCTAGTTTTCGGTTAAAGAAAGTTAGTGGTTCATAAATGGGGAACTGTATACGCTTTTTTAATAAGTTACCTGACGGCATTGATCAATTACCAATGCATAGGTTTAAAACTTTTGTTAAAGTAAATCTCATAAAGAATGCGTATTACAATGTAAATGATTATATTAATGACAGAAATGCATGGTCTGATGTCTCCAAGCTCCATGATAATAATAAGTGATAACTTCGATGTTAACACTAAGTGAATGAAATGTTCAAAGTACTTTGTGAGATGTCTCAAACATACCATGAGATCACGTTGTTTTATACAACATAATTATCGAGTTAGAATTTTTTACCTTATTTTTTCCAGTATGATTGTTTTATCTTTGTGGGACATGTCATTGTCACTTTTGCCTGTTATATTTGTAGTTAACATGTTTTGTTATAATTGTGACATTTGAAAAAAATATTAAGAATGAACAAATATGGAAAAAATACATCCCCGTAGAATTTCTTGGTGCTCTCTTCTCTAACGGGCGTATTTCCGAAGTAGAGTCAGAAGGGTATTTCCTTTTCCAGTGTGAGATTAAACTCTGTTGGCACATGTAAGGGAAATTTCCTTTTCAAACTCAAAGAATACTTAGTTTATCTAAATTTAGATTGATTTGTTTTTTTTATAATATTTTATGTATTTCTCTTTGTTCAAGAGATGTTAATTTTGACTTGTAAAAGTGCTATTATTTTTGCCTATTTACAATAAAATACTTTGATTTTGACTACGACAGCATACGTTTACGTTCGAAAGGTACCTAATATATATGTTAAAGTGCACGAAAAACTTGGATTTTTTTACTCCACGTGCGTAGAATTAGTATACGAGTAGACTCTCAAGTGTTAGATTATAGTTTCTTGATGTACAATGTACAAGTACAAGTACTTTCATGTACAAGTTGGGTACACAGAGAGACAATTTCACTTTGCTCATTTTGACATTAAATTTTCCATAGTATTGCTCCATATTAACTGTGTTTCTTTAGCAGTTTTCCCTACTTTCCTTGGCTTTACGTAAAGATAGGAAAAAAAATGAACTTAATAAATATATGTAGCTTACTTCCGCCAAAACTGTAAGTCAAACAAATGATAAATGGTAAAATTAAATTATAACAAAAGTAAAACCCCACGCTTAACAAACCCTACCCAAATTGAACTATTGTAAAACATAAATTACATGAAAGATAAGGGCTTGAGGCCAGAAATAACACTTACTCGTATATTTGACGACTGTTTGGTCTAGTGGCTAGTGACCCTAGGAACGAAATCAAACGGTCACGGGTTCGAATCCTGCAAGGTGCAATCATATGTGTGATGAGCAGAAATGTTTGTTTCCGAGTCATGGATGTAATATTTGTATTTATGTATGTTTATCCATTATCTAGTGCCCATAATATAGGGTAGCCTAGTTTGGGGCTAGGTACTTTTATTTTGTATAACCTATTGTGTCGTTCGTTCATCCATCACCAGTCAGTTTCATTAAGGTCCCGTTTACCTTGCATCAACTAAGTAAATCTAAAAGTATCACGACACTGGCTTACTACTGCTACCATTACTCAAATAATAAGTACGACAATCGGTAATTTCTAAAAAGTGATTTTGTTCTGGCTCAATTGTAAATATTTTATTTATTTTAGTGGTTGCTAACAAAAGAACATTTTTATTAATAAATAATAGTTTAAAAAAAAAATATTTAAAAAAAAAGCGTGGGGTGCTTCTCATATCTGTCAATGAAATATTTATAACTATTGACCTATGCACCCCACGCTTTATTTAATTTTTTTTTTCTTATTTACACTATTAAAATTTATTTTTATTTTTTAGTTTGGTTTTCTATATAAAGCGTGTTTTTTAGTTTTTTAAACTATTATTTATTTTCTACTTTTTAGTTTTTTTTTTTTTTTTTCGAATTATTGCATTGTCATCGGTATTTGACAGGTGAGCAAAATTTGAATGGAATCTGACCGTTTAAAGTGGGTCTAAATAGCGTATATAGGAGTCGGTTACAAACATACAAACATACAATGAAGCTAATATAAAGCGTATAAAAAGACGTTTCTTTTTGGAAAATATTTTTATTTTTCTGTTTGAGCAGCCTAAGCAAACATCGGACTCGCATAAGACTCAAGACGTTGGTAGTTTAAAACCAAGGATAAATAACCTACATATAAAACAACTAAATTAGTTTTGACGAAAACTATCTATGATATTATAAAATAAAACTCATTAAAAAAATCCCGTTCATATGAGAAAACATAAACATAAATCAATTGGTTATATTAGTTGTAAATATAAAAATCCTTTTAAATCGACTTCACAAAAGGAGACGGTTATATGTTCGGCTGTATGTAAGTTTTTTTTTTATGTATGTCGGTCGATATCGCCATCAATTGCGGACCGATTTTATTATAAACAACCTTATACGAGACACCTCCAGTACCACTTTAGACCTGAGGACTCATTGAGACCAATCAAATAAGCCTAAACTCGAAGGGGTTTCATCATTTGATGGTTGGGTAATAGGTTCCTATGTCTCCGTCTCCATCATTAGACCCTCGATACCACATTAGACCAGGGAACTAAACAAGACAATCCCAATGAAACCAAACTTGAAGGGGTTTCATCATCTGATTGTTGAGTTCCCGTGACTACCTTCTAGCTCCATCATCAAATCTTGGATACCACATAACAATAGATAACTCATAAAGACAAACCAAATGAGCCTAAGCTCGAGAAGTTCCATCATTTAATTGTTATATTCTGTGACTACTTTCCAGATCCGTCATCAGAATTTAGATACCACAATAGACTTGACATCTCATTAGGTCAAACCAAATGAGCCCAAATTGGAACGGGTTCCATCAATTCATTGTTGAGTTCCTGTGGTTACTTCCGTCTCCATCATCAGACCCTGGATAACACATAGAACCAGAGAACTCATCGAGACAAACCAACGAGCCCAAACTTGAAGGGGTTTCATCATTTTGTTGTTTAGTTCCTGTGGCTTCATCATCAGACCAGCTCAATAGTACCAATACTGTATTGTCATCAGAACTACACTGGTGTGTAAAACTTTAGTTTCATTGGACATCGTTAAATGGTAAAATATTGACTTGCAAACTTATCCCTTAATAACCCAGTGAATAACATTATCATTATAATCATTATCAGCCCGCATCAGTCTACTGCTGGACATAGACCTCTCCCAAAGCACGCCACTGAGCCCGATCTTCGGCTCTACTTTTCCAACCGCCGCCAGACATCTTGCGTATATCATCGCTCCACCTAGCCAGAGGGCGTCCTATATTACGTATGTTGAGTCGTGGTCTCCACTCAAGAACATGTCTACCCCAACGGTTAACGGTCCTTTGGCAAATATGACCAGCCCACTGCCACTTCAGCTTGCTAATCCTTTGGGCTATGTCGATAACTTTGGTTCTCTGTCGGATCACCTCGTTCCGGATTTGATCTCTCAAAGAAACTCCGAGCATAGCCCTTTCCATAGCACGCTGAGCGACTTTGAATTGGTGAACTAGTCGTACTGTGAGAGTCCACATTTCAGCTCCGTAAGTCATAACAGGCAGGACGCACTGGTTGAAGACCTTCGTTTTCAGGCATTGGGGAATTGGTGACAAAATGACTCAACGAAGTTTACCAAATGCTGCCCAGCCCAGCTGTATTCTTCTACGGGCCAATCTATCTATATATATATATATCTATCTTTCAAAGTTATTTTTACCCAACTTCAGCGTTTGCCCAAGGTAAACATACTCTTGAACAACTTCAAGAGGAGATCTGTGAACAGCAATCGGTTCCGGAAAAACATGTTCATTGAACATTATCTTGGTTTTATACAAATTCATCTGGAGACCGATGCGTTGAGATGAATCAGCTAGGCCACGGTAATGTTATTAACATTACCGTGGCTAGGCCGTTCAGCATCTGATGTAAGTCCTGCAACGTTTCTGCCATAATGACGATGTCATCCGCAAATCTCAAGTGTGAGATGTGCTCGTCGTTGATTTTTATGCCACGTCCGTTCCAGTCCAGAGTCTTAAGCATATCCTCCTTAATTACATAAAAGTTTTTAAAAAGATACTTAACCAATTTTGATGAAATTTGTACAGTACCATAGTGAAGATCTATTTTTCAAGTAAAAATAACCAACTAATTTGGTTCGAAGATATGAGAGAACATAAACATTAAAACAAATAGTTTATTTAAATAAAAAACTACCGAACCAATTATGATGAAGTTTACATGGGACTATACTTTTGAATGAAACAACAATCATCCAAATCGGCTTAGAAATCTTAGAGATATGAGTTAAAAAACAAACAAAAAATTACAAACACTTGAAAACTTCCTCCTGTTAGAAGTCGACTAAAAAGAGGCAAACTAGTTTTAGATTTTAGATAATTAAATATAAGGTGCAGTCGGAGGCATTTTACATTTTTTACATTATTCCCTAAGTTGAAAAAAACTTAAACTATTTAATAAATAAAGATTTCAATCGGATATGTAGTTTCCGAGAAATAAGTGGACAACGATACATACAAACACACATATTACATACATTCGTGAAATTTGGTATATATTATTATGTTCGCATATACATATAGACTAACACTAGGTGATGCCCGCAGCTTCGCACCCATGGTCATTTCTGTAGGTTAAAAGTACTCTTTGTGCTATTCCGGGACCTAAAATACCAACATTTGATCAAAATTCTTCAGCCGTCAAAAATATTTTTCACCTCACAAGCTCGGAAAGATTCTGTTTGTCATTCGAAATCTGAGTGCAAAATTGCATTTTACCCGCTAGCGTGGAAAGAGATTTTAAAATTCGAACCTTTCTATTCAATAATTTTATAGACCTACAATTCACTGAAAATACTTTATTACTAATTTATATTATATTATTATCCGATTTGATTCTCCTCTACTTAACTCTATTCGTCTCTATTCGTCTCTATTCCTCTTTTTGACTCTACTCGACACTACTCGACTCTACTCGACACTACTCGACTCTACTCGACACTACTCGACTCTACTCGACTCTTTTCGATTCTACTTGACCCTACGCGACTCTACTCGACTCTATTCATCTCTTTTCATTTTTAATTCTATTCTACTCTGTTCTACTCTGTTATACTCTATTCTACTGTGTTATACTCTATTCTACTGTGTTATACTCTATTCTACTGTGTTATACAGTGCTTTACAGTGCTATACAGTGCTATACAGTGTTCTACTCTGTTCTACTCTGTTCTACTCTGTTCTACTCTGTTCTACTCTGTTCTACTCTGTTCTACTCTGTTCTACTCTGTTCTACTCTGTTCTACTCTGTTCTACTCTGTTCTACTCTGTTCTACTCTGTTCTACTCTGTTCTACTCTGTTCTACTCTGTTCTACTCTGTTCTACTCTGTTCTACTCTGTTCTACTCTGTTCTACTCTGTTCTACTCTGTTCTACTCTGTTCTACTCTGTTCTACTCTGTTATACTCTGTTCTACTCTGTTCTACTCTGTTCTACTCTGTTCTACTCAGTTCTACTCTGTTCTACTCTGTTCTACTCTGTTCTACTCTGTTCTACTCTGTTCTACTCTGTTCTACTCTGTTCTACTCTGTTCTACTCTGTTCTACTCTGTTCTACTCTGTTCTACTCTGTTCTACTCTGTTCTACTCTGTTCTACTCTGTTATACTCTGTTATACTCTGTTCTACTCGGTTCTACTCGGTTCTACTCTGTTCTACTCTGTTCTACTCTGTTCTACTCTGTTTCACTCTGTTTCACTCTGTTTCACTCTGTTTCACTCTGTTTCACTCTGTTTCACTCTGTTCTACTTTGTTCTACTCTGTTCTACTCTTTTCTACTCTTTTCTACTCTACTCGACTATACTTGACTCTTCTCGATGCATATCGCCTCTTTTTTTTTTCAATTTGACTCTGATTATTTTCAACCCTATTCGACCCTATTCAATTCTATTAACCTCTTTTCGATTCTATTCTATTCGATTCTGTTCGACTCTATTCTATTATGTTTACACATCTGCCAGGCATCCCACGATGCCCATTTTTTATTATTATTATAAACACAAATTTAATATATTATATTAGCTGTTTTTTTGCACCTAGCATTTTCCTCGCTGTAGTGAGGTGAAATGTTTTGTGTTGCGCACGGCAGCAAAGTTATTTGGCGTCTCGTACTTTTGAAACCCTCGCTACGCTCAGGATTCTATATTTGAATTTTTTTTTTTAAATATTGTTTTTCCTTCTTCTAGAATCCTTCGCTTGCTCAGGTTTCAATACAAGTACTCTCGCCAAAAAATAACTTTGCAGCCTTGCATAACAAATAACTATTTACGGATTACTCGGCTTCTGCTCTTCGGATTGAGATATAACTTACCCCAGTTTTAAGTCAAAACATAAGCTATCCAACAGTGAAAACCGCATCGCAATCGACTGACTGAAGTAGTTTTTACGTGATGCGCGAACAAACATACAGACAGACAAATAGACAAACAGACAAACAGACAGACACGAATTTTTAAAATGTTATATTCTTCTTCAGTAGCTCATTTTATGTACCCTAGACCGTTTTTTTTTTAAATATCTCAAAGGTTAAATGGTATTAAACATTTGGTTTAATGGTATTCAAGTGTGTTTTTAGTTTTTTAAACTAAGTATAATTTATTTTGAAGTCGGTTAATATATGTTTAGTAAGAATTTTCAACAATATTGCATACATACACATTAACTTGAAAACCTCGTTTTTTTAAAGTCAGTTGGTAATCTAAAGCTTATTTGCTTCTACCCGAATACAGCATAGCAAGGAAAGGTTAATGAGTTTAAAAGTCTCTGAATGTATGTATCTAAGCATGTGGGTATGTGGATGTTCCACCATAGTGTCACCTCTACTGGTTCGATTTTGACAAGCGAGGTGTCAATCAATTTGTCTTCAGGTTCATTACCTAAAAACTTTATTCGACTACGGCAATACAAAGTATGTGTTATGTGTTAAAACTAAAAACTTAGTCCGATTTTAACAAGCGAGGTATCAAAGGATTTGTCTTTATGTATAGAGTGCCATATGCTATTTTTTTACCCGACTATGGCAAAGCAATGGAAGGATTATGTGTTCAAACTAAAAGCTTGGTCAGATTTGAACAAGCGAGGTATCAATCTATTCGTCGACATTGCAAGAGTGTCACTGGATATATTTTACCCGACCGTATTCTGGTTTTAGTTTTTGAACTTATGTCTGTTTTTTTTGCTGTCTGGTTTTTGATTATAAAATAATTTATATATTTCTGTACACAATTTGCTAAATAAGTCCCAACTCCATTGCACCTCTTCAGTCGTTGTTACTAGCCGCTCATGCTCTCTTAAAACTTTCCTTAAATGACGACGGTTACACTTTTCTGATCTCTTCACAATACAAATGTCTTGTTGTGTGGACAAGTGATCAAAGGCACGGCCCGTGATAAAAACGTTCTCATTTCTAATAACTGCCGTGAGTACCTCTCGTCCATAACTTTCTTTCTTGTATCTATCTTGTTTAGGATGTTTGCCTTCAGTTCTCAGAGCTTCATCGCGGGATGTAAGTGTCTAAGTTCTGTGATGTTTTGTGAAAATACTTCAAAGGCTTTGGTTTTCCTGCTCAAGTCGCTACAGTGGCATTCTATGATTTATTTATTGTGAACGCTTACCGGTCACGTTGTCGTTCATAACTTGCGGCCTTGTCTTCTTATTAAACCGAAATTATTGCAACAATTCTTCGAGCACTGTCAAGAGATCAATCAAATAAGTCTGATCTCCCAATAAGTGATATTGAGGTTTATAATGAGGTGAGGCGGCGATCGCACTCCCAATAATTATACACCGATTCGCAAATTGTTGAAGAGCTTACGACCTGCCGAATTTGTGATATCGATTGACTGTTCAGTGTTGTTGGAAGCCTACGATAATATTTGTGTTGTTGAACGTGGTAAAGTTTTAAAACATTTATTCATTACAGTAGGCATTAACATAACAAATAATGATCTAAATTTACCGAGATTAAATTTAGCAACGCGTTTTGCATAAAATAATTCATTTTTGGTCAGAAAAAATTATATTATCGTTATAAATCTCAAATATTTTACTGCAGACCTATTTTCAAAGAGTAAATTATGTCTAAGACATAAATTACGTACACGATACCAAAACTTAACACCGTAACTCACCCTCTATGTCCTTACCAGACCTTAGCCTTTATCCTACTTTAAATTTATATCCATCTAAATTCCAATATTGCCAGATAATTCGCCAAGGAGCGCATTTTTGTGTATTATTAACTAGCTTCTTAACACTTTGATTTGAAGTGGAATTCGGATTAAAATTCAATAACATTTTAACTTTTGCCTGGTCAGCTCTTCACCCCATGGTAGTACAGTTGTCTACGTGTATATGTCTGTACTGTGTCACTGCTTTATCAAACATTGATTCGTTAAATGACAAGCAACACATTTGGTTCACGACAAAGAGGCAATGAAATTATAAATGTTTGTACTCTTCAATAGGTTAGAAGAGAAAACATTGCACAATGAGATTTCTTTTTTATTGGTTTATAAATGGCGACCCCATAATCGCTTTCAGTTCAATTCGCTGAAGCATTGCTTTTTTGAGCCAGTCACCCTTTATAACGGCTTAGATTACAAACAGAGCGTTTAAACATTAATAATGATTAAAAAATAACTGCTGCAATAGGCTCATTTTAAATTATTATTTGGGTTCAAATCTTAACCTGCACAGCTACGACTGTTGTATCCAATGAAGTGATGAGACAAGCAGGTAGTTAGTCTATAACAATGAAGTGACGAGACCAGCAGGTGGTTTGCCTTTAACAATGAAGTGACGAGACGAGCAGGTGATTTGCCTGTACAATGAAGTGACGAGACGAGCAGGTAGTTTGCCTATAACAATGAAATGTCGAGTCGAGTTTTCACGTAGTATCAACAAAATAAGTCCACCTTCACACTATAATAAACAGTCGATATTAAACAAAGAAATACGTAACCTTAAAATGTCCATGTGTTGTCGAGATTTTGAATAATTTTTGTCTTTGAGTTAGTATAACCATTATACACGTTATGTAATCTGCAATCATAAACAGAAGTCTTACTAAGCCAATACGACTTGTTGCAAACAAATTTTCACCGCAATATCTACTCCAACGCACCGTATGGAATGACCGTAATATATTGAAACAGAATGGGTGGTTGCTACGCTAAAATTACGAACGCGACCATAACAGAACACACCAATAAAAGCGACTAACTATCCTGTGGTGACGAATGGTTCTTTTTTAGCCTCGTCATTTTGTGCTGGCTTAGAGAAAGTTTTTCTAAATCATTTTGCAAATAATATTGGACAAACCTTTGTCATTAATTACCTGTTTACCTAGTGAAAAAAAAACCCAATATTGGGTAAGTGTTTCATATATCGTGTGACCTCTAAATTACTTCTTGCTCTAAACTACTGGCTATCAGGCTGTAACATTTTGGTTAAAAATTGTATGTAACGCTTGTGAATCCACGAACTGATTGTTTTACATTTATCTGTAATCTTGTGTATAACTTTACTGTATATCTTACGTGCCAGGCTTTTGATATTGCAGACCTGGATTGCAATATCGCCCAGTACAAATTTTAAATTTAGTAACGGAAAATTTTACTGATTTTGTTCATATTTTTTTTACTTTCGTTTTAGTTTATTCTGTTAGCAAGTCATTGCGAAAGTTAATACGGTCAAACTATGCTTGTTGGTCGCATTTAGTTATACCAGCAAACGCTTTCGCAATGACTTGACTTTTTAGTATGTACCGGTTTTATACCGATTTTGTATTCCCTGTATTTCGTGATAATTTACTCCCAACTGGTGAAATTCTTTTAAAACTATGCTTCTTACGTGCTGTATTTCTATAATTATAAACTTATGTCCGACCCTTCTGGTCTTTCACACTTGTACTTTACTTTTAACTTTTTATTTATTACTGTAATGTCAACCTTATGTACCATACTAGCAGCCACATCTACTTCCTTGGGGCTTAACTGAAAGAGGCCTCGTCCGGCATGGTGGACCCCAAGGAACGAAGACCTGGGGATTTACGGCAGCCAGACCTACTGAACCTGGACTAAGGCATCTAATTCTACCGTTACAGGTTTTTTTTTGATACCCTAGGGGTACGATCGCCGATCAGCATGCTGCCACGGGTCTGTGGACACCTGTCCCCCGGGAGCTGCTCTGCGCACTGCTGCGTTACTACAGGCTGCTGCACTACTTCTGCACCATCTCTCCGCTAAACGTCTTCCCACGCGTGCCTCCAAGCTAAGTCTCAAGCCGGAGGCCAATATCATACCCACGCCACATCCTATAACTCACTCCCTGAGTTTTTGTATCTTTCTGATTACACTGGTAGTTTACTATTTTATATCTTTTTTTTCTACACCTACCGCCACTGCTAGGTAGGTAGGCTTCTCTTTATTATTTCTTAACCTAAACTGCCAGTTGACACTGTAACAATGAAATGACGAGACGAGCATGTAGTTTGTCTATAACAATGAACTGACGAGATGAGCAAGTTGTTTGTCTATAAAAATGAAGTGACGAGATGAGCAGATAGACAATGAAATGACGAGACGAGCAGATTGTTTGTCTATAACAATGCAGTGACGAGACGAGAAAGTAGTTTGCCTATAAGAATGAAGTGACGAGACGAGCAGGTGGTTTGCCTATAACAATGTGTGCATGCATTATGAATGTATATGTCTATATTCTAAATTCCTCATTTGAAACATAAAACCACTTAGTCATTTGTGGCGCCAGGTATTTATTATCTATGAGAGAGGAACGGGCCTTTTTCGAAAAACAGCAGTGGACCTACGCTTGGGTCAAGGAGCGGATTGCGAGACGCCACCCGGAGTACACACATATATATTTTCGGCGGTACAAAGACATCCTAGAAGTTATCAAGTAAGTGCAATTTTGATTCTATATATTTACATCTATTGTGTGTTTGCCTATTTAAATTTTGGGGAATTATTTTGAGCATTAAAATTAAAGTTCACTTTTGGCATTTCTTTGTTACTTGCGAGTACATATTTTGGTCAATCGAGCACGGATTTATGTACCAGTTATGGGTTTATTATTATTTACGGTATTATATGTGTAATTCAAAGTTATTTCGGTAAGCTACTTGCTAATTCAAAGATCCCTTTGTAATTTCGTGCATACTACGAAGCTAACGGTCGGTCACGCAGTGATATTTAAAAATGGCGAGATCAGTTGAAATTAAATTTAAATTTGAATGTGATTGGCTTACACAGTCAATCGAAGTATTAAATTTGCCAAATTTCAGTGCATCTGTTCTGTCAGCTAGGTTGCGTAAGCTAGATTCTCATTTAGCTGCTTATGAGAAGTTACTAGAATTTGGTTCTGAGGAGCAAAGCTCTAAATATGACGAGTTTTACAAGAATGCAATATTGCAATATGATATGTTATACGCGAAGTACTTGGAGCTTACAGAATCAAAGGGCAAAGAAAGTAAGAATTATAATTGTAACGCAGGGTAGTCACCACCCCTGCCACAAATTAATTTGATAGATCGAGGAGACGTGTTCACTTGGAGCAG
The DNA here is from genome assembly GCA_946251855.1 of Alsophila aescularia. Classification (NCBI taxonomy): domain Eukaryota; kingdom Metazoa; phylum Arthropoda; class Insecta; order Lepidoptera; family Geometridae; genus Alsophila; species Alsophila aescularia. The sequence goes on from OX276377.1 coordinate 42,178,964, forward strand.
TTTTATTAGTCTATTTAAATCACTGGTCTTATCACGGACAGATATATCGAAAACAGAAAAAATCCTTTACCTGTTTTTACATGTACAAAATGAACCTAGAATGCTAATACAAAGTTTACCTGTGACAGACATCGCTAGACATTGCATTTGAAATTTTAAATTCTCGGTATGATAACAAACGGTTGCTAGCTGACAGCCATATTTCGCGTATTTTGAATATTGAACAATAAAGAAAGAGTTCTTTGTTGAGGTCAGGTATTCTAAATCCATTATTGGAGCCCAGCCGTAGCTTGAAAACGCTTGGCTTTCCAGTCCAAGCTTGGAGCTATTTAGTTCTACATATTAAGGTAAAGGCACCTTATTCCGAAGGGTTCTGGAATTGGCACCATATTCCGAGGTATTTAAAAAAACGGCGTTCACAAGTTAAATAAATAAATAATAAAATATTTTTCCAAAAAAAGTTAAATCGACTTCATACTAAATTATTTTGTAAACAATTGAGAATAAAATAATCTCAATTGAGCCAGAACAGTACCACTTTTTCGAAATTTCCAACGCAATAATAATGCATAAATACAACATAAAATAAGAAAGAGTTTTTTTGAAGGCGGTGCCAAGCCGAGCCACAATTATTAATATGGTTGATTGAGCTTATTCAAAAAGATAATGTCTTAAACGGCTTGACGTGCTATAAAATAATAAGCTTTTAAAGTATCTACAAAATAATCTACAATCTACAAAAACTTTATCATTTACTAGATTGCTGTGTTCGTATCAATCGGTTTGTAAACGTGTGAAAGTCAAAATCTGGTCGTGTGAGTCTCTTGTTTTGTCTCTTCTGCGTTTCGTGTGTTGTATGCGGGTGCGTCATAGATAACTGCATATTACTTCGTACGTAGATTGGTATGTATTAATTTTGTAAAGATATTACATTTAAATGATGCCTGGGTTTGGCACCGCCTTCAAAAACCTCTTTCTTATCTTATGTTTTATTTATGCATTATTATTACGTTGGTAATTTAACATACGTTTTACGTTGGTTTTTTTTTTTCAAAAAAATGATACTGTTCTGGCTCAATTGAAATTATTTTATTATTTTAAGTGGTTGTTTACAAAATAACATTTTTATTATGAAGTCTTTTTTTTTTTGGAAAAATATTGTCTTTTTTTATTTTTAGTGGCCTAAGTAAACATCAAAAAGAATATATGGCAAAGAAAATAAAAGATACTCACTCACTTTAGACTAAAAGCGTTGGAAAGTAAAAGCGAGCATGAATAAAATCTACATATATAACAACTCAATTATTTTTGACCATTTTCCATCATTTTGTTGTTGCGTTCCTGTGATTACCTTCCGGTTCCATCATCAGATCCTAAAAAACACACAACACCAGAGAACTCATCAGGACAAACCAAATTAGCCCAAAATTCGAAGGGGTTTCCATCATTTTGTTGTTGAGTTCCTGTGACTACCTTCCAGCTCCATCATCCCTGGATACCACACAAAACCAGAGAACTCACCAAGACAAACCAAATGACCACAAACTCGAAAAGGGTTCTATAATTTTGTTGTTGAGTTGTTTTGTTTTGTTTTGTTTACTACCTTTCGGCTCCATCATCAGACCCTGAATACCACATAACACCAGAGAATTCATCAAGACAAACCAAATGAGCCCAAATACGAAGGGGGTTCTATCATTTTATTGTTGACTTCCTGTGACTTCCTTCCGGCTCCATCATCAGACCCTTGATACCACATAAAACGAGACATGATCTCATCAAGACAAACCAAATGAGCCCAAACTCAAAGAATTCCATCATCTGATTGTGTAGTTCCTTTGACTACTACTACTACTGCTGCTGCTGCTGCTGCTTCTGCTACTACTACTACTACTACTACTACTACTACTACTACTGTAGTTTTTAATTGTCATCAGAACTACACCCATGTGCAAAACTTCAGCATCTTTGGACATCCATAAATTGTTCAAAATTGACTTGCAATACCTTCCTAAACATTATAACACAGTGAATTACATTAAAGCTAGTTTAAAGCTACTGAACCAATTTTGATGAAATTTATACAGTACCACACTAGAGCTCTTCTTACTTAAGTAAAGACAATCATCTTATTCGGTTCAGAAATCCCAAGATATTAGAGAACATAAACTATAAAACAAATTGATTTTCCAATAAAACTACTGAACCAATTTTGATGAAATGATATGGGACTACACGGAAAGTATACCCTTTTGAATAAAAATACAACCATCTTAATCGGTTTAGAAATCTTAGAGATAAATACAAAATAAAGGCAATATAAACACAAAACCGAATGGATTTACTCATTAAACTATTCTCGAAAAACTGCTGAACCAATTTTAATACAATTTATATGGGACTACCTGGAGAGTATATCCTTTTAAACAAAAAAAGATTAAGATACACTTTTCACTTTGTATATTGTACACTCGCAATTAGGGACCAAATACTTCGGAATAAGGATTTTTACATCGGAATAAGCTGCCTAGGACTTTTTTCAGATTTAATTTAATTGAATACAAATTTTAACCCAATAATCAAACATTTAGTCTATTTAAAACGTAAAAACAATAACATTAAAGCTTCTGATTAAAATAGCCAAACCGTCAGAAAGGTTCAGTAAATGCTTAATTTTCAACGTCCTTTCGAGTTTTGGTGAAAATACCGCGGAAATAGGTGCCTTTACCTTAGCCTGACAAAATTACCATCACAGATAAAAAATCGGTTTGAACAAGTTTATGGTGGATTAGATCGTGAATTACCAAGTTTTGAAAATCTAGTGCAGTTTTTACAAAATGAATGTCGTCTGATTGATGTTGCAAACACTTCATCACAGGTAAGGTAGAAATACCCACATTAACAAAAGATGACAAATTACCAACAGTGACAATTAATATTTTATCGGCAAATAGTGTAGTTTATAGGGTTAGCGCTTTGTTAGATTTCAGTTCACAAATAACAGTAATTCGTAGTAATTTAGTGAACGTACTCGGTTTAAAGAGACATTATTCAGTTACGTTGTTGGTAGGAATTGGAGGTGAAAAATCCAGTGATAATAATTACATAGTTACAATTTTATTAATTTTTGTTCGGAACGGAATAATAAATAGTATTGTGTTATCGGTCAATGCGGTTGTTTTAAAGACGCCGACAACATACATCGCGTCTCGGTTAAACTCATCAAATAATCTGCGGATTTCGGACACGGACTACAGACGAATAGATATTATATTCGGATGTGATATTTTAGGTGAAATCGTAGAAGGCAATAAGGTCATTTTGCGGGCCGGTGGGCCATACGCCATCGAAACGATTTTTGACTATGCGGCGTTCAGATCTATAAAAAGTGACACAAAAAACGTGGTTCCCTGTGATTCGGAATATTTTTCAGGTGCAATCTTAGTTGAAGCGGTTGAACGCTTTTGGAAATCGGAAGAACCACCACAGATAAGACATAAAGATCCACTTGACATGCAGTGTGAAAATTATTTGTGGAATCGGTTACTCGATGCGCAAACTTTCCGGTCCCGTTATATGTACTTATGACAGATGTTACAATGATGTTCCTTATGACCTGGGTTCATCCGGAAGATCGAAAATATCAACTTATTTTATGGCGGGAAAATCCTACGGAAACTATTAGGATTTATGAGCTTACAATGAATACCTACGGCCTTAGGTCAAGCCCCTTTATTACGATTTGTTGTCTTTATAAATTGGCCGCGGACGGAATGCAACAGTTTCCCCTGGCGTCTAAGATTCTGTTGAACAACTCGTATGTTGATGATTTGAACGGTGGTGCAGACTCGGTACAAGAAGCAAAGCAGATAAGAGATGCATTGATTCAGTTAATGTCGACGGCTGGTTATGAATTGCGAAAATGGGCATCGAATGATCCCGAGATACTTTTGGAACTTCCTCAAGTTTTTTTGCGAAAATCTGCGTTATTTCGAAGATTATTTCGATGACATATCCGGTTTTGTTAAGATTTTAGGTATGATTTTAAGTTTGCGCATCGAGTAACCGATTCCACAAATATTTTTTCACACGGCAAATTTTTCGACGGTCAAATAAATAAATAATAGTTAAAAAAAAATAAAAAACACGTTTTATATAGAAAACCAAACTAAAAATAGAAAATAAATTTGAATAGTGTAAATAATAAAAAAATGTTTTTAAGAATATCTTTTTAAGATATTATCGAAATGATAATCCTTCTTCTCATATCTGTCAATGAAATATTTATAACTATTGAGCCATGCACCCCAAGTTTTTTTTTAAATAAAACAGTTTGGTTTTCTATATAAAACGTGTTTTTTAGTTTTTTTAAACTATTATTTATTTATTTGACCGTCCCGCGTGCAATTGTAAACATGTTTAAAGTACATAATTTTATTTACCTACTTAGAAATTATACAATTGGTGCTTCTCTTTACCAAAGTTCGAGTTCATTACAATTTTTATTAGTAGCATTAGTAGCTAGTAGGTAAAAATGTGGCATTAAATAATAATTTTGACTCCTTATACACATACACTCAGTAGATACAGTCCACTAGCTATTACAGTCTACTAGATACTATTTATTCTGTGCCATTAGTCGATTAAACACTATCTCTGTGTAACCGAGAATTGCACTTGCGTTCATTTGCATGACACTTCGCTTGCAGCCGCTCGAGATAAGCACATTCCAAGTGTGGCAGTCTCATAAATCAAATCACTCAATAGCTTACTCAGGTTATGTGTGTGATTTGTTGGCTTCTTCATGCGTTTCATGAGCGTTTTGAAGAGTTAACGGCCGCTTCCAAGAGAACGCCCACGATTGGGCTACTCGTAGGGTTAAAAAGCCAGGTTATGTTACGCTTGACTAGTTCACGCTCCAACTCCAATCGATGGTCACGCAAATATATGTAAATATCTTATAAGTATTTATTTGTTGCGGTATAATTGGATCCGCAATCGGACCTTACCAAGGATGGGATCCCACGTCTAGAAATAAACCTAGTGAAAGTTGCTACAAAGGCCTCATCTGATAATTCCGATACAATCTCTAAATGTACCGCTTTTGTACTAAAACAGACAAAAATGCAAAGGTAGCATTTCAAAATTCGTGCATTCCTTGTCGTACCACTTTTAATCAAAAATAGTCCCGCGAAATCTTTGCCGACCCTTTCGAACGCACGCTTACATCTGACCGAGGCAAATCGGGCATGAATCGGTCGTGTCGTGGTCTGGCCCTAAAACACTGCACACATTTGAAAATCATAGTCCGAGTTAAGCAACGCATCGCTACTATCCAGTAGTTCCGTGATAAAATTGCTGCCAGTGCATTGCCACCAACATGACAATATGTTTTATGATAGTGCTCAACTATGAGTGCAGTAAGCCTGTCTTTACCGGGAAGTAAAATTGGATGTCGTGCCGAAAAAGGCAATTCCGCATGACGTATTCGTCCGCCGACTCGTATTAGATTATGTCTGCCCTAAAACAAATCAAGTCTCTTAGCTGAATCCCGAATAGGTTTTTCCGAATGTAATGCCGCAATATATTCACTGAAGTGTAACTTTTGAATAAACCCAATTAAATATGTTAGCATCTTCCGACGTTCTGAATCAGAAATATTTTTACTACAGCAAAGCTGTGAAACCGAAACCAAATTGTCTTTTTAACCGAAAGACTCTGAAACCGAGTTGTCTTTATTACCGAAAGACAACGAAACCGAATTGTCTTTATTACCGAAAGACTCCGAAACCAAATTTTTGGAAGCACTGGACTTCTGCCGACAATAGTTAATAAACCTAAATACAAAATACACAACATTTACAAGTTTGTCAAATGAACTGTAGCGACTGATTAAAGCCGAAATAATATCCAAATCCCTGTCTAAAGTAGCCGTATTAGACATAATTTGAGCTCGTAGGCCAGGTAACTCAGTAGTCAGCTCAAATTTGTCGATGGGCTAAGGCTCTTTGGGTTGACAAAGCCACTGCGGTCCCCACTATAGAAGATGATCTATTAGCTGAGCGACTGAAGCTCCCCTACTTGCTACGTCTGCGCAATTCAAAAGTCCGGGTACATGAGTCCATCGAATAGGTAAGTTAGTGTTGTTTATTTGTGAAACCCGATTGCCTTGAAAAAAGTCCAATATGTGTGGCGGCGTCCGTAGCCATGCCAACACAATTGTACTATCCGTCCAAGCTACTTTTTCCAAGAGCACAAAAGATTGTTCACACAAAGCCGAGTGAACATATTTCATTAATTTTGCTAGAAGGGCAGCTCCGCTGTGCTCTAGCTGGGTGATGGTCATCTTCGTCTTGACAGGAGCAACACGGGATTTCGCCATCACAAGCCAACCCGAAGCTTCACCGTAAGCATTCTCTGATCTTAATTATACCGCTGCTGAAATCCAAACGAAGAACCATCACTATACTATACCCATGAAATGAGAACGACAGATCACTCACTGATTTCAGACAACGTGGAATTGATATCTTCTGCAACCGAGGTAAATCCGAAATAAAGTGTTTCCATTTAGTTAACAGATGCTCAGGCGCTGGAGCATCCCATTTTATACTTTTTGCCCCCTCACTCAATAGCCCTTGAAGTATCAATATTGCACGAAACACTACTAGACAGATCCATCCTAGTGGGTCATATAATCTAGCTTACGAAGAAAGTATACTCTGTCGAGTAACTGGAGTGTCCGTGGATGGTAGATTCTAAACCCTATAATTAAAAGAATCTGTGGCAGGATTCCATTGAATACCTAAAATCTTAACAAAACCGGATATGTCATCGAAATAATCTTCGAAATAACGCAGATTTTCGCAAAAAAACTTGAGGAAGTTCCAAAAGTATCTCGGGATCATTCGATGCCCATTTTCGCAATTCATAACCAGCCGTCGACATTAACTGAATCAATGCATCTCTTATCTCCTTCGCTTCTTGTACCGAGTCTGCACCACCGTTCAAATCATGAACATACGAGTTGTTCAACAGAATCTTAGACGCCAGGGGAAACTGTTGCATTCCGTCCGCGGCCAAATTATAAAGACAACAAATCGTAATAATGGGGCTCGACCTAAGGCCGTAGGTATTCATTGTAAGCTCATAAATCCTAATAGTTTCCGTAGGATTTTCCCGCCATAAAATATGTTGATATTTTCGATCTTCCGGATGAACCCAGGTCATACGGAACATCATTCTAACATCTGTCATAAGTACATATAACGGGACCGGAAAGTTTGCGCATCGAGTAACCGATTCCACAAATAATTTTTCACACGGCAAATTTTTCGACGGTCAAATAAATAAATAATAGTTTAAAAAAACTAAAAAACACGTTTTATATTGAAAACCAAACTAAAAATAGAAAATAAATTTTAATAGTGTAAATAACAAAAAAATGTTTTATTTAAAAAAAACGTGGGGTGCATGGGTCAATAGTTATAAATATTTCATTGACAGATATGAGAAGAAGGATTATCATTTCGATAATATCTTAAAATGCACCCCAATATTATTTATTTTAAAGCAGAAAATAAATAATAAATTAAAAAATGTCGGTCTTTGACAGGTGTACAAAATTTGAATGAAATCTGACCGTTTAAAGTGGGTCAAAATAGCGTCCAAAGGTGTCGGTTACAAACATATAAACATACAAACATACAAGTGAAGCTAATATAAAGCGTATAAAAAACCCCTCGCAATACAAGTGTAGCATTAACTGATCTGAGCTACCGAGCTGAATTACTTGAGATATAGTTACCTCGATCGGTCACCGTTGAAGTGTCATGCAAATATACGTAAGTGCATTTCTCGGTCGTCCAATTAACCGCACAGGTTGCACAGTAAGTATACTTATCAGTATGACATTTTCACTAAAACTATGTTTTAAAGGCAAAGTTTAAAAGAAAACTACGAACTTGTATTAGACGTGCGTTCTGAGCATTTTATAATCTTGCTAGTTTTATGATGGAATTGTATCGTAGATCCACGAAAACATCTTGTAACTGCCAAATTGTAAATCTATACTTATAATAAAAACGATGTACAAAACAGATAGCTAACTAAAATAATGGCCTCAAGGAGTTAAAACAAGATATAAGTGAAAAAACTAAAACCCGAATACGGTCTGGTAAAAAATAGCATATGACACTCTTGTGATGAAGACGAATCGATTGATACCTCGCTTTACAAAATTGGACCAAGTTTTTAATTTGAACACATAACCCTTCCTTTGTTTTGCCGGAGTCGGGAAAAAATTAGCGAATGAGACTCTATACCTGAAAAGAAATCGACTGACACCTCGCTTGTCAAAATAAAGGTTCAAAAAAGCGTTCAAAAATAGACTATGACACTCTATACCTGAAGACATATCGATTGACATCTCGCTTGTCAAAGTCGGAACCATAGGGGCGACGCTATGGTGGAACATCTACATACCCGCATACATAGATACATACATACATAGGTACTGTTAAACTCATTAGCCTTCCCTTGCTTTGCTGTAGGCGGTTAATGAGCAACATTACAAGAAGAAAACGTTTTTATTAAATAATTCCTAGTTGGATCTTTGTTCGCAAATCAAGTAAAAACTTCTAGATCGATTGTAACGCCGCTTACAATGTTGGATAGCTTAGGTTTGACTTAAAATCTGATGAAGATACTTCATAACCCAATCTGATAGATACAAGCCGAGCAACCGAAATCAGATCAGACTGAGGGCGTCATAGACGAATAAGATACTACTAGTATAATATTTCATATTAAGATAAAATATCGCTCGGCATACAGTTTATATGAACCATCACAACCGGCAAAGATAATATATATGCTCAATTTACAGTATCTTAAGATATCGAGCGATATGGGTTTTTTAAAAGAAGCCATATTAAAAATATATCGTAATATAATAACTTAAGATACAAAATATATCTTAATATACTAATTTAAGATACAAAATATATCGTAATATACTCTACAGGTTGCTCTGTTTTGTATCCGTGACGGTTTTTTTTATTGGGTATTGGCAGTGCCCGTGGCTTTTCTCAATATAGGTTAAAAGTTACCTATGTGTTATTACAGGACCAAAATTACATAGAGAAACGATTTAAAAAAAACGTGTTCTGTACCTTATTGTAAAGAGCTTATGTTTATTTTGTTTTTTTTATTATTTTTTTAAATTTAATGTGATATTCTCTCCAAATTGTTCGCCTTTTACAGTGCGCTAATGTAATTTGCATATCAAATTCTAAATCAAAATCATCGTCTGCCGAGCTATGTAATATATGTAAAAGTTTGTTTGTCGTTTGTGGTTGTGCGGGCCTCTGGTGTCAGAGTTCGTCAGGCCGCCCGAGGGCCTCTGACATGGCTTAATGACTGATATTAATCAATAACAGCCAGCTTAACGTGCCCTCCGAAGCACGGAGGGATGGAAACCACACATAACTTAGAAAAGTCATTGGTGCGGAGACTAGGATCGAACCCGATATTGTTGGATTCTAAGTTGCACTATTGAACCATTAGGCTACCATTGCTCATGAAATGTAATAGTGAAACCATATTACTCATATTTTATCATTCTGTATATAGAATGCGGCGAAGAAATACGTGTGGCACCTAGGACGGCCTGCGAGAGAATGAATAATTTCAATATATTATATTTTCTTAACCGTGTATGTTTTTACCTTAAGATGCTATAATATTTTATATATAAATATCTATGTAAATAACACGAAATACTATGGTATCCTCGTCGTCTGTGACGGCTGGAGAAATTTTGTTCTAATTTGGTATATTGGTATTTTAGGCTGGGTTTTTTTAACCCAGAGAAATGACCACGCAGGCAAAGCCGCGGGCATGGCAAGTTATTAATAAAAAAAACATGGTAGCCACCACTGGAACAAAATTGAAACCACTGCCCTCATTTCGTATGAGGTGGCCGCATAATTATCATCTATTGAAAAACTTAAAGGGAATGTCACTTCAAGAATAATCTAGACCACGGGTGTGCCGCGGGGGTGCGACGTAACTAAAGAAAAACAAACGCTTCTCTGTCATGTTTACATTATATTCCAATATCAATGAAAATAGATTAATACATTTCAAGAATCACTCCCGAAAATAGAAAGCATTACAGTGAAAAGGATTTAAGTACAACGCACACTACGATAATCTCTAGTGATGGGCATTCAAAAAAACCGGTAAACCTGAACGATAAATGAATTAATGAATGAAATTAACGTGGTTTTACTAAATACTTATGTCTACGGTCCCATGATGATGTAAAAAGGAAGCTTTTGTGTTAAAGCGATGAAAATATATAGACATATATAATTTGAGTTTATTTAAATATATTTATGTACATTAAGTATTTGCTGAATTTTCGAAAATCTCAGATAAATAAAAAAATATGGGGTAAGTACTTCATTTATTCATTCAAACGCCCTAAAATATCTATATATTAGAGTTCCCTATTTTCAAAAAATCCCTCGTGGAGAGAATTTTCGCTACTTGGTGAATTTATTAATTAATTCAAACCTTCTCTTGAGCTTCCCTGTCTTAAAATTAATAATAAAAAATAACGGACACGATATGGCTAGAATTCCAGATCTTTGAGGTCAAAAATAGGACAAAAGACCTAGAGGAAGCTCTAGCAATCCACACCACTATATAAAAGTAATACGTTGTCTGTTTATTTGTTTGGGGAGTTTTAACGCAATTATGGCTAGATGGATTTTGATGAAATTTGGACTGGAGATAGTTTATACCCTGGAATAAAACATAGAATTCTTTTTATCCCGGAAAATAGTAAGATTGCACGGGAAAACTGGAAAATATTGATTACTCGCTGTGAGCAACGGTTGCCATAGAAAGGAAATAATAACTCTGTCAAAAAGCATCAAGAGCGTTGGTGCCAAAGAGAATACAATAAGTTGGTACTATACTTTTACATTGGTTTTCAATATCGTAGAGGAACATGGGATGTTTTTTTTACGAAATAAAATGAAGTCCACGCGGACGAAGTCGCGGGCTAAAGCTATGATTTTATAATTTTAAAATACTTGAAAAATAATCTTAAACCGAATAGTTTAGAATTATCTAAACTATTAACTTAATACCAAATGTTGAGTTTTGTCCCTAACTTAAATAACATGAACTTTAACAGAAACTCAGAACTGATTTTTCACCCTCTTAATCCAGCCCATTCGTAACATCCGTTCGTAATTATCGTCTACAGCCTATATGATACTAACAGGCAAAATTTCAGCAATGTAAGTGTTCAGTGAGTTAATGGCATATTGCTTTTTAAATGTAGATTAAAACACTTAACCCTAGAGTACTAATGATCACTTACTACTAATGATCGCCTTGGCAGGCAACTTTTGGAATAAAACAAAAAAAAAACTACTTATCTTTTATTACAATTTAACAAACTTATATGAAAATAACAGGCAAACTTCTACCTTTTCTAAACAACCATACAAAATAATAATTATACCTCTAATTCAGTCAAGTAATCATCCCTAAATCATTCAAATCATCTAATACTAATGATCGCCTCCCAGGCGATTGAAATTTCTATTTCTCGGAAACCAAGAATCTACGCTCGACGCGCGTTCTCTCCCCGCCGCGTCATCGGCTATACTTAGTTGGCGTGAACACACGACTCAATACGTACCTGCAATTACAAAATTAAAAAAAAACTGACCGCAGCCGGCCTCTCAGGCGATGATTAGTATTCTAGAGTTAATAGGCACTGAAAAATAATCTGTTAAGTACTAACACTCCATATTTAAACATAATTTAACGTTGATTCCATCATTCATCCAATCAATTTTACTCAACTTGTCACCGCACTACGCCTTCTACCAAGACGATGGCGTCATAAAACTGTCGCTAATCTGTCGCAACTGGTAGTTCATTTGAATCAAAATTATGCAAAATTATAAGCGCAATTTATATAAATAACAATTACTTGTGGCTAGAAATACCGTTTCCCGTAACTTTGATGTTGCTGATCGCCTTCTGCACAAAAATACCGCACAATTCTCCATTTTCACGGAGCTCTGCTTTACGACACGAAACGATACCGAACGGCCACGGTCGCGAGTGAAATAGTTTTATATAACGTGAATGGCCAAGTCGTGCCATATGGCCAGCAGAGGGGTACGACTTCCATTAACATCTCCATTGGATATATGCTCGAAGTAGACAGCAGGACAATAAAAGAGTCTCTATATAATTCTACTAAAATAAAAATTTATAAAACATTTGGCTTTCCTAGTTTACCAGCAAAAACATGTCATGCTACGACAATAAATTAAAAACGACCATCCTCGCAGCACCATTCAATTTGATTCCATATGAAAATTAAAGACACTTTTATTTTGTACGTCTACCTTATCATGTTTAGCCAGTTTTATTCAAAGAGTTTACAAATATTAGGTTTCATTATCGTGTTTGAAATCATATTTCAAAGAGTTTATTTATAGACTGAATATATCTATACATATAATAAAACTGTAACAGGTCCAATTCTGTACACTGAAGATATTTATTATTCGATATTACTCTGAACTACTCTTACAACCCCGGTGTGTTCAAGTCAAGAGTGAATAGGTATCTACTAGGCATGCGTGCTACACCTTCGACCACATCATCGCTTTCCATCAGGTGAGATCGTGGTCAAACAATTGCCTAGTCCGTAATTTAAAAAAAAAAACTCGATACTGAAGCCAAAACAGTTTTCTTTTTAATTTTTGTCTGTCTGTCTGTCTGTCTGTCTGTCTGTATCTTGGCTAGGCATCACGCCGAAACTACTGAATTAATTTGAATGAAATTTGAAATGATTTGAGTTCATACTACGAGGTAGATAGGATAATTTTCATCCCAAAAAATGAAACGGTTTCCGCAGGATAGAGGTTGTAAGTTATTTAAAAGAACACGTACCACGTGGAAACTACTGGACGAATTTTGATGCAACTTGGCACAGTTATAGTTTTTATAATGTGTTAAAATTGAGAATACTTTTTATCCCGAAAAAATAGAGGATTCTTCCGGGATAGGGGTCCAAAGTTTTGTAAATTTTGAAGTAATAAAAATATATATTTTGTGGGGTACTCTATGTTCTATACTGAAGCCAAAACTATATTTTTTTCTATTTTGTCTGTCTGTCTGTCAGTCTGTATCTTGACCGCGTAACATGACAAAACTACTTAATGAATTCAATTGAAACTTGGAATGATTTGAGTTCATGCTACGTAGTAGGACATTAGATATTATACTTTTCATCCCGAAAATTAATGGGTTCCCGCAGGATATTGGTTGAAAGTTATTTATATGAACACGTATCGCGCTGAAACTACTAAACGTATTTTGATGCAACTTAGCGCAGTCATAGATTATTTTATAGGTTAATATTGTGGATACTTTTTATCCCGAAAAATAAAGGATTCCTGCGGGATAGGGATCCAAAGATATGTTCATTTTAAAGTAATCAATAATATTTTTGGGACAAAAATAAACTCTATATTTGATACTGAAGCAGAAACTTGTATTTGTGGTAAGTTGTTTATATTGGGCAAACCAATCACTCTTTCGCAAAGTGGCGCTTCTGTGGCTCAGTTGCGACGTTTTTCTTTGAAACATAGATATACGGACGGACGTACACATTGGGGAAAATCTTTCGCTAATACCTAAAGTCACAGTTTTCATTTAACAAATGTATTTAATTTTTCTATACAGACAACCCTATCACTCGTACTATCGGCTTAGGTATGTTATGGACGAAAGTCGGAACAAAGTAATATCAACTCCAACGCTTGACTATAAAGTGTCATTTAGCATGTACTCTCGATGCATGAATACCTACATAATACGTACCTATGTTTGTAGGCTATTAAATCGGCGGCTTTCTTCAATATGAAAAACTACTATACTTGTACTACTTAATTATTCTGTTGTAGAAGCTTTAATAAATCACCGAATGGCAAGCACAAGTTGGGAAATTATTGGGTCTAGTGTGACTTTTAGGCGGTAAATTGCTACTGCTAGATCGCTGATTGTACTCATTCATAAGGTCAATGTTGACATGGCTGTAATTTCAGTTTTTAGTGCAATACAGATCTATCTATCTACTGCTTGCCTCGAGCAAACCAATTTGACCGATACTGCTTCTCTGAACTTAACATGCTACGTATCGAGGCAAATCACAAGGGTGCCAGATGGTCAGACACGCTGTGGACAATTCATTGACGCTTATCATCATTAAACAGGCCATGATTTAGACTTCACCCCTGCAACTATTAGTTAGAGCTGAAGTTGGCTCATATTGTTGTTTGTTTATCGTATGAGGTAGTTCTAGCCTCTGGTGTCGCTGTTTTTTTTTGTTAGGCTGCCCAAGGCCCTATATTGAGGTCGCTCGTTAGACATATGAGCTTATGAAACTCCTATCCAAGTCGCGAGGTGATGGTAACGCTAAGGCAACAATGGGCATAAGAACTACTTGAGGCGAACCAGGTGGAATAAGACCATAATGTGTTTGAGTCAAGGAAGCAACCACTGCTTATGCCTTTGGTGACTTGTGTTTGTTGGAAAATGTTCAAAAAGTTTCGGTGGTCTGGATTGCAGCATGAAAAGTCCATACAAGTTTGGCCAGTGGCTCCCACATCACCGTTGTGGGTTGGGCCTGCTTGCAGGTTCCATTAGCGGGTGGACCCCAGAGGTGGTGGAGCACACAAGACAAGACAAGACAAGTCAAGTGCGCAGCGTTCTTCAACCGTGGTGGTACCACGGTGACTTCGGTAGCCGAGCTTCAGAACTTGATGGAGGCCACAGCTCTGCTGAGACATTCTACCAGTTAGCATGTGTGACTCTTTTTCGACTCCTCCACATCTCTGCTGAGACATGCTAACTGGGTGCTTCTGTCTGTGACTCTTCTTCAACTCTGAGACATGCTAACTGTGTGCCTTTATGACTTAAAAGCATCGAGATGAGCTCTGCTTTGACATGCTAACTTAGTGCCTCTGTCTGTGACTTACAAGCTTCGAACCTTAACTAGGCACCAGCCTATGGCATGATGACTGCATTTAAAAACAAAATACTTTCGTGATGCGACACGAACAACAGAGATTTGGAGATTTTTTTATTTGTGGTTATTAGATTCTCAGTATTTAAAGTTAACAAGTATTGAGTTCACAAAGCTATTTTGATTTGCAAGTATTTTATCGAACTGTAGCGTTAATAAACAATCGACTCGTTATGTCTTGTTGTCTAATTTTTTACGTTTCATACCAATTTTAAAGTTACTTTCTCAACTGTTTGAGTGCACGCTTACGGTTGTGATGCTAAACATTTAATAGTTGTTGAAAAAAATTCGCTTCAAATTTTTTTCGGAGTGTTTGAACAGAGGCATGTTTCAGATTGCAAAGATCCTGAAGATCCGAGGTGCTGCCTATCCAAGATCAGGTGATCGAGGACACTCGCCAGTCAGAAGAGGCCGTGTAAGGAATAAAACGCCAGGGGGTGGAGCTTAACAGCTAGCCGTGACTTGTTGTGACAAGATGGCGTCAGCGACTAAGCAGACCTTTTTTTCGTTGGCGAGGCTTTGGGAGCGGCGCGTCACTTTTTCGTCAGCAGTCGAAGCACTTGGACATTTCTGAATCTCTCTGAATCTTTACTTAAATTTCCTCTTATTGAATTTGTAAAAGTATTTGAAGTGTGATAAGTTTACTTCGTGAAGTGAAGAATTTCTTTGTGTGTGTGACCGTGTATATTAAACCTGCTTCTGGTTGCTTATATTACAACTATCTTTGAGGGCGATGCGTCCGTCTGCTTTCGCGCCTGAAAAGCATAAGCCCGAGCATATGTTTGCGTCGAGTGATTCGTGCCCCATGCCTGCACGCCAGTCTATTTTTTTGTATTTTTATAATAGTTTTTATTTGTTATTTATTACTCTACGTCACGTACAATTAGATCAGGTCCTGGAACCCTCTGGTTTACTCTACGCTGGAGTTTATGGTACCATTGTGAGATCCAAAATATCTGGTTTCCAAAAATGTGCCCAATCATTATTTAAGCACGGATATTCCGGGCGCTTCAGCCACTATTGTGATTTACACTTCTTTCTACCCCTTTTTGGAATTTCCATAGTCTTAAGTAGCATTATGTTTGTTTTTATTATAAATTAAATCAAATGTTTTTAACGGGATCTTTACAAAAACACACAAATCAATACGCTACCCTATCTAAATGACGAGTAACACTGAATTAAAAATAACAATAACATAAATATTACAATTTTTTATCTGTGCGTCCTGCCTCCTCCCGCTCAGTCTTATGACAAAAAATAAATACCACATCATTGAGTTGACTATATAAACTACAAAATGACATCAAAATTAGATCTCTAATGCTTATAGTTACAGGGTTATAAAAGCGAGACCATATAACTCTTTTCGTTACAGTCGCTCTTTTAGTCTTTTTTTTTTGGTTCCCCGTATGTATTGGAATG
Organism: Alsophila aescularia; assembly: GCA_946251855.1. Taxonomy (NCBI): domain Eukaryota; kingdom Metazoa; phylum Arthropoda; class Insecta; order Lepidoptera; family Geometridae; genus Alsophila; species Alsophila aescularia. The sequence goes on from OX276377.1 coordinate 42,195,519, forward strand.
ATTTTAAAAACGAATCACGTCAAAATTTATAGGTGTCTATTAACCGGCGGGTATTGGTAAATATGCCAACAATCTACTCGACAAGGCAATAATTATTGCGAGTAATATTACCGGGCGTTGATATAACATAAGGTAACGTTACAAGCAAGGCTCAAAGCTCATTGTGAAGTGTGACACGAGATTGGTTACTCGAGGACAATAAGCCGTTGCTAGGAAATCGAGGCTTGTGGTAAATAGTGATTATAACGTGATTGAAAATTGATTTGGTATTGATATACAAGCAAAACATTAAGGCTTTTGAAACTAGTTACTACCCACGCCCCAAACCTCAACCACGTACGTACGTCGTAGTGGTATACAGTTTAGTTGTCTTTGAAGATGTAAGATTGCATACAATAAAATATATAAATACCTACACGTATACGCATAAATATTTATAAAATCATCTTACAGCATAAGGAGCAATGTTAGTAAAAACGAATACCACTGTCATTTCCTGCGCCCGAAAATTAACTACCCAAATGACCACAACACACTAACTCCCCTGACGCAGACGATGACTACAATATACAATTACAATAATTGTGTTCCATAATATTCTCGAAGGATTATAAAAATATTTTCGTGACATAAGTAAATCATGTTTCTTTTATAAAGACAAGTTGTTTTATCTCTTAAGCTCAAGCTTAATTGTTATGAGCTACTGAATCACTCACCTTTCATTGGCTCGTCGTCAACAGGATCGAACTTTTCAAGAATCTCTTTTACTGAATGCCGAGTCACTTGTGTGGAGCCACTCATTGTGTGGAGTGGACCAACAAATTGGATGCATGAGTTTTTAGAAGCTCTACTCTGTTTTTGTCCTTTTTATGCTAAATTAAAAGCTTTTGTCATATAATATAAAAGGAGGACGAAAAAAAGAAGAAAGTTTAATTTAGAATTGTTATTATGACATGAAACTTAATACAGTCCTCATAATATTATATAATTTCAATTTCTAAAGATCTCAGTTTCAGTTTTTTTAAATCTTTTGTTGTCAAAGTTTTGAAGTACTCAGAGATCACTTTATATAATTTAAAGAACTACTAATTTTATTTTGGAAATGATCTGTGAACTGCAGTTGTAATAGTAAGAGGAAGAAAATTGATCGTCTGCACTGAGAAAAAAAAGTTGTTGGGTGTAACAAAGTCACATTAACGCCACACAACCATTAAAGGTACTTTGTTGGTGAAACAATGACTTGATTGTCAAGAGTTTATTGTCAATTAAACAATATTTTATGGCAACTTTTAAAATTGTTGGAATTACAATATTCAAATGAAATCTAATATTGTCGTTGGGCCTACAAAACCATTGCATTTTAGCAACATCTTTGTTTCATTAGCAAAGTTTTGGCCTTATATCCTGCTCCAAAGTTGATACAATAACAATTTTGCATTGTAATGCCAGCAAAATGTTTTGTTGCAACGGCTAAATTACTTTGTTTTGCTAACAACTTTATTTTGCTATTCTATCATAATTACTTTGTTTTGCTAGCAACTTTTATTTTGCTTTTCTAACATACCTACTATGTATTGAAATAATTTTATATAGATGCAGTGAAAATGAAAGGATCAAGGGGAACCTAGATTAGGTAAACATTGTATAAAACAAACTATGAGAAAACGTATAAACGGACTTATTTATTATTCAAGTGATTTAAAAACTAAGCACATTTTTCGGTGTTCTTAAAAGATAACTTGACGTCGACCGTCCAGTAGGGCTCGATGTTGACAATCCATGGACCTCAGAGTCAAGTGCAGGACACTGAAATGAATAAATAAGTTTTTAAATATATTTTTGTAATAAATGGTTATTGCCTGTGACCTCGTCCGAGACGTCACATACCCTTTGTCCTTCCCGCGCCTATCAGAAACTAAGTAAAAATTTCAGTTCAATCGGTTCAGTAATTTAGCTGAGTAGGTTTAAACAGACATAATAGACCACCAACCAACCAATAGATAAAACCACTTTGCATTAATTCGACAGTTCTTTTTAAACTACTATAACTACCTATGGGATGTTTCTTATTTTTACTGTAATAAAAGTTCTTCCATTTAAAGAGGTAATCTAACCAAATAATCTAAAGATATACTCTAAATCCATACCAATTTGTAAAAGTGAAACGCAGTCTGTTTGTTTGTTTGTTTTTTTGTTTGGGGAGCTTTCACGCGATAACGTCTGGACTGTCTGTCAGAATGGTCTGTGGTTGCCATGGAAACGAAATACCAAGCCTGTCAAAAAACATCAAGTGGTATACATACTTTTGCATTGGTTTTTAATATCGTAGAAGAAAATAGAATATTTTTTTCGCGATAAACAGTAGTCTGCGCGTACGTAGTCGCGGGCGGGAAAGCTAGTATCTACATAAAAATGCTCCTGACGGGAACATGCGTAGTGGGTGCCCCATCTCGTCTAGTTATAATATGGCGGGCGACTAAAATACATTCCTAATGTTATGTAGGTAATTCACAATATCCACTATTAATTAACGACGGCTGCTGGCGTATAGGTACATTTAAGACCTTGAACTGCCAAGTGCACACTTCAAGCATGCATGCCAATATATGGCCTGGAGGGTACAAAACGATAGTGCTACTTAAAACCTAAAAAAAAGTACTTAACCAGCATGTAATTTAATAAATATGGAAGTACAGCAGTATCCAAAAACTCTTACAACTCGTCTATGACATCGATAATCGATGTTTATTTCACTCAACAACACACGCGCACAGTCGACGGTAATCACAGAGCTGAACAAAAATTGAGACATTGACAACGTCAGTCAACATCTGATAGTTTCCCGCTACTGCTTCATGCCCCACGCAATATTGCCATAACAAAGTTAATTTTGTGCGTTTTCAAAATGAAAGCGAACGACGCAAAGTTATTTAGTTAAATGTTTCCTTTGTTAAAAAAAATTGATTGGTATTACTTTCACTTTGCTAAATCTGCAAAATACTACTGCTTATTTGCAATGGCAAAGGGAAAATTGTCTGTAATGCAATAACCGACAATAAAAACGATGTGACTGTAACAAAAATAATGTAACACTTTTTAAGCAAGACAAAGTTTTTTGTTACTGGAACTAAAAAAAATACAAAGGTTTTATTGTAATTTTGTTAGCCGTTATTTTTCTCAGTATGCTAGCTCGAGACTCAAACACAAGTTGATAGCAAGTAAAATCCAAGTACGATAAAACTTTTGGCAAAAATGCAGTAAGTTTAAATAAAAAGCAGCCACATCTTGTTCGTTGAAATTTTATCAAATTTACACATTACTACTACCTCAATTATATACACTACAAAACATTATGGTATACCCATGCAGATAAAACTTCATTTTAGATTTGATTAATAAGTTATCAACCTCTACACTATTAATATTATATTACCTTTTTCTTGGTGTGCAATAAAGTATTGTTGTATTGTATTGTATTACTTAACGCCACGTCCAGATGAGATAGTGTCCAAACACTACAATAGGAACAGTAAAAAACGAAGTCAAATATTTCAATTTCACTGGCTCTGTGGATGAATCCAATATTTTGCCGTTCGCAAATAAGCACACTCTTAATTTAATATTAACTACTCAATGCTCGCGACTTAGCGCGTGTGGATATATTTATGAGATAGAAGTGTCTTATAAGTTATTCCAGGACTAAAAGTACCTTTATAGTACAATATATCAAGTTTCGTTCACACAGACACAACTGCCCAAAAATTAGAGTTTTTTTTTTACGGACTAGGCAATCGTTTGACCACGATCTCACCTGATGGAAAGCGATGATGTGGTCGAAGGTGTAGCACGCTTGCGTAGTAGATACCTATTCACTCTTGACTTGAACACACCGGGGTTATAATTTACAGGAAACACTGACGAGGGTAGGGCATCCACTCCATTGCAGTTCTTATAATAAATGAAGAAGCGTAACGCTTCGTTCTTGTACGAGGTATTTCAACCATGAATGGGTGGCGCTTTGCTGATCGTCTAGTCGTACGGTGATGGAAAGGTGATGGGGGAATCAGGTTGTGCAGTTCTTGTGCACACTGGCCATAGTGCAATCTGTAGAATACCGCCAGGCTTGCTACCTCACGTCGATGCGCCAGACTTTGAAGCTTACTCTTTACCAGAGTGTCATCCCCAATGAGCCTGATAGCACGTCTCTCAATTGAATCCAAAGACTCGAGCTGATACTTGGCAGAACCGTCCCAGAGGTGGCAGCAGTACTCCATACAAGATCGGACCTGTGCTTGATAAAGATTCAAAAGCTGTCCCGGTGTGAAGTACCGCCTAACCTTAGACAAAATACCAAGTTTTTTTTGCAGCTACCTTGGCTTTGGATTCAATTTAAGACCCAAAATTCAGGTTTGATGTGAGTTCGACATCCAAAAGCTCCAAATGGTCGCCTATTGTTATTGTTACACTTTGGAAAGACGGAGATCGGTGTAGAGGACTCTTTTTAGCAGAAAACAAACACGCTTGCGTTTTAGTAGCATTAAACTTAACCAGTTTAGCATCGCCCCAATCAGACACGGCTTCTAAGGCTAAATTTAAACGGTCTACCATAGCCTCTCTCTGTAACTGGACAGCGTCACAGCTGGCTTGAGCATTGGAAGTGTATCTCTCAACTACAGTACTGTCATCAGCATACCCAAAGGTACCGGGCTTCAGAAGGTCATTAATGTGCAGTAAAAACAGTGTAGCCGAGAGAACCGATCCCTGAGGTACACCGGTATTGATAGCCATTTGATCAGACGAGCAGCCCTCTAAGACTACTCGAATAGATCGTTCCCTCAAGAAATCAACTATCCAATTGCATAAGACAACAGGTAAACCATATGAGGGAAGCTTGTTTAAAAGGCCATCGTGCCAGACCTGATCAAATGCCTTCTATATGTCAAGGGAGACGGCAAGCGCCTCACCATGCACTTATATGGCTTCGCTCAGTACGTGAGTGGCATACGCGAGAAGATCCCCAGTAGAAGATCATTGTCTTCAAGGTATGCCAATGTTGGCATACCTTGAAGCCTTGTGCCAAGGTATGGTAATGTTTTTAGGGTTAATGTATGTGTGTATGTGAATTCCCTTATTCTATCATAACTTTTAAATAAACAGATTTGGATGTATGGGGTATCGTTAGAATCCTTACATCATCTCGAGTGACAGGCAATTTAGTTTGAACCAGTTACTGCAAGTAAGTATAAGTTTATTTTTTGGATGGCATTCGTGCTTTTTATTAGCGTAGGTTCTTATGGCCGCAACAATGGTGAATCACGAAAAATTCGCGATGTTCAGAGGAACTTTTAGATGAAGCCTTTTGTTTATTTCCTATATAAAAAATATATAGTAAACTTAAGTTAACCATAAACAATTTTTATTGTTTAAAATTTGTATAAATATTTACGAACATTGTAGAAAAAATCCTAAAGCGTGTACTATTTTTAAAATACATTAAAAAAAACCCATAGATCCGCTCGTCAGAGATGTAATTTTTTTCGAGGGCCCCCTCATGAAATGGCTGGAGCCCTTTAAATGAATTGCATAACTGACCACCGATTCGGAATACACCTTCGAGAAGAATCGGCAAGAAACTCGAAGGCGAATAAAGTCGACATTTAATTACGGGACCTTCGACCTCGCATCCGGCGAGGTCGGTGTCTGTGTCTAATTGTGTTGAAAGATGGTGAAGATGACGGAGTGGGCGAATCAATCGCTGCCTGCACTGCGGCAGCGATTTCATCGTCCGGATCGCTCAAGATGTCTCTAGGGCGTCTACGAAGGGGCCGTGCGTCTATTGTCGCGTCTGTCGTGTAGTCAGAGGCCTGAACTACTAGAGGGTTGGGGTGATGGAGTGCCGCGTCAAAGTAGCGGCGAGAGGCATTTTTCATATATTGAACTATCGAGGGAAGCTCGAGATCACTGTGCAGGTCGATGTTCCTCTGATACCAGGGGGCATCTAATGCACGGCGAACGAATTTATTTTGTAAAATCTGAAGTTTCTCTAGGGAGATGCGGGAGGCGTGAGCAAATGCTACGGACGAGTATGTAATTGTCGGTCGGACGCAGGTTTTGTAGAGTGTCAACTTATTTCTAAGAGACATTTTACTGCGCCTGCCTAGGAGTAACGCGAGGCGGTATAGGTAGAATGCCGCCCTTTTGTGGACGGCGTGGATGTGATCATTGAAGTTGAGTCGATAGTCAAGGGTGACTCCTAAGTATTTAACTGACTTTTCCCACGGTATGGGTCGGTCATTGATCCTGACTTGTTTAATTGGGAAATAGCGTTTAACCCCGTGAGTGAAACGCATCGCTACGCTCTTCTCGGGATTAATCGTTATTCGCCACTTACGAAACCATCCATCGAGCGCTCGGAGCGTTCGTTGGATGTCTCTTTGTAGAATAGTTGGATTCCATCCAGTGGTATAAATCGCGGTGTCGACCGCAAAGAGAGCGATCTCTACTTTGGGGATGCGGGGAAAATCGCTTGTGTAAAGCGTGAACAGAAGTGGAGACAGCACGGAGCCCTGAGGGACTCCGGCTCTGATGGGGTGGGGGGATGATCGGTTGCCCTCGACACGATAGCGGAAGCTCCGGCTGGTGAGGTAGTCTTGTACTATGAGCACAAGACGATCTGGCAACCCGAGCTGATACAGCTTGTATATCAGCCCGGCGTGCCAGACCTTGTCAAAAGCCTTCGCCACGTCTAGGAAGACGGCCATCGTGGTTTGGGGTTTTGGTTTCCTATTGAAACCCTTTAGGATGTGTTCCGTGATGCGGTGCACTTGCTGAGGGCAAGAGTGTCTCGCTCTAAAGCCGAACTGCTCATCCGGTATGAGCTTTTTGATTTTCGCGATGGATCGGAGTCGATTCAGAAGGATTCGCTCGTAGATCTTCCCCAGAGAGCTGAGGAGACTGATAGGACGGTAGCTGGAAGGCTCGGATGCCTTTTTGCCTGGTTTGTGAATGCCGATGACGTCGGCACTCTTCCAAGCGTCGGGGAAGGAACAATTGCTCAAGGCTGCATTGAAGATGCTGACTAAGAGATAAACTAACGGGACAGAAAAGTGCTTGAGGACCCTGTTACTGACGCCGTCAGCACCGGGGGCCTTTCGCACTTGGAGGCCCTTGATGACCGACTCAACCTCTGCGGCTTTAACGGGCTCGAGGGGGGGGTCGGTCGGAGGTAGAGAATTCCTACGTTCTATTTCGCGGTCCACCGCGGCGATGTGGACAGGATCAACGTGATCGTTAGCGGGGGTGCACTGGGCTGCGAGGCTCTCCGCCAAGCATTCGGCCTTCTCCTCGTCTTCGAATGCTGGCGGGAGATCGATTCTATTGAGAGGGGGCATTACGGTGATGGTGTCGGATTTAAGCTTTCGCGCCAACCCCCAGTAGGCCTGGTGGGTCGGTATGATTTTGGATAATGGGTCTTCCCAACGCTGTGCGCGCAGCTCGCTAATGCGCGTCCTGACCAAACGGTGGTAGTAGCTCAAGGTGGCTTTGCGTTCAGCGTTGGGGAATGCATCGTGGGCTCTAATGGCTGCGTTTCGTGTCGTCATCAGCCTCTTCACGTCCTCAGGTAGGACCCAGTGGCGGATATCCTCCGCTGGGACCTCTCTAGAGCACTCACCGATAACGGCGTTGAGGTGGCTGGTGAGGGCATCGATCGAGCAAGCAACGTCATCGGGGGTGATTATGTCGTCGGGGATACGGTCGAGGTCGGGTGAACTGATAGCTTTTAGGGCTTCCCCCAAACGCTTCCAGTCCACTATCGTCTTTGTCGGTGGATGGGAGGATGGGTCTGTCGGGTCGGGGCCTAGGCGCATAACGACGGGACGGTGGTCGGATTCTAGTTCTTGGAAAACTTACTGCTGCCACCTCTGGGACGGTTCTGCCAAGTATCAGCTCGAGTCTTTGGATTCAATTGAGAGACGTGCTATCAGGCTCATTGGGGATGACACTCTGGTAAAGAGTAAAAAGCCCTCATTCAAAAAAAATAATTTATCTCTGGTTTGCCGCGATTAATTTTGACTCTTTCCGCATAGAAATATAGTTAATAGTATATTTAGCAAAATTTTACTTATTTGCAACCCTGGTGCGGTAAAAACAATTCTGCTCAAAAACTTTAGCAACTTAGATGGCGTTGCGAGAGAAGTTAGATATCTTAGAGTTTGACTTAAAACTGGTGTTCTTGGTGTCTTAATCCGATGAGTAGAAGCCGAAGCAATCGACAAAAAACTATTTAACGAATGAAGGAATTTTGCGTCTTGGTATCATACTCGTAGGTCCTGGAATATTATATAGGATAATGATACCCTATGTAATATTCCAGGACCATTTGTTATTTCTCTGGGTTATGAAACCCAGAGAAATGACCACATGGGTAAACCTGTGCCCGTGGGTTTACCCATGTGGTAATTTCTCTGGGTTTCATAACCCAGCGAAATGACCACTTGACTAATGACTAGTTGATAATAAATAGTTACTCTCGTAATGATTTTGACTGATAACAATTTGAATTATGTAACATTATTTAGTAAACATCATAAGCCATAATATAGTTCCCTCGTTCACCATAATCATTACACCACATCGTAGTTCAGCGAATAGTTTTACAAATAAAGTATACCAGCTGTTTAGGTTGATGTTGATGCCCGCAGTGATTACCGTTATGTAACGCTACATACACTACACTAATCATTACCTGTAGTAAGTAATTCATTACGCCGTTAGAGTTTACTTAGTCGTAGAGCTCATGACACACTCGCGAAGTGCACATTAGCGATGTGTTAGCAATGTACCTATATCAACAAGCTATACATTGCTTATAGCATGTAGTTTTGTAAAGATATCGTAGAACGTAATTATTATACTACACTCGATTGTGATTACAAAGTACCAATTAAAACATAGTTTGAGGTAGTATACTGATAATTTTACTCATGTCTTTCTATATCCGTCTATTCTTATATCTATCTATACTTATAATAAAGCGGTAGGTAAGTAACAAACAGTCTGTACAAAAACGACAATCTATAAAAATTGGTCTTGTGTAAGCTACTGTAAGCTACTGAACAGGAACATAACATTTTTTAAATAGTGTCTGTCTGTTTTTCTGTCTGTTTGGCTGTCTGTTCGCGCATCATGCAATAACTACTTTACTGATTGGGATGCAATTCAATGTTAGATAGCTTAGATTTTGACTTAAAACTAGTGTATTCGGAATTTCAATTCAAAAAGTAGAAGCCGAGCAAAAGTCAAAAAATATTAAACGAAACTTGGTTATTCATACTACTATATAGCACTTTTTTGTAATAAAGCAGTAGGTAATAAAAATTATGTACAATGGAGATGATAAAAAATTATGGCTATGTACTCGTACGTTACTCAAAATAAGCTATTGAACAAAAATGTAACCTTTTAAACAAGTACGAGTACATCTTAAGGGTGTAACAATGGCCAATGACCTTCACGATTCGACCTCTAATACTAGTACTGGGGCTATCTATCTGCAGATGGCAATATAACAGTGATTACAGTCATGGCAGTTTAAAATCAAATAAGGAGTAACGAGTATACAGAAGTGTTTCTCATAATGTTTGGTTTTTTGCCTATAAATTTTACTGACCAAAAATAGATCTCAGTAACAGTAGGTACTGGAAATAGGAAGGAAAGGAAGGAAGTTCTAATTTTAATTAATTATTTTATACTGCACGGATTGTACTAAATGATGAACCATAAAGATTTGATGATGACCAGAAAAAACTTACTGAATCTCAGCAATGGAAATAGCTAGGATGTTCCAGTTTTCGCCAATTGTTTTTTTTCCACGAGTGTTAGTAATGATGAATCATGAGAGTATGGTGACTGAAAAATGCTAACTAGGTACCTATTCGTTCAGCACACCCAGAACTTAGTTGGAAGTTTTCATCGATTTGTCCGAAAACATACCAACGGTTCCATGATGACACTCTTTTGATGATGACCTGAAGTGTGATTGGATCTTAATAATGGATTTAATTTTATCTGTAACTATGTGTGATGATGATGATGATGATTATGATGATGAAAAGTATCTTATGTATTATTCCAGAGTATAAGCTATCAACACTACAAATTTCATCAAAATCCGTCCCGCCGTTATCGCGTTAAAACTCCCAAAACAAACAAACAAACAGACAACGTTTCACTGTCATATATTGGTGTGGATTTCTATCAACACTCCAAATTTCATCAAAATCCATCCCGCCGTTATTGCGTTAAAACTCCCCAAACAAACAAACAAATAGACAACGTTTTACTGTCATATATTGGTGTGGATTTTCATATACGTAACTTCTAAACAAAGAAACGCTAGTAAGCGTAATTCAAAATCATTGGCAGCAGTGTTTTTTGGCAATCAACAACTGCATTATTACTTATCTACTTGGCAGATTTGTTATTATTTCGTTTCCATGGTAACGTCATTCCGTTCTTTATTGTTGATACCTTGGATTACATTATTGCAATTTCAGAAGAGAACGCAAATTTTTGGAAAAAAAAAAAACTGCCCCTGTTACTCGCTGATAATGTAGCTACAAGTGAAATAATTTTTAAAATCGGTTCAGTAGTTTTTGGTTTTATCCATTACAAACAAACAAACATAGCATAGCATTATGTTTTTAGCATTCATGTATGTTTATAAGTTTGTAAGTTTGTATGTGAGTTTCTTTATTCCACCATAACTTTGAAATGCCTAAACAGATTTAGACGAATCGTTAGAATCCTTACTTCCCTTCGAGTAACTTAGGCTACTCGTATATATTTTTTTTAAAACTGTATGGCGGCAGTAAGGCTCCATTTTTAATTGCAAAAAAAGGACTTCGAATTTTACAATATAAAATATCGAATTGAAGGCGTTGATAAGCACATTCCAATCCATTGTTTGGGGAGCTTTCACGCCATAACGGCTGGACGGATATTGATGAGACTTGGAATGGAGATTGTCCAAGTCTCATCAACTGTCTGTCTAAAATGAGTTTATGCCAATAAATTATATACTACTAGTTGTCCCGCCCGCGACTTCGTCCGCGCGGACTATTGTTTATCGCGAAAAAAGCATCCTATGTTCTTTTAGGATATTAAAAACAAATGCAAAAGTAGGTATAGCACCAACGCTCTTGATGATTTTTGACATACTTGTTATTTCGTTTCCATGGCAACCGTTTCTTACTGCGAGTAATCAAAATTCTTCCAGATTTTCCAGTTTTCCCGTGGAAATTTTCAATTTTCGGGGATAAAAAGAATCCTATGTTTTATTCCAGGGTATAATCAATCTCCATTCCAAGTCTCATCAATATCCGTCCAGCCGTTATGGCGTGAAAGCTCCCCAAACAATGGATTGGAATGTGCTTATCAACGCCTTCAATTCGATATTTTATATTGTAAAATTCGAAGTCCTTTTTTTGCAATTGAAAATGGAGCCTTACTGCCGCCATACAGTTTTAAAAAAAATATATACGAGTAGCCTAAGTTACTCGAAGGGAAGTAAGGATTCTAACGATTCGTCTAAATCTGTTTAGGCATTTCAAAGTTATGGTGGAATAAAGAAACTCACATACAAACTTACAAACTTATAAACATACATGAATGCTAAAAACATAATGCTATGCTATGTTTGTTTGTTTGTAATGGATAAAACCAAAAACTACTGAACCGATTTTAAAAATTATTTCACTTGTAGCTACATTATCAGCGAGTAACAGGGGCAGTTTTTTTTTTCCAAAAATTTGCGTTCTCTTCTGAAATTGCAATAATGTAATCCAAGGTATCAACAATAAAGAACGGAATGACGTTACCATGGAAACGAAATAATAACAAATCTGCCAAGTAGATAAGTAATAATGCAGTTGTTGATTGCCAAAAAACACTGCTGCCAATGATTTTGAATTACGCTTACTAGCGTTTCTTTGTTTAGAAGTTACGTATATGAAAATCCACACCAATATATGACAGTAAAACGTTGTCTATTTGTTTGTTTGTTTGGGGAGTTTTAACGCAATAACGGCGGGATGGATTTTGATGAAATTTGGAGTGTTGATAGAAATCCACACCAATATATGACAGTGAAACGTTGTCTGTTTGTTTGTTTGTTTTGGGAGTTTTAACGCGATAACGGCGGGACGGATTTTGATGAAATTTGTAGTGTTGATAGCTTATACTCTGGAATAATACATAAGATACTTTTCATCATCATAATCATCATCATCATCATCACACATAGTTACAGATAAAATTAAATCCATTATTAAGATCCAATCACACTTCAGGTCATCATCAAAAGAGTGTCATCATGGAACCGTTGGTATGTTTTCGGACAAATCGATGAAAACTTCCAACTAAGTTCTGGGTGTGCTGAACGAATAGGTACCTAGTTAGCATTTTTCAGTCACCATACTCTCATGATTCATCATTACTAACACTCGTGGAAAAAAAACAATTGGCGAAAACTGGAACATCCTAGCTATTTCCATTGCTGAGATTCAGTAAGTTTTTTCTGGTCATCATCAAATCTTTATGGTTCATCATTTAGTACAATCCGTGCAGTATAAAATAATTAATTAAAATTAGAACTTCCTTCCTTTCCTTCCTATTTCCAGTACCTACTGTTACTGAGATCTATTTTTGGTCAGTAAAATTTATAGGCAAAAAACCAAACATTATGAGAAACACTTCTGTATACTCGTTACTCCTTATTTGATTTTAAACTGCCATGACTGTAATCACTGTTATATTGCCATCTGCAGATAGATAGCCCCAGTACTAGTATTAGAGGTCGAATCGTGAAGGTCATTGGCCATTGTTACACCCTTAAGATGTACTCGTACTTGTTTAAAAGGTTACATTTTTGTTCAATAGCTTATTTTGAGTAACGTACGAGTACATAGCCATAATTTTTTATCATCTCCATTGTACATAATTTTTATTACCTACTGCTTTATTACAAAAAAGTGCTATATAGTAGTATGAATAACCAAGTTTCGTTTAATATTTTTTGACTTTTGCTCGGCTTCTACTTTTTGAATTGAAATTCCGAATACACTAGTTTTAAGTCAAAATCTAAGCTATCTAACATTGAATTGCATCCCAATCAGTAAAGTAGTTATTGCATGATGCGCGAACAGACAGCCAAACAGACAGAAAAACAGACAGACACTATTTAAAAAATGTTATGTTCCTGTTCAGTAGCTTACAGTAGCTTACACAAGACCAATTTTTATAGATTGTCGTTTTTGTACAGACTGTTTGTTACTTACCTACCGCTTTATTATAAGTATAGATAGATATAAGAATAGACGGATATAGAAAGACATGAGTAAAATTATCAGTATACTACCTCAAACTATGTTTTAATTGGTACTTTGTAATCACAATCGAGTGTAGTATAATAATTATGTTCTACGATATCTTTACAAAACTACATGCTATAAGCAATGTATAGCTTGTTGATATAGGTACATTGCTAACACATCGCTAATGTGCACTTCGCGAGTGTGTCATGAGCTCTACGACTAAGTAAACTCTAACGGCGTAATGAATTACTTACTACAGGTAATGATTAGTGTAGTGTATGTAGCGTTACATAACGGTAATCACTGCGGGCATCAACATCAACCTAAACAGCTGGTATACTTTATTTGTAAAACTATTCGCTGAACTACGATGTGGTGTAATGATTATGGTGAACGAGGGAACTATATTATGGCTTATGATGTTTACTAAATAATGTTACATAATTCAAATTGTTATCAGTCAAAATCATTACGAGAGTAACTATTTATTATCAACTAGTCATCAGTCAAGTGGTCATTTCTCTGGGTTATGAAACCCAGAGAAATTACCACATGGGTAAACCCACGGGCACAGGTTTAGCCATGTGGTCATTTCTCTGGGTTTCATAACCCAGAGAAATGACAAATGGTCCTGGAATATTACATAGGGTATCATTATCCTATGTAATATTCCAGGACCTACGAGTATGATACCAAGACGCAAAATTCCTTCATTCGTTAAATAGTTTTTTGTCGATTGCTTCGGCTTCTACTCATCGGATTAAGACACCAAGAACACCAGTTTTAAGTCAAACTCTAAGATATCTAACTTCTCTCGCAACGCCATCTAAGTTGCTAAAGTTTTTGAGCAGAATTGTTTTTACCGCACCAGGGTTGCAAATAAGTAAAATTTTGCTAAATATACTATTAACTATATTTCTATGCGGAAAGAGTCAAAATTCATCGCGGCAAACCAGAGATAAATATATTTTTTACACAAATGAAGTGATTGTGCGAACCTGATGCAACAAAGTTTCAAAGTTTGGATGCGGAGGATGACTGCTAGTTTTTATTTAAAAAATGCTACTAAGTGTTTATTTTTAATGTTAGTTTTGAGCTTGTACATCAAATTAATCTGTGATTAACGTTCTAGGTGTTCTGTTACTAAGTGTTTATTTTTAATGTTAGTTTTGAGCTTTTACATCAAATTAATCTGTGATTAACGTTCTAGGTGTTCTGTTGCTAAGTGTTTATTTTTAATGTTAATTTTGAGCTTTTACATCAAATTAATCTGTGATTAACGTTCTAGGTGTTCTGTTACTTATATATGGTGAAACATTAAAGGAAGTGTACAAAAAAAAACTGTTTGAACGTTGTGTGAGTTCAGTGAACTCGTGTCGTATTTTCTACCGCCTAAATTATCGTATGTAATTTCATTACGATTCATTAAGTTTTAAGCGCAATATTATATCTTTTGAAAGATCATATACGATGTTGTTCCTATTTTTATACGCTTTATATTAGCTTCACTTGTATGTTTGTAAGTTTGTAACCGACTGCTTTGGACGCTATTTTGACCCACTTTAAATGGTCAGATTTTATTCAAATTTTGCACACCTGTCAAAGACCGATGACAATAAATAAACCAAACTAAAAAGTAGAAAATAAATAATAGTTTAAAAAACTAAAAAAACACGCTTTATATAGAAAACCAAACTAAAAAATAGAAAATAAATTTTAATAGTGTAAATAAGAAAAAAATGATTTATTTAAAAAAAAACGTGGGGTGCTTGTCATATCCGTCAATGAAATATTTATAACTATTGACCCATTGCACCCTACGATTTTGTTGAAATAAAATATTGTTTTCTTATTTACACTATTAAAATTTATTTTCTATTTTTTAGTTTGGTTTTCTATATAAAGCGTGTTTTTTTAGTTTTTTAAACTATTATTTATTGTCCTACGCTTTGTAGTTTTTGTGTAATGTCTGTTTTTTTTTTTACTTTATTTGCTCATAACTCGCAAATTCTGCGCTTGGTGCGAACCTGTTTCACGAAGTGGTTTTTTGCGCATCTTGCATATATTTTTGGCCAAATATTTCATGTAACGTATCTACTTTCAGAATATGATAAAAAAATAAACGCCTACCCATCTTTATTTGCTATAAAATCTTATATTTTAAAATGAGACGCTAGTATTCCTTGTTCTTTAACTTTCAACGCCTATTATGAATAAACGCCTATTATGAAACAAGATACAATAAAATAAAATACCAGTCTTTGTTTCTTTGTTTATTGGCTAAACAAAACAGTCAATTGTATATCTAAGGACCGCTTGCGTAGGTTGTAAACAAAGTTTTAGTGACAGTACGTCATCACGCAGTGAGTGACTCGAGGGGTACCTCAAGTGGCCGGCCAATTTGGCGCACTTTTGGTCACTTGTTGAACAACTGAGCGGCTAACAGTGAAAACCACATCGCAATCAGTCCAATAGTTTCACATAAAAAAGAATCAATTAAATTTGTTATTTATCCTACAACAACAAAAAAGAAGAAGCTCCACTTTTTTGAAGTCTGTAAACCACAAACAAAATTTCAAGATACTCGTATCTAGTAGAACAGCAAATTACAAACTTTATTTTGTCAAACAAAATACCTTTATTATAGTAGAACCAACCATAGCCTGATAAATCGATATGTATTCATCACCAGCCTTTTTATTAACATTAGTATAACGAGTTGTAATCGACAGTATCAATTAATTATAGACATGAAGTCTTCTAGTAAAAAAGAGTTTGCATAATATCAGTCTGTTAAGTAAATCTATATCTTCTATCTATCTGTAAGTAACAAAATCTCTATACAATGAATATAATTTAAAAAAATAGACACGAAGTCCTTCAAATGAGCTACATAACAAGAATATAACGTTTATTAAAATCGTGTCTGTCTGTCTGGATATTTGTTCACACATCACGTAAATACTAATGAACCGATTGAAATACGTACGATGTTCATTGTTGGATAGCTTATGTTATGACTTAAAATCTGGTGTACTTCATATCTCAATTCGATGAGAGAAGCCGAGCAATAGTTTGAAATCATTTTGACGGCTGAAGAAATTTTATCTAATTTGGTATTTTACGAGTAGGTCCTGGAATAACACATAGGGTAATTTAAACCCAGATAAATAACCTGGTTAAATGGTTCAAGTGGCATTAACCGAAACGCACTTTAACTCTACGGAATTAGGCCCCAGGACAAGCAGGGCGACCGGAAACTGGGAGCCATTTCTTGATTGTGCCGTTCATATCGAAAGTTTGAACATAATTACCACGCTGGGCATGCGGGTTGGCGATCGAAGGGCGTAGCTTTTCGCACCGGTGACGCTGTTGAGCGACACCGGCCTGTGTCGTTTGGCAACGCTTATTTTTGGGATGAGAAAGACTCAGGACAGTCCGACCATACGGAAATGCCATAATAGATATTAAGATTTGTGATCAGTTCAAGTGTTACATAAAATTGTCGTTTCTTAAGTTTTCTTCAGCTATAATATAACAATAAGCTGACAATAGAGACAATAGGCTGACTCGATCAGCATCTGCTCGGACAGGTGAACAATTTCCACTCAACGGGATATTTCCACCAGCGCGCAAGTGAGGAGAGGCGTAGCAACCTGAACCCGCAGATGGAGCAGTTTGTATGTACATACCTACTTTTTTGTTCTACGTGGTAACAAACATTTAGGGTTGTAACAAATTTTTATTTCTACTTTTTTATGGGAATTTTAAATGCCATGTATTCAACCATTACACACGTAAACGAATTTAAGTGATTGATTGTAACAAACCTGCTACGTAGTTCAAAGGCTATTCGGTGACACGTATATGTATATATACGTGTCACCGAATGACATTCTATGACATTCTTATCAGAATAGACCTAGTACCTCATTATTTGATTATATCATAATAGGATACACTTTGATGAATAAAAGGTACCTCTCTGACTTCGATGCTTCACAATGAACGAAAAAGAAATGACTGCCTACGTAATAAAATGTTGGTATGTAGGTATTTTACGAGATTTGTCAGACCGAATGCTACGCAGAACCGTCTAGGTTTCTTCTTGGTTTTCATAATTAAGAAAAGAATAAAATTTGACAAAAACTTTACGTAAGCTGACGTAAGTAGGTACTTTGTCGTTGAGCACACGGCGACTCATCGAGCGCAAGCTTGACACTCTACTGAATTAACCGCAATATTGCGGCCCAGAAAGTTTAGGTATAATATTTGTACTTGTTGCGGAGTGCGACCGGCCTGGCGGCGGTAGCAAGAGTGTTTATAAGCGTTTGTGCGCGGCAAACGTGTTAAACGAAGGTGTATTACGAATCGGCGGTCAGTTATAAAAATCAATGAAAGGGCACCTAGCCATTGTTCAGGGCCCCCTCGATCACTACTTAACGATCCAGGGGTGTTAAGTTCGTTACCCCCGTAATCAGACGGCCGTCCAAGCCGAGGGCCGTACCCCCTGGGTACCCTCGTGCGGGTCGTCTAAATTTTAACTTTGGCGTGCGCCTTCTGCGTCACGCATTGCGGCGGAGAGCTTGTAAGCGCCCGCCCCCAAGTCCGGCTCAAGCTGTAGAGGCCAATAAGGCCAATAGCATTAGTCATTCCTAAAAAAAAAAAAAAAGCAAACGTGTTCAGTCTTTACTCGGTCGCCGCGTTGTGCACACGCTCGCAAATCCACGTATCTCTTCAGCGTCCTATAACCCATCTAAGCGAATAAACGCAATCATCAGCTCGGAACTCCGACTTACCTATATATTTATTACTTTTATATATATATATATATACCGTACAACCAAGCATGGGAGATATCGCTTTGACAGAAGTTATGTTTGGGTCTTTCTATTTCATAGCAGCTTGCAAGGGCTGAAGTCAAACACATTAATCTACTCCTACATTAAAGTCTATGAGTGTTTGGAAACTCAATCATTAAAATCATCGCCAAGATGGATACTGACACTCAAACCCCGATACTGCTCATGGAAGTTTTCAACATGGATCCGTGAAACAAAGAAAACTCTTGGCTTTCGCCAT
Organism: Alsophila aescularia; assembly: GCA_946251855.1. Lineage (NCBI taxonomy): Eukaryota > Metazoa > Arthropoda > Insecta > Lepidoptera > Geometridae > Alsophila > Alsophila aescularia. Next base: position 42,213,974 of record OX276377.1, read on the forward strand.
ATCTGAGAGAAGAATACTGTCTCATGGTTGTTTTGGCCGGGGAACTTTATGTTTGCCAGACTACAGAGAATACATCAACAATCCGAATGCAAAAATTCCCACGTACCTTTCAACTCCGAACTTGCTTCTTGCCGTGCTGGACGCTGGCCGTCGATACCCTTTGCGGGGGAGGCAGCTTTCCACCATCAAAACGATCCACAAAACAGAGTCCATGCACTTGCACATTCAATACACGTCGGAAGGTATAACTTTAATCACGGACGAATAGTCTAGATAAAGTGTTAACAAACGGTAGCCGGTAGAACAACGAGCGGCGTTACCGGTCCGTCGGCGTTCGATTAACACACACACACACACACACACACACACACACACACACACACACACACACACACACACACACACACACACACACACTCGTCCTAGACAGCGCTTCGCTCGGCGCCTAGCCCCCCCCCCCCCCCCCCCTCATGTCCCGCGTTCGTCACGGGGATTTTTGGCGCGTTTCGTTGTTTCGAGGCTTGCGGAAATAAACACATTCAAACTATAAAAGTAAAACCTATAATCTGGCTCAAACAATGGTTTCATCGACAATTCTAGGGAACACCACGATAGATTTCACATACACTATACACATGGAACCTTCTTTCACATTTTTTCACATTCGCCACATTCAGCTATCATAAGCCCATAATTCATAAGTAAGAGTAATAGATTCATAAGCTTTTATTTTGTACTTTATAGGTTACTTTTATCCACGAGAAATGACCGCGCAGGAAAAATTTCGGGTGTCCCGCTAAAAATAATCAAAAGGGATGTTTTGTGCTCTTTAATCTGGTATAATTCGCAATTTGTACTTGCGTATACGTTTCACGACGAAACAAACGACCGTGCGCCCTGACGTAGCCCGATCCACACAAAAAAATATTTACTCATATCTCTGAGGTTGTCGAACTGATATTGAGTTTTCTGTTTTATCTGAAAAAGTAAACTTTTAGTGTGTTTCCATATAAATTACTTCAAAATCAGTTCAGCCTTCTGAACCCTGCATGCACCCCTTGTCGTGACCTCCACGTGCATGAAAGGCAAACTTACGTTAGGGCGTTGAAAATTAAATTTCAGGGTTTAAATTTCTAAAATGATTGAAAATTCTCGTTTATGACTTTTAGTTCAATATGACCGTAGTCGGGTTTTAGTTTTAGAACTTTAATTTTTTAATAGCATTTAAATCTTATACTTACAAATTAACATTTAACTTATACGTTAATGCTCGTCAGACAACACGTCAAGTTCCGTGAATCTCTCAACGTCCTACTTATGGGCTACTTCGTACGTCGGCTATTGCCAAAATCAAAAGAACAGCTGAATAAATTAGACTCCGGCTCCGTCCGTATTTTTAAATTTAATTCTCTTTCGCTTTGTGCGAGATTCACTGAAACTTGTGTAAAAGTAAAAAATATTTAACGGTATATCTAGTGGAATTAAATCAGAGGATTCTCGTTTTTTACTAAATTCGGCGATTGAAAAAAAGTGGTTAGATATTATGGGTGCTGGACTAACCTGTAATTGCATACACTTGGGTGTGTCCGGAATGTTGTAAAGTGAGGGTTTCATTTCAAATTATTTGGCTTGAAATAGCAATGCTAGGAAAAGTAGCTCCTTAAAAAAAACATAGTAGGAGAAAACGTTAAGTGACTACCCTTTGATACTTATTTTTAAGTGGGCTTTTGCAAGTTTCTCCTCTACTGATTTTCTTGTAATTAGCGGTTACAGGAATCTACATTCTTATTTTTAACAATTTACTTCGTTTTGATTCAATTGCATAATTTACTATGTTCAAACTTGCGTTTTTTTAAATTACGTTCTTTTATCTGATTTTAATGACTTGCGATATTAGTTCTCATAACAAATTTTACAGTCCAAATCCTGGTGCTGCCAAACAGAACATAACATAACATAACTAAACAGAAACTAAACTTTAAGATTTGCTGATTTGTAGTTCTTAGTAAATCCTGAACTGTGAAATAAAACTGTAAATCGTTGATAACTTTTATAGGTTTAAGATATCTTTTCACATTACCACTTATGATATTACCAGCTCAGTGTAGTAATTGCAAAAATATTTGTATTAAATCCCTATCTCGTTCGAATTATTTAGTACTAGCTTTCCCGCCCGCGACTTCGTCCGCGCGGACTACAGTTTATCTTATGTTCTTCTAGGATATTAAAAACCAATGCAAAAGTAGGTATAGCACCAATGCTCTTGATGTTTTTTGATATACTTGTTATTTCGTTTCCATGGCAATAGTTCCTTACAGCAAGTTATCAACATTTTCTAGTTTTCCCGTGGAAACTTACAATTTTCCTCGATAAAAAGTATTCTATGTTTTATTCCAGCTAGGCTTAAGCTACCTCCATTCCAAATTTCATCAAAATCCGGTTAGACGTTATTGCATGAAAGCACCCCAATCAAACAAACAAACAGACACCGTTTCAATTTTATATACTGGTATGGATTCGTGAAAGTTTTACGCAACAAATCCTCAAGTTTCACTGCCTGGGTTGCTGTACAAGTGTTTTAAAGTGATCGCGTTCAGCGTTCGCGGTATTGGCGGTGATGCGGTCGCGGTGAACCACTTCTTGTCGACAAACTGATGGTTTTATTGGAAGAACCACACATTTTATTTTAAAAGAAAATAGACTTTCTTTAACGCTGGCATTATTTTAAGGTTTACCTTTTTGAGAATCGTCGCAAGGCATTGCGGTTGCAATGTGTTGTCAGCCATCATGCGATTAATCTTAAAATAATGAATTAATAATGTAACCTTTTTTTTACAGACTAGGCAATCGTTTGACCACGATCTCACCTGATGTAAAGCGATGATGTGGTCGAAGGCGTAGCACGTTTGCGTAGAAGATAACTATTCACTCTCGACTTGAACACAACTGGGTTATATTTTACCGGAAACACTTGACGAGGGCAACCAAACTGCGGAGGTGGAACGACGCATTGCGCAACTGCTTTCAGTGGCAACAAAGTGACATTACGTGGCAGACTACCTCTCCAACTTAAAGTCAAAGTTTTCAAGCAATGCGTCATGCGCTTGATCATGACATACGGCCCGGAAACCATGGCGCTCACCAAGAAGTCAATCGAGAAGTTCAAAGTCGCGCAGAGAGGATTGGAGAGAGCTATGCTTGGTATCACTCTGTGTGACCATAAACGAAACGAATGGATTCGGAGCAAGACGAAGGTGAATGACTTCAATAGCAATAGAAGAAATGGGCATGGGCAGGACATTGCACGAATGGAAACGAGCCGTTGGATGAGACGTGTCCTTGAGTGGAGACCTAGGGCCGACACCAGAAGGCGTGGACGACCGCCTCAGCGCTGGGTCGACGACATTAAACGACACGGAGGTCAGGATTAGATGAAGCAGGCACAAGATTGCCGGAAGTAGAGACAAAGGGTAGACGGCTATACTTGATACTTGATGCGCGGGCTTTTTTCCGCAATTAGGCCGTATATCGGCCCTTTTTGCGTGATAGGTGGTGCTGCTCGTTAGTGCAGCCACCCGATGTCCTCCAGGAAGGCCAGCAGCTCCTGTATTCTGGTGCAGGCCTCCTGTAGGGTTCCCGGTGCTCCCAGGAAATGACATCTCTGATTCGCCTCGCTATTGCACTCTAAGAGCACATGTGTGGCCGTTTCTTCAGCCTCCATGCATCCTCTGCACAGGGGGCTGTCTGTAATGCCTATAGTAAATAGGTGTTTATTAAGGGCACAATGACCGGTGATTATTCCGATGACTTATTGGAGCTTATCCCTATTAAGGTTTAGGAGTTTACGGGAGAATCTTGGATTTAACTCCGGGATACATTAATACTTGCCCAGTAGTTTTGGTGCAGGATGTTTGTTCTCTGTCAGATCCATGCTCGGATTTAGCTGAAAGGCAAAGAAATCATCGGTTCTGGACCTACCGCACGCAATTCAGAGCCTCGTCTCGCCAGTTCATCAGCCGCATCGTTACCTCTAAATCCACTGTGACCCTTTATCCATTGGAGAGTGACTTGGTTGTTTTTACTAACCTCCTCAAGTAGATTATGGCACTGTATAATTAGCCCCGAGGAGTGTACGTCCTGTTGAAGAGCTTGGAGAACTGCAGCACTGTCTGAGATTATTCTGATATTAAAATCAGTTACCTTTCTGCGTAGTACTGCAGTTGCCGCCTGGATTATAACTACACATTCCGCCTGGAAGATGGAGCTGTGTGAACCCAGGATTGCTGCTATGTGTATATTTAGATCGTCCAAGAACGTGCCCGTTCCCTTCCCTGTTTTTTTTTTGGAGCCATCAGTGTAAATCTTAACTTCATGTGTGTTTAAACTATAACTAGACACCTCATATAGTTGTACTTTATAGCTTTTGACGAATTGATGTTGTTTTGGCACCCTATCGTAGAGTTATCTATGGAGAGTATAAATGGGTTTCCCTCTGCATACTTCTCTATGATGTTTGTGTGTGATGCCTGTTTGTTTTGCTTTCAGAGACTAAGTGCTCTAAGCCTGTAAGCAGATGCAGCAGCTTCCTGTTGGATGTGAAGCTGTATCGGCTGCAATCCAAGTAATGCCTAAATAGAGGCTTATATCCAAGAATGGATTACGAGAAGGCCTCCATGATGATAATGACTGACGAGGGCAGAGCATTCCACTCCTTTGCAGTTCTTATAATAAATGAAGAAACTTCGTTCTTGTGCGAGGTATTTCAACCATAAAATGGTGGCGCTTTGCCAATCATCTAGTCGTACGTTGATGGGTGTATAATCGTGGACTATATTTAAGCACTCTTCATAAGACTCCTCATATAATTGTACTTTATAGCTTTTGATGAATTGATGTTGATTTGGCACCCTATCGTAGATGGAGAGTTTGACTGGGTATCCCTCTGCATACTCTTCAATGATGTTCGTGTAGAGAGCCTGTTTGTTCTGTTCCCAGAGATTAAGTGCCCTAAGCCTGAAGGCAAATGCAGTAGCTTCCTGTTGGATGTGCAGCTGTAATGGCTGCAATCCAAGCAATGCCTCCAGTGCTGCCGTGGGGGCCTTTCTCATACATCCAGTTACAGCTACACAAGCCAGCCTCTGGAATTTTTGTAGTTGCCGATTGTGAGGCTCTGTTTAGTTCTTGGCCACCAGACTAGAGCTACATACGTTACTGAAAGCATAATCACATTATTATATAACCATAAGGTAATCTTTGGACTGAGGTTGTTTTTCCTATCATTCTTTCGCATTGCCAAATTGAGATTTAGCTTATTTTGTTTATTTTGCTTTCCAGGTATCTAGCCCAGTTGAGTTTGCTATCTATGGTGATAACTAAATACTTCAGTCAGAGTCAACGGAGTGTCGAAAAGGTAGGGCAGTGTGTACTTATCTAAGTTTATTTTATTAGTAAACATGACTAGATTTGTTTTGTAGGATTAACGGTTAATCCAAAGTCTATACACCAGCTTTCTACGATCTTCAGAGCATTATTCATTATATCACAGAATACGCTGGCAAAATGTCCTGAAACGAGAATCACCAGATTATCTGCGTAGCCAACCTTGAAGAAGCGTAGGTTATTCAGCTTTGTGATCAGGTCATTAACCATCAAGTTCCAGAGTAGATTTGATAGGACTTCTCCCTGTGGGCACCCTCTTAACACCATCCCCTGGTAATTCCACCTAGGTCTAATAGGTTGAGGGAAATCAATATCAATGAAAGCGCCCAGGTATAACGTTTTGTTTCTGATATCCCGCTCTTCGCCAAGCATGAATTAGAGTATATGAACTTGGCAGTACAATGGCTCTAAAGCTGTTTAAGATCTGACGGATTAGCATTGAACAGGGAAAAAACATGCTATATGACTTTTAGGTTGAACAGCCAAACTCCGCAGTCTGTTTCCGCTGGGAATATCTCGATCAAACATGTCAACAGTACGAAATTATTAGGTTTCCATATTAATAGTGCTCTCGTATGGGACACCCACATCCATAAACTGTGTGGTAAACTTGGCCTTGGATTGGTAATAATCCCTTTAATTTTTCTAAAATGTATGCTAGTAGAAAATTGGTCAAAGGTTCCCAGTCATGTCATTCATGTCTGCCCTCCGTCTCGCGTTTCTTAGCTACAAACATCATACTTTCATGTTAGCCATTCATCATTCATCTTCCATCATCACCATAACTTGAGTTGTTGTTCATACTTTATCTTCTTCACACAAAATTCTCATCACACTATAAATTTATCTCTCTTACATCATCATCTTACACGATCATGCAATATTAATTTAAACTTATTAATGTTTACATAATATACTGAATCTAAATTGACTACATAAATTAGGTGTAACTGTGGAAAACTTAACCACTTAGGTTCCAACAATTACCACTTAGGTTTCAACTTTTAGTTTTTAGACAATCTTACATAGGTAAGTAATAGAATCTTAGTAGCATCTTAGGTGATACATTACTTATTATATACGTCTTATGTTCATACATAGCTTTACACTATACAACTTATCATTAATACTTTGAATTAATACATTGTTAGGTATATAGGTGTTGTTGTTAGGATATAAGAAAGCACTGAGCAATGAGCAGCATTCTTATCATACTAGGCATAGTAAAGAATACATCATCTCATATTTAAATAAGTCTAACATTCACTCACCTAGTCATATTCCTTTTCAGGTCATCTCTTCATGTGGTCATCTGAGGTAGAGATCTTGTTTGGCCCTTCTGAGGTGTCACGGAGCTTCTTGACGTCATAGAGGTTTACTATCTTATAGGGTTTTTTTATTGTACAATTACACTCTGCGGACACCAGGGTCCGCACTTTTTAGTTGCTTAATTCATTATGTTACATTTTTTTTCTTATATACTAGGTTAGAAAAATGACTCAAGAAGACATTTTTTTTAAATATATGTATATATTTACTACTTCTAATTACTACATATTATGACAGTTTGCATGCAATTACAAAGTTATGATAAATGTGATCCCTGCAGCTACAAGAGAAATCCAGCCCCCGCAAGCAGCACCCGTTCACGAGTTGACGCGTGTGCCAAGCATCGCTCTCCTCAACCATAATTTAGGGAAGAGGGCGATCCACCACATGTTGCCGCTGCAAGAAGAGGTTTTTTAGTGAGCATGACTTATCTTAATACCTGCAAAGATCCTTACAAAATTAAACATACTCCAACTCCTGGCTAATGGTTGCTGCCAGGTTTGGGCGGTTATACCTTATGACAAAGAGGTTCTCTCTGTCTATAAAAGGAAGCTGGTTGACGTCTCCGATGAGAAGAAGTTCGTTAGCACCAGATAGCCGACTTGCCATTACCATGGCTCCAAAATGGTTCAAGAGCGCCTCGTCAACCAAAAGTCGATTGCACTTGGTTGATGCTCTAAAACCATTTACTAGGACAGAGGCCATAGTGCGCACCTTGGTCTTACCAGGTCTCCTATTTGGTGTGCTAGTTTCTACCGCAAGTGCTGCCCTGTCCTCGTTAGTGTTTCCGGTAAATTATAACCCCGGTGTGTTCAAGTCAAGAGTGAATAGGTATCTACTAGGCAAGCGTGCTACACCTTCGATCACATCATCGCTTTCTATCAGGTGAGATCGTGGTCAAACGATTGCCTAGTCCGTATAAAAAAAAGAAGAAGAAAAGCTACAAAACCACTTGTTGCATTGAATGCTGCCGTGTAACGACCTGTCATCTCTCCCTTTAGGACAAGGGCGTCGTTGTTGTTGTAGATGGCAGCTTCCTCCATATCGAGATTTTCCTTCAAAAGATTTTCACTTCCCAGCTCATAACAAACACTGCAGGATGTTTTTGCAGATTCTCGTATCAACCATCATGGTCGCATTTGTTATGGCTAGGAACTCGATGAAGGCGTTTATTGCGTGGTCCCGTGGCTCCGTTGCCAATTTGAGGCGAGGTGGAGTAACCTGCCCCATGTCGGCTCTCGTCCAGTCAGGTTGTGGTTCCTGAATAGGCATGTTTCAGCGTTCTCTCTGTTCGGAAGGGTTGGTGTTAGCCCAAGGAGAATCTGCGCAGCTCAGCTGAAGGCAACCGCGAAAGCTCTGATGCGACCCGATGGCTTACACTTTTGACTCTGGTGTGCAGCGGCAATTTTGGCGGAGGCTTCCGCTTTTTGCTGAACGCGCTGTGAGCCACTTATGGTACTAGAGTCCGGTACGCGGTATCCCCAGCTGTCGGTATTCGTTGCATGTTTTTTGAGGAAACTGAGGTTTTCACCTCTATCCTCATACACGACCACCTCATGGTACTGTGAGGACTTTATGCAACCCAACCGATCAGCGACTTCACCCTTCTCGTAATCGACCACCATTGCGTCAACGCTGATTATGCAGGCGATGTTTTCCGTATCCTCTCCCAGCGCAGTGAGCAATGAACATGCCTGTGCAAAGGGAGTCTCGTCTGCCCATTCGAGTATCGCGACCGTTTTGTTTTGCGATCGCACTAGTCGAACTAATGCACCCAACACCCTTGTCACAGGCATCGCATCGTAGATCTTGCGCTTCATTGAAGTCCTAAAAGTACTGCCATTCAACAGTGAGGCTAGTCCAGGCGAGATGTTAACGTACTTACGCCCCCAGCCTCTGCAGAATCAAGGTTCAAGAAATTGAGGTTCACACTCAAACAGCTGAACGGATTTTGATGAAATTTAGAATGAAGATACCGTATACTCTGAAATAACACATAGAATACTTTTTATCATCATCATACTTCACTCTCAAAAGGCTGAACAGGTTTTGATAACATTTGAAATGGAGATAGTTTGTACCCTGGAATAACACATAGGATACATTTTATAATCATCATCATCATCATACTTCACTCTCAAACGGCTGAACGGATTTTTATAAAATTTGGAATGGAGATAGCTTATACCTTGGAATAACACATTTGATACTTTTCACTGACATCATCATCATCATCATCATCCCTCACGTGGGTTAAGCCGCGGGGCGCAGCTGGTACTACATAAACTTAACACTCACTGACTCACTGACTGACTGACTGACAGAAATAGAACTCATATAAGGAGAAGGGATGGAGGAAAATGATGTTTGGCAATGTTGGGGTGGAGGATTCAAAACCAATGGAAAAATTCTAAATGAGCTGATTGTGCTACCCTCGATGGAGTAACCCCATGGATCTCGGAAACGATAATACAAAAAACGATAACTTCAAATTGCAGCAAGATGATTCTTGAACTAAAAATGTTCAGGGTCCTTGGCTCTTCCAGGATCTGGTAAAAAAAAGATGGCTGCTGGAGAAAAAAACATGGCCGCCATACATTTTTGACACGCTAATAACTCTTAAACGAACACAGATAGGTGAGAGGTACTTGACCAAATGTCATAGAGGGTGGGGGTGGGGGTAGTGAAAATCCAAGATGGCGGAACAAAATGACGGCCAAAATTATAATTAGTCCCATTGGGTTGAAATTTGGCATCCAGGAATTTTTGGGCCCTTGAATCCGATTTAGCTGTCAAAAATTTGATTCCGCCATTTTTAAATATTGCTGCCGAACAAAAGTAGGTACAGGTTGGCATGGAAATCCTGCTTCTGATAGGAATTTAAAAAAGGGTAACGAGTTTTTGTATAGGAATGAGATGGAGAAGAAGAAGAATGTTGACTGGTGGACTGAAGGTGGAATGGTTATTGGAAGTACCACAAACGGATCTCAAAAAGCGGTGAAGTGGTACTGGAACTAAACATTTTCAAGGACCTTGGCAATTTATGATTCTGTAAAAAAAATAAAGACGCCATATAAAAAAAACGCCATACTAAAATCCTACTAAATTCAGGGTCAATAGAGAAATCAGGATTCTCCTTGCAATTCCAAAAGTGATTAATGAAATTCGTTAAGATAAAGGTACAGAAAAAGAAAAAACATGTTTAGTGCTTTTAATGTGGAATCCTGAATGGATTACCACGACGGATCTCAAAAACTACAAATCGCAGCAGGATGGTGCTTGAGCTAAAAATGTTCAGGGTCCTTGGCGTTTCCAGGATCTAGAAAAAAATAATAGCCGCCGACAATAAAAAAAACGGATTGAAAATAGATGGTTCCCGTAAGTTCACTGATGCCTCGAAAAACAAATAACTGTCAGAAAAATAAATTAATATCAGGAAAACAAATGAATGTCGGGAAAAGTGACAGATTATAGGGAAAGGGTAGGGGAAGGTGTGAAAAAGTGGGGAAAGGTGGGGAAAGGTGGAGAAATGTGGGAAAATGTGGTAAAATGTGGGAAAATGTGGGAAAATGTGGGAAAAGGTAGGGAAAGGAGGGGAAAATCAAATGTCAAAGGTCTAATTTCAAACTTAAAACGTCCAATGTCAAATTTTATACGTCAAATGATAAAAAGGCAAATGTCAAACGTAAAATGTCATATGTCTAATGTCAATCTTTAAACGTCGAACGTCAAATGTAGAACATCAAACGTCAAACGTAAAACGTCAAAATTCAAATGTCAAATGTGAAACGACATATGTCAAACGTCAAATGTTTAAATTCAAACATCAAACGTCAAATGTTAAATGTCAAGTGAAAGTCGCAATTCAAAAGTCACAAGTCTAAAAGTCGTTATTCCAAAAGAAGCCACAATTCAAAAAGGTACAATTCTAAACGTCGCAAGTCAAAAAATCACATGTCAAAATGTCGCAAGTTCAAAAGTCGCAAGTCATAAAGTCGCAAGTCAAAAAGTCATGAGTCAAAAAGTCGTGAGTCAAAAAGTCGCAAGTTAGTCGCATGTAAAAAGTCGCGAGTCAAAATCGCATGTCGAAAATTCGCAAGCAGGTGGAAGTCAGATGAGGGTGAGGCAGTTAAGGAGTGAAGGCAGGTAGGGAGAATTAAGAGAAAGGTAACTGTAAATTTGTTAAATTGTCATACGTCAAACACCAAACTGCAAATCCCGGGGAAATGCCGAGCCGAGGGTTCTGGCGACTTCCACTGTAGATACACTGTATCTGCGGGTTCCTAGATTTTCTTATAATTTTTAATTTCCAGCAACAAAGTCCAAGGCTTTTTTTAAACTCGCTGGCGTAACACCTTCGTGAGCCGCTTCAGTGGCACTAGTTATGTATTATATAGCTACATAGACAGCAAATTTTGCTCTCTCCTATTTCTTTCATTATAAGTATGTATTGATAGTGACTTTCGTTTCTGTGCTTTTTCCGTACCGTCATCATTTCGTACATCTTCTCGCTATTTACTGATTGGGAAATTCTTTGCCAACTATTGCTTTAAGCTCTTCGTGCGTCCTATGCACTTTTTAGGTTTCAGACATAGCGCCGCTATTCCAGACAATGGTCTGCGGGCTATTATCAATTTTTGTTGGGCAGTCCATCCAAAAATTTCTGCGTTGTCCTCGATATCTTGCGTCCATTTCGCTGAAGTGTAAGTATGATCGTCTCCATAGAATCTGGTAAATTCTGTCGTGGTGAAAGCACCATTTGTATGTTTTTCATTTTTCGCCATCTTTTCGACGTATTTAAGTGATGATTGTCTGTTTGCATCTTCGTAATCGTCGTTTATACGTCGTGTCATTCGTCGTAACATGCGAGGCTGTAGGTTAGCATAGTCATCATCGTAAGCTTTTCTTTCTTCGTCTTAATTAGAAAAACCAGCTCTTTTCATCGTATTCCGTACCCGCCGCCTGTGTCGCCGTCCACCGTCTTCCCGTAACCACGCCACGCATCCGTACTGGCCGAGCCCCTAAATACAGGAGCAGCTTAGGGTGGCGTAAATAAAACGTTTGAATCCGATAGTTTTAGTTTTATTATAATCCCAAGCTTCCTGCTATAATAATTTATGACACTATAGCGTCATCACTTTATTTAACTATATTTCTCGTCGTAAGTCTTTTACCTTCGCCAATCACAGACGCCATCATGTTATTAGTTCATTCTTTTCTCTCTAACTACCTTTTTAACTGCATGGTTTAAACTTAAACTTAATTCCATATGTTTGTTATAAAATAATTGTGAATATTTGTACGCCGAGAACGGTTGAATATTGAACTAATGGATTTTAAACACCTGTACTTACAATATTCTTATACAGAAATTATTTGATTAGATTTGGATTAAATTAAGACTTAAAATTCAGGTTCAATGTGAATGATTTCAGATGGTCAAGTTTGACGCCCAAAATCTTCAGATGGTCACATATTGAAATAGAGAGGATTTTTGACTATAAAATAATATGTATAATTGTGGTAATATTATTTATCATCTAAAATAATATTACCACAATTAATTATTATCACATTTCCAGCACATGTTGTTTGTATAACTGCGTTACACACCGAGTGAGATCCCTTGCAATTACTCACTGTGTATGCTTTATACCCTTGGGGTAGCCGAGGGTTGGTGTAGGCAAGTGATAGCACATACGGGACTCTGCAAATGACTGCTAATAGTATGACTATGTACTGTTCGGTTTGTCTGAAAAAGTCACTATAAATCTACGCAAAATAGATTTATAGTGTAGTAGGTAATATAATCAAATGAAACGACCAGTCGCGTACTTTGGTCACGTTTCTGGTTACAATGACAAGGAGGGGATCAAAATATCATCTCGTTGTACTTTTGAAGGTCACAAACACTAAAAATATAAACATTAGGAACGGGTTGTTTACCAAAGATAGAATTATGTAAATGAGTTTACAATTGCTCGTTTGCAACAGAGCCGAAATATCGGGAACTCATTACAAATACTATTTAAGTTAAATTTTCTACAAGGTTTATACTCAATCTGACTTATTTACGGTCTAGTGGAGTTCTTTAGCTATTACGATATATTTTTTCGTGGCTACTTTTTACGTTTTCTATGTAAAGTTATGGAAATTCAATAACACGAATGCCTGGTACCGACCCTTAACATGTATTGTACTTATAAACATGAAAATTTGTAATGCATAAAATTTATCAGAAAGTTCAATAATTTTTAAATATTTTGTTTTCCAAACTCTTCGCACATGAGTCACGTCTTCTCATGAGTTGTTAGCACAGTGTGCAGCTCAGTGCAGTAGACATCTCAATTTACGTGTCCCTTGCGACATGCGTACCGTCACCCGGCACCCCTTGCATTCACCTCGTTTATCCCTAGTCTGCATTAAACATAAATGTAAATAAGTTGTTATAAAAACAAGAGAAGAGAAGAGGAGAAAAGAGTTGTTGTTGTTTGTATCGGTATTTTTTACTTTGTTTTTCCTCGTGGTGGATACTCAAACTCAAAAGGTTTTTATTATTATAAAGCCAGTCTAATATGTTGAATAGATGACCATTTCAGACGGATTGTGAGTTAGATGCGTTTCCGTGCGCTTGTTTTATACTCGTACAAATGTGGTCTCGTAACTACCTACTCTATTTCATAATTTGAGATAGTAACTACAGAAAATTGTGGAAAAAGGCTGATACAGTCTGTTGTAGGTATTACTTAATTAATAAGCAAATGTTTTACTTTGAGTATTTAATAAAACACTTGTTGTCCGACACTCGGCTGTTTTAATGAATCACAACGTACACGTTTCGCGCCCTTTTTTAATCGACTTCAGAAAATGAGACGGTTATATTTTCGACTGTATGTATGTATGTTTTTTTTTTAATTTATGTCGGTAGATATCTCCGTCAATTAAGGACCGATTTTGAAAATTCTTATTTTGTTTGAAAGGGTATTTTCTCCAGGTAGTTCCACATAAATTGTATCAATATTGGTTTAACAGTTTTTCGAGAATAAATAGTTTTGTTGAGTAAATCCATTCGATTTAATGTTTACATTGCCTTTATTTTGTGTTTATCTCTAAGATTTCTTAACCGATTTAGATGGTTGTTTTTTATTCAAAAGGGTAAACTTTCTGTGTAGTCCCATATAAACTTCATCAAAATTGGTTAAATAGTTTTATTATAAAATCTATTTGTTTGATAGTTTATGTTCTCTAATATCTTGGGATTTCTGAACCGAATTAGATGATTATTTTTACTTGAGTAAGAAGACCTTTAGTGTATAAATTTCATCAAAATTGGTTAAGTAGCTTTAAACAACCTTTAATTTAATTCACTGTGTTATAATGTTTAGGACTGGATTGCAAGTCAATTTTGAACAATTTAAGGACGTCCAAAGATGCTGAAGTTTTGCACATGTGTGTAGTTTCTGATGACAATTAAAAAACTACGGTAGTAGTAGTAGTAGTAGTAGTAGTAGCAGTTGTAGTAGTAGTAGTAGTGTAGTGGTAGTAGTAGTCAAAGGAACTACACAATCGGATGATAAAATCCCTTCGAGTTTGGGCTCATTTGGTTTGTCTTGATGAGTTGTCTAGTTTTATGTGGTATCCAGTGTCTGATGATGGAGCCGGAAGGTAGTCACTGGAACTCAACAACAAAATGATGGAACCCATTTGAGTTTGGGCTCATTTCGTTTGTTTTGATGAGTTCTCTAGTTTTATGTGGTATCCAGGGTCTCATGATGGAGCCGGAAGGTAGTCACAGGTACTCAACAACAAAATTATGGAACCCCTTCAAGTTTGGGCTCAATTGGTTTGTCTTGATGAGTTTCCTGGTGTTATGTGGTATCCAGGGTCTTATTATGGAGCCGGAAGGTAGTTACAAGAACTCAACAACAAAATGATGGAATCCCATCGAGTTTGGGCTCATTTGATTTCTTTTAATGAGTTTTCTGGTGTTATGTGGTTTTCAGGGTCCGATGATGGATCCGGAAGGTAGTCACAGGAACGCAACAACAAAATAATGGAAAATGGTCAAAACTAATTCAGTTGTTATATATGTATGATTTATTCATCCTTGGTTTTAATTTACCAACGCTTTGAGTCTAAAGTGAGTGAGTGTCTACTATTTTATTAGGCATATATTCTTTACGATGTTTGCTTAGGCCACTAAAAATCAAAAAATATACTTTGTAAACAACCACTAAAAAAAAAAACAATTGAGCCAGAACAGTATCACTTTTTCCAAATTACCAGCGTTATAATAATGCATATATACAATATAAGATATGAAAGAGTTATTTGAAGGCGGTGCCAAACCCAGGCATCATTTAAATCTAATATCTTTACAATATAAATACATACCTATCTACGTACGAAGTTATATGCAGTTGTCTATGACGCACCCTCATACAAAACACGAAACGCAGAAGAGACAAAACAAGAGACTTACACGAGCAGATTTTGAATATCACACGTTCACAAACCGATTGACACGAATACAGCAATCTAGTAAATGATAATGTTTTTGTAGATAATTACTTGAAAAGCTTATTATTTTATATAGCACGTCAAGCCGTTTAAGACATTATCTTTTTGAATAAGCTCAATCATATTAATAATTATGGCTCGGCTTGGCACTGCCTTCAAATAGCTCTTTCTTATCTTTTGTTGTATTTATGTATTATTATTACGTTGGTAATTTCAAAAAAAGTGATACTTTTCTGGCTCAATTGTAATTATTTTAATGTTTTTAGTGGTTGTTTACAAAATAACATTTATATTATGAAGTCGTTTTTTTTTTTTTGGAAAAATATTTTATATATAACCGACACACGTGAACGGCTAGTAGTTAATTATGTGCCCGGATAAATCAGTCGGGATGTACATACCCGACGTGTTGTCTCGCGCGCCCTTGCCTGACTTATACAGCGAAGAAGTGACTAAATGTTATCATTATCAGGTTTAGATAGTTTACAATAATTTGCCCATTTCATATTGTAAACTGACTATTATAAAAAAGGAACCTAAGAAAGACTCGGAGCTAGGTACGCTTTCAAAATACATTAAATTCGGGTCGCCATGTCATAAGTATAAAGTTTTGAATGAAGTCAAAAATTATATCAAAGATGAGTTATTCGTGATTGAAGATGTCATATTTAAAGACAATTCAGTTGAGATACCTAAAATCTTGCGTGATAAAATGCTTACTATTTATTGTTCACGAAAGCCATTTAGGTATAAATTGGTGCAAGCGGCGAGCGAGGCAGGTGATGTTTTGGCCGCACATGTTGCGTGATATAGAATGTTAGACTTCAATATACTTCCTTTGCCATCTATGTATATTAAAGACATTTGTGTTTTCACTAAACAACACCCTATTTTTGTTTAAGAAACGTAGTCAATTACCTGCGAAAAATACCCAAGTTCACTAACTTATATCAACCTCCTGCCCATAAGGAATTGTACAAGAGAAATGTTTATAATATGTGCATATTGATTTATAACATTATACTTATTGACATTAAAATATTAGACAATAACAAATTTAATAAATCTTTGACTGAATGGCTTCTCAGTTCAGTTCAGCAGTTGTTTTTATTCTGTTAAGGAATTTCGTAAATAATAATATTTATAATTAAACTACAAAATATTAAGTATTAGTTTACCCGCCTGCGCCTTCGTCAGCGCGGACTACTGTTTATCGAGAAAAAAGCAACCTTTGTTCTTCTAGGATATTAAAAATCAATGCAAATGTAGGTATAGCACCAATGCTCTTGGAAGTTTTTTGACAGACTTGTTATATCGTTTCTATGGCAACCGTTCCTTACAGCGAGTAATCAACATTTTCCAGTTTTCCCGTGAAAACTTACAACGGTTCGGGATAAAAAGTATCCTTTGTTTTATTATAGGGTATAAGCTATCTCCATTCCAAATTTCATCAAAATCTATCCAGCCGCTATCGCGTGAAAGCTCCCCAAACAAACAAATAGACAACGTTTCACTTTTGTATATTGGTATGGATATGATTAGTTAGGTATTGTAAACATTTACACGTCTGCTTGCAGACTAAATACAGTGTTTCAACAAAATTTATTTTAAGATCTTTTTTATAGACTGTGTTCTGGCAAATAAACAATTTGATTTGATTTATGTAAAACGATGTAAAATCTGTCAGAAGTTCTCAATGGCTTGAGTTGTCCTTCTCAGCTACTCATCAGTGGAAGGCTGCGGTGCCAAATACCAGTTCACCATAAACTATTGAAGCCTAAACAGGTCGACCCTCTGGAGCATGAAATTATGATTGTTAAACAGAACAAGTCTAAATTACATTATGACAAGCATTGTATATTATTACCAAATTTAAAGCACGATGATTCTTCAATTTGTATATACGGCAAGAGGAGAGGCAGAGCCACAGTTTTCGGTTACGCGGATACTCCTCGATGATCATACATTGTGCAAAACAAGTTAGGGACCAGAGTCCTAACCAGCGCCACCTAATCAAAAGTAAGCCAGATGAAAATGCATTAAAAAAATAAACAATGCGGAATGTGACAAAAGGAGTTCAGTGATGCAGATAAGGATGCAGTATAAGGATACAAATATTATAAAAGAAGCCTTTTCGGATTCAGACAAGGATTCCATTATCTATCTATACTTATAATAAAACTGTAACGGGTCCAATTCTGTACGTTGAAGATATTTTGAAATTTCCTTTTGGAGGGTACTCTATATTCGATACTGATGCCAAAACTGTATTTTTTTTTCATTTTTGTCTGTCTGTCTGTCTGTTTGTATCTTGGCTAGGTATCACGCCGAAATTACTGAATGAATTTAAATGAAACTTGGTACGATTTGAGTTCATACTACGAGGTAGGACATAGGATACTTTTGATCCCGTAAAATTAAAGGGTTCCCGCAGGATACGTGTTGAAAGTTATTTAAAAGAACACGTACCACGCTGATGCATTTTGGCACCGTTTTTATTTATAATATGATGGGTTAAAATTGAGGACACTTTTATCCCGAAAAATTAAAGGGCTTCTGCGGGATATGGGTCCAAAGTTATGTTAATATTTAAGTAATTAATAATATTTTTTGGATGGTGGTTCTCTATATTCGATACTGAAGCCAAAACTATTGTATTTTTTATTTGTGTCTGTTTGTTTCTCCGTATCTTGACCGCGTATTGCACAAAAACTACTGAATAAATTCAAATGAAACTTGGTATGACTTGAGTTCATACTACGAGATAGGACAATGGATACTTATCATCCCGAAATATTAAAGGGTTTCCGCAATATAGGGGTTGAAAGTTATTAAAAAGAACACTTATCACGCTGAAACTACTAGACGGATTATTTGATGCAAATTGAAACAGTCATATAATTATCTATACTTTTAATAAAGCAATAGGTACGAAAAAGGCTGTAAAAAGAAGATAAATAAAAAATGCTCTTGGGTGCTTAAAACAGTATTGAACACGAATTTAATTATTTTTTTATCGTGTTGCTCTGTCTTTTTGTCTGTATGTTTGTTTGTTCACGCATCACGTAAAACTATTGGACCAATTGCAATGCGGTTTTCATAGTTAGATAGTTTAGAGTATGATTTTAAATCTGGTGTAATTGGTATCTCAATCTGGTGAGTTAGAAGCCGAGCAATTGATAAAAGAAGTTTTGTCGGCCAAATTTTGAAATTTTATTTGCACATTAAGGTACTTTGAACCTAAAAAGAAAAAACCACGCATGCGAAGCCGCGGGTGCAGCTAGTCACTTCTAAGAATCTAACATCCCCATACACACCACTGGTTTGCAGAGCTAAAAAAGTAGCTCGACAACGCATTGCAAACATTAATAATTAAGATATGTGTTTTTTTAATGCTGTAAAATTTGTAGAACTTACCTAAACAAACAGTTCACTTTTTTATTCTTTAAATTCGTTTAACATGGTAAATATATATATATATATATATATATATATATTTAGTTTTTATTACTCGGTATTCTTTCTTCTTAAAAGGGGAAGAATAGATAGTATATATGGTATCACTTCTTAAAGTTAACAAGAAACGTACTTTTGGCAGTAAGATTAATTAAATAACTTATATTCAGCATTTAAGTATTCATACATAAAAGCTTAAGAAATTTAAGTTGAAACTGATCATTTAGCGGTCTTTACTATATTAATAAACATAGTTTTTGTGTGGGAGATGTTATAGGTATTACTTAATTATTAGTTAAAGCTTTACTATGGGTAGGATATAATAAGTCAGTTGTTGTCCGACACAAAGCTGTTTCACTGAATCACAACACAGTTGACTGAAAAATATATCTTATTGCCGAAATGAAGTTTAATTGAAGCCCTAAAGCTCGAAAAAAATTTGAAGTGTGTTTCTTACAATACTCATAGTTCGTCGTAGGAACGCTCGGTGCTATCTTTGTTACGATTTATTAACTTCTGAATTACGAAAACTTGGATGTTATGGACTTCTGAAACTCCAAGCCTTTTTCAAAACCATCTCGAACCTTTTCGTTTTATTAATTTACAAAGGGCACTTCTTAATTAATAATTTTCTTTGTTTTTTACTTTCCATTAAGGAAAGGGCTAAAGGTATTCTGCCCGTAAAAATATAAGTTATTTATTTTAAAGGAGTCCGTGAAATTGGAAAATAAATGGAATTTTTCCGTTCATCTCAAACTTGCTTCTCGTAGACTTCAACCTCAAAATTCCCTCTAAAATTCATTGTACGAGTTTTTATTCGCTCATTCACTCGCGGCAGTTACAGTATAAAGGTTTTCATTGCTGTTGAATACAATCCTAATTTAAATGTACATGTTCCATACAATGAGGCTAGTTTCCCAGTTCCCTCACGTCGCTGCCCATTCGAGTAATAAACTTCCATTCCTGGAATATAACAGTTTATTTCATGGCCCAGAACAAGTACTTACATACAAAATAATCCTGATATATCGTATCTAATGTTTGCACACCAAATACTGATTGCCTATGGGTGAACAAATTTATTTTTTACCATAATAACTAAAATGTATCAATTTTCAAGAAAATAAATAAATTGTTTGATTGATATGTGTTGATAAACATCCCAATATAAATAAAACGACACTATAACTAAGGAGATGAAATCAATTTTAAACAAGCGTAGTGTTTGTAGGTCTTGAAATTTTCCCAAAATGCGTATGTAAAGAACCTAACGCTACTTTATTCTCTAGACTAATTCCTACTTTCATTTTCAGTTTTAGTTGGGTATCTTATTCCCGAAGAAAATTAAAACTTGCAACTTATAGACTTTTTATTTATTTTAAGAAAGTTAACACTTTGGTGTCTCAGCTCAGATTGCCCTCTCTAAGTTAAAATCAGCTCACATTAACATCACAATTAAATTTTAAAATTAGATCTATTATAAAAGCTTTTATTTAGCTTGCAATATATGTACGCATGTATGTTTGTTTAGGTAAAATCTTGCATGCTGAATTACAACCACTCTCTCTAATCTTATAGAGTTCAATTTTTACAGGTACAGCAATCGGTCCAGTAGTTTTTACGTAATGCACTTTTGTGCATTATTTCTGTCTGTCTGTAATTTTATACAGACAGACAGAAAAAAGCGAATTAAAACAAAAAAAATGTTCTGTGCCTTATTTGAGGGTACCCTAGACCATTTTTTTAATTTGACTTCTTTGTACAGTCTTTTTCGTACCTATTGCTTTATTATAAGTATAGATAGACAACTGTGCCAAGTTGCATCAAAATCGGTCGAGTAGTTACAGAGTGATACATTTGTAACTTTTAAACTTTCGCGATTCGAACACATAGTTAAATATTTAAACGGGACTTAATCGACGTTTCAATCAAGTTGCATTGATCGTGGTCACGAGAAGACCACGATCAATGCAACTTGATCGAAACGTCGAGGTAAATAAATATTAAGTTTCTAGAGTGATACATGTTCTTTCAAATAAATCTCAACTCCTATCCTGCGGGACCACTTTATTTTTTTGAGATGAAACGTATCCAATGTCCTACCTCGTAGTATGAACCCATATCATACCAAGTTTCATTTGAATTCATTCAGTTTTGACGTGATGCGCGGTCAAGATACAGATAGACAGACAGACAAAAATGAAAAAAAAAACAGTTGTGTCTTCAATATGGAATACAGAGAAACATAAAAAAAAAACTCAAAATGTCTTCTATATTCAGAATTTGAACCCATATCTCGAAGGAACCCCAATTTTTTTCTAATTAAAATGTATCCTTTATTTTCACCTATCATATAAACTATGACTGTGCCAAGTTGCATCAAAATCCGTCCAATAGTTTCAGCGTGATACGTGTTCTTATAAAAATCTTTCAACCCCTTTCCTGCAGGAACCCTTTAACTTTTCGGGATGAAAAGTATCCTATGTCTTACCTCGTAGTATGTTGTATGCAAGTTCCATTTGAATTCATTCAGTAGTTTTGGCGTGATGCCTAGCCAAGATACAGACAGACAGACAGACAAAAATAAAAATAAAAACAGTTTTGGCTTCAGTATTAAATATAGAACAACCCCCAAAAAAAAATTACTTAACTTCAATGTACAGAATTAGACCTGTAACAGTTTTATTATACGAGTAAGTATATAAATACTTACAACTCATAAATTTAAAACGTGTGAGGAACCAATCAGCAGATTAAATAACTAGTGACATTCCGTTACTATTGTCAATGTTTGGGCAAACGTCCATTCGAATGCGCAAGGATAACACTACTTTTTACCTTATAGCATAACTAGTTGCTCCCTGGTTTTACCCGCGTGAGTGATGACGATGATGTTGAAAAGTATTTATTGTGTTATTTTAGGAAATAAGCTATTTCCAATTTAAATTTCATCAAAATCCGTTCATCTGTTTGATCGTGAAGGAGTAACAAACATGCATACATACAAACTTTTGCCTTTATTATATTACTAGCTTGTAATATAATAAAGCCCAATTTGCCCGCGGGCACAGCTAGTAATGTATTTTTTTTAAGTTTTTTTTTTTTAAACCGCGCGCTTTTTTTTTATGTTGCCCATACTTGTTATGCCAGGACTAAAAGTACCTATAAAGTACAATATACTACATTTTTTCAAAATTCGTTCAGCCGTCAAATAGTTTTTTATCGATTGTTATTAATGTTCAGTACTTTGAGCCGCACGCCCCTACTATTATTTATTTTATGACCTGGATGACTGGTAGATAATACTGTTTAGCATTAAGTCCTTCCTTGTACACTATTTTTGTGCAAAATAAATAAATAATTAAATATGTAATCATTGGATTAAGATATCAAGTACCCCAGTTTTTAATTCAAACACTAAGCTATCCAAATGTGAAAACCACATTGCAATCAATCCAGTAGTTTCTAAGTAATGTGTGAACAAACAAACAAACTAACAAACTAACTAACAAACAAATAGACAAACAGTTTTTAAAATGTTATATTCTTGTTCAGTAGCTTGTTTTTAAGTACCCTGGACCATATATTTGTTTCAATTATCTTCATTCATATTCAATTATATTAGTTATTGCTTTATTATATGTAGAGAAGATTGTAATGAAGAAAGAAGAAGAAGAAAAAAGTTTTTATTGCCACAGCAAATAAAATATACAAAAATATAATTAATCCAAGTACATACATAGTTCAGCATTACAGCATACATCTGACTATTTATCACTTTGCATTCCATTAGTTCTTGAAGTTCTAACAACTACAAAGTTCTGGATTGCGCTGCAATCATTATTGTTGTTGATTATGAAAAGGTATTGCGCCTGCCACCTTGCCACCCCGTTAACCACTGTGGAGTACGAATTCTCAAAATTTATCTTTTACTCATTACACTATCATAGGAACGTTTACGTCTCTGTCACCTCTAGTTTAGACTATGAGAAGATTGTCAGTCAGTTAATCAGCGGCACAAACAGTTTTATAACAATTTTGTGTAATTATTTAACGAAATATGTAGTGACCTTATTGTAAAACAATAATCCATCAATCTAGTAGGTGAAGAGCTGATTCCACTAGTAGAAACCTAAAAGTGAGCAATTTACTGCATTTTGAAGAGCTATTCGGCTGATGACGCCGAAGATCCTCATCAGATTTTCACCAATTTTTTACGAGAGTAACATAAAGTTACTACCTTTTAAACAATGAAAAAAAAAACGTCGTAATCGGATCTAATAGGAGATATTCAGTAGCCTCCTTTTTGCCCATTATTAGAGGAAGTATCCCCCCCCCCCCTCCAATCAAAAGTCCTGACGACAAAAAAAACGTTAAACATGTATACCAAGTTTTGTCCAGATCGGTTGTAAAAACGGCCTGTAGAGAAATACCAACAAACTGACAGATGAAAGCAATTTGATTGTACTTTGAATTTGAAGCAGAGACTTGAGCTTGCTTCGCTCCTTCGGTAAATAATTTGTTTGGCAATGGGTTCGACCCCGGGATCAAATAATGAAAGGCGTGTATCTGCGTGAATTATCCGTTTATGGAATCCCGAGTGATTGTGATGGGAAAGTTAAGGTTCAGAGGAATGGTATATAAATTATGTTATGAACTTGATAAAGGTAAAACAATCACAGAACAAGTGATGTATATTATACTTAATTAAACTAAAGCTATGTTATATTGAGAAATATTTTATTGACTATTTATAATTTTATGGCCAGTTAGTTATTCTCATTACAAACATCGAAGCCGACTCAAACAGTTTAGACCCAAAATTACTGTATTAATAAAAATAACTTATTTTTAAATCATTCACGCACCTTAGACGCAAAGAAAGTGGGTCGGTAATAAAAAAAGTAAAGACAATTTTACGTCAAGCGGTTTAATTGTAAAGAAGATAATTCAAATTCAAAATTCAAAATATGTATATTTCAGACAAAATCCATGGGTAATTAGTATGGTTAATAAACAAATAGAACTTTAAAACTAAATATCATTAAAATTAATATATCATGTACCTAGGAGGCATCACGTGCTTACGACCACCGCAGGAGTTATCAACTTTTGTTTCGGTCATCGCTCGCACGAAATGCCTCTGTACAGGTGCAGCGGATCATATGCAACGGTTTTCAGGGTGCTGTTGTTACTCCCCCGCACCCTCATTTTCTTCCGAATAACGGCATGAAAACCGTCAGTTCGGCTCTGAGTGAATATTCCGGAGGCAGTGCAAGAACGGGGAAGTCTCAACATCATCCTAAAAATATTGTTGTATTGGACGCGTAGGGTGTATACCAAATTTACCTAAATTCTTCTCAGCACTCAGGTTCACGATTTGATCTATTTTGATTTGGTCTTGATTATTTTAGCACCATTTAAGTCACCTTTTAAAGATTTTAGTTAGTCGATTATGTAGTACCCACACTTTGAATCTATGCCTGGCCTCCCGATGAGCCTCCCTCACGTGATTGTTCCAATCACACAAGAATCTTTTTAACCCCTGAACAAAGAGACGGGTGTTATAAGTTTAGGGTGTGTATCACTGTGTGTGTGTGTGTGTGTGTGTGTGTGTGGGTGTGTGTGTGTGTGGGGGGTGTGTGTGGGTGTGTGTGGGTGTGGGTGGGTGTGGGTGTGGGTGTGTGTGTGGGTGTGTGTGTGTGGGTGTGGGTGTGTGTGGGTGTGCGCGCGCGTGTGTGTGTGTGTGTGTGTGCGCGTGTGTGTGTGGTATGTGTGTGTGGTATGTGTGTGCGTGTGTGTGTGTGCATGTGTCTCTGTGGCATCGTAGCTCCCAAACGAATGGACCGATTTTGATGTGTTTTTTATGTTTGGAAACTGATGAAATCGAGATGGTTCTTAGCTGTAATGGGGAGTGGGAAGTCTGGGGTTATATAAATTTTTAATTTATGCTTGTCTTATAATAGGGTTTATCCCTAGCTTGCTCTTTGGTTTGAACAGCCGCGTTCATTAAAGTGTGCACAATTTGTTCATATAACTTATCCAAACTAATTTTATAATGTATGCACCCTAAGCTAAAAACTAAAATTGATATAAAAATACAAATAACTCGTCTGCGAACAAAATTATTGAATGCGAGCTAACCAACCGCAAATAAAATCACACTAAAACCTAATTATTAACGTGAAATTTTATATGTACGTAAGGTTATGTTTGTTACTTCTTCACCATTATACGTCTTAACGGAATTGAATTAAATTTGGTGTGGAGATAGCTTATACCTTGGATTAACACATAGTCATCTTTTCATCCCGGAAAACTGCACGATTCCGGAGGGATGCGGGTGAAACCGTGGGGCGCAGCTAGTATTTACATAAATTTAATGTTTTTTTTGTGTTTTATATTTTACATATCTTTAAATGTTGCAATTATAACATTAGACTATAGTTTAAGCGCGTGGCAAGCAACTGGATAATACATATACTTGAATAATTTAAAATTTAAAATGTTGTAAGAAGCTTACGAGTAAAAGACAATTGCTACTGTTAAGGTATTAGAATTATATAATTTTGAAATGGTCTTTTAAAGACCTTTATTATGATACCTCACTCGATAGGTTTTGGTGATTTTTTGTTCCGTCAGAAATACAAATGACAGCGTGAGGTGCCCAAGGAAGTTGTATACTAGGTATACAACTTCCTTGGAGCTGTCACATTAGTTTTCATGACACTTCATACGAGTATATCTGTATAAACTCTCGTGATCAAGACTAATCATTAAGTCGTTAAAACCTATGAAGCCGTTTAGGCTGTAGGACGCGCCTAAGAAACGTACAAACAAACAAAATTAAATAAACAAACAAACACACATACAACCCAAACACATAACCCTCCGTGCAGTCTGGTCTGGTAAAAAATAAACCATTTTATTTATTAGCTTTTATTATATTCATTATCTTCTTTACAATAAAACCGTTTAACATGTTTTTTTAAGCTATTCGTTTTTTATTTCGTTACTTCTAAAGTGTTATGTTATGTTCTACTTGTCAAGCCCTTTCATTTGATACCAATATTGAGGGGATAGAAATAAAATGTAACCCGTCATCTTGTGGTGGCGGCAATCTTAGTCTTGGAATTTGCATGATGTAATTATTCTACTAGCTAATCACTTTCATTTGTTACCCATATTGAGGAGATTGGAAAAAAAATGTAATCCGCCATTTTTTGGCGGCAGCCGTCTTGAATTTACAATGATACTACATCTACATAATTGTATAGATATTTTCATCGAAAATAAAGGTGTGTACCAAAGAACAAGGGTGAAATTTTATGCGAGAAATCTTGCAGTGTCTTGAAATATCATTTCTACAGAACGTAAGTAATTATTTTTCTACGTTTTTTCAACATAGCATGTATGCTAGTAAAATCCAGGTTAAAAAATCAAATAAAAGAAACATTAAATTGAAACTTCATTTCCTTCCTATAATGTTTTACCCATAGATTCTAGAATTTAGGCAGTATTGGTTTTACCGTAGACAGAGAAACCAATAGACACTTGGTTGTTGTGCCACTTGTGAAATAGAACGATAGGTGGGTGTGTGCTGCCATTTCAAAACTTTTACCCTGGGTTTAAGCAATCCCAGATTCAAGTTTAAGTATATTATAGATTATTGATGGTTTATAGAGATATAACAGAGATATAAATGTATAGTCAAAAAGAAAAATTGAGATTTTGAATAACTATGTATTGTACGATCTTGTTCAATAAAAATATCGAATCTTTATGGGACTAATGTGGATAAGAAGGGTAATAGAAACTTCAGAAAGCTTTTTTTACAATTTCTACAAATATTGTCTTGAACATGCTTACAGTATAATAATATATATATATATATATATTACTAATATATATAAACAGTATAATAATACGGGTTCGAATCCTGCAAGGGGCAATCATTCGTGTGATGAGCAGAAATATTTGTTTCCGAGTCATGGATGTTGAAATTCGTATTTATGTATGTTTATCCGTTATCTAGTGCCCATATTACAGGGTATCCTAGTTTGGGGCTAGGTAATTGGTGTGGAATTGTGCCGAATATATTTATTTATATTTATATACCATTGGCATCCATGGTGGGCCATCCTCAGCGTAAGATAAATAGATTAAATATGGTGTATTATGCATGAAAAATGATACATACATACTGGTGACATGCACCATTATATGTATACCATAGTCCTCCATGATGGACCATGATGCTTCATAAAATAATTATTCATTTTGGTATAAACTGATCCGTCATGGTGACCATGGTCTAAAATAGTGCGTTTCAACATAAGAACGCGGTGTCTCGGAGAACACATTGCAAATATACGCCCATAATGAAATTCATAAATTCCCGAACGACCAGCTCTCTTCTTGTCTAACTGCAATGATTTAGACAGGAAGATAGCTGGTCGGTCGCCTTGATAGTGATCAGTTTTACTTTCTACTATCTTTGTTTGTCACACTTTGAATTTCTGCAATCATTTTGTACTCAAATGTATGGGAATAACTTTTCAATATTATTGAACTTTTTTAGTACCTACTCTAACCAATATTAATCTCATATAGACTTTTGTTCCACAAAAGGAAAAGGAACGCTCATTTTTTGTTAATATTATATATATTTTTTCTCATATAGTTTGTTTGTCGTATGATGTAATGCTGGGCCTCTGGTGTCAAAAATTGACAGGCCACCTGAGGGCTCTAACATGGCTCACACCACACAGTTTTGATGTATGTAGCTCTAATGGTTAGGGCATTTAAGTAGTTGTAGGTGCCTTTGCTCTCTTGAATAAACTTTCTCCTTCTGTATACATATTAACAACATCGCACGATATTACATTAAATTGAATTTACTATTGATACAAATGAAAACCAATGCAAGTAAATCATTTTATTGATAAAAAATGTGTAGTTTGGGCACAGAATACTAAAAAGTTCTAGAGAACTTTCATTTCGAATGCAGGTGTTAGATCATTTAGATTATTAGTTGCTAAATTGACCTGTTATTTAAAGTCACAGTCGTTTTGTACAGGAAGTCCTACGTTATTGGTTGCCAATTTTATCAGAATCATTTAAAGTCTTCCGTTTTGTACAGGAAGTACCACAAAATTAATTTTATATGTTAATATATGTTTGAAGATCTATTTTAAAAACGAATTTGTAATTATATTCAATTAAAAGTAATTTAAGATATACATTATCAATAAATCCATTAATAAAGATTGAAAATTTGGCGGGGAGGTAACAGAGGACCGCCATCTTGCAAAAAACACCTTAAATACGATCTGCGGCAGGGTAAAGCCCTTTTTTCGCTACCCAACCAGAGCCAAAGACGGTCCATCTGCCACGTCCCATCGCCACGCCGCATCGGTTTAAAAAAAAAAGATAAGTATTCACTGTTTCTATGTCCAAATGTGTAAAGACTTGTGTTCAGTTGCAGCTCCTGTGTATCAATGTGTTAATAATACTATTTTTCTACTCTAACTCTTTTTCTTTTGATCATAATTTGTTTTCTTATACCTGTTGGCCCTGTTGTGCTATTAATGAAATACAATGCTATGTGGTAAAACTGCTTAATGTTTTCCTTTGACCCAAAAACCTTGCTTAAATCTAGGTGAGGTAGGTAAGTAAATAAGTTGCAGATCCATTTGACTTATCTAGTTTGCATTCGCTAGTAAATATTATAGCTTAATATTTTATATACTCCCTCACAGGCAACACACCAAGCTGACTTATATTTCTCACAATCCATAAAAAACTATGGCGAACAGTCAAATTTTTTTTAGCACAGAGGTGTGCTGACCTTGAAAAAACCGGCACGCAACCTGCAACAAAAGATCATATCATTCTGTCTCATTTTTTCACAAGACCTATGCATATGTTGTTTTCTTTCTTGTATGACTGCGATGGAAGCTATCTAGTTGTCTATTGGTTTCTCTGTCTACGGATTTTGCTGGCCTTGTTGCCTGCCCAATGGGTGAAAAAAAGATAATACAATGACGTTTCCAGTTCGGACATCAAAATCGTCAAAACAGTATACTTCCCGCCCAGTTTTTTTAACCTAAGGAGGTTGAATTACGCTTACTTTCCACCTGGTTTATTAAGGCAAAGGAGATTGAATTAAGAGTACACTTACTAGCCTTTTATCAGAAAGCATAATTCAGCCTCCTTGCGTTAAACAGAATAATACTTAGTACAAAATGGTGCGTCAATATAAAACGTATAAAACCTATAAACAAAACATATTAGCAAAGAGAATACAATGCATTATAGTTTATGGAGGAAGTGAGTAAGGAATTGCTGTTATGGTTGTTATTTATGATTTGTTGCGAAATATTTGTCGTAATATTAGACGACAGTTGCCCTGCACAGTGAAACAACAGCAACATATCTAAACATACTGTTTTGTAATCTTGCTAGGCAGTAACAGCTTCATAATAATTATTATTCAAAAGGCTAGTCTGTTAAACTACAATATCTTTAAACATTATATTTATCACGCATAGGTAAGTACTTATTTGCCTACCTAGCTATGCAGATAAAATAATTAAAATCTCTAAGACTTATTTCAAAAGACGTTAACAGTAACATAATTTACAAAACTTTGAAGGCTTATAACAATGATTCCTGGCCTCCCCAATAAAAAAAAACTGATACAAACAATCTCAGGCAATGATGCTGAATTACGAGCGATATTTTTTGTCTTAAGACACCGTGAATTTTACTGACATAAAAATAAGTAAGGGAGTTCGCCATTGTTCTTTGACCCAAACAAACACTAGGGAACTCCTCAATGGTTAACAGCACAGAAACGAAATATTTTTCACGCATTTAATTGTGATAGCCCATTCTAAGTTTCACCGTGACATAAAAGCACTAAACTGCATAATATACTGCATATCAGCTTATTTTAAATGATTTTTAATGTACTTATTCGCTTGCTGTTTGTTTGTCGTATAAGGTATGGCTGGCTTCTGGTGTCAGAGTTTGTCAGGCCACCCGAGAGCCTCTGACATAACTTATTTGCTAAAAACTTTGCATTTTAAACAGAAACAGAAATGTTTACACAATACTGCTTGGCGGTTGGATATCTAACACAGGTGTGGTATTTCCCCAGCGGACTATTGCTTAAAAGGCTTACTACAACAAAAATACAAATACTGAAAGTATAGTATATTATATATTTTATATCATCAATACTTAAAGGTCCCAAAACAAACTGGTATTTGGTATCGATACCTGATGCTACCCCTAGTTATAAATCAGTCGTACGACACCCTCTAGAGCCACTGTCCAGACCCAATTATTCCACGAGGGGAAGACGCAATAATATTTGGACGAAAATTAAAAGGGGAAATGATTATTGGCTATTGACATTGAATAAATTCCGCTGTATCACCTCTGGGTCACTCCCCTGCATTGTGTGGAGTGACGTCAAATGGAGGGTGAATTTATTAATTTGGGGCGATGATTCTAAAGATTACTTTCTGTTTCTATTTCTATCACGTTTTATGTCTGAAGCAGCAACATTCATTGCGATGCTTTTAGATTTTGTTCGCCGTTTGATTAAGTTTCAAAATGAGTTCCTTCTCGAACTTGAAAATAGAGAGGTTGGTACAACGGTACTTACAGTGCTACAAGGATTACAATAAACGTGGCCAAAATAGGAACTAACGCTGCCATCTATTGAAACGTCATATTTGAGTCGTATAGAATCATAGACGACCACACATTAATATTACAGCAGCGCCCTCCCTCAACTCACTGACGTTCATTATAATCCTTGTAGCATTGTACTAGAAATACGTTTGCAAAATACAAGTAGACATTAAGTTGTTTGGATACTAATCTGGTATATCCTAACCCTGCGATCGCGAGAGGCGAAGAAACAATTCAATCGGCAGCCGCAAACAAGATATTTGTTCACGTGGCTTTACATTGCTGGGAACGAGGCATTGTATAGAACAGAGAAACAAGAGGCATCGGGAGGATTTAAAGATTTCCATAAGTTGCATTATCAAGGCCCAAAATTGGGGGATTTCATATGAAAATATGAAACTTTACAACTAATTCTTATTTTGATATCTCAACTCATCACCATCACCATCATGATGGTTAAGATTCAGCTCATCGTCATCAAGCTGTCTACGTCCACTGTTGGACTTTAGCCTCTCCCAAGGCACGCTATTTGGCCCAATCTTCAGCACTTTGTATCCATTTCTGTCAGCAATCTTGCACAAATTATCGCTCCATTTAGCTCTTATTTTATACAAACCTAAAAATTATATTAAAATATCTATCTCAAAAATGTATGAACATCGGCAACGGTTCAAAAGTAATCAAAGTATTGAATAATTGAACACCGTAGAAAATTAACTTTGCATCATATTGCACTCTATGTAATAGGTAACAGAATGCATAGATAGTAAAATGTATGAATTGTTCTGATTTATTTGTACTGAAGAATGTCATAAGATTTAATTGTTACAATGATGGTTATATTCAAAAATTGATTAACTTAGAGGAGAAGTAAATTTTCGCATACATGGGTTTGACTATGTTAAATTAACATTAATACAAAGTTTTTTTTTAATACTTTTCTTTTCATTTCTTAGTCTACCTTTTTTTTTCAACACTGGGCCTGGTTGAGCAGGCCGCGAGGAGCAAGTGGCGTCCGCCATCCGTAGACACGGCGACCGGGAGACGTAAGTGCGGTGACGACGGGTTGAACACGCGCCGCCCGTAAGTACAGATAACTAAATAGTTATCGAGCAACGCCGAGGTTAGGCGATGCCGATCCGGTGCCATGGCGTTAAGTGTGCGGACTCCTTTATTTGTAAAAACTACAAAAATAAACTAAACCTACAAATAACACCAAACCACTTCTATAATCGACTGTAAAGACTATAACTTATCACTGAACCCAACTATAATACCACTGTTTATTCGCTTTGGATACCTTTGATTGAACTCGTATCTTAAACAAGATTGTCTCACTCAGCCAATGGCCGCAATATTTAGTTAGACGCACACGTCCCATGCTTTCTGGAAAGTACTTTTAAATACTCACACATTGTGTTATCCAGTAGCCAGTACCTAAACATTTCATATCTATTGGCGATTCTCTTACTAGTGGCACTGTCTAGTATGGAGTAGCCATATAGAAGTTATGCCACTTGACGTTAGATCTCGTTGTAGGTATTGACTGGCGTAACAATACGTATTCTGCCTGTGGGTGTCTGTTACGAGTAATTAATTCATTTTATTCATTTAATTGTGTATAAAAAATAATTTTAGCTAAACAATTGCCGTCTGTAATAAAACACCGTGAAAATAAAAGGTTGGAGATGGAAAAAATGATTTCTTTGTTTATTAAACAGAGGGTGTCGATTAATGAGTTTCCAATTTGGCGAATAATGACTGTGCTGCCCTTCGCTAATGACAGCGCGGGAATCGATTAATTACTCATTAAGCCGAGGATGTATTGTGCGAGGAACAATGGGACTTGCGAGAATGGATCATTTCCATTCTCGGTGGAATCTATTAGACTGTCAAGTTTGTTGTGGTACCGGGACGGTGGCCGCAGTGGGTTTGATGTCAGGCATAGTATTTGCTTCTGTGTTACGACTCTACTGTATAGCTTTATATTCTACTAAATCATATTTTTGTTATTTAAGTAATGCTTACAATGTTGTAATACATACATTTTGGGGAAAACTTGTTGAAAATATCAGCAAATGAAGGTCAGATCGATGTTCAGGTTTCTGTCGTTGTCGTTTTTAATCCAGCAGGAGCATCTTTTTAGATGCCTCTATCTCTTATTTTGAGTAAATGTTTCATGTTGGCATCTATTTATTTAATTATTTTTTCATTAACATCAGTCTAGCTTTACAACAAGCAATCAATTCGCAATTTTCAACCAAAAACCCAATTAACTCCACAGCATATATAAAAATCATTTTAGTGTTTCGTTTCAATACAGTTGATGAATATTCATGTCCAAAGCTATTCCCAGTATGGGAATGTGAATTTAATCTATATTTTTATTATTACGTTTGCTGAGTTCGGTGATCGCTTCTATTTGTAAAATACTCTGTAAATAATACATGCCGCGGTTTCCCGATATCTTCGAATGAAATAAATGTTTTTAACGATTTAGATACATTGCCGTAATTTTTGTGTAGCAACAGAGCAAAGAATAGTTATAATAATCTAAATTAAAGACCTATTGAACGTGACCCTACTCGAATAGAAAGGTAAAAAATAGTTTATCCTCACGTTTCATTAAGAGGGGGTACTTTTGAAATATATATTTCTGGATTTGAATACAGCGTTGTAGCGGTTATATATTATTATATATTTTTTATCTCTGTCTAGGCAATCGTTTGACCACGATCTCACCTGATGGAAAGCGATGATGTGGTCGAAGGTGTAGCACGCTTGCCTAGTAGATACCTATTCATTCTTGACTTGAACACACCTGGGTTATATTTTACCGGAAATACTGACGAGGGCAGGGCGTTCCACTCATTAGAAGTCTTATAAATTTCTTATATCTAACATTGCGCAGTACTGAGTGCATATATGCGCGTGCGCGCGCGGTAAGCAACTGGATAATTATATACGCCTCGTAGCTTCACCCACGTACAGACTGTGTCGCCTCCGCTCACCCCCTCAGGGATGCCATTTCAAAAAATCCCCCCTCGCTAGTGCACCATATAATAGGGTACTCAAGGATTATTTATTCCCAATTTCAAAACTCTAGGTCCATTGGTTGAGGCTGTGCGTTGTGTGTCAGTCAGTAGGTATGTAACGGTACTGTTTTTTAAAGATAAACGTTGCAAATTTTAGCTTTGTAGTCTTAACATAACTCTCAGGGTTTATTGTTTGACTACTGGCCCTATTACAGCTTTATCGATGAAATAGTAATTTGATTTAGTAAACGTTCATACGTGCGATCAAAACCATGTTGAAGGAGACACTGACACAGTGACATATCTACTTAATTATCACTGTCCATAATGCTATCAATTAACCCCGATGCTTCATTGTCTATACGTTGTTATGTTCACTAAACAATGTAGACAATGAACTTAATTCACTATGTTAGCATTTTCTTCATTAAAAACGTTAGATATAGAAGTTTTGGTTCCAAAGATATCGGAAAATATTTCAATCGCGAACTTCATCTGCGGAACAAACCAAGAGATATGTAGGAGCGGCCCGGACTCCCGGGAAACTCCGAATGAGATTTCGGAAGTTTCGCCTCACCAGGTGTGTACAGTGTATGCAAAATCTTACCAACTGCGATGAACCGCGTGCAAGAACAAGAATGGTTTCCCCAAGTTGTTTAGTTTGTATCGACAAAATCTTCCGGGAGAGTTAGATTACATAGACTTGAAGCGCAAAAACTGTTTTAACTTTAAAGTAGTTGTCGAAATGATAGGCTTTTAACAAAATGAAAACACGATCACGATAGAGAAGCAGACTGCAGGGGTTTTGAAATGCAAATCTGGTAGTCTCAACTTGATGGCTACTGGATAATACCCACTTTATCCAATATAATTATCTTTATTGTTACAGGGTAGGTACTTACACAGCCAAAGACCGTATGAAAATCAAATTAGGACCAATAACTCGAAATAAAGTTAAGGGTCACCGCATACCTAACTCCCCAGCACCGGATCGGCATCGCCTCGCCTCGGCCTTAAATAATAACTATTTAGTTATCTGTGCTTACGGCGCGTGGTCAACCCGCCGTCACCGCGCTGTCACCGCACTTACGTCTCGCAGTCGCCGCGGCTACGGCTGATGGGTTTCACTTGCTCTTAGTGGCCTGCTCACCCACACCTAGTGTTGGAAAAAAAGGTACACAAAAAAAAAAAAAAATACATGTAAAAAAGTTGGACGCTTTATCAGTTTTAATTTAACCTAGTCAACACCAGTTTAGGCAAATGTACTACTCTTCTGATCTGATCTTATTATTTTACCATTATTCCTTACTTCTACCGATTGTTGCCGATCTTTTAAAAATGATTTTAATAGTAGTTCACTTTTTCCTCTTATGCCGTATACACGAAGCTTATCAACTAGCAGTTGATGGTCAACAGAATCAAAAGCTTTCGATAAGTCAATTAAAATGCCAGCTACCTTTTGTTTCTCTCCTAAACATGCAACTACTTTATCCAAGAAAGCATGTGTTGCACATGTGGTTGACTTTCCTACCTTGTATGCATACTGACAGTCTGATAATGCATGGTGTTTGTTCAGATGCGTCATTATTGCCTTTGATATTATACTTTCTATTAGTTTGGAAATAGTGGGAACAATAGTTATAGGTCTATAGTTCTGCATGTTTCTTATGTCACCTTTTCCCTTATAAAGAGGGATGAGACGACACATCTTCAAAGTATCAGGATAACAATCTGAGTTTAAAATGTTGTTTATGAGATATGTTAAATGATCAGAGAATGTTTGTATAATTTGACAAAGAAAAGTTCCTGATATATCAAGTCTGAATTACAAATTTTATTTTTTGCTATCTTCATTAGTTCATTAGGGTAAATGTGTTGAAATTCATTGTCAAGTAGTTCTGTTAAAACTTGTTGTAAAAAGGAAATTGCATTTTATCTACTGGGGCATTATTTACAATAAGCTCCTTTCCTATTGATACAAAATAGTTATTAATATACTCGGATATTTTTTCGTCTGGTATTTGTAAATTAGATTCGTTATTTAATAGATCCCAATTCCATTCTTTGATAGCTTTATTATTGTCTTCTTTGATTACTTTCTATACCTCTTTCTTTGGGTTTGAATTTCCTATACGTTGTTCTACATATTCTCTCTTTTTATTTATAATGCACTTATTTCTTTTCTTTACATTTTTATCTATTAAATCTAGTTCCGAAATTTGAAGATATTGTCTCTGAAATTCATATAAATCATGCAAATCTCTCTGCATTTTAATCAAATCATCACATCTCCATGGAGTTTTTGTTTGTGGCCTAAATTTAATTTTAGTTAAGGGAAAAAATAAATTCATGTTCCAATTGAATTTACTCATGAATTTATCAAGTGTGTGCTCATCATATTCGCCAAAAATACTATCCCAATCGTATGAAAGCATCGCGTTGCAAAAAATGTAAAATATTATATTAAGACTAAGTAGACAAGTCAAATAAAAAAACATAAAAAATAAAACAATTGAAATGCTCCATAGCTACAAGATGTCATACATATACAAAACAAAAACAATTGCGCATCGTGGTCAGATACACCAGCAGCAATTCCACTAAAACTTATGGTTCTCTCATCTATATTTGTGACTACAAAATCAACAGAAGTTTCAGTATCACCATCTATTCTTGTTGGAAAATCTACAAGATTTTTAAAGCCATTAGGCTGCATGATATCTTGCAAAGTTACTTTATTATTTGAGTTTACTAGAAAGTCAACATTCCAATCTCCTACAAAGATAACTTTTCCGTACAAATTATCACGCAATAACTGAATAATTTTGACATTGTGTCAGAGAATACTTGAAAACTACCTTTACCCGTCCTATAAATACCGATAAGCGTAAGTTTTTGGCTTTTATAAAGGCTCACTTTTTAGTTTTAATTTTATTGTTTGTAAAAATAGATACTCCTCGGCGTGGTTATAACCTTGTAATAAAATGCAGTAAACGTCATTGGGTGTAAGCCAAGTTTCAGTAAAATTAAAATATCTGGCTTATAAGTGGCAATAATTCCTTGTAGTATTAAAATTGTATTATTTACACTTCTACAGTTTTGATGCATTACTATAAAATCAAAAGTGTTCAACTTTTGAATTCTGACGTTGTCTAAAAAAACACTAGTGGACTCTACAGGAGATACTGTGTCTCTACCACTACATGTAGAGTGCTTGGGTACATTGCAAGATATTAGTATTAAGTTATTATATAGATGTGTGAACTCAAAAATTGAATTGCTAATTATTTTCGTTGGTACGAGATATCCTGGTTGTATAATGAATTGGTGGAGGATTATTAGTAAATATAATGATGCTTATTTGCTGCCTCCTGAATTTCAACGCTAGTTAATAACCTCGTATATAATTTCATATCATGTCCCTTTCAGTTAATGATGGTACGAGATTTATTGGAAATAATAATAATACTTATTAACAGCAACTTGAAGTTCAATGCCAGTTATAAAACTTGCAAATTATATCTTAATATTATGTTCCTTTTATATAATGGTACGAGATTTCTTGATCATGGAATAAATTGGTGGAGGGCTTTAGAGAAATAAATTTTAGAGATAATAAGGTGAAATCGTTTATTTGAGGATCATTCGTATGTTAGGTTTCGGAACGACTTTCTGTTTCTAATATAAGCAGAAGTCCCCTTCCTCTTGCTGGCGCAGGTGTATGATCACTAAATACAACAGCGTTAGAAATAAGTTTACTTTACCCTTATCCTCATAGGTTTAAGAATAATAAAATAACGGGCTTATGTATTACTTTATATACTAACTAGCTGTACCGGCGGCTTCGCATGCGTGCTCTTTTCTTTAGCTTCAAAGTACCATAATGTGCTATTCCAGGACCAATATACCAACATTTGAACAAAATTTCTCCAGCCGCCAAAAATACTTTTATCAATTGCTCGGCTTCTTACTCACCAGATTGAGATACCAATTACACCAATTTTTAAATCAAACCCTAAGCTATCTAACAATAAAAACCGCATTGCAATCGGTCCAGTAGTTTTAACGTGATGCGTGAACTAACAAACATACAGACAAACAGACAGAAAGACACGAGTAAAAAAGATATATTCTTGTTCAATACCTTTTTCAAGCACCCAAGAGCACTTTTTTCTTCTTCTTTGTACAGCATTTTTCTTACCTTTTGCTTTATTATAAGTATAGATATACGACTGTGTCAATTTGCATCAAAAAATAGGTCCGGTAGTTTCAGCGTGAGAAGTGTTCTTTTAAATAATTTTCAACCCATATCTTGCGGAAACCCTTTAATTTTTCGGGATGAAATGTATCCAATGTCCTATATTTACCTCGTAGTATGAATTCAAATAATACCAAGTTTCATTTGAATACATTCAGTAATTTCGGTGCGATGTGAGGTCAAAATACGGACAAACGGACAAACAGACAAAAATAAAAAGTAAAACAGTTTTGGCTTCGGTATCAAATATAGAGAACCATCCAAAAATATTATTTATTAGATAGATAGATAGATAGATAACTCTTTATTGCACTAAATAAACTTAAATTATGGCACATTAACAATGACCTTAAAATAGTTCAATCGGCGGCATTATCACTAAGCAGCGATCTCTTCCAGGCAACCTTAGATTAGAAAGCGAGGACATGAACATTAATGAACGATAGTGTGCATATGCAAGTATATATTTACTGAACAGAATAAATTTATATTTTTAGAATATAAATACGATAAAAAACTAATACTACATTACTATATTACTTCAATATTAACATAACTTTGGACCCATATCCCGAAGAAACCCTTTACTTTTTCGGGATAAAACGTGTCCATTTAACCCATCATATAATTTAAAACGGTGCCAAGTTGTATCAAACCCCATCCATTAGTTTCAGCGTGGTATGTGTTCTTTTAAATTAGTTTTTACCCCTATGCTGCGAAAACCCATTAATTTTTCGGGATACAAAGTATCCTATGTCCTACTTCGTAGTATGAACTCAAATCATACCAAGTTTCATTTGAATTCATCTTGTAGTTCCGGTGGCATGATGCGCGGCCAAGATACAGACAAACAGACATACGGGGAAAAAATATGCATTTTAGGCTTCATTATCGAATATAGTCACCTAAAAAAAAAACACAATATCTTTAATGTCCAGAATTTCGACCCATATCCCGCAGAAACCCTTTATCCCATCTTATAAACTATGTCTGTGCCAAGTTCAGTTGTTATTATATATATAAATGTATTCATATTTGATTTAATTTTTTATACTCTTTATGTTTATTTTTTTTTAGCTGAAAACCAGCGCTGCGTGCCTTCGACAAACAGCCTAATGCTGAGCTTAAGGCCCATTCATCACCACTTTAATTATCTACTTTTACCTTTTCTTTGTTTTCCTTTTCTATTGTTCCTACTTAATTTTTCTAATTATTTGTATCTTTTATTTTTGTGTGTGTTGAATAAATGTATTTTCTTCTTTCTTCTTCTTCTTCTTCAACATCCATCCAATAGTTACAGCGTGCTACGTGTTCTTTTTAATAATTTTCCACCCCTATCCTGCAGGAACCCTTTAATTTTTCGCGATGAAAAGTATCCAATGACCT
This sequence comes from Alsophila aescularia, assembly GCA_946251855.1. Classification (NCBI taxonomy): domain Eukaryota; kingdom Metazoa; phylum Arthropoda; class Insecta; order Lepidoptera; family Geometridae; genus Alsophila; species Alsophila aescularia. The sequence continues at coordinate 42,253,103 of OX276377.1, forward strand.
ACCTCGAAGTATGAACTCAAATCATACCAAATTTAATTTGAATTCATTGAGTATTTTCGGCATGATGAACTGCCAAGGTACAGATAGACAGACAGACAGACAGACGAACAGACACACAGAAAAACAAAAATTTAAAAAAATGCTGATTTGGCTTAAGTATTGAATATAGAACGGCCTCCAATAAAAATTACAAAATATCTTCACTTTACAGAATTTGGGACATTATCTCGCAGGAACTCTTTATTTCTCATTATATAAACTATGACTGTGCCAAGTTGCAACAAAATCCGTCCAGTAGTTTCAGCGTGATACGTGTTCTTTTAAATAATTTTCAACGCTTATCCTGCAGGAACCCTTTAATTTTTCGGGATGAAAAGTATCCAATGTCCTACCTCGAAGTATGAACTCAAATCATACCAAGTTTCATTTAAATTAATTGAGTATCTTCAGCGTGATGCGCTGCCAAGGTACAGACAGACAGACGGACAGACAGGCAGATAAACAAAAAAATTATATATATCGTTTTGGCTTTAGTGTTGAATATAGAACGGACCCAGTAAAAATTACAAAATGTCTTCAATTTACAGAATTTGGGACATTATCCCGCAGGAACTCTTTAGTTTTGTCGGTATAAAAGTATCCTTAATTTTTACCCATTATATAAACTATGACTATGCCAAGTTGCAACAAAATCCGTCCAGTAGTTTCAGCGTGATACGTGTTCTTTTAAATAACTTTCAACGCCTATCCTGCGGGAATCCTTTAATTTTTCGGGATGAAAAGTATCCTATGTCCTACCTCGTAGTATGAACTCAAATCATAACAAGTTTCATTTAAATTCATTTAGTAGTTTTGGCGTGATGCCTAGACAAGATACAGACAGACAGACAAACAGACAGACAGATAAAAAAGAAAAAAAATACTGTGTTACGGACGCCGAGCCTACCTGTATCAAACTAGCCATTGCGCAGACGCGAACACGAAACCTCGCCCACTTTGATGCGCGGGATACGTAGCGTACTAATTTTCATAGTTTAAGTTTGTATATATATAGAATAAGTTGAAAAATAAATATTGGCAATCGATCAGTCTACATTTGGAGCTTGAACAAACAACATCGTGTTTTATTGAACTACAATCTACATCGAAGCCAGGAACTCGAACTCTACAGTACTTAGCGTGTAGACCTTGCGATCCATCGTCTACATCGTGGTCCATCGGAGCCAAAAAAGAAGAACTTCAGCAATCCAGTGCTTGTCCAGTCAAACGTCTGCCGTCCATCGTACCGATCACGATGGTGGTCACCAGGAGCCAAGGTGACCTGGCAGAGCTGAAGGAACGAAAGCGACTGGATGAGGAACGACTTCGGATGCTTTCATTAGAGCCACTGGCATCACCATCTGTGCCGGCCGCTGGCACGGCTGCTGGCACGACCGCCGACCCGTCCGGCAACATCGAACGAAGCAAGTCACCGGCGCACTCGCAACGAACTGCGAACTCCAGCCTAAAGCTGCGAATGGCGGAGTTAGAGGCGGCCGAGAAGCTTGCAGAACTGAGAAGAAAAGAACTGGAGTTGGAGGCCGACCTAATTAAGAAACGCTTGGCAGCTCAGGTCGCAACCATTGAAGATAACCAGAGCCTTCACGATGAACCTACCCTGCACAACAGTGACAATCTCCAGAAGGTGGACGACTGGCTGCAACGAACAAACTCTTCCACCTTGCGGGGGGAGGGCGGGGACGTACCACCCCTCCACGCCGAGAAGACACGGGAAGAGCCGCGGCGAGCGCGCTTTGAGCGCGCCGCCAGATCACCCACCCCAGGCCGGTCTGACCGCAGGTCAGGCATCAAAAAGAAGGTTGAAAGGCATCGAACAGCTCGCCGAGGCTATCGAACGGATGTCCAGACCTTGGCCCCGCTGTAACGTCAACTTGGCCGTCTTCACTGGGGCACCAAACAAGTGGCTGCCTTTCAAGGCAGCAGTACGGGACTCCACAGCCCTGTACCATATCTCAGCCGTTGAGAACTTACAGAGGCTGAGAAGTTGCCTCAAGAGCGACGCACGTGACGCCGTGGCTGCATTACTGCACACTGCCACCCCACTTCCTGCCAGCCACTGATCCTGACGTCATCATCAAAACATTGGAACAGAGCTTTGAAAGACCGGAGCTCATCATCGACCGAGCATTAGAAGAGCTAAGATGGTTCCCGAAGCCAGGGATGACAGCGACCGACCTCAACACGTTCACTGACAAACTTCAGAACGTCGTCTGCGTGCTACAGAACATCGACCGATACCCCTGTACATGGCGCGTGAGCTGCTGGAGAAGCTAAGCCCGCACATCAAAACGCAGTGGTCCCACTACGCCAACGAACATCAGTCACCTTCGGAGCCAGAAATTGTCATGCTATCTCGATTCCTCATGCGAGAAGCAGACATGGCACTGCGTTTCACATACGCGCCGGCAGCGACGTCCGCTGCCCGTGATACGAGACCAGTGGCAGTTAAGAAGAAAGGGAACGCCGTGTACACTACCGACGAGGGCGACGAAAAAGAAGCAAGAACCGAACAATGTCTGAGCTGCAACCAGACCCACGCGCTATATCAGTGCCCAACCTACCGGGCACTGACCGTCGACAAGCGCTGGGAGTTGGTCAAAGCAAAAGGCGATTGTTTCCGATGCGTCGAGAAGATACATCGCCGGTACCAGTGCAAGGCGAAACTGTGCGGCGTTAACCAATGCCGCCGCCCGCACCACTCAACACTGCACGAAGACACACGACCTAATGCTCAATCCTAATCCTAATACGCGATCAGCTGCGCGACCTAATGAGCCATCTGCTGCGCAACCCGAACACTCACCGAGCCACAACGCAGCGGTCTTGTCGGTAGCACCCACCAATGCTACTGGCCTGACGACCGTGATGCTAAATATCTGCCTCGTGGTCGTCACCGGTCCACGGGGGGAGGTCGACACCTACGCGCTGCTGGACGAAGGCGCCACCATCACGCTCATCGACCATGAGCTAGCGAAGAAGATCGGCGCAGAAGGCCCTACGCAGCCCCTACACCTGAACGGCGTGAACATGTCGCAGCGAGAGGGAAACAACCAAACCGTCTCTCTTGCTCTCTCTCTAAGGCAAGCTAAGGAGGCGGCACGTCACGACATCAAAACGCGCACGGTGCGCGATCTGAAGCTACACCGGCAGTCCGTCCCAAGTTCGCTTCTTCGACACAATCATCTGCGGGACCTAATGGAAGCTGAGGTGTGCTACGACCTGGCGCGCCCCCTCATCTTAGTGAGCGCCGACTACTGGGAGCTCATTGTATCCCGTGAGCTTCGTCTTGGCGGGCCAAATGAATCAGCCGCGTCGAGAACCCGACTTGGCTGGGTGGTGCATGGAACCGCACCCAGCAGCCTGATCTACAAAAACGAGAGCGTGCTGCACGTATACGCGCCCGACCAGAGTACGAACGAGCACGACCAGCGCCTACACGAGCTTGTGGAGGCGCACTTCCGCATCGACGCGCTCGGCGTCGCTATCCAACCGAGAGTGAGCGACGCAGATCTACGAGCTACGAAGATCTTCACAGAAAAGATAAAGAAAACAGACAGCGGCTACGAAGTGGGCCTGCCTTGGTGGCGAGATGACGTCACCATGCCGTCAAACTACGGCGCGGCTCTACGGCGTCTACAAAGCATCGAACGAAAGATGGACGCCTGCCCAGACTTCGCGGACCAATACGCCGCGCAAATAGAAAATCTGTTGACTAAGAATTATGCGGTGCCATGCGAAGGGACTAAACGACAAATCCCCATCTGCTGGTACCTCCCGCACTTCGCAGTACAGAACCCGAACAAGACTGGTAAACATCGGCTTGTCTTTGACGCAGCTCACCAATGTCACGGCGTGAGCTTGAACGACCAGCTGCTGCAGGGCCTAGACCTTCTGCTATCACTACAAGGAATCGTCTTCAGATTCAGAGAACAGCCGATCGCCGTCACCGCCGACATACAAGAGATGTTTCTACGAGTGAAGATCCGACCTGAAGACCAGCCCACACAGCAGTTCTTATGGCGAGGTCGGGACCAAACTAACCCGGCCCCGCCACTACAAGATGACGAGCGTGATTTTCGGCGAGGCCAGCTTACCCTTCATGGCACACAGCGTACGCAATCATAATGCACACGCGCATCGTAGACTCATCAAGCGCTCTAGCGGCCATCACCGACAGCCACTACATGGATAATCTCGTAGACAGCTACGCCGATAAAGAGGAAGCTCGTAGCACTATACAAGAGCTACGCGAGGTACACGCGGCCGCCGAATTCACGCTACGCAGTTGGAGTGCTAGCAACATGAACGTGCTACTTTGAGCCTTACTTTGAGCCTTTAAGTATTTATGAATGATGACATATCAGGCGCTTGTACCTTGCCTATTTTTATTGAATTAACATGCGAGAATTCATTTTTTGTGCGAATTAATGTAGAAGTTTGACCAATTGTTATGTTTTTTTTAGGATAATTGTTAGATTGTTTGGTCTTTTATAATTTTTTCAGCATGGATGTACTGAGAACCAGCAGTAGATACAGCTGTTTTTTTTTTGGTAATGTTAAAATAGTGGTGTATACTTAGAATAAAGCAATATGTACGAAAAAGTCTGTACATAGACGATAATTACGAGTAAAAAAATGGTGTGTGTACTCAAAATAAGCAACAGAACAAGTTTTTTTTTAAATCATCTAGCTTAATCTCGAACACCATTCCTATTCAATCATGAACCCAACAATGCGATTCAGCTAGAAAATCTTAATGCACCTAACTGCACTGCAACGTGGGGGGATGTGGGGGAAGGCTTGGGGAAGTGAGGGAAGGTGGAAGAAAGTGAGGGGAGGGTAGGGGGAAGTCAAAGAAAGATGTGGGAAGTGGGGCAGGTGGTGTGAAGTGGGGGAAGACTGATGGGAAGGGTGGGGGCAGAGTGGGAGAACGAGGTAAAATTGAAAAGGGGTAGGGGAAGTGGTGAAAGAGTGAGGGGAAGTGGAGGAAGGTAGAGAAGAAATAAGAGAAGGGTACGAAGAAAGGGGGGAGGGTGGGGAAGAGGGGGGAGGGTGGGGGAAGAGTGGTAGAATTGGGAGAAAGGTTGGGAACTGGGGGAAAGGCGGTATTTTTTAAAAACCAAGATGGTGGACATGTTGAAACACCGAAAGGTAACGATCACATTGCGATGCAGGATAGGTTTTCTAGCTGATTCGCACTGTCGTGATCGTGATTGAATCAGAATGGTGTTTGAGAGGCAGGTCTGTCTGTCTGTCTGTCTGTCTGTCTGTATGTTTGTATGTTTGTCTGTCTGTATGTCAAAAGTACAAAGTTCGAGTTGAGAAAGAAACTGAAAAGTCAATAAAATGTCTTAGAACGGACTAAAAATCAGGAGCCCGACTAAGGCAGTTAAAGACTGCGTACTGATACAAAAATGATCGAGAAAAACAGTAGATGTTAGTCAAATGACTAACATCTACTGATCTATCTATCTTTGGTCGATTTTAACAAGAGTATGCGCTGCGCATACTCTTGTCCCTAAACAAAAGAGACAAAAGTTGGATATAAAGACAAAACCTATGATTTTTGTCGGATACGCTGAAGATAGCAAAGGATATCGATTATTAGATGCGAAGATGAGTGAAATCACAATCAGTAGAGACGTAAGGTTTTTAAAATATGTTTTTCCTGGGGATAATGTAAATAGTGCCAGTAATCAGAGAAATAACTTTTTGTCTATTAATTTATTGTCAATTTTCAATGACAGTGACGATGAATGGGAAGTGTGTAAATCTGATGATGGAGGTGCTGACGATTTAGACGCGCGTGTGTCAGAGTATATACCTACAATGCCTGATGAGTGTGAATCTGGAAGTTGGTCTATGTTGATGGATGAGCGTATCTCTGTGACAGACGTGTGGAAACCTGCGAGAATGGATCAGGAGTCTGTTGTTTCAAAGAGCTCAGTTGAACAGGGTCCTGATAGTAATAGGTGCTATCCTCGTAGGGAAACGAAACAAACAGAATTTTATAACTGTCTAACATATGATTTGATTTTAGATTCAGAGAGTGACCCATTGTCACTAAAAGAGGTCATGTCTCGACCAGATCGCGACTTATGGTTAGTGGCGATGGATGATGAGTTAGAATCGTTGAAAGAAAACAAAACATGGATTTTGGTCGATCCTCTACATGATAAAAAGCCAATACGTAGTAAGTGGATTTTTAGAATCAAACGAGACAACAACGGCAGGGTGACAAAATACAAGGCGCGACTCGTTGCGAAAGGTTTCACGCAGGTACGAAGCTCAACCTTACGCCTGCTTCTCTCGTTAGCTGCTTAGTATGATTGGCATTTTGAACATTGAGACGTTACGACTGTATTTTTATACTGAAGATTGAAAGAAGACCAATACATATTTCAACCCGAAGGTGTTGTTGTGAAAGGTCAAGAACACAAGGTTTGCAAATTAGACAAATCGCTCTATGGTCTGAAACAAGCTTCATTAGCTTGGTTCAATGAATAAAATAAAGAACTCATTGAGTTAGGCTTAAAGCAATCTCAAATTGAACCGTGCATGTTTTCGAAATGCGAAGGCTCTAAACATTTAATTATATTGATTTACGTAGATGATATTATCGTATTTAAGAATTTAAAAGCGGAAATGGATGATTCGGTTTATCACCGAAATTTAAGATAAAAGATCTAGGTCCAGCCAGGCACGTACTAGGGATGAGAATGCGTAGAGATGCAAAGGTGTGATTGTGTTAGACCAAAAACAATACATTCTAAAATTGCTTGATGAGTTTGGAATGTCCGATTGCAAGCCTGTGACAACTCCGATGGAAGTAGGACTCAAATTAAACAAAGTTAACTCAGATAGTAATAGCCATCTACCCTATCAGAGTTTAGTGGGGGGATTGAACAATCTAGAAATTGTACGAGGCCCGACTTAGCACATATCGTGAGTGTGTTGTCTCAGTTTAATTCGTGTTACACTAGTGAACAGCATAATCATGCGAGGCGAGTGTTACGTTATCTAAAATATACATTTGATTTATGCTTGTATTTCAAGAAGTGTGAAAATATGAGATTGCATGGGTACGTTGATGCAAACTGGGGAGGATCATATAACAAACGATCCTATACCGGAATATTATTCAAATTAGTAAATAGTGTGATTAGCTAGGTGAGTAAAAAAAAACAATGTGTAGCCTTTTTAACTACTGAGGCCGAATACGCCTCTCTCAAGCGGCTAAAGAAGCAATATATTTGTGTAGTTTGCTTGCAAGTAAATGTTCTAGATATGCCTGTCACTATTTACAATGTCAATCAATCATCACACATGATTTTAAGCACCAAAATTAACCATAACAGGACGAAACATATCGATATTTGATATCATTTTATTTGACAGGCGATAGAAGAAAATAGTGTGAAAATGGTTTACATGCCGACAAATGAAATGGTAGCTGACATGTTAACAAAATGTTTGCATGGGTCAAAGTTGAGACTTTTCTGAATGATTTATGTTTGCAGAATGTTACTGATATAAATTAATATAGATTAAGGGCACGTGTTGTGAGAAGCCTCTTTTAGTTATTCTATATTACTGGCACTATATAAATCTGTTTTTGTATATTTTGTATTGTGCTTTTGTCAGTGTCTGTCACTTGAAATAAAATTACTAGAAATCTAACTATAATACATCTCAAAGTACATGAACCACAAAAAAAAACAGATTTTCGGGGAACACGCGTCTAGTAAGACCTCTCATACCCTGAAATCTGTAAGTTTTGATATAATAATATCATATTATCCTCTAATTTTGTTATACACGTTTTGAAATTACTTTTTTAGAGGATAATATGGTATATCAAAACGTACAGATTTCAGGGGATGAGAAGTCTTACTAGACGCATGTTCCTTGAAAAATCTCTATATTTTTTTGGTTAATGTACTTTGTGCTATGTCGATAACCTTGGTTCTTCTACGGATTTCCTCATTACGGATCTTATCACGTAGTGAAACTCCAAGCATAGGTCTCTCCATTGCACGCTGCACTACTTTGAGCTTATGTATGAGACCAATAGTTAGCGACCACGTCTCAGTACCGTATGTCGTCACGCACTGATACTAAATTTTCGTCTTGAGGCACTGCGGTATCTATGACGAGAAGATGTGACGTAATTTCCCGAACGCTGCCCATCCATGTTGGATTCGTCGGTTGACCTCTTTGTAAAAGTTGGGTCTACCCAGTTGGATCGTCTGACCCAAGTAGACAGTGATCAACAGCTTCGATTATATTGGTCCCAACATAGACCGGCATGGGTGCGACATTGGCATTTGACGTGATGTTCGTCTTACCCATGTTGAGAAACAATATTTAGGTCATTGAGCTTGGTGCATAGATCTTCCAGGGTTTCTGCCACGATGACTATATCATCAGCAAATCCACTACCACCGTATTTAGTTGTAGCCTGTATATTGTTTAATATATAATTTAGCAGTGTTTAAACAATATCAGGGTATTTCAATATATCAGCAGCCAAAATGTTTTAGACACAGTTTAGTTTTTATCCTAAATTCAGGTAAAAAAAAAAATAGGGTTAAGCTGTCATTTAGCCACATTTTCGTTGTACACGTTTTGAAACCACTTTATTCGAGGATAATATAATTCATCAAAACTTACAAATTTCAGGGAACGAGGACTTACTAGCCGCTTGTTCCCCTAAAAATGACTAGTTTTTTTGTTTATATACTTTGGGATATTTTATGCTTAGGTTGGCGTTTAGCCAGCATCTATTATCATTTATATTAATGCTTGTGCATCATTTGTTATATTTAAATGAGATAAATAGTTGATTTCAGGGTCTCCAAGGTCCAAACACACCATGGAACATGAGTATTGAAATTAAATCTCAACATCAATTTTGATTGACTATTCCAGGGTTAAATAGTTGAAAAGCCACTTTCTAGTAGTGTTTCAGTTGTAGCCTGTATTAAGATATAATTTTGCAGTGTTTAAACAATATCAGGGTATTTCAATATATCAGCAGCGAAAACGATACACAGTTACACAGTTTAGTTGTTATCCTCAATTCAAGTAAACAATTTAGGGTTAAGCTGTCCTTTAGTAATCCTTCTCTTTCTACACCTTCTACATTATCAGAGAATAAATTGGCAATTAAATCTTTAACTTTTCACGGGATAAGAGGTCTAACTAGACGAGTGTTCCCTGAAAAATCTCAATAATATATTTTGTTTATGTTCTTTGGGATATATTTTTATAAAAATAAGTTAAGATGCTAAGGCATCAAGTTATTAATCAATTATTTTTATATTATTATTATTAAACAATTATCATTTATTAAAAAATAATTGTGAACCACTATTATAAAAAAAACATTCTTAATTTAGTCGAATTTTATTCTGCTACAATTTGGCTGCCAACTTCACACCGGTATGTTATTGTACCTTACTCTTGGTCCAGAAGTAACATATGGAATAGATACTTTTATCCCAGAAAAATGACCATGCGGGCAAAGTCGCAGGAACAGCTTGTAGTTAAATGGTTTAACATAATTTGATCTGTACACTACTAGAAAAGGTCAAACGAGTCCAAAACCGTCGCGCGTCTTGTTTATTAAAGATTTTATTGTTGTTTAATTCCATAAAACGATCCCTTCACGCGAGATACGATCGCTTGACGTCTTTCAATCCCGTGAGTTAAAAATATTCCAATATGTCCATTAAATTGCTATTTAACCCACCCGCCGTCCGTATACCCACCCGCTGTGTACACTTAATCGGAGATCGAGAAAGATTGATGTCGCTTGTGGTGCACTCCCAAGCGATCTCTCTGAACGTCTTATAAACTCCGTTGACATTACTCCGAACTAGTTCAAAGCCGTCACTTACACAGCTCAAAAACCATATGAATGAGTAAAACTGAACCAATTGCTCGACCTGCGAGAACTTTAAATACCCGGATCGAGCTGGTTTGAACCGTGTTGCTATCCGTTCACGACTCGCGCGGCGTTACTTTGGCCGTGGGACAACTTTAGAACAACTGTGCTTGTACTTTTGTGACTACTGTGACAGCAGGTCGGCCCCTCTGAGTTTAAATCTTAATTAACTTTCGATTAACCGTGGACTTGTTATATATATATATAATATAACACGTTTAAATAACACGTTCCTGTTAATACGTTGAAGTACATCAATATTTGGGCTGCTTGGAAAATTAATGTAAAGGAAATATAATTTAATAAATGTAGACAATTATTGAAATAAATTATGTATTAGTTCTACTATGATACTTTATTATTATATTATAGCTATAATAAAATCAAATAGGTAGAGAAGGCCTAGCTTCCTATCTCAACCATGGCGACGTGCGATGCGACTTACCCGTATTGGGGTTCCTTTCGGCACGTGTAAAGGCGGGATACGCCGCGACCAGATCGCCTTGGCGAACTTTCTCTATCAAGGGGAACCCGGGAACGAGAAGGGCGCTGACCACACTGCCAACAAAATCCATTGGTAAGACACTAGTTTCGACACCTGTGTTCGATTTTGGAGGTATTAAAATACTAAATATAAAATATAAACGTAATACGTTTGAACTAATATACATACATTTGAAATACGCGGTGAAAACACCAGTAGAAGCATCCGCAACAAAAATGTTTTTGTACCGGTCAAACAAAGGCTAAATTTAACAAAGAAAACGCTTAGAGTAATTGGCATAAGCCTATTTAATAAACTACCAAATGCTATAAAAACTGCAAAGTGTTACATAACGTTTTGCTCGAGTGTAAAATGTCTACTTATGTCTAAAACGATTTATAATACCAAAGAATATTTCACAAATGACTATTGTAGTTTTAAAATAAATAATGAATTGGAGTAGGTATTTCATTGTGACTTTTATTTCTAATATGCAATAATTGACTTTTGTACCTTATTGTTATTTTTCTATGCATTTTATTTCATTTTTATTTTAGATGAAGCTCTTTTACAGCGAACTTATTATTTTTATAATGCTTAACGAAACTTTTAAATTATCCTGAACTAAGTCCATTTACATTAGTAACTAAAAAACTATACATAATCAATAATAGACTATACTAAGTATTACGAATTGTTACAATTTACTTTATTAAGAGTATATTAAACATATAAATATGCGACCAGACACTGCCAAAGTGCTACGTTTAATATGGTGATTATAATACAAAATAATAAATAGAAATTACTATTTGAAACATGTTGTTCAGACGAATCTATAGGTTGTACCATTGATTTTTATACTAAATATTTTAACTAAATATAACAATGCAATGTGTGTTAAATCTAAGATAATAAAAGATTCTATTCTATTCTATTCACCTCTAGGTCAGTTGACGTTCTGCTGGGTGCGGACATCCTAGGGTGAGTGTTGTCAACTGGCAAGCACAGTCAGCAACACTCTGGCAAGACTCACTCACTACAGGCTGTACAGCCTGGTGGACTTGTGTCTGTCGACACCATATTTGGATATTTTATAATGGGACCAGTGTTACCAATCGTCGCATCCCCTATAGAAGAAGGCTGATTAGTTGGGACTACTCTCTCCGAAGCTGTGGAACGTTTGTGGGATATTGAAGAACCCCCTACAGCGCCGCAGATTGATCCAGGAAGAATGTGAATTGTTTTACCAGAACAATACTGGTTGCCTCCGTTCTGGACGTTTAATTACTCGGCCATAGAACCCCTTTAGGAGTTTCTAGGATGTTGGCGGAGAAACGGTTGATGTCAATGGAGCGCCGGATGAAACGAGACACGGTCTTCAGGACCAAGTATGTGGATTTCATGCATACGAGGCTTTGGTACACATGTCAGGGTCCAACGTTGATTGGCGTTCGGTGGAACATTACTACTTTCCGCATTACGCCGTACTGAAGTCACTGGATTCAAAAATTCACGTTGTGTTCGATGGATCGGCTCCCACATCTAATGGCGTTTCCCTGAATAATTGTTTGCATGCTGGACCTAAGCTGAACATGGACATAATGTAATATCATCACCAGTTTTTGGAAACATCAGGTCGTGTTCGTGGCTGACATCCAGATGATATTCAGGCAGACATTGATCCATATAGATGTATCAGCTGATTTTTTGGCGTGACAGCCCTAATGAACCAATGAAGGTATAAATTTAACACCAATACCTACGGCTTGAAGTCTAGCCTATTTGCTGCAATTCGTTCGCTATTGGAATTGACAGAACAGGAACGCCTGCGGTTCCCACTGCGGCCTCCGCGATCCTAGAAAATAATCTATTGATGATGTATGCACTGGTTCGAATTCGGTCGAAAATGCATTAGTCCCGCGGAACGAGCTGATGGATCTACTGCACAGTGGTGCATATGAGTTAAGAATATGGTTGTTCAATTTTTCGGATCTCCTGGCCGGTCTGCAGAAGGAGCACCAGCAAGATGCACATCTTTTCGAGAACGTCGATGATCTCCACATGCTGTCGGTACTCGGTATACAGTATCGACCAGTCCAAGATATGTTTATCTATCAGGTGAAGTTGGAAACACCGAAGGTCTGAACCAAGCAGCTTGTACTGTCATATTTTTTCCCCAATGGCTGGATATCACCAGTGATATTCAAGGCCAAGTAATTTATGCAGCGATTTTGGACAATACAATTGGTTTGGGATGAAACAATTGGATTTCGTTTGTTTCGTCACTCTTGGACCTCAACCACGTCACTCTGCCGCGTAATTTCATGCCGTATGAAGATTTCCGGGCGACCCTACATGGGTTTTCAGACGCCTCCGAATTAGGGTTTGTGGCGGCGGTTTATCTAAGAACCGTGATCCCCGCCGAAGAAGTGCCGGTGCATTTGGTATTGGCAAAGAGCAAAATAGCGCCCTTTTGGACGCATCTGACTATCCCTAAGCTAGAATTGTCGGGGGCAGCTCTTCTGATGCGCTTCCTCAACCACGTCGTATCTACATTGCAGAACACCATAAACCTGAACAAGAAGGTCTTCGCATGGACTGCAGCTAGATTGTCTTATGCTGGTTGAAGGCATCAGTTCAAAACCTGGAAGTCTTTGTGGCCAATCTGGTCTCTCAAATACAGAATTCGGATACGGCACTGATTTGGTATCTCCGTCTCTGGAGATATGAATCCATCGCACGTCGCATCCCGCGGATGTAAGGCACGCCAATTGGTGGAACACCCAGTTTGGTGGGGACCTGACTTGCTCACCGAGCCTGAAGTTAACTGGCCTACCAGTTTCGGACCACTACTGGCCCACAAAAACATGTTGTTGGGAGCCAGCCAGGGTTGGGCCCTGCTTGGTTGCTGGATCGGTATAGCTCTCTCTACAAGCTGATTGGAGTAACCGCTTTGATCAAGCGTTTTGTGAAATATTGTCGTTACCAACACGCAAGGTGTCTGCACGGGTACTTACCCAAGAGGAACGGAAAGCAACACTATTGCGTTTGTGCTGTTCAGAATGAACACTTTGGGACCGCAATGGATGCTTTACGGAAGGGCAGCCCCAAGTTGAAAGGAGCTAAAGTGCGCCTCAGCCCTTTCATTGATGAGTCTGAATTACTTAGGGTTGGAAGCCGACTTTGGAATGCAAGCTTTCCCTACTCGGCATGCCACCCCTTGTTGCTGCCTAATAAGGGGCACTTGTTGGAGTTGTTGGTGACTGATCGCCAGGTGCTGACTTGTCCAAAGCGGGTGTTTGTTCAGTTTCAACCGCAGAAACCGAGCGACATGGTTAATGTGCGAATACGAACGGATGCTCACTGCAGCTCAATTTGACATTTAGTTAGTTTTGATGGCGAGACGTCACTCGAACGTGTGTAAATGAGTCAGTATGTCAAGGACCCTCTACGTGTGACCTATTTTTGCGGAAATGTAACCTTGAATTAATTATGCAACTGGATTAAATCGTTGTATTTCTTCGCGTCATTTTTGTTAATCTCGCGTACGGAAGCCGGAAATTCTGCGACTGGTTGAAATTGTTGTGTATTTTTGAGTCCATATATGAATTCGTAGACGCACGCGATAGGTACTTGTGAAGGACATTTTCTGGTAAAAGAAGGACAATTTTCGTACGGTTGCGGTGTTGGTGCCTGCAATAGAAGCGTGCGGATCCTGCCAGGAGCCTCGAATAACGGACTAAAAGGGTTTGCACATTTTGAACAATACTGGCCCTACTGGCCAGTATTGTTCAAAATGTAACTTGTGTTTTTCCCAAGGTCCCAACTACTACCCAACTGGACTTACGGGTAAGTTCTGCAAGAAAGACTCGGCGCAATCGCCGATAACGATCTAAGGAGGGCTGATCTTAGATTGGGAGTCATCGGAACTCTCCGGCGTCTCTTTTTCGTACACCATAATTCAAATTCTGGAACATGATATACTTCTCTGTTTGTATTAGCTCTCTTTAGTATCACTTTATTTTCTTCGATATTTTGTTAAGGATACAAGTTCAAATCACTCTTGTTTCGCCCTTTCCAGTTCTTCAGAGTTTTGCATCGACTTTATTAAGTCACCTTCTTCGTTTAATGACTTAATCTGGCCTACCAAATATTCTTCACCGTAAACAAATATTACGCAATCTCCAACCTTACAATTAAAGTAGGGTATTTTAGTTTATTAGCCTTTGCAAACTTATGTGCCAACAATCGGACATCTTTTAAAGTTAGTACATACTGAAGGCGTGCTGCTTATTTGATGTGTCTACGAGCATTTTATCATGTTTTTTTCTTCAATATTTTTACGCTGGTCTTTTACTGATGTGCCTTCCTTCATATAGTAGCGGTAGTTGCGACTTAGGATAGTTTTTATTGCATAGTCCATATTTTTCCGATCCAATGAGGGCTCATTTTTTTTTTGGTCACATTGCGACATCTTTTCTTAAACAATTAATCCACTGTACTCTACTAAAACAATTATAAATAAGACCAGAATAAGAGCACCCATATAAAAGTTCCAAGTTTGTACCTCAGACAGTGTCCGAATTACAAAGTATTTGTGCTGGCCAAAGTACAACACCACATAATGTTTTTTTACGAACTTCTAAGATACACTTTGAAAAGACCACACTCAAAACACTCATGCCTGTTTGCTACTCATTTTACTTGTGTTAGATTACATAAAACAGTTTCCTCATAAATATGCAATGTTTATAATATACTGTTTCAAAGTAAACCGAATCAAGTGAATTCAAAAACATATAATGCAAAACGCTTTTAAGCAGCAACCATGTCATAGTAAAACATAAAAACGGCTATTATAGTAAAATACATGCACTACATTTCATATCTGTGCTGTTGACCGTTGACGAATTCCTTTATCGGGGACCATGTCATGGGAAAATTTAAAACCAGCTTTCATAATATAATGCGTACACAAAATTTCATGTCTGTGCTGTTAACCGTTGAAGAGTTTCTATATCGGAGCTAACCTGGATGTCGAGTTTGTTCATGCTTACCATAAAAATAAATTGTCATTAGAACTGAACCAACATGTATAAATTCAACTCTGTAGGATAATCAGTTGCTTATAGGAGGAAGTGGTTATAATTCAGCTTGCAAGATTTGACTTAAACAAACATACACACACACACACACACACACACACACACACACACACACACACACACACACACACACACACACACACACACACATACATTTACATTTAAATATTGTAACTTCAATAAAAGCTTTTAAATATAAGAAAACCCGTACTTAAAAATTTCTCTTTTATGAATATAACGGAAACAAACTTGAAGATACGTAGACAATCAGTCGCTATCTGTCTGTGAGAAAGCAGCCAGTCATCATTCAGGGCTCATTACACAAGTAATAAGAAATCGCTCGCAGCCTTATAATATGGGATCACAAAAGACAATAAACATTAATCATTTCCGCCGCCGCCCGTGCCACGTCGCGCCGCCCAGCGCAAGTATAATGAACGAGATAGAACGACGTCTAATATTTCCGAAACAAATTGTCAAATAAAACAAAAAGTTGGCGAGCCCTGATTTCCACGGAGCTCGAACTTGTAAACTTTCAATTGTACTCCGATTGTTTTTTAAAGTATTCTTTCTTTGAGACAGTCCGCAAGGGTGGGGGGGGGGGGGGTTGAGACACTGGCAGGGGTGAGGAGGAGGTTGGCAATATCTGTATGAACCAGCATCGCTGATGTAACAGATGGCGGCCTGATTTTAGTTCTGTTTATGATAAATTTTAATATTGAGACACACTTGTACAGAACTGAGAATTGTAATAAAATTCAGCAGCTTTATTTCAAAAGCTTAATAATTCAAAAGCTAATGTTGTATTTTAAACTTACCTACTTACTTTTTACCCTACTACAGCGAAGCAAGGGAATGGGGAGTTTAACTGTCTATGTATCTATGTATGTGGTTATGTGGATGTTCCACCATAGCTTCGCCCCTATTGGTCCGATTTTGACAAAAGCGAGGCGTAAATGGATTTGTCTTCAGGTATAAAGTTTCATAGGCTATTTTTTACCCGACTACGGCAAGGCAAAGTAAGGGTTATGTGTTTAAACTATAGATTTGGTCCGATTTTGAGAAGCGAGTATCAATCGATTTATCTTCATCGCAAGAGTGTCAAATGCAATTTTTACCTGACCGTAGTCGAGGTTTAGTTTTTAAAGTTATAATTACATTGTTATTAAAACATGGGAAAAAAAATATTTTTTGTTTTCTCATTCATTTTGTATGCAACTGTTTTTTGATGATTTTCTCAGCCCTGGATGCTTTTGAAGCCCTTGAAGTTTTTTAGCCTTTGAAGTTTTTTAATACGATTGTGCGCGTACAAAGCCGCGGGGTGCAGCTAGTACTGAATAGAAACGTGTAAAATAAGTGTCTCTGATCTCACTCTCTGTAATTACAAATCTCATCCCAGCCTAGAAAGCTATTATCGGAGAGGCTCTAATCTCCGCCCTGAAGGGATGAAGGGGTGTCAATAAAAAATCACCGCAATGCCGTCGCGGGCGCGTTCCTACTACTCTCCGTGACGGATGGAGTGAGCGAGTTCTCACTGCTGCCAGTCGCGCCGTGTTACTCCGTCGGCGAGACAGTGCGAATCCGCAGTCAGAGTCTATTTACGAGAATTCAATTTCTTCGACAATTATTATTGCTTTTCTGAATCAACAATAAATGTCCGGCTTACTGTTTTAACACGGCCATTTTTGATGTGATATCACACCAATACTACATACGGTACCAAGAAAGAAACCTTAACGAAAAGGAGTATACGTTTCGCTTGTATACGTTTGTAACTATAAGCATGTAATTTTGGTGTCATTTTTTAGCTCAATAGTCAGCTCGATATTACGTTTTTGACAAAAGACAAAAATTAAGGGACATTAAGGGTCATTTTTTTTCTGATTTTGCTCTGTGCGTCCTATCCCCATAGGACACACAGAGCAAAATCAAAAAAAAATGTTTTGGTTTTATCTCGCGATTTAGATAGGATATTGATTCGGATGTTGTTGTATAGAGAGTAGGCCCGTGGGGTAGACGTTTCGCGACAAACAAACGGCCGTGCGATTCGACACAGCCCCACCCGGGGTTTTCCTCGGTTTTCTGGCACCTGTCCCCTGCGTCAGGTACCTCTGACCTACCAAAAAACAAGAGCTTACTGATCGTCAGCTAGCTACTGTTTATTGTCTCTAATGATTAATTCTAACGAAAATCCAACTTTATACTATTTAGCAAACTTTAAATACCTTTCTTATTGTTTTTGAGTGACTCCAGTTACCGAATGCCAGTGTCTGTCAATTAGACGAGTTTCGGTAAATACAGGCGCCGGTAACTCGGATTTACTGAATTTGTACAAAAGTGTTGGATATCGAAATTAGGCCATCAAGGATACATTTTTTATAAAATTATATATACATTTATTTATTTCATAAAAAGAAAATTTTCACGATTTGCTTACTAGAACCAGTAAACCTAGAAAGGTTTGTCTTGGCAAGGGTCCTCTTACAACCAACAAAATATAAATAATAGGCAACTGTTAACAATAATAGACATACAAAAGCATAAACGAGCGCGGCACACGAGCACCAGGCAAGGTACCTACGACGTGAAGTTCGTAGGTATTACAAGACTAGTATTATATGTAGCATAAGCTCCCGTGCACGGTGCAGCGCTCGCTCAGACTGCCTCTATAGGATGCTCCTAATTATTGTGTCAATGAACAGAAATATTTTTGTTTTAAAATTTTAGTTTTTTTTGGGATATTTTATTTCGAATATCATTTGGTAAGCTGTTAATTAAATGAGGTATTAAGTATTGTGAAGTTATTTTTCCGTATAAGTTACAACATTTTGGAGTTTGAAGTTTTTTGTTTGTTATGTTTCTAGTAGTTAAGCTCTGTTTTATTTCAAATTGTATTTCTGACCGAAAATATTGTTCAATCGATAAACTGTATTCAGCTTTCATATGAATAGGTATAACTTCACAAAACTTAACCAAACCCATTGGATCGGATTTTTAATTAATTTGTTTAATTTTGTATGGCATGATTAATGTATGTATTCTGTATTATATGTTATAGATTTGGTCGTAGTAAGTTTTGTAAGTTCGATGGTAGCTACTCAATCCGTAAGATACTATACTTTCTGCTAGTGCTTTATACATCGTGAGCAAAACTGCAAATGGTACGCGGCTCTTTAACATATAGAATTTAGCCATTATAGCTCGAAGCTTTTCACAAACTTTTTCAACGTTACTAGCCTAACTAAACCTATTATCTATAATGAGACCGAGATATGTTTGTTTTATCACCTGACTTAAATTAAGATAATTAGCTGGACACATGTTATTATTCGTGACTGAAGAGAATTGTAGGCAATCATGAGAATGAGCCATTACTTTTAGATTTTCTGTACATTAATTGTGACTGAAATATTTATTGAAACATTTTTTATAATTTCTGTCGAAGGCAGCCTTTTTTATTTCAAACATCTATAAACTCGTTTAATAAACCGTTCAAACAGAACGGCAGCGAAACAATAAGAAGGCCGCACGATAAAATAATTGGCTATTGTGTTGGTGTGTGCGTATTTACCGACATCTCGCGCAAAGTAAAAATAACACACGAAATATATGGTTTTCATTGTACCCGCAATTACGTAACAATGGAGGTGAATTGAAAAGCGCTCAAGCACAGCACCCCGCACCCCTCACCCCGCGGGACCTGGGGCTCACATCCGGAATTTCAGAGACACTTCGACTGGAAAATAATACGTATGTGGAAAAATGGAAGCCGCAAATCCTTACAATATCCAATAGCGTAAAAGAAGAGCGTAAAATGAAATTCCGCGCTCCAGCCATTTGTAAAGTGTACCTGTCGGTGGTGGTCGCCATGGATTAGTGCGGGCTCACAGATGTAATGCGCAACGTGGGCACAGATTAAGCAAAAGTACCGCACATGTCTCGTAGTATTTATATACGGTGCACTATCATGGACTGAATCAGCCTGCAGTGTAAGGGACACTGCAGGCTAATTCAGTCCAGCTACAAAATTGCAGGTACAAAATTGGGCGTAGCTATAAGTGCTGCTACGCGGGTGGTAGCTGCTTGCTACGCGGATTTGTAGCTAATACGGTTAGACTATGTCGTAGCAATACGCTACGGCGGGCGTTATCATAGCCAGTCATTGTTGGCAGTAATCAAGTATATTATATTGTTTTTTTTTTAGTGAAATTACAATATAACATAAAAAAGTATTGTTTTGCTGCAACTGTTTGTATTTTCAATAATTTCGCAGATATATTTATTTATGCACGTATTCACTTTGAAACAAAGCAAACTATGCTGAAGCTTTATGTTTCGCAATTGTGAGACTTCAACAAAGGCAGTCACGGTAGAATCGAGTAATATTTTATCACGCGCCGAATGTCAAAAATTCCGATTCTTGTTATTCAGATACGTAACGGGAACGTGATTCCGGAACTCATTCGCACGGCGGTGCGTCGAAGGCTTCAATCGAAAATTGAATTTCAATGTCACAACAGTGCAGATGTAAAAATCGGAGGCTCAGGGCGATCGTTGGCTGGAGGGCGGGCGGGGCACGGGAGAGACGCGCGGGGCGGCAAGAGGTGGGGGATGCGCGCGCCGCGGCTCGGCGGCGGCGCGGCGCCGGCGGCAGTGTCCCGGGCCGTCGCGGCGAGCGCACGTGACTCGCCATGCGCCGCCCGTTCCGCCCCGCACCGCCCCGCGCCCCGCTCGCTCGCTCCGCGCCGCAGTGTCCGCCTCTGTCCCGCGCGCGTGCGGTTTGTTTCTAAAGTTCGCGCCGTTCGACTGTGACATGTAAAGTGGTGGAAAGTGCAAGTGCGACGTGCGTGACGTCTCGAGCGCATATCTCGCGCGAGTGGGGTGTCCAGCCGCGGATCATCCGCTAAGCCTCTCGGGCTGACTATACTTCTAATAGGTACATGCTGCTTATCAACAAATATAGGTATAATAAGGTTATATTGATAATTAAGATGACAGTTGTCTTCAACTTTGTATTCAAAGGATATACCTACATATCCTCTAGTTTAACCCCTAATTTAATAGTTTAAAACGCGATAGGTAAGTGTGTTGAGGAAGGGTAATAAAACTGCAACATTTTTATTATATTGGAAAGTACATTCTAAAATTCCAAATAACTAAATCGTCTTTAGTTTTCAAGATGAATATATTAGATTAGTTTTCCGCACGCTATTGAAGATGTTATCGGCATAGATTTGCATTTGCCGGACGCGGACCGTGCGGTCCGCCAGTCGTCGCTCGCTGCATTTATAATGTTGAGGAGGAGCCCTGGGTCGGAGATGTATGTCGGAGGCCTACAAGCTAGGGGTCTGTCGGCCGCACCCGCACTCGCACCGCTGAAGGCTCGCGTAAAACTTAACCGCCAGTTTAAAGCCGACATTAACCGGCACTCCGCACAAATAGCGTCAGGCTCTGAATAAAACATTCAATCTTCGAGAGAAGCACTCTGTTTGATTAGCGCCGTAATTACTCATATAACTCCGCAGACGATGCGAGCCGATGCTATAAAACGGACGATCGGACACGCGTGCTCAATAATGAATCTGGATTAAAAGTTTGCACATGGATATGATTTATTAACTGTTATTTTGGACTATTTCAATAAATATTCCTCAATCCTACATTGCAGTAGTACCACATCACTGCTTAGCAAGGTGGTGCGAGATGAATTTTAAAGAGCTAATGTAAGGGCGGCGAGCGAAATGCTAAGTGACGTCGCAAAATGAGCAAAGAGGATTCCTCTTTAATCCAATAGCTGAATAGCACAGAATGGTGCTGAATAGTGTAACCTTATTGCAGGCCGAGGGCGCGCGGTCGCTGACGGAATCGCTTTACCGAGGGTCGAATGGGATTAGCCCTTTTGAAGGGATACGATAAACTAATATGCGGACTCGAATTGGCTTCGAATAACCCTCTTTGGTGCGAAGCCGACGGCTGACCTGCAGCGGCGGGGGACAGTACTCCACTCACGCCGCAAATAGCCTTCTTGACATCGCCATCGCAAGTGCGCTCACAATCATTCTTGCTTATGCTTATATAACTATTAGTAGTAATTTAAATAAAGATACCGATGCACATTAGAAAATTAAATACCTATGTACATTGAGAAAAATGTTCCGCAGTAAATTGCGTACGTACTCAAATTAGAGCAAGTCGATATGCTTAGTTCAAATCTAGATATCTGTTCAGCTTCATTCCTTTTGCCTTATAATTATTGCAATATCTGCCCTCTCATAATATTTTTTTATTCTTACAGACTTTACAATTTTTAATGACCAGTACAATCAACGTGAACCTTCGGAGTTGCCCGCTACTATAATGTTAATTTCCATAGATAATTCAGTCGATAATCATAAAATCGGGCTTATGTTCACAAAAACATAGCAATGAAATTCATTAAGCTACAAAATATAATGTGACACTGACATCCGTCACTGTAGATTTAATATTTACGCATATAAGCGTACTTCAAAATCTTTGTACTTTTCTCTTTTGCACATTTTTTTTAATGTACAAATTGTCTAGACATGCGACTGATGTAAACAATTGCCGTCAATGTAACTCTAATTCAGGTGTAACATCTTTTTACCAGACTGCGTAACGCAAAGGACCGGTAATTTGATTATCAGTCTATATATGTAAGTGTGTTCCTTTGTGGCACTATATAGACCAAACGCGTGGACCGATTTTGATGATTCTTACGTCAATCGTTTTGTCTTAATCTTGCGAGTGCTACATAAGACATGACATTAATCAAATATGGAACATCCAGTCACCACATTGTAAATATAAAAAATGAAATTCCATGAACTATGTCAAATGTATCATTGAAGAGGTATTTGAAAATCATCTATAAGTTTCTCTTATTATTTTTCATTTTATATGACCATTTAGGATCTTTAACGATGTAAAGTTGGTTAGCAGCCATTCTCACTAATTCTCATAAATATAAACAAAAAGATAAAAAGTAAAATAAATTATTATTAGAAACAAAAAAGTTGACTTCATCAATGACTTTTCTAAGTAACGTGCGGATTTTCATCGCTCCGTGCTTCGAACTGCAAGTTAAGCTGAGTCCCCCGACTGTTAATGATTGTTAGCTATTTGAAAGCCACGTCAAAGGCCCTCAGGCAGCCTGACAAACTCTGTCATCAGAGGCCAGCACTACCTTAAACTACAAATAAGCATGCACTATGAGAGGCTTAAGGTTCAGAATACTACTATGCGAGAAGAACTGACTAGAAACGCGTATTATTGCAGATTAAATAATTTAACAGTGTTTTCTCCTTTGGGGTGCAATGCAGGATCCTCCTCGAATTCTAATCCTGTAACTACGATGTTTGAATCAAAACAGCCCATGGGAACAGTTGTTGAAACAGTGGCACAAAATAATATGACAACAAAACTGATAGTTAAGAGTGACAAGACATTATCGAAAGCACTGCAAACCTGACTGCGAACCAAACAGAAATGAGGCAAAAATTTAAATGAGAATGGTTGCTAACTACCTTTAAATCATTATAGATCCTAAATGGTAATTCGAAATGTAAAATGATAACAGAAATCTACAGATGATTTTCAAATACCTATTCAATGATACTCCACATATCACATAGTTCGTCGACTTTATTTTATTCTTTTTAACATGACTGCCCAAAAAAAGAGTGAATTATTTTTAGAATTAATGTATGTATGTGAGTTTCTTTATTCCACCATAACTTTTAAATGCCTGAACAGATTTAGACGTATGGAGTATCGTTAGAATCCTTATATCCCCCGAGTAAAATAGGCTACATGTTTTTTTCAATAAATTAAATATGGCTCCATAATGGCATAATGGCAGTATGGCTCCATAATCAAAGGCGAAAAAAAAAACATTGAATTTTACAATACGGTTATCAAATTGAATGCCTGTCAATTGTGGCCTGTATTCTATGGCCATAGAATAAACAATAGTTACTATGGCCTTGATAAGCACATTCCAACAGTATATAATTTTTTGGCAGGGCTGACATATTTTTTTATCTTTTAATCTAGTTTTTCACATATGGCATATGGTGGTCGCCATATTTAATTTTGATTATTGTCATGTCATTGATTGAGATTAAGTCAAATTGACCAATTCAAATTAAATCAAATCAAAACATTTATTTGCTAAATCGAGGTTGGTTTAAAACATAGAATGGTAATATTTAAATACTAGCTATACCCGCTGCTTTGCCCGCATGGTCATTTCATTTAAAAGTAGCCCATACGTGTTATTCCAGGACCAAGAGTACCTATAAAGTACAATATACTAAATTTCTTCAAAATTTGTTCAGTTGTCAAATAGTTTTTATCGATTGCGTGGCATCTAATAATCGGATTTAGATACAAAGTACCGCAGTAGAAGTTTTTAAGTTAAACCCTAAGCTATCCAATTTTTACATCAACATCGCAGTCGGTCCAGTAGTTTTTACGTGATGCTCGTATAATCATAATGAGAGAAAATATTTAGGTTTATTTTGGTGAATTACATTAATGTCAGTAGTAAAGTAAGTAAGTAAGGTTCAAAGTGTATCTACCGGTTATTGGGTAGTTGAGAAAAATGCATTAAATTTGTCTTATTTAAATTAATTTTTCAATTATTACCCTCAAGCCATTGACAAAAATAGTGATTAATTAATGTCAATATTATAAAAACCCTTATAATTACATGCAATTGAAACTGTACTGTCATCTGCGAAAATAGTCATTGGATGCTTAGTTATTTTTGGCAATTCATTAATATAAATAATAAACAATAGTACACACGTCCAAAAAGCGTGTTTCTATTGGTCGTGGATATTTCTTCTCTTTTGGTTTTAATATTTATTATTGAGATGACAGTAACTTGTCTACGGTTACTTTAGTATGATTTTATAAGATTCAACACGTTACCTTTTACACCGTAAGCTTCAAGCTTACTTATTAAAATTTTATGAACAACGTAGTCGAATGATTGTGTCAAGTCACGGAAAATAACCAAAATTTGATTTGTTTTGTCAACGAATAACATAATATCATTTAAAAAATTATATATAGCCATGTTAGTATTGTTTTGTCTGAAACCTTTCTGTTCGTTACATAAAATACCAAATTTATCAAAATGGCCATTATCTCTTTGTACAATTTTTTTTTTCAAACTAACTGGACGGTAAACTATCGATTTTCTTTTTTGAACAGACATTTAACAACAGTTTATTTTAGATCATCAGGGAATGTACCTGTTGATATACATAGATTGACAATATGACTAATGTGAGCGGAGATACTTTCTCACACGTATTTTATTACTTTAGTGCTTATCTACTACCTTGTTTGCGCCATCGTATTCAACGCAAGTTGGGGTTTTTAAGACCATTTATTATTTTCAGAATGTCATACGGTAGACATGGGCTCGTATATAATGAGTTTTTTCTGTTACGCATACCTAAAGTTACATGTTTTCCTAAATTATCTATGGGCATAATTTTGTCAACAAGTAGTCATAAAATGCATTTGCTGTTGCTATTGGGTTTGTAATAATGTCATCTTTTGTTTTAATTTTGTCATAATTGTTTCTTGGTATAATATGCTTAGAATCATTTATTATTTGCTAAGTAGTTTTACATTTTGTTCTCAGAAGTTTGTATTTTATATTTTTTTGCGCAAATTGTGTCAGTTTTGTATTTTTACTCGACTACAGCAAAGCAAGGGAAGGTTAATGAGTTGAACCGTCAATTTATTTATGTTTGTATGTATCTATGTATCTATATATGTGGGTATATATGTGGTATGTGGATGTTCTACAATAGCGTCCTCCCTATTGGTTCAATTTTGACAAGCGAGGTGTCAGTTGATTCGTCTTCAGGTATAAAATATCATTCGATTTTTTTCTTACCCAACTACGGCAAGTCAAAGTAAGGGCTATGAGAATATGTGTTCAAACTAAAAAACTTGGTCTAATTTTGACAAGCGAGGTATCAATCGATTCGTCTTCATCGCAAGACTGTCATAGGCTATTTTTTACCCTACCGTAGTCGGGTTTTAGGTTTTGAAGTTATATATTGTTTTAAAAAAATATGAGTGTTTTAAAGAATTATACATGTAATTATGTATTTGAATGTTGTGAAATTGAGATTTTCAGTCATAAATTGATTTTGACATGTATCTACCGAACACCTAGCTTAAATATTGGTAAGTTTTTAAATATACTTACTACTTTATAGATACTTTATTATTCAAACTGTTATATAATTGTAAAATGACATTGATTTTAGTTGGTGATATAAATATAAATACATTGTAACCTAGAAAAGTAGTTCTAAAATTTGTTAAATTATTAATTACATATAATTTAAATTTACATATAAATGAACCAACTAGATTAAATTCATGCATTGATCATATTATAAGTAATGCCAAAAATAACTCGAGAGAAGTATTGGAACTAGGGCTTTCTGACCATGACACTGCTCAAATGATAAGCATACCTTGAAAAAGAATATGCTACCGTCAAATACATATTAAATTTGTAAACGGGACTTCACTCCTGAAAATATTGTTAAGATCTGTGAATTTCTACGTAGTTTGAGCTTTTTTGATGTTTTTCTTTTGCCTGACTTTGATAAGGCCGTTAACAGTTTTTATGAAGACTTTACTTTATTCTACGATCTGTGTTTCCCAAAATTACGATATAAAATCACAGAAAAGTAACGAGATCTTAAATGGATAATTAAGGGTCTGCGACGTACTTGCCAAACGAAGAGGAATCTGCGTTACAATTTTTACAAGCGAAAAACAAAAGGAAGCAAGAATAGATTTGAATGTTATTCAAAAATTTTACAGAGGTGCATTGAAAAGTCACAACAAATTTGCAATTTCAAATTCACAAAACACATGTAGAGCTGCTTGGAAAGTTATAAACGAAGACACAGACACGATAAAAAAACTAAAAAACAAACGCTTAAATTGTAGTGTGTTTCTAAGTCCGTTGAGCAACGGAGAGGTTCAGAACATTACTATGTCTCTGAAAAATACAAACTCGGTCGGATTTGATATATAAAAAAAAAGTAGGCATGAAATAGTTCATGTGTTTACTTATCTAATTAACCTATCATTTGAAAATGGAATGTTTCCAGATCTGCTGAAACAATCAATCGTTAAACCACTTTTCAAAAAGGGTGACATAACAGACATCAGTAATTATAGACCGATTACATTGATTCCAATAATGACCAAATTTTTTGAAAAAGCAATGCATAAACGATTGACATCACTTTTTAGCAAATTTGCAATAATTAATTAAGAACAGAATGGATTTCAAAGAGGTAAATCAACAACTCTTGCTGCCTTTTAATTAAAAAAAGATACCTACTATGGTTATATTCTTTGATATGTCAAAAGCTTTTGACTTTGTGTCGCATACGTTACTGTTGGACAAATTAGACAACTATGGTGTACGTGGGCCTGCTCGGCAGTGGATAAGTACTTATTTATCAAACCGTGAACAATATGTTGAAATTACTAGTCTGTCTAAAAATGACGCTATAAGGTCAACGTATCAAATTAATAAGTATGGAGTCCCATAGGGGAGTATTTTGGTCCCCTTACTTTTTTTATTATATATTAATGACCTACCTGACATAACAAATTATAAATGCACATTATTTGCAGATGACATTTCCACAATCTTGACATGTAATAATAAAATATTAAACTATGACATTGAAATTAATAATACAATTGAATCTGTTGTTAAATGGTCAGATGATAATAATTTAAAGGTAAATTTAATTAAAACCAATTATATTCAATTTCGTAACAAAAGTTTTAAGGCAATTACGAGAAACGTACTACACAAGGATAATAAACTAAATTAAGCTAGTAACGCTACATTCTTGGGTATAGCTGTTGACAATTTCTGTGCTTGGAAATCTCAAGTAGATAATGTTTGTAATAAGATAAATAGGTTTGTGTATGTACTAAATAGACTGAGGAAAACCTCAGCACGGCAGACTGTTTTGTTAGCATAGCATGGCTATGTAAGTTCTGTGCTAAGGTAAAGTCTGCCACTCTGGCGGAATTCGACTGACGTAAATAGAGCATTCTTGTCGCAAAAAAGGTGTGTACGTGCCATGGTAGGAGTTCCTCCTTACGTATCCTGTAAGCCTTTCATTAAAGATTTTTGAATTTTAACTCTACATAGCATGTACATCTTTGAAGAAGGAATATTTGTACGAAAACACCATGACTTGTTTACCCGAGCCAAAGACTTGTTTCCGCGGAATACGAGAAATGGCGAAAGGCTTGTTCTCAACCATGAACCGAAGACTGCTTTGTTTCATAAAATCTGTTATGGTATGAGTATCAAAATTTATAATAAAATACCATTATCAATCAAAGATCTCCCTTTTGGAATGTTTCGTAAGAGATTGAAATTATGGCTTTTAGAAAAGAAAAAAAAACCTAGGTGACTTTCTATTTCAATTTAGACATTGTAAATAATAATACTAATAATACTGCTGACTTACTATTTTTTACTATGACTTTACCAATTAATATTTTCATTTGACCTATATATAATTATGACATTTATAAATTTTTGTGTTTTGAATTATTATTAAGTATTTTTTATTATCATTCCATGTTAAGTTTTCAATTTTGTGTTAATTAAATTATGATTTCACATGCCAGCTAATGCCAAAATAGAAGGACTATAATATTAATTTTACATCATCATGTAACTCTATTTTTTTGTGAAAAATAAATTCATTTCATTTCAGTCAGTCAGTCAGTTAGTCAGTCAGTCAGTCAGTAGGCATGTCACGGTACTGTTTTATAGGCATTATAAAAATAATGTAATAAAACACATATTTTTATTATTCTGCCCAAAAGTAAAGGGCATCTACACTTATGATAAAGCAGTAAGTACCAAAAAAAACTGTAAAAGGAAGATATATTTTTTTTTATCTATGGTACTAAAAATAAAATAAGCCACTGAAAAATAGCAAAACATTTATAAAAAACGTGTATGTCTATTGTATATTTGTCTGATAGTCTGTTCACGCATCACGTAAAAACTATTAGACATATTGCGATTCGGCTTTCACTGTTGGATAGCTTAGGGTTCAACTTAATAACGTGTGAACTTCTTATTTAAATCTGATGAGTAAAAACCGAGCAATCGATAAAAAAAAACTGCCGGCTGAAGGTATTTTGTTTAAATTATGGTATATTGGTATTTTAGGTCTTGGAATAGTAATAGAGTTCTTTTAACCTAGAGAAATGGCCACGCGTGTAAAGCCGTGAGTACAGCTCTATATATATATATATATATATATATTAAAAAATAATGATAAATGGAATATATATATATATATATATATATATATATATATATAGGTATATATACATATATATGTAAAATAATTCTTTAATAACAACAGCAAAAAGCTGTTGTTGTTGAAGCTGTTGTTCTTTGTAATCAACAGCTTCTTTTTTTGTCTTTTTTTATTTATTATTTAATTTTTGGAATATATATAGGGATATATATATATATATATATTCCATTTATCATTTCTCTGACTTACAGTTTGACGGAATTAAGCTACATATTTATTTATTTATTTAATAAGCACAGCCACATCACACATATTAAAACACTCACAATATAACAACAAAAATATGCTATGCTGATATGAGTGACAATTTCGGCGTGCATAACATTGGCCGCATGTACTCGTAAATAGAAAACAATACTAAAAATTTAAACAAAAGAACTTAAAAGCAATTTTAAAGATAAAAACAAGTACACTGAAAATAAAAACAATTCTAAAACTTAAAATATTAAATTATAAAAAATGAAGTCTAGGGAGAGGAACTGTGCATTTGAGAATAAATAAAAACAAATATTTTGCGTTTGAATACTGCTAAAGATTTGCTAAATATGTCTAATTCCTCAATTTTATTTGTGAACTCATTATATTCATTAGAGATGCGTGAAGAAGGGTTTTGCAGTCCAAGATTTGTGCGTGTGGCGGGGGTATGAAATATTTTGTTTATTGGATGCCGTGGTTATTTGTAAGGAACTGACAGGGAAAACGTTCAAGTAATTTACTGCATTGTATTTTGTTGTTTATGATTTTGTGTAAGAAGGTCATGTCTGCTAATTTTCGGCGATCACGGCGTGATGTCATATTAAATTTTTCGAGGCGCTGGCTATAGGGATGTCTATGGGAAAAATCGGGTGTGAGAAACGCAAGATGTCTAGTAAAAGAGCGTTGTAAGCTCTCAACGCGTTGTGAGTGATTGGTGTAATGAGGATTCCAAACAACAGATCCATATTCTAGATGGCTGCGCAATAGAGCGCTGTACAATTTTAGTTTTGTATGTGCTTTAAGTCCTATAGTATTACGTTTAATAAATCCTAATATTTGTGCTCCTTTTGTAACCATTTTATCGATGTGCGACACGAAATTAATTTTACTATCTATGTAAACACCTACGAGTAAGTCACGAATTTACTCAATTTCCTGCAAAATTGCGCAACCAAGCTTATATGTAATGACAAGTGATTTTTTCTTCCGGGTGAATTTAATATAAAAACATTCGTTTGCGTTCAGAGTCATACGATTTAACGTGCACCAATTTTGGATAGAGCTAAGATCTTTTTGTATTAGAATGGAATCGGTAGGGCTATTGATTGAACTATACATTTTAATGTCATCAGCAAATAAAGATATTTTTCAAATGTTTATCTGCGTGTATATGTCATTAAAAAATATTAAAAACAATACATGGCCTAAATGTGACCTTTGAGGGACTCCTAATATGGCATAGTATGCCTGTGATTGACTATTATTTACTGTGACAACTTGATGCCTTTTGGCGAGATATGATGCGAACCAGTTATAAAATGATCCATCAATAATCATCATCATCATCATCATGTCAGCCTTTATAAGTCCACTACTGAACATAGCCCTCCCCCAAGAAGGCCATGAAGAGCGATCTTGTGCCACCTCCATCCACCGACTTCCTGCGATGGCTACAATGTCGTCGGTCCATCGTGTGGGGGTCTCCCTACACTTCGCTTGCTTGTTCGTGGTCGCCATTCGAGAACCTTTATTCCCCAGCAGTTGTCGGTTCTGCGAACTATATGGCCTGCCCATTGCCGCTTCAACTTCCAAACTCTGAGAGCTATGTCGGTAACCTTCGTTCTTCTACGGATTTCCTCATTTCTGATTCTATCACGTAGTGAAACATCGAGCATAGCTCTCTCCATTGCACGCTGCGCAACTCTGAGCTTTTGTATGAGACCAATAGTTAACGACCACTTCTCAGTGCCGTATGTCATCACTGGCAACACGCACTGATTATAAACTTTCATCTTAAGGCTCTGCGGTATCTGCGACGAGAAGATATGGCGTAATTTTCCGAACGCTGCCCATCCGAGTTGGATTCTTCGGTTGACCTCTTTGTCGAAGTAGGATCTACCCAGTTGGATCGTCTGACTCAAGTAGGCATAGTGATCAACAGCTTCGATAATATTGTTCCCAACATAAACCAGCATGGGTACGACATGGGCATTTGACATGATGTTCGTCTTGCCCATGTTCACTTTAAGGCCCACCTGTTGGGAAACAATATTGAGGTCACTGAGCATTGTGCTTAGGTCTTCCAGGGTTTTTGCCATGATGACTATATCATCAGCAACTCGAAGGTGAGTGATGTGTTCGCCTTCAGGAGCTTGAATTTATCTTCTAGTGCAGAAGTGAACAGTTTCGGAGAAATAACGTCTCCCTGTCTCACCCCTTTTTGCAGCTGGATAGAATTCGTGCTCTGATCCTGAAGACGAACTGTCATGGTGGCCTTGCTGTACAAATACTTCAACACTTCGATATACCGGTAATCAATCTGGCACCGCTGTAATGACTGTAGCACTGCCCAGGTCTCGACTGAATCAAAGTCTTTCTCGTAGTCCACAAACGCTAGACATAGTGGCCGATTATACTCTTCGGTCTTCTGTATAATCTGCCGGAGCGTATGGATGTGCTAAAGCCTTTCCGGAATCCAGCTTGTTCAGGAGGCTAAAAGTCGTCAAACCTACGAGCGAGACGGTTTGCGCGACAGCGACTCTCGAAAACAGCTTATATACGTAGCTCAGCAGCGAAATGGGCCTATAATTCTTCAAGAGGGTTTTATCACCTTTCTTAAAGAACAAAACCACTACGCTCCTGTGCCACGCTTCTGGCATATTACCCTCGAGAATGACGGAGTTAAAAAGCTTCTGAAGGACTTTCAGTACCGGTGTTCCACCCGCTTTCAGTAGCTCTGTCGTAGTTCCGTCCTCCCCTGGTGCCTTGTTGCTCTTAAGCTGTTTGAGAGCCATTCTGATCTCGTATATGCTGACGTCCTATCTTCGGATATCTTCGGTATAATGTCGGGTCAAACGGGCTCTTGCATTGCTAGTCCTGCTAGGAGGGCTACGCGATGAGGTGTATAATTGTCCATAGAACTTCTCGAGCTCACTCAAAATCTCTGGCTTCGACGAAACGATGCTGCTACTGTCAGTTTTCAGCTTCTTCAACACCATAACATAATAGCTTCTTAAGCAAGATTGAATGATCTACTTTGTCAAATGCGCTAGAAAAATCTAGGTAAATTGCGTCAACTTGACCTCCTTTATCAACAGTTTGCGACAAATCTGATACGAAAGATACAAGATTCGTTTCAATGGAACGGTCGTGCCGGAAACCGTGCTGGAAATCGATTATTGTATAGTCGACATGTCTGTAAATGAAAGGGTGATAAGAGATTCAAATAATTTGGAAAAACAACTTAGAAAAGAAATCGGCCTATAATTCTTTACGCAGTGCTGCTCTCCTTTTTTGAATACGGGAACGTCCCGAGCCTTCTTCCATAAAGTGGGAAATACACCATCATTGAGTGATTTATTGAAAATAAGAGTTAATGGAAATGAAATAGCAGTTACACATTGTTTTAAGAATACGGGAGGTATATTGTCTGGATCAGAACCTTTTAAGGATCCAGTTTTTAATTGAATTTTCAACGTCCATTACTGTAAACTGTAGATTTGTTTGATTAACATGGTTATTGGAAAATACTCGTATTGGTAACTGAAAGATGGTAGATGGTTTAGGTGAAAAGTTGTGCGTGTAAACAGATGAAAAGTGTTTAGCGAAGAGGTTCGCTACTTCTGAGTTAGACTTTGCCATAGTGTTGTCAAGTTCCATAATGGCAGGTAGCGTGCACTGGCCGCCTCTCTTTTCCTTAATGTAACTTCAAAAGGCCTTAGGGGCTATAGATATATTATTTTAAATATTATTTTTATATTTCCTGTAGCATATGTCGTATAAACTATGACTACGTTGCCGAAGAATTTGATATTCCAATTTATCACGAGGGTTACCATAAATATTGTTTTTTATTGCGTAGTCTATCTTTATTTGCTAGAATTCTTATTAATGGTCTACTAAACCTTGACGGATACTTAGATTTATTTATGTTACGTTTGGGTACAAATTTGTCAATAGTAGTTTTTAAGATGTTTTAAAACTAAGTCACCTTGCAATCAACATTTTCACAAGCACATAGTTCCTGTTCCCATTCTACATTAATCAATGCCGGTACAATAGCGTTATAGTCAGCTTTAAAGAAGTTATAATCAATTCTGCCTTGTGAACGATACATAGGTACATTCGTTATGGGTAAGTTTAACAATAAGTTACGACGTTTATCATCTAATTTGCTCAATATATCATTAGGTTCAACAATGTTTATGTTCGGTATATTACTAATTACTACATCTATAATTCAGTTATCACTATTATTGATGCAGTTAAATTGATACATATTATTTATTGCGAGAAAGTTAATGAGTGCGTTTCCTTGCTTAGTGTTATAACTACTAGGAATCATATGAGAGTTATTGCCTTGCTTAGACCACTGTATAAATCCAAGATTAAATAAAATACATATTATTAAATACATAAATACATTAAATGCATATTATTTCTATAATCATTTTTGTAGTTACGTAATAGGCATAAAATAATTTCAAGTGTGCCGAAACAACGACAAATTATTTTGTTAAATATTTTCGGTGGGACGAACCAAAAAGATTTTTAACGCATTTCAACATGCCCACCAGAACCAAATGAACCACACATAATAGTTTAAGTGAAAGACAGGAAGTGACAATTACGTATTATAATTTTTAGTAGTAATTATTGGCACACTATACATAGTAAAATTCATATACTAAATAAATAATATAATATACAGATGTAATGAAGCAACAAAATTATATAATATAATTTATCACTTCTCAACCAAATAGTGTACTATAAAATTGAATGGCTTAAAAGATCCAATTAAAAGTCTAGACGGTCTAAGTTATTATGTAAAACCTTTTATTAGCAGCAAAACCTATAATTAACTTACACTTAGCCCATCTGTTTATGACAGCTACATAACACAAAATAGCATAAGTTGTCTATGACGGCAACTTATCAGAATATGTCATATATTGCTCTGCACATCATATTATTTAGTAAAAAAAATTAAACAGCTACATCGTATGACTAATACTCGGTTTGTTTTTTTGTTTGTCGTATGCGGTAGTGCTGGCTTCTGATATCAGACATGGCTTAATGACTGCTATTAATCAATAACAGCCGGGACCGACAGCTTAACGTGCCCTCCGAAGCACGGAGCGCTGGAAATCGCACATAATCATACATTAGGGCTCGTCGGCACAAGTTTTTTGGGCATCCGTGCTGCAGGAGCGTGCAGGGCAGGCAGGCGCCTATACCGCGGGTACTGCGCTTGCTTAATGATTTGCTGGCTCAAGGCCCGAGCCAGGATCTGGATTTATTTAAATGTACATATAACGAGTTTCACAAAGCGGCAATGGATTTAATAATGGAAAGTCCAAAGTTGGCAAGTGCCTAATTTTTGTCTGAGTTTCTGTACTAAATTATTTGTGTAAATGTGTATTAATTGTGAGTGTGTGTTATTTGTTTGTTCACCAGTACTCGGTAAGAAAAGCCAAGGAACGGACACGCAGACGTACTTACTGTGAGAAAAGTTTATAACCAGCAGAAGACTAAAAAATACTTACCCACTACAATTTCTAATGTTATAACAAAGCCACAATAAGTTATCGTAATTTCAATGTGAAAAAAATTTGTGATGACAGAACGGTTCAATATCAATATCATTAATTTTATTCGGCTTGTTTTGATAGTTACAATATTGATTAACTCTTAGCACGTTTCATTTTAATTTCAAAATAAGACTAAAACTCTATTAGGATGCAGTGAAAAAACAACATAATTTCGAAGCTAGGCGTAAAAAGGTATTTTTACGCCAAATTACAATAAATACAAATGCGCAACAGTAACTGGTGTCCTCAACTGCAGTATTTTCGCACTTGCATAAACTTCAGTAAGCTGCAATCTTCAGCAATTGAGACTTTTCCACATTCATACAGCTGGAAATTAAATAACGGTATTGCAACATTTACCAATGCTCTAAAGATTAGCAACGAAAGTACAGTAATGCAGGTTTGTAGAGTTACGCATCTAGAGATAATTAAATTTCGTGTGTTTTCGTGTGTTTCGTGTTTCGTGCTCCATCATTTTTGGACAAGATCAGTTATTTATATCAATCATTAATGAACCTAATTCTCTATTCCTACAGGTAATGATTGAAATATAAATATAAAATGTAGATTCTATTTGGATTTATGACTGAGTTTGTACTAGAATACGGGCCCTAGTGCCAAGTGGCAGGTAGACAACATTATATAGGAAACGGCTCCTGGTGCCAGGTGGCGGGTAGATAACATTATATAGAATCAGGCTAATAGTTCCAGGTGGCGGGTAGATAACATTATATAGAATCAGGCTAATAGTTCCAGGTGGCGGGTAGATAACATTATAATATATAATACGGCTCCTAGTGCCAGGTGGCGGGTAGACAACATTATATAGAATACGGGTCCTAGTACCAGGTGGCGGGTAGATAACATTATATACAATACGGCACCTAGTGCCAGGTGGCCGGTAGATAACATTATATAGAATACGGCTTCTAGTGCCAGGTGGCCGGTAGATAACATTATATAGAATACGGCTTCTAGTGCCAGGTGGCCGGTAGATAACATTATATAGAATGAGACGCTAAACTATCGTGCAGATTGAAATTAAATGACGATTCTCCATCTTAGCAAAGCTATTCAATAAATTAAAATAAAATGGAGTCAGAGTTTGTCAGGCAACACGA
Source organism: Alsophila aescularia (assembly GCA_946251855.1). Taxonomy (NCBI): domain Eukaryota; kingdom Metazoa; phylum Arthropoda; class Insecta; order Lepidoptera; family Geometridae; genus Alsophila; species Alsophila aescularia. The sequence continues at coordinate 42,289,056 of OX276377.1, forward strand.
GGGAATCTGAGCATGGCTTAACACGGCTCAACGACTACTATCAACAGCCAAGACTGACAGCTTAACGAGCCCTCAATAGCTCGGATCAATGGGAATCTGCACATAACTTATAAAATTCATTAGCGTGGAGCCTAGAATCGAACCCGGTATCGTTGGATTATAACGTAGGTACACTAATATTCTGCTCGGGCACCATCGCTCATTCAGACACTCACTAGTCCAGACTTTTTAAAATATTTTAAGCCACTTCTACCAAACAAATCTAGATGATATTTATCAACATAAATGAACAAATCGTTTCTATACAAATGTCAGCATAAATTAAAATCAACAAATGAACATTCCGTCGATGGCAAGCGAGAAGTCACTTAGTGTCATTTTTAGGCAGTTAATGATGTCAATGTGTTTTTAAACCTTTTATCTACGTTATGGAATGATAATTAGAGCTGTATTTTTAGTATTTCCGATAATACAACAATTTCAGAAGTACATAACTACTTGTCAAGCAAAAAAACAGTCTATCAAAATTAACTAACGGTACTTGAATAATTTTTAACAATCGTTTAATCAAATACTGGGGCAGCACTGCGCTATTGATAACCCTTAGTTATTTCGGGCAAAGGAAAAACTTTTAATAAAATGCAATTCTGTGGGTCAGTAAAAGTCAAGATCATAAATTCGCGATTATGTACAAACAAGTTTTTTGTACTTAATGACTTTTCGCTCGCCAACGACGATTCCTTAATCAGAATTTTATATATACTAATGAAATACACAATAGTTATTAATGAACTCCTAAAGTACCAAGTAGTCATTCCCAAAATAAGCGAAACTCATAACAAACCTAGTTGCTCGAGCCCTGCGTTAATAAAGCACCTAACGACAGCTAATTGGCCGTAATTTCAGTCCTGAAAAACTTTATTACCTTCGTCAAACATTTTACTAGTTCTTTGTTCACTAAGTGCCACCTCATGGTCGTAACGTTTTATGTCGAAAGGTTACTAGCATTTTGAAAAATATATTTGTAAAGTTTATTGTAATTTTCTGTCTCATTTATTGTAAAGTTTTATTTTATTTATTTGTTTATATATTTCACTAATGGCTCTGTGAGCTGTAGACCTCGTACGTTGAAACTTTTTTGCAAACAATCTAGCAGTGTACAGTAGCGCCATATAGTTACCTTATTGTAAAAGTAACATTAATAACCAAAGTGCTCCATCAATCCCTACCTAGCACGTAAAGGGCTGATTCCTCTGGAAAAAACCTAAAAACAAAAAATACTTCATTTTGAGGAGCTAATCTACTCATCATGCCGAAGATCTTCATCAGATTTTAACCAAATTTTATGAGACCTTTTGAAGTTGGCTGCCACGCTTCTGTGCGCATCGGGAATGTTTGCGGACGCACGAGTGGATGACTTCATGGCCTTCATTTTGGGTGTCGAACTCGTATTGAACCTGAATTTTGGGTCTTACATTGAATCCAAAGCCAAGGTAGCTGCAAAGAACACGCCAGGACAGCTTTTGAATCTTTATCAAGCACAGGTCCGATCTTGTATGGAGTACAGCTGCATCCTCTGGGACGGTTCTGCCTAACAGCATCTCGAGCCTTTGAATTTTCATTTGAGAGACGTGGTATGAGACCATTGGGGATAACACTCTGATAAAGAGTAAGCTTCAATATCTAGTGCATCAACGTGAGGTCGCAAGCCTGTCGGTATTCTACAGATTGCACTATGGAGAGTGTGCACAAGAACTGCACAATCTGATTCCCCAATCACCATTACCGTACAAACAGACGACTGGCAAAGCGCCACCCTTTTATTGATGAAATACCTCACACAAGAACGAAGAGTTACGCTCCTTCATATATTATAAGAATTGCAAAGGAGTGAAATGCCCAGCCCTCGTCAGTGTTTCCAGTAAAATATAACCCAAGTGTGTTCTAGTGAAAAGTGAATAGGTATCTACTAGGCAAGCGTGCCACACCTTAGACCACATTTTCGCTTCCCATCAGGTGAGATCGTGGTCAAAAGATTGCCTAAATATGTAAAAAAAAACAGCATCACTGATGCGCTGAGTGCGGGGCAGCGCCAACAGCTACCAGTTAATTGCTGGATGAATGGACGTACACGTAGATGGTCCGTTTATGAAGCACTAGACAAGTTTGCATGTTACGCATTCTTAATCAAGAGTAGTTATTTATTCAATTTCTATTGTGTTTGTTTGCACCTATGGTCTGAAATAAATTATGTTAATTTATATATATCTATTGCTAAATATATTTTCGTTTCCTCACTATTCAAGTCTGTATTGCGATAACGTGAGTTCAAAAGCAACATTCTCTCTCTTGAACCCTCAGTCGCTAGACTTGAAAAGATATTTAAAAAAAACTGTTAATGTATCCTAACTCTGATATACTCGTAGTCATAGCAATGGGTAATAAATTTTTCATACGGTATTAAATAAAAATTCATTGGTAATGATTTGGCAGGGTTTTTTGTTCAAAGGTTTTTTTTTTTGTCAAATTATTCTGTAATTCCACTTTACTATGTATAAATGCAATAGAGTGTTGCATGCCTCTTCTGCCAGCACACACACACACATCCTATGCTATGCTGGCTATGGCCAGGAGTGTTAAGTTTGCATAATTTAACCCCATGAGTATTACAATCCTGCAGCCTCCTATCGAAGCTGCCCAACTTCGCGCAACTCTAGTTACAATCTGAAGGCATGGGTATAAGCTGTACGTACTATACAAACATAGGTGTAGACTGTAGCCACATTTAGCGGCTGTCGTCTCGATCGCATAGCCCCCGCGGGACCAGATAACGCGATCCCTCTCAGCAGAGCACTAAAGCCGCACTATTTTATGGCACGATTTAGCACCCCGCGATAGCTCGCGATAAATTATTTGCTTCAAACACCGAGCGATGAAAGGCAAGAGACTTCACAGAATATTTGATAAAAAATTCAATCTAAACGTATTTGTCTTATTTTTTGAGACAAATCGAGTTTATTTTAACGAAGTTATCTTGACTCTGAATGGAGATGTGGAATCAAAGGAATTTTAAAACTGATAAAGCAATTTACATTGAAAGGGCAATTGAAAATGTATTTTTCAACAAGAGCCATGACTTCAAATCTTATTTAGTGAAACATAAAAAGTAACTTTATTTTTAGGACCGTTTAAAGTTTAATTATTTCATTCTCGTATTTAGTTCAATGTATTTGCAAATTAAAACGATTAATTCTGAATTTGTATATGACTTGAGAAAATAAAAATAAAATACTGCAAAAACCTTCTCATGCTCGAATTTGAATCAAAACTGTTTATAGCTACGAAAATTGGAAGAAACTTGAAAGACGTCTTTCGAAGAACTGGAGCGGCATTCACATTGAGTGCAAATCGTTATTATTAACGAACTTGGGAAATAAATCAGAAACGGAAGCTTTCGATAGCTTTGATCATGTTTAATAAAGCGATGACAAAAGCAATATTTAATTTGCTTCAAGCGCTGTAATTGCCGAAACTCACGGTGCGGTAAAAGGCACAGTTTTTGATTAATGAAGTATCGGACATCACAATGGCAATAGAGCTGCGGCGGAAAGTAATCAATTAGAGTAATTAAATAATTGTTGGCCTGTTTCGGAGTTACGGCTCAATAAACCGGCTTTCGGCGCACTAAAACATCGGGGACAGAATAGCCATGAATATTCTCCACCATGGAATAATTTTCCATCTAAATAATGTAATTAATTTTATGAAAACCACTCCGTGATCCATGGCAGCCGGTCTACTTGGAATCTGTGGTTTACGAAATACAAGTACGGGATTTTTGAAATATTTATTAGGATTATAATCTGTCCAAGGCTCTTTGTGGGTAGATTACGTTTGGTTTCCCTTGTTAGATCTTAGATGATTTTAATATTGATTCATGGCAGTAGCAAAATAGACTCGGGATAAGTAGATTTATGGAAAATATGAAAAGAACTAAGAATTGTTTACTGTTCGAATAAGCCTCTCTCAAAGTATTCGAACGTAAAATCTGAGCCATTAATTTCTCGCATTTCATCTGGCAATTCAAACCTTCTGAATTTTAATAGCTTCCTTAAAATACTTTATACTTTCTAAACGACACAAACAGGCTTTTGTGTGGACCGGTAATATCGGAGAAAAGGCATTTCATACCCTGCATTTATCTCGCGGCTGCCAACCGTCCGCCCGCCCGCTACAGCTGACTGTGACCTGCGTCAAACTAATCATTCGTCTGCTGCACTATTCATTATAACATCGCTTTCATTGTTTGTTTTTAAATGTGACCGAGATACTGAGTTTTTATCAGTGTACAAAATTAGATATTAACAATTATAAATGCTTTTAGTTGAGTTGTTTGATATTTTATGTTCATAATTCGTCGAGCTATTGGCCCGTAAAAAATATTTCACAGGACTATTTTAAAGGTTCTGTAATCAAATAAGGAACCCATATAGTTTCATCATGTCCGTCTGTCCGTCCGTCCGTCCGTCCATCTTGTCTGAATGTAACAGACATGTTATTCAGACACTTTTAACTCTACAAGATTGATAATATAACCACTATTTTTGAGTTTTTTTCATTGGTTTACATGATCAGTAAAGAAGTTTTTTTTTGCACCCTATCGATTCTTATTGAATTTTTGTGTTTAGATTGGCATACCTATTTTTACTTCTGCCATTTGGTATAATAATACACGATTTCTTGGTTATAAATGAAACTTTCCTTAAAAAATCGCCTGAGTGATAGGTACGTCCAAGATATTTAAGTTCAAAAAATTATATTTTTCGTGAAATTACAACTATATTAATTTAAAGTTCAGAAGTTAGAATAGTTGTCTGTAAAATTAGTTTCATCAGACAGTTATTTTTATGGTAATTCTCTAACCAAGATAGAAAAACAAGGTAGCAGCAATTTTGTTCTTATCGCCTGTAAAACACGAAACAATTATTTTTCACATTCAAACATCTCAAAAAACACTTGGGATATTTTTTTATAGACCACTTTTTGTCTCATAAAATATTTTTCCTATCGATTGATTTCATTTGGCCCATAAATCATTTTTTTTTCAAAATGGCTGTAGCTTAAGTATGCCACTAAGGAGACTGCTCTTCGCTAACAATATCATCACGGCTATCTAGAATCAACTGGTTTACGAGATATAGCGGGCCCACAGACTCATAATATTAGAAGTCTGTGAGCGGGCCCAGTTTGACAAACTTTGTTGGCTTATTCCATACCAATATATAAAAGTGAAACGTTGTGTGTTTGTTTGTTTTGGGGAGCTTTCACGCGATAAAGGCTGGACGGACTTTGATGAAACTTGGAATATCCCGGAAAATTGTAAGTTCCCACGGGAAATTTGGAAACACTGAAAAAATTATGATATTCGCTGTAAGAAACGGTTGCCATGGAAACGAAATAACAAGTATGTCAATAAACATCAAGAGTGGTGCTATACCTTTATATACCTACTTTTGCATTAGTTTTTAATATCCTAGAACAACATAGGATGTTTTTTCGCGATAAACAGTAAGTCCGCGCGGACGAAGTCGCGGGCGGCAAAACTAGTACCAAAATTATTCGTAAAATCTAGTGCGTTTGATCACTAGCTCACGTGATAAGTGATAAGTGCCTCATAAGGTATTGCATATGTGCATGAGGTAGTGCAGCAAAAACTCACCTTATCACTGTGTAGCGTGCACAACGCTCTGTTTTGAAAGTACTTCTCTACCTACAGGCACCCCACAACTGATCTTTATGAGAAGGGCAATGTTTTAACTGTGCGCAAACTTTTTGTCTATGAGAGCATACGACGATACCATAAAAGAGTTGTACCTACCTTACCGGTTTCATCAAAAAGGGTAGATCGATGTCCTATTCCCTGGGTAATAAGTAGGCTCGCTCACAAGCAGTTCGGAGTAGTTGTCCCTCACCTTTATAATAAACTTTGTTAGGACATTATGGATAATAATGTGAAAAATTTAAGTAACAAAGAAATAAAAAAGATTGTACTGATATAGCTACGTAGGTTCAGTTATAAGGGAATTGAGCAAATGTCAGCATGTTAGCATTAATTTTTATTTCTGATACACATTCCATCCCTTCATCAAATTATCACTCACTGACACATCACACACATACACACACTGAAACAGACACACAACACACACACACACACAACACACACCATCGCAAACCTACAGCTTTTATTGGACGCTGATCGCTGACTATAAAGATGGATTGCCGACTATCCAATTTAAATCGCTCCGAAATGATGTTTGGAAGTAATTTTCGGGCTGGATGTAACTTTGTCGTAGGATATATTTTTTGGGGTAGTTTTAATATTTTAATTATTATAAAGATTACGTTAACGAAAATAATAATTTAATTTAGGATAAATTATTCTAGCATTACACTTCTTCTTCTTCTTCTTAGTCGGGCACTCTTGACAGAGTGGTCATGGTTGTACAAATGGATGGTGTACACATGGGAGGTCTTATTCATTATCGCTCTCATTGGCGAGGGTTGCCGCTTTTGCAATCATCCTCCACTTCTGGCGATTGGCAGCATTGCAAGCACATTGAACCATTGTGGAATGCGTTGCCGTCCTGATGATATCCGTCCAACGAGTAGGCGATCTGCCGCGTGATCTTTTCCCTTCCACCTGGCCTTGGATCTATTTTTTTTATTTGGTCTTTCTATTGAATCTTCATTTCTGGAGATGTGGCCAAAGAACTTCAGAATTCGCAGCTGCACAATTGACGAAAGTTTGTCCTTAATATTAAGTTCTTTTAGGATCGAGATGTTGGTGCGGAATGCCGTTCACGGAATTTTAAGGAGGCGTCTCCAACACCACATCTCCATCAATTTTTCGGCGATCCTGCAACCTCAACGACCAGGTCTCAGCTCCGTAGAGGAAGATAGGGAAGACTAGACATTTCATTAGTCGAACCTTTGTTTTTTTGGTTATTCTTCTGTCCTTCCAAATCTTTCCCAACCTTTCTACAGCAGATCTAGTGATGGCACACCGACGTTTAATTTCATTCCCACAGCCTCCGGTATTGGAGATAGCAGAGCCGAGGTAGATGTAGCTTTGCACCAATTCGCAATTGGCCACACTTAGTAAGTTCGATCCGTATTTGTTCAGCCCGGTCTACTACCATCATTTTTGTCTTGTCTTTATTGATTGCAAGGCCAAATTGGAGACTGGTTGTTTCCAAACAAGTCAAAATGTCTGCCATATCTTCTTTAGTGTTTGCAAGAAGTGTAGTATCATCAACATATCTGAGATTATTGATCAACCGACCCCCCACCGACACACCTCTATTCCTTCCCTCTAGGACAATCCATATTATGTATTCCGTATATGTGTTGAATAATAGTGGGGACAGAATACATCCCTGTCGGACTCCAGACTCAGTTTTAAACTTATCTGAGAGGGTGTCATCCACACGTACCGCGGCTGAACCATCCTCATATAATCGTCTTATCAGAAATATAAGATGGTATGGTACGCCCATTTCTGATAGTATCTTCCAGAGACGATCCCATATGACTGTGTCAAATGCCTTGCGGAAATACACAAAGCAAATGAATAGAGGCGTGTTGAATTCTCTCGCTTTCTCAAGTATTTGTCGCAATATTTAAATCTGCTCATGAGTGCCCCTTCCCTTCACAAAACCAGCCTGCTCAGGCGCAATTTGCCGTTCGAGATGAGCCTGCAATCTTGTGTTCATAATGTGAAGCATCACTTTACTTGCACGCGTTATAAGGGAGATACGTCTGAAATTGTTGCATTTCTGCGTAGAACCTTTCTTATGTAGAGGTATAAATATGGAATGGGTCCAGTCCTCTGGCCATATTCCTGTATCCCATATTTGGCAACAGATTGAGTACATAACGTCAATTTCATAATCTCCCATGTCTTTCAACATTTCAATTGAGATTTCGCCAACTCCCATTGCTTTATTGCACTTCAAATATCGAATGGCAGCACGGACTTCATTCCGCGAAATGCTAGGTTCTCGCTCTGTGATCTGTTCTGAGGTACATGAGAAATCTGAGGTCAAGTTGTTGTGAGAGAAGAGTTCTTTGCAATAGTCCTTCCAAACATTCACGATGTCCTTAATTTCAGTTTTCGTAACACCTGCAGCGTCTTCTATTGCCCATGTTTTTGGTTTGAACTGGCGGGTAATGAATCGTACTTTATCGTGGAGATCTTTTGTTTGGAATTTTTCAGAATGGCGCTCAAGCTCGTCGCATATTTTTCCAAGGGCACTGTTACAATCTTTTCTACACGGTGCCTGTATAATTTCTTTTTAGAAATTTAGCTCACCAATACTTGCGCCAGTAGGTTTGGATTACCTACGCTCTTCGACAAGTTTCCACGTGTCCCCTGACATCCAGTGCTGTCGTTTGGCTGTAGGTCTTCTTGGTTGAGATTTTACTGCGTCTGTAATATATTTCTTTTTAGAAAGCCATAAAGAGTTAGCATCCTGTTTCTTGATTTCTGTACGCCAGGAGGAATGTTTGTTATTTATTGACTCAGTAAATACATTCTGATCTGTGATCTCAATTCTTCTTGATGTCTTTACCTGTCTCGCTCGTTGTAACTTTATCCTGAGATTGCCGATCAGTAATTGGTGATCGGAATGACAGTCAGCACCGGGCAGTGTATGCGTATTAGTGATTGAACTCCTCCACCTAGATCTGATAAAGATTTAATCTATCTGGTTACGATATTTGCCATCAGAGGATGTCCAGGTATAAAGGCGTCTCGAATGATGTTAGAAAACCGTGTTCATTACAGTCAGGTTGTTATTAGCTGCGAATTCTATAAAACGCTCTCCTCTGGATTTGCGCAAGCCAAGACCATAATTTCCAACAATGTTGCGGATGCCACTATCCATAGTGGTGGATCCCACTTTAGCAATAAAATCCCCCAGAAAAACTGCTTGTTTTACTGCCGGAGAAATAGATAGTGTATTTCTCGGAGCCAAAATGGCCGCTATCTTTCCAGTGTGTCTCGCTTATTCCAGTTATTGTTACATTACATCTTGTAAGCTCGCGCTCCAGTATATGTAACTTTCCTTCGTCAAGGAGACCTCGTATGTTCCAAAACAATAGCATCTTCGCAACTTAATGCTTCTTCCAGTAGCATATTTTCTATGGGATGCCTGGTTGCCTGCACACACATGGCCGGTAGTCCATTTCATACCTGGAGCCCCGGAAAGCTCAGGGCGCCGGTCGCTACGCGGGACGCTAGGCGGTGATTCTCTTTGTTCTTGTATTTCCATTGTCTATTTTGACAACTCTCATGGGAGAATTAATGTAGTAGTTTCCCCTTGCTTTCTACATCGCGGTATTATAGCCTCAATGGCTATAATATTCCATAAATGAACCGGTCCGAAGCAAATGTCCTTGCGTTTCACCTTGGTACTGATGGCTACCGCTGCCCTCCACCAGGATTCAGGAACAACGCCCCTGAGGCTCGCCTGGTTTGGCCGTACCGATAACTATTGTCTCCGCCCTCTCCACCGTTGAGGTCTTCGCCCGTAACCCGGGGCACGGGTTCTATGTTATACCTCATAGAGCTAGGTCCCCATTCGAACTCAGTCACCGTTTCACTCCGGCCTACTGAAATGAGCGGTGTCCAGCCCCGCGACGTGGACGCGCCGAATGGGAATTACCCCAGTAAAGAACAGAGAAGTAAGCTCTGATCTTCCTGGGGCTGAGAGCATTATACTAAAGCGCTCAATTTTATTAATCACGCGTTCTCATATAAATTAATAATAAATATTGTTTGTGTGTGCTAGGCCTTTTCTGCGAGAGTCTGCCTGCAAGAGTACCACCTTTAAACTGAATTGAGCTTCTCTGCAAACAATATTGTATTCTAGTTAAAAGGGCAATTTTTCAACAAAATTACTGAATTTAATGTTTAAGCTTCTCAGGATAGAGGAATGCAACATGTTCCGATATGAAGTTCTGGGTGGCACTGCGACTGTCATAGGCAGATGTGGCGCTTACTATCAGGTGAACTTGCTGCTCGTCTTCCCACTTAGTTGTATGCAAATATATTTTTTACTCGTATCAATCTGACTTTACAATTATCGAATAATGCATCGAATATCGATTACATACATACAATCGAACATATAACCTTCTCCTTTTGTCTGAACCGTTAGAGACCTCAACACATTAAAAACAAATTATTTATGACATTATATTTAGAATTTAAATACAAAATAGCATGTTTCACAAACGAAACAATTTGACTTCCGGCTACAACAAGCTATACCTGTCAAGTGCGTGCAATTAAATGTTCAAGCGTACTTGAGTACGGCCGAGTACGGCTTATCGCCGTAACATCATCGTACGTCAAACTGTTCTATGTACTAACGTACTAAAAATTGATGTTTAATTGGTTTTGTTGTAGGACATTCGTGTTGCTCTTTCATGTTGTCACTTTCAAACTTTCAAATATTGTGATAAGTTTTATATGTAATGTCATAGTTTTAATCTTAGATAAGAAGGAGATAGACAAATGTCACGCGCGGAACGCAAAAGTGAGGCCAAAAAGCGAATACAATACAGAAAAGCTTCTGCAATTTTGAGTCAGTGAGTGTTTGCAGTATGTTACAGCATATTTAAAAAACTAAATAAGTACCAGGTTCGTACTCGAAACACGACAGTTTGCTTCGCAACGACTCGAAATTGTTTTAGCTTTTCAATGGTGTATTTGCTTTCTTGTCTTCACTTTCGTGCTCCGCTTGTAACATTCGTATTATTCTTCTCCTTCTTTAAGTTTGATTTAAATAAATGAGACGCTTACCATCAGAAGATATGGTAACGAGCAGAGCCGCGTATTTTGCGTAATCGACATCAATAACAAATTTTAAAAGACGTCAAAACCTTTGTTTTGCTCAAGTTCATCCGTAGACCAATGCTTTGAGAAGAATCAGCTAGTTGTCCAACATCTGTTGCAAGTCTTGCAACGTTTCTGCCACAATGACGATGTCATCTGCGAATCTCAAGTGTGAGATGTACTCACCGTTAATGTTAATGCCATATCCTTTCCAGTCCAGAGTCTTAAACATATCCTCCAATGCATTTGAGAACAATTGCGGAGAAATAACGTCCCCTTGCACCTCGATGCAGGGGGATATGCTTAGTCTGCTGATTCTGTACTTGGACGGTCATTGTTGTGGCGTCATACAGACATCTCAACACTTGGATATACCGTCAGTTGACTTGGCATCGTTGCAGAGACTCCAAAACAGACCAAGTCTCGATAGAGTCAAAGGCTTTCTCATAGTCCACAAACGCCACGAGTTTGCCCGAGATAGACGTACTCGTATCCATTAACAACTTTGAGGGGTTCACCATTGATGACTACAGGTTTTGGGGTAATAAGATCGTTAAACATGATCTTGGTCTTGTCTAAGTTCATCCCGAGACCGATTTGTCGACAAGCATGTGCCAGGCCGTTAAGCATTCGCTCAAGTTCCTCCAGCGATTCCGCCGTAAGGACTATATCATCGGCAAATCTTAAGTCTGAGATGTACTCGCCGTTTATATTTATACCCTTCCCTTTCGAGTCCAGTGTCTTAAACATATCTTCTAAGGCGTTACAGAACAGTTTCGGGGATATGACATCCCCCTGTCTCACTCCCCTGCGCATCTGGATATGTTTAGACTGATGGTTCTGTACTTGAACACTCAGTCGCGGCGTAATACAAACATCTCAACACTTCGATATACCGCCAGTCCACTTGGCATCGCTGCAGTGACCAGGTATCAACGGAATCAAAGGCCTTTTCTTAGTCCACAAAAGCAAGACACAGGGGCTGATTATACTGTTCGGACTTTTGTATAATCTGCCTCACTGTATGTATGTGGTCTATGGTACCAAATCCTCTATGAATCCCGGCCTGCTCCGGAGGGTGAAACTCGTCAAGTCTTCTTGCGAGACGATGTGTGACGACCCTCGAAAACATCTTATAGACGTGGCTCAGGAGTGAGATGAGGCAGTAGTTTTTCAGGTTTATGAAACAAAACTACGATACTCCTGTTCCACGCCTTTGGAGTTCTCCCAGTATTCAGAGCAGAGTTAAACATCTGAAGCTCTTGAAGTACAGGTTTACCTCCTGCCTTCAAGAGCTCCGAAGTGACTCCGTCCTCATCCGGGGCTTTTCCATTTTTAAGCTGTTCGAGCACCATCCTAATTTCATCTAGGCAGATTTCTGGCAAGTCTTCCTTGTAGTGGCGAGTAAGAGTGGCTCGGGTATCCTCTGCAATAGGGCCGGGTTGTGAAGCATACGACTTGTACAATCGGCCATAGAAGTTTTCTATCTCAGCTAAGATCTCCGGCTTTGAAGTTATGGTTTGGCCACTTGAACTACTAAGCTTTGCCAGATGCGAGCGCTTCAACTGCTGGGCGAACACTTTTGACCCCCGATTTTGCTCAATCACCTTTTCAATTTGGCGTGTGTTGGAGCATCGGAGGTCACGTCGCACCAGTTTACTAATATTACAATTGAGCGCGTGCTTTTCTGTGGCTTGCGTATAGTTCCGTCTGTTTTTTATAAGCTGGAGAGTCTCAGCCGAGAGCTTGTACTTCGAGCCCGTACGTTGCAGTTGGCAAAACTTCACACTCTATTCCCTCAGTACTCCCACCACTTGTTGGAGACCTTCGTCTACGTCCTCTATGGTTTCCAAAGCAGCAAATTGATTTTTTAGGTGAAGCTGTAACTGCTCTTATCCCACAACTGTTTGAAGCAGGTTAGGACGAAGCGTAGACTTCATCATTTGACATCTTTCCAGCTTGTAGTTGATATTCAGAGAGCCTCGGACAAGTTGGTGATCTCTACCGGTATTAAACCTGTTAATTGCTGAGACGTCTCTGAATATGTGCTTCTTGTGTGTAATAATGAAATAAATCTCTCATTTTTTGTCTCACCATCGGGACTTCGAGGCTGTTTCTCAAAGAAAGAGTTCATCATATACAGTCCCTCTTTTTACAAGAAATGGACGCATATTTGCCCCCTGTGATTCCTACTTCCGTAACCGACCTACCTTCGACTCACAGCAAGCCTGTACCTCTCGGTAAGTTTAAGTACTAGGTACGTTACCCTGGTCAAAACACGAGATTTCTACAACATTGTCAGCGAGGGCCTTATTGACGAGGAATCCAACGCCACCCTGGGATTGTTGATCTCCCTCTCGGAAATACATAATGTGGCGTAATTCCAGGGTTAAGGTGTCCTCTCCCTCTCTACGGACTTCGCTCAATCCCAGAATCTGCCACCGTATCCTATATAGTTACGATTCTAACTATGCCAAGTGATCGTCTTGCCTAAGCTACGTAGTAATTATACGCAGCCAAGTTGATTTGTTTTTGTTTTTGGTGGCCTACCGTCACCCGGGGATTCTTCGCACCCCCTGCCCTACCATTTCCGAGACCGCCACCTTGGTCCAAACTAGCAAGGCGACCGGGAACTAGGGGCCATTTTCTTTTTGTGCCATTCATTTTGAGGTTTTGTCCATAATCGCCACGCTGGGCATGCGGGTTGGCGATCGCAGGGTGTAGCTTCTTGTACCGGTGACACTGCTACCCGTCACCGACCTGCGCCATTTTGCTACACTCGTATTTGGATGGTTATACCGCCATCTGTCGGTCGCCAGAGCCTCGTAAGTAAACCAACAGGATGCACCACGTGCAGACGAGGTTGGCTTGAAGCGATGAGTTGTTGTTTCGCTTCGTTACATCCCACTGAGTTACGTCGAACAGTTGAAAAAAAATACTCCTGTATTTGGAGTGGGCCTGACTTTAAGTGTCATGAATAATACCAGATTACACAGTTTGTAAGGTCTGACCACCGTACATCCCTTTCATCTAAACTTTTGGTCACCTTCAATAAACAACAAACCCCAGATATCCCGTATTGGGTCAAACGGTTATTGCGTTCGACATATTCGCACACGTTATTTGTACCGTACACGTACATGCGTACCGTACACGTGCTACATACATATCAGTGCCATTTCTATAATTCCGTTTCATTTCAGCCCGCTGGATATTATAATAATATCACCTACGTTGGCACGTTTACGGTTTCACGTATTGGATTATGTTTGATTAAGTAACATACCATAATACCTAATCTTCTGGTATTCTATTACTGAGCTTATTAATGAATTTGTGGAAATGGCTTCAATAAGAGTCTCAAAATTTAAATAAACGTTCACTCAACGCCAAAATCAACCACAGTTTTTCAAGTTGTGTTTTAAGACTGTAAAAATTTGCTTGTATGTACAAAAAGTAGAGCCGAAAATATTTTATTAGTTGAGAAACAATCCAGATCTGAACTCAAAAATGCCCATGTATCAAAGACTAGGTAAAGGCCTTACAGTTAAAGGCTTCTAGCAGAAAAGCCTTAAACTTATAGGCCCAGGTATCAAAGACCTCGACTTCTAAGGAATTTTAATCATTCCAAGATTTCCAAGAAGATAATAATAAGATTTGTATTGTATTGGCGTTATACACAATGTGAGTGAGGTATGACTGAAGCTATTGTGCATGTTGTACGCAAATAATATATAAATGATTATGTTATCCTGCAATCCAAAGTAGTGCGTATATTGTGACGATATGACACATGTGAAGAGATTTCGTGAAACAAACTAGTGTGTAAAAAAACTATTGCAGATACCTAGCTATTTATGAACTTAGCTGAACCTACTTTCAGTATACGTATACTAACTGCGCCCCGCAGCTTTTCCCTCGTGCAAACTTTACCACCCCTCCTCCCCCTTAGGGATGGAGTTTCAAATAATCCCTCCTTAGTGCACCTCCAGGTACTCAAGGAACATGGGATCCAAATTTAAAACCTCCTGGTCCAACGGCTTAATCTGTGCGTTGTCTGTCAGTCAGTAAGTATGTCACGGTACTGTTTTGTAGGTACAGATTATCCAGTACATTTGATTGTTAACCAGTTGTTTGATTGTTAACGAACCAAATGCGAAATATGGCAAAGTCATATAACTTATATGAGGCATTTGTGAGCCACCGTGCTGCCATAGAATAAATAATAGTGACGCTGCTCAATAACTCACTGTGGATCAACGGAAGATATTCCATTCTTATTTTTACCATAATTTTCCAATATCCGTCACCTCAATAGAATGCAAATAGTTATCACGTAGACGCCCTAATCACCCCGTATCAAAGGAGCAGAATCCGTTAATAATCTCATTACTCGATTCCTTTCATCTTTTTCCTCGTACGTATTTTATTCCTCATTCTTTTGTCGCAGTCTCGTTACAGGCAAAGTATCGAAGTACCTATCTAGACGACTCGAGCGTTCCCATTTGCGATCATGGAATGTGTTCTACTCTTTATTCCTGTTTGGATCGCCGCCCTTGCCTTTTGCACCTATGGAATTATTCTAAACAGGTGATTTGAATGATCGTTATCTGTTTGTGCAGTTGGATTTTGCTCGGTTTGTGTGGAAATTGTTTTGTTCTTACATACCTTTTTGTAATGTTATGAGAGTGATTTGAGATGATGACACAGACAGGTACAGAGTCTATGGATATCCATGAGTCCATTTGGTTCTTTATTGTTTAAATTCGGTATTTTTTTATGCAGCACCACCGTCACCCCCTTTGTTTCCTTAAGGGGGTGACGGGGACAAGGGGGTTAATAAAAAAAACTCATTTGTGCACCTAACGGGACTAAAGGAATATTGCTCCCAATTTTCAAATCTATTGACCACCGGTTCAGGCTGTGCGTTGTCTCTCAATCTGATTGGTCTGAATGATCTGATTGGTCTGATTTTCCAGTATTTTTTTGTAAAGATTAATTGAGTTCATATATTTTTACTAAATTAAAGTAATCAACTACCTCCCCAAATGAAGTCACAAAACGAACTAGTTCATTATGCTATCTGAATGAAAAATATGCCTTGTTACCTATTGATCACAAAATGATGCCATAAATAACGTTTCTCCCCCATTCTCAACTGGCAGTGGCGCTGGCGGCGCGGCATAGGTATATTCCTTACGTTAAAATGTATAAGCGGGTCGTTCCCATAATTTTATCGAAGTCACGTCCCAACACTTTGTCCGGGCGGCTCGGGGCGAAGCACCCTCGATGACAACTTTGACAAAGAGCGCAACCCCTCGAATTGTCAAAATTGTGCGAAGACAGGTGCCTTCTGTAAATAAATTAGGGCACACTCGATGTTCTCTCGATAGGCTGCGGCCTCAAAGGTGGAAAGGTGAGAGCTCAGCTTCAAATTATTTGTGTACTTCTGTTTTATTAGTGACTGTAAGAATAACACAATTTTCTATCAATATTAAAATCAATTTATCTCGTACATTTTACAAGAATTTATGTTTTTTTTTTTGGATTATGTTGTTTTTTATATCCCGTGACACAATCGTTATTCCCTCATCCACTTATTTGGATCTTATTTTTACCCAACTGCGCGGAGGGCAATGTGTTTATCAGCCTATGTTTGTATGTATGTATGTTTGTTCCTTGAAATGTAAGGTAATGTAAGGCTGACATGATGATGTTTGTTCCTTTGTGGCACAATATAGACCAAACTTAAGAACTGATTTTGATGATTCTTACGTCAATAATCATCATCATCAGCCTATATCAGTCCACTGCTGGAGCAGGCCTCTCCTAATGCACGCCACTGAGCTCGGTATTCAGCTATCCTCAACCATTTTCTGCCAGCCGTTTTCGCAGGTCGTCACTCTACCTGGCCCCAGGGCGTCCTACACTACGTTTGCCTAAACGTGTTCTCTACTCGAGAATTAATCTACCCCAACGGTTATCGGTTCTTCGGGAAATGTGACCAGCCCACTGCCACTTTAGATTGCTTATCCTTTAAATTATGTCGGTTATCTTGTCTTGTCTTTTTGGTTATTTTCGGTTACGTAAATTGATTTGTCTTAATCTTGCAAGTGGTATTAAAGACATGACAATAATCAAAATTAAATATGTCAACAATCATTGAATAGGCATTTTAAATAAAAGAAAATTAAAAAAATTATATGAGAAACCTAAAGATGATTCTTTCCACTTTGAATATCTATGTATGATCTATAACGATCTAAAGTTGGTTAACAACCATTCTCACTTAAATTTTTGCTTATTTTTACTTTTGTTCGCTGTCGAGTTTTTATAACTTTCAATTAAGTCTTGTTTTGGATAATATTGCTTTCATATCCCGTGACATAATCGTTATTCAATCATCCACTTGGTGGGAGCTCATTTTGTTCTCACTAAATGCAATTTTATGAACTGAAGTAAAAGCTTGCTCTATAAAGTGCGTTCGTTATGTTGTGTCGGTGAGGCGGGCGGGCGCCGCCGGGCGGTGCGCCGTTATTTGGCTTAGCCGACTTTCCATTTATCCCTAAGTATACAGTCTGAATAAGTAATGTGAATTTTATGAACTGAACATTTTCATTTGAGAAATAATGTGATATTACTGGCTTGTAATGGAGAAAAGTTTTAAGTTTTTTAATCTCAATAAGAAATGTAACTTTGGTTTTTTACACTTTCCACAGCTAGGATTTTCTAAATAATGTATTAAAAACTAAAGGTACAATTTTAATTGTAACGTAACGTTATTTTATCAGTTTAATAAAATTATTATTTGTTTTCTTTACATTCAAAACATAAAATGAGTTAGTGGTACCGCATCCACGTACTTCTCAACTATTATGATAATATTATCGTGTATTTTTTTTTCGTTTTTTCATGTCATATTCATAATCAAAGGCATTTATTATGCAACATAATTTGAGTCACCTAACTTTAAATTCAAAAACTCCACTATGATATAGAGCAGATAGTGGAGTTTGAAGTTAAGCCACATAATATTATTATAAATCAGTCTTATACGAGTCAATTTTACAAACTTAGCAGCACCAAAAGTTATTTTTTATGCTGGCAAACTTGCGTTGGAAGCTACAGAAATGTCAAACATCTGTCAGCCATTTTAGTTTGGAAAAATACGTGAGATTTTTGTGTGCCAAAACTTTGTCATTCGTAAACAAAGTAAGTGTTGATGTTACATCGGCTACAGTCATCATTGTTATAGATAGAGTATGTTGTTTTTGGGAATCATTTAGTTTTTTGTGCGTTTGAACCATATTTGAATGTTTTATAGTCATAAAGAGGTCATATTTTCCTGTGTGTTTGTTCCTGAATCAAACGTGGAACCTAGTACTAGTAGTGATTATTTCATCTACACTACATGATTGCAGAAACATGCTATGGTTTGCGATCAGTATACTCAACTTATACGCAATTTGTTTAGAATTATTGGTTGTTCTGTTCGTAATCTCTATGTAGAAATTGTTAATAGCTTCTGCTATTTTCATCGGATCACTTAAAACGTCATTTTCTACGCTAATAAAATCGATGCCTTTGTATGACAGCACTGAGTCTTTTTTAGTTTTTATGATTTGCCACGTAGCCCTACATTTATTCTTTGCTGTTTCCCTTAACTTCTTATATAATACTCGTATACAAATGGAAATAAAAGCCCATCCGTTTCATACTCACTGGTAACGTGCCCCAAGTACTTATAGGAACAAAGGGCGAGCATGTACTGAAACATGTATTTTGCTAAAGAAACATATATTTTACTAAAAAGTGCAATTTTTTAGAAAAGGCTTGTTCGCCAACAAGCGCTAATAATAGTCAGGAACGAGCCTGAAATTGCTGTGTAAACGAGAACTAGGTCCTTATTAAGACTTCGTGTGAGCAATGTTGGTTGTAAGCTGGAGGCAAAAATCGTGCAAACAGTGCTGTAATGTTGAATACCAAACCAGTCACGAACGTCTCTATTAGAAACCAATTCTTTTTTTTTGTTGAAGGGTTTTTTCTGTCCGTCTAACTTACCACAACTCTTCTTGATTCTTTACGGCTAAATAGTTTGTCTAATCCAGTTATAAGTATTGTTTATGGGGTCATAATAAACATCGGTATAAATTTAGAGGGATAACTATATCACACACTTGACTTGCTTAAGTAAACTTCTTAGATATTATACCACTACGAGTATCCCGCTGTTTTAAGCCACGTATTAAACCAAAAAATGAACTCAAACAGTTAAACTTGCATATTAAATGTGCCTTCATAAACTCAGCCGATGAAAATATTAAACATACGAGTATTCATAGACTATAATTATATGCTTTAGAACATTTCTAGTAACTCGCTAAAGCTCTCTTCTTATCTTTCAGCTGTGTCTGACAGCGGCTAAAGTCTGGTAATATTCTTATCCTCCGCCATTTGAACTTCAAAGCATTGATTATGCTCTGAAAAGAGTAGTATTAACGTGTGCATTTTTTTTACTTTCCTTTGTTTTTAATTGAGTGACAGTTTTGTTTTGCTTATGCATCGAAGATAGATAGTTAAAAATACTCTTTTCACCTCACAAGCTCGGAATGATTACGTTTGTCATTTGAAATCTGAGTGCCAAGGTACATTTTAACCGCTAGCGTGGAAAGAGCCTTTAAAATTCGAACCTTTCTGTTCAATAATTTTCTATACCGCCAGTCCACTGAAATTACATAAGTACATATATATAATATTCTTCGATTCGATTAGACTCTACTCGACTATATTTTACTCTGTTCGACTCTATTTTACTCTGTTTGACTCTATTTGGATCTGTTCGTCTGAACTCGACTCTACTTGACTCTACTCGACTCCACTCGACTCTACTCGCTCTCCTCGATTTCGACTTTATTTGACTCTACTCGACTCTACTTGACTCTATTCTGCTCTTATCGTGGTTATTCAACTCTATTCGACTCTACTTGACTTTTTTTTGTCTCTACACGACTCTACTCGTATTTATTTATTTATGTATTTTATTTTCTTCGGAAAACGTAGTGATAACATGACTATATTTACATTTATAATTAATTATAGACACCATTTAGAAGTTTTCATTATTCGTCTCTTTTCGACTCTACTCGACTCTATTCAACTCTAATCAACTCTATTCGACTTCACTTGACTCTATTCATCTCTACTCGACTCTACTCGTATCTATTTGTTTCTATTCGACTCTACTCGACTCTAGTTATAGACTCTAGTAGTTAAAATGGGTGATTTTAATACCTGCCTCCATAAAAAAATATACTCGTTCTTCTAACGTAGAATCTATTATAAAATCATGCTACATGCACATACTTCCACTCAACGCGACACATCATTGCTCTAACGCCACTCCTTCACTTCTTTATTTAGTTATTGTATCATCCCCTGTTCATTTTGCTAAGCACGGCCAATGCACTGCTGATGCCTTTTCTTATCATGATCTAGTTTTTCTATCATATAAAGTTCGTCCTCCTAAAGCTAAGCGCAAATTTTTTAAGCAGCGCAACTTTAGTGAAATATGTCTGGAAAACCTTCGTACCGATGCTCAAAATAAAGATTGGTCCATGTTTGTAAATTCTGACGGCAAAATTAATATTTTTAACTCTGCGTTAATGAAACTTTATGATGTCCATGCCCCAATGAGGCCTATTAAAATTAAGCACATGCCAGCTCCATGACTGACAACTGATATAAAAGTTTTAATGCATAAAAAGTTGTAGCCAGGAACAAATACAAGTATTGTCCTACCGACCTCAAATAGTTATTAGCAATTTTATAACCAACTTTAAGATATCAGCTTCGGACATCGTAACAATATGAAATGTCATATATGAATCATATTATACGTATTTGAAACCCTTTATTCCAGAGGTTCATTCACCGAGACGGAGTGAAAAGTTGAATGTTTGAATTTCTGAATTACAAGAACATTAGATAACCATGTTGATCTAACATTGTTGGCTCTATAAACTTTGCACCCCGCGTTTGTGTATCTTTAGTGAACTTTTGCCGTGTATATGTGTATGTTTATGTGTGCGGGATGTATGAGCGCCTGTGTGCGTGTTTAATGAATATGAACTCGGCTCGGAATATTATTGTTGCCAATTTTCATGTCTACCTGAATTTGGTTGAGTACCTATCGTCGGTTTGATTCGTTTTGTTTAATTTTGTGCGATGTTATGTTATCAACTGGAATAATTGTCAACGAATTTGCTCTGATGTTCAGTTTATGCGTAAAATGATATTTTCATTCGTTTGGATTTATTTGTGGAAATATGTTTTTGTAGGTTATTTGTTATTTTGTTGCTAATGTGTGATCATGACATGTCATGTGATATTGATATCAGTATGTATTTAAATAATGACATAACTTTGTGAACAAGATACATAAATATTTGTTAATTCTCTCTCTCGCTCCCTCTCTCTCTCTCTCTCTCTCTCTCTCTCTATCTATCTCTATCACGTTTTAACTTAAACAAGACAATCAAACCAGTTACCCTTACTGCTTCTACTATATAAAAATAAAATATTACTAGCTTTCGCTTACAGTTTGTATCCGCGCTGACTACAGTTTATCGCGAAAAAAAGCATCCTATGTTCTTCTAGGATATAAAAACCAATTCAAAAGTACAGCACCAACGCTCTTGATATTTTTTGACAGGATTGTTATTATTTCGTTTCCATGGCAACTGATCCTTACAGCAAGTAAGCAACATTTTCCAGTTTTCTCGTGAAAACCTACCATTTTCCGAGATAAAAAGTATTCTATGATTTATTCCAGGGTACAAGCTATCTCGATTACAAATTTCATCAAAATCCGTCTAGCTTTATCGCGTGAAGGCTCCCCAATCAAACAAACAAACAGACAGATAGCGTTTCACTTTTATATTTTTATACAATGGTGTGGATGCTGAAAGCGTTTCTAAATTTTAAGATTTTAGTCTTATTGGACTTGGTTCTTTAGGAACTCGCAAAATTCTTGAACGTCAAGTATCACCTACCTATTGCTCAGAGCCATAATACACCATGCTTCATTACTATCAGGATATTACGTTCCGTCCCAGGGGTGTTGGCCTTTTTCAGAGAAAGAGTATGGTTTGTATTATTCACTACGCTGACCTAGTGCGGGATGGTAGATGTTGATACTATACTTCACATGAAATATTCTGAGAAGTGATCGCGCAGGCTCCGTGTGAGGCTTACGGAGTGTCTCGAGTCTAAAATTGTAGGTCACGAGCACACGGACCGGCTCATTCCACGTCCGCGCTCATGTGCGGCTGCGGTTGTGTTGAGGATGCCGCGGACAAACGACATTACATATACAATCACCACATGTGATCACGGGCGCAACCAAATGAGCCGATACAATCTCATTACCTCCCCACTTGATTTGCATTTGTTTTCTGACTAGCTTCTGATAAGAACTATATATGTACTGTGCTTCTGATGACGCCTTTCATTAATTAATAGCGGTGAGGTCTTAATTTCATCTACGGTTTTATTTGCATAATATTAAGTAATATAACAGTAAACAGGTGTATCAAAATAACATAAAGGTAACGTTTGATCTTTAGACAAAAAAACACGCATCTACGTAAACGGCCACATTAAAAAATAGCTACGAATAATACCATTATAGCTCTCAGAGCTCCGAGCAAAAGTTTATAATCACAAACAAAGCCGTCGTGCGTGGAATATTCATAAGTTCCATTACAATCCTGAGTAACTAGACCGAATCACGAATTCATTCGTTCAGTGCCACTCTGTGGTAGCCAACGACTTTCACATTTGGCTGGTTAGCCGTATTTGTTCAGCTTAGGTTTCCTTTATTAACTTTATTTAAATCCGCCATTGTAACGCGGTTGTGTTATTTGCCCGAAGTTGCGTCTAAACAGAGGCGTAAATACAGTTTTGTTTGTTACCTATGCAGAAGTAAGATCTCCTTTGTATTCTTGAAACCTTTAGACTTTGACTTTGTTTTCTTATTTTAAAGGTTTTGCAAAATAAGTGTGAAAATGCTCAAACTCTTCCGCATTGGCAACTGCGTTTATATTATGTACTAGCTTTCACCCGCGACTTCATCCGCGCCGACTACAGTTCGCGCGTCCTATGTTCTTCTAGGATATTAAAAACCACTGCAAACGTAGGTATAGCACCAATGCTCTTGATGTTTTTTGACAGACTTGTTATTTCGTTTCCATGGCAAGCAAACTCAATTCCGAACAAGCTGGATTCCGAAAAGGCTTTAACACCGTATACCACATCCATACGCTCCGGCAAATTATAGAGAAGACCGAAGAGTATAATCGGCCACTATGTCTAGCGTTTGTGGACTACGAGAAAGCCTTTGATTCAGTCGAGACCTGGGCAGTGTTAAAGTCATTACAGCGGTGCCAGATTGACTACCAGAACATTGAAGTGTTGAAGTGTTTGAATAACAACGTCACCATGACTGTCCGTCTCCAAGATCAGAGCACGAATTCTATCGAATTGAATAAAGGGGTGAGACAGGGAGACTTTATTTCTCCGAAACTGTTCACCTCTGCACTGGAAGATATGTTCAAGCTTCTGAACTGGAACAGATATGGTAATGTTACGCCGGTCGATTCTTAGAAAAACAGTAGGTATTAAAACGTTCGATGAGCCGCGATCGGATGACGCAATACCTACATCTGCAGGAACCTTCTGAAACACATCAGTGGAGCGTAGGTACCTACAGAAGTTTCAAGCGCGCGCGATAGGTATATACTTACGGGCGCGGCAACATCAAAGTCGCCGCCGGCCTTACGTACCTACGGGTGCGGCGCGGCGCGGCAACTTCAAAGGCGCCGCCTACCTTGAAAGTTCAAATACCTACCGACTACTGTTAGTACATACGAGTACGTACAAGTACCTTCTGGAAACTTCCGTCATGGTATAAATAGGGCGCGCATCGATTGCCTGAGACAGTTTTGACTTGGCATTCGGAACGAAACAATCATAGTAATTCGAAACGAGTATTTAGTGATAATTGATAAGTGTGTACAGTCGAGTTAAAGAGTGTTTGAGTGGACTTGTCAGTTTTATTTCTTTTTGTGGTTCACGAATAAAGATGTTAATATTTGGTGTAATTGGCGTTCATTAATTTTATCTGGACCCCAGCGTAACAGTATTAAAATCAATGGCGAATGCAATACTCACCTTCAATTTGCTGCTGATATAGTCATTATGGCAGAAATTCTAGAAGACCTAAGCACAATGCTCTGTGACCTCAATATTGTTTCTCAACAGGTGGGTCTTAAAATGAACATGGGTAAGATGAACATCATGTCAAATGCCCATGTCGTACCCATACCGGTCTATGTTGGGACCGATATTATTGAAGCCGTTGATCACTATGTCTACTTGGGTCAGAGGATCCAACTGGGTATATAGATCCAACTTTAACACAGAGTTTAACCGTCGAATCCAACTCGAATGCCCAGCATTCGGGAAATTACGCCATATCTTCTCGTCAGAGATACCGCAGTGCCTCAAGATGAAAGTTTATAATCAGTGCGTGTTGCCAGTGATGACATATGGCACTGAGATGTGATCGCTAACTATTGGTCTCACACATAAGCTCAAAGTCACGCAACGTGCAATGGAGAGAGCTATGCTCGGAGTTTCACTACGTGATAAGATCCGTCACGAGGATATCCGTAGAAGAACCAAGGTTATCAACATAGCTCTCAGAATTTGAAAGTTGAAGTGGCAATGGGCAGGCCATATATATATATAGTTCACAGAGCTGACAACCGCTGGAGAATAAAGGTTTTCGAATGGCGACCACGAACAAGCAAGCAAAGTGTAGGGAGACCACCCTCATGATGGACGGACAACATTGTAGCCATCGCAGGGAGTCGGTGGATGGAGGCGGCACAAGACCGTTTGTCGTGGCGCTCTTTGTGGGACGCCTATGTTCAGGAGAGGACTGCTAAAGGCTGAAATAATGATGATGATAAGCTATCTCTTTTTCAAATTTCATCAAAATCCGTCTAGCCGTTATTGCGTGAAAACAAATAAAAAACCCACAAAAAAACAGACAGACAACGTTTCACTTTTATATGTCGGCATTGATAGATCTCGAATTATTTTACTCGTTCACTCCTTTTGTCGATTACCTAAGTTTGTTATTAGCCCTAAAAGCTCAAAAGTCAAAGTAAAAAAAAAAGTATTTTATTGTAAATAGGCAAGACAATAGCACTTTTACAAGTCAAAATTAACATCTCATGAACAAGGAGAAATACATTAAATATTATAAATAGATCAGATCAATAAAATTTAGGAAAACAATGTATGCTTTGAGTTTGAAGGAAATACCTTTCAGACTCTACCGGTG
Source organism: Alsophila aescularia (assembly GCA_946251855.1). NCBI lineage: Eukaryota > Metazoa > Arthropoda > Insecta > Lepidoptera > Geometridae > Alsophila > Alsophila aescularia. The sequence goes on from OX276377.1 coordinate 42,314,369, forward strand.
CTTCGGAAATACGCCCCTTAGAGAAGATAGCACCAAAAATTTCTACGGGGATGTATTTTATTCCATACTAGTTTTCCCGCCCGCGACTTCGTACGCGCGGACTAGTTTATCGCGATAATAAGCATCCTATTTTCTTCTAGGATATTATAAAAGAATGTATAGCATCATTGCGGTTGATGCTTTTTGACAAAGAGAATATAAAGTTTATTGACAGGATTGTTATTTCGTTTCTATGGCAACCACAGACCATTCTGTAGTGACAACCGTTTTTTACAGTGAGTAATCATCATTTTCCAGTTTTCCCGTGTAACCTTACAATTTTCTATAATAAAAATGTTTTATTCCGGGGTATAAGCTATCTCCATTCTAAATTTCATCAAAATCCGTCCAGCCGTTATCGCGTGAAAGCTCCCCAAACAAACAAACCAACAAACAAACAAACAAACAAACAGACAGACAACGTTTCACTTTTATATATTGGTATGGATTACCATCATACTTCATTCTCAATCGGCTGAACGGATTTTGATGAAATTTTGAATGGAGATATCTTATACCTTGGAATAACACATAGGATACTTTTCACCATCATCGTCATCATCATTATTATCATCATCATACTTCATTCTCAAACAACTGAACGGATTTTGATGAAATTTGGAATGGAGATAGCTTATACCCTGGAACTAATTTAGAACTAGCGTGAATGCCTTGTTAACATCGTCATAAGTATCTAATAAAAACATTTGCACCTGCAAAGCTTCGATAAGTAATGTTTTATTTTCGAGGTACTGTGTTTTTAATGCTATATACCTCTCATTTCTCGCCGCCCTATTTACTGAACGAAACGTGTCAAATTTCAAGTACTATCTAAATATAAAGGCGTCCTTAATTAATTATGCCACCACACTTCACACGACCTATCATGTCCTTCCTAGCTCAGTGAACAATACCCATTACAACACCATTGTCAAATATTCATCCGCATCCCACAGGGGCACAGCCCGCTATAGATTCCTGTGATGTTTAGCATAGTTGTGAATAAGTACCTAGCTAAAGTTATGCCTAGATTTATTAAGAACTAGCTTTCCCGCCCGCGACTTCGTCCGCGTGGACTACTGTTTTTTGCGAAAAAAAGCATCCGTTGTTCATCTAGGATATTAAAAACCAATGCAAAAGTAGGTATAGCTCGTAGATAGGAGTACGGTATAGCACCAATTCTCTTGATGTTTTTCGACATACTTGTTATTTCGTGTCCATGGCAACCGTTTCTTACAGCGAGTAATCAACATTTTTCCAGATTTCACGTGGAAACTTATTTTTTTCCGGGATAAAAAGTATTCTATGTTTTATTCCAGGGTATAAGCCATCTCCATTCCAAATTTCATCAAAATTCTTCCAGACGTTAACGCGTGAAAGCTCCCCAAACAAACAAACAAACAGACAAGGTTTCTTCTTTTGTATATTGGTATGGATTATTGTAAAACTAGCTGATGCCCGCGGCTTCGCACGCGTGGTCATTTCTCTAGGTTAAAAGTACTCCTTGTGCAGGACCTAAAATACCAATATATACATTTGAACAAAATGCCTTCAGCCGTCAACAATATTTTTATTGATTGCTCGGCTTTTGTTCATCGGATTGAGATACCAAGTACGCCAGTTTTTAAGTCAAACTCTAAGCTATCTAACAATGAAAACCGCATCGCAATCAAACCAGTAGTTTTTACGTGATGCGCGAACAAACATACAGACAAACAAACTAACAATCAAACAGACAGACACGATTTAAAAAAATGATCTATTCTTGTTCAGTAACTTATTTTAAGTACCCTACCTACGAACCCTAGACTATTTATTTTTTAACTATCTTCGTTGTACAGACTATTTCGTTCCTATTGCTTTATTATTATAAGTATAGAAAAAGATAGCTGCACCTGCGGCTTTACCTGCGTGGTCATTTCTCTGGGTCAAAAGTAACCCATGTGTTACTACAGGCTCAAAAAAAACTTAAACTTGTTTTCATTTTACTAGTAACAATTTCTAACACAATTCGACGCAATTTCAAATAAATCAAAGGATCAACAGCGAACATCATCTAGAGGTGTAAGAGTGTAATTATTTAATAAACACACTTAACTGTTAGTTTACGACAACGCATAAAGTTTCCTGAACGGTAGAGAGTGTTATTTTCAGAACACTTTGTAGTCTATATTAAGAGAGCCGAAAGTCCACTCCCCTCATTTGTAACAAAATATCTTACATGTATTTTATTCGTTCGTTATGTTTTATCTTGAGAATATTCAGATGCTTCTTAATTGGGAACATTTTTGTGTGGTTTTATCAAGCACATTCTTATTGAGTGATTTTTAAGATTTAACTTATTTTCAAGATAAGTACCTATAATCCGTTCTAATAAAGCCATTAGGCAATAGACGAACATAAACTGCACAAAAACAAACTTTACTACTACAAAATTGTGACTGAAATAAATTTATATTTATAATACATATTATAGAGGCAAAAATTTGTAAGTGTGTGTATGTTAGTTACACCCACATTCTCAAACGGCTGAACGGATTTGTATGAAATTTGGCCACTTTTTATTCCGGAAAAATGCACGGTTCCCGAGGGACGTGGGTGAAACTACGGAGCGCAGCTAGTTACACATATACAGGATGTCCCAGGAAGTAGTGATAAGCGGAAGTCCTGAGGTAGAAAACTCTCAGGCGCACGCGAATAACCCCCATGAATGTTCCGCGATTTTTTATATTTTCGGAGTTATTCCTTTATTTATTTTTTCTCGTAATTCCAGATGACGATGCCAACGTAGTAATTTTGACCAAACTAAGAATATAGTATTCAGTTGATTTTTGGAATTTTGATAGTCCAGTAGTGAACCTTTTATGAGACATTAAAACCATATTTAAGTTATTAAAAAAACAATAAAAACTAATTTTGTTCAGAGCCAAATATCCCTTCAAAGTCTGGTGGTACCTAAAATAAAGAAAATAGGGAATATTTATTTTTTATTACTATCTTAAAAACTACTTTAGTTTACTGGCAATAAAATACCATAAACTTAATTGGCCTAAACTTATGGCAACACAGCATAAAGTGACTTCAAAAGTGGAAAGGATGACATTTTCGTAGTAGTTTGATATAGTGGGATGAGGTTGGCTTTGAATGTATGGAGATGGTTGGGGATTGGTAGGGATGTGTAGGGATAGGTGGAATTAGGTGGGGATGGGTTTGAATGGGTTGGGATGGTTTTGGATGGGTGAGAATCGGCAGGGATTGATGGGGGGGGAGGGGGGGATCGGTGGGGTTGGGTCGGGTTGGGTGAGGATGGGATGGGTGGTGATGGGTGGGGATGGGTGGTGATGGGTGGGGATAGGTACGGATGGATGATTATAGGTAGGGGTGGGGTAGGGATGGATGTTGAAATATGTGGAAATGGGTGGTGAGAGCTGGGATGGATTTTGATAAGTGGAGATGAGTGGGGGTATGTAAAGATAGGTGGGGATTAGTGCGGAAGGGTAGGGATGGGTGGAGATGTGCGATGATGTATAGGGATAAAAGTCAAATGCAATCCATCCCCACCTTCTTCAATCCTTCCCCACTTATCCCAATCTATCCTCACCCATCCTCACCCATCCCCCCGATCCCCATCCATCCCCACCCATTTATCCCCACCCATCCCCACTCATCACCACTTAACTCTGCATGTCCCTTCACATTGCCAATTAAGTGTATTAGCGCTGGTTTTTTATTTCCAATGAATTGAAAAAGTTTTTCAAATAAGAAAAAAATTAAATATTTCTATTTTTTTTATTTTAGGGATCTCCCAACTTTGAAGAGATATTTAGCTCTGAGCTAAATTTGAAGTTATTATTTTATGTGTTTTTGTTTTTTGTTTATTAAATTATTTAAACATGTATTTATCAAAGTTGTTAAAAATCGGATAGAGAAAAAACTGGACAGCACCAACCAGCCGAGCAGGGCCTGGATTCTATATGACCACTCACGCCAATTCCACGCGAATTCCACGCCGATTCTACGCTACCTGCGTGGAATCACGAACAAATTCCACGCAGGCGGCGTGGAATTGGCGTCTTAAAATTAGAGAATTAGGCCCCTGGCTGTTTTCCATCCCAGCTTCTCGACTACCGATCACCTCCACGCTCTTAACCAAGTCATAGAAAAATTTACAGAATACAAGAAACCTATATATTTAGCCTTTGTGGATTATACGAAGGCTTTCGATAGCAAACACTCAGCCATATTCACAGCTCTAGAAAATCAGCACCTGGATAAAACCTACATAGACCTAATAAAAATATCTAAAGTAACAACACAGCGTCCATTAAACTACAAGCTCCCGGCCCTCATTTCAACATAGAAAAGGGAGTAAAGCAGGGCGATCCACTTTCCCCAAACTTATTTACAAGCACCATAGAGGATTTTTTTAAGAAACTAGCAGATCCCTGGTCAAATAGGGGCATAGACGTTGGCGGTACTAACCTAACCAATTTGCGCTTTGCTGATGACATCGTCCTTTTTGCTGCATATGCACCCGAATTACAACAAATGCTGGAAGATCTTAGCGCAACAAGCCTAGAGGTTGGACTTACTATGAATCGATCAAAGACTTAGATCATGACCCTAAAAACCACAAAACACATCAAAGTACATATTTTACTTATTGTTCATGTTTTTGTTCATGTTCCTTCCTTCTGTGTGTCGCAAACATTTTAATTTTCTATATTAAAAAAAAAGTTAAAAAATCATCCACTTTATAAATATTATTTTTGGTAGCCATAAATGCTCCCTTTTTATGACAAAATTTTGACATTCTTTGTTCGCTGTCACAAACACAACACAAAACGCACCTTTATAACTTTTTAAAATACCACGTGGAATGTTAAAAATAATAAAATCATGTAGAATATAAAAAGTTTTAAAGCGAAAGCGCAAAGAAATAGCTTCCGACAGGAAATGCTAATTACGTGGAGTTATTTACGAACTCTTTCGAGCGTAGAGTGGAGGGAAATTAAGTCGTTCTAAAGCGCAATGTTCCTTGTTAGATAAACTGCTAGTGCTGCTGTTGCCTACAACACTGCATGGTGAGTGACTGTGGAGGTGTGCGTCACATTTTTTTATAGATACATTCTACATTGGAAGTATATCAAATAAATTACGAAATCACATATACTTCATTGCTAACGTTGGTTAACAAGGCATAAGTTCAAAAACTAAAACCCGACTACGGTCGGGTAAAAAATAGCCTATGACACTCTTGCGATAAAGACGAATCAATTGTTATCTTGCTTCCCAAAATCGGACCAAGTTTTAGTTTGAACTTATAATCATTACTTTGCCCTGCCGTAGTTAGGTAAAACCAATAATATAATAATTTTTAAACATTTACTCTTCTATTTCTTCATCTACTTCTTCTTCCTCGTCGGTTTCATTTAAAGTCTCACGTAAGTTAGCGTCGTGAGAATGTGCGCGATATTCTTCGTGAAATCTTTTTGGAATGGCATTCAGTATTACATCGACGAATTAGGTCTTGATATTTCATGCTATTTATTTACAAACAAACAGCCCATGACTGTCTCAATTACCTGAAGACAAAAAATTTGAAACCTTTTTGTCAAAATTGAATCAATAAGGGCGACGCTATGATGGAACAACCGCATACACACATACATAAAATCATACAAACATACATAAATTGACTGTAAAACTCATTAGCCTTCCCTTGCTTTGCTGTAGTCAGATAAAAATATAACGGCTTCATATTTAAAATGTTTTGAGTAAACTAACAGTAAAAATAATAATAATTATAAACCTGTAAACCAAATACAAAAATACAACATAGGATAAAAAAGAGTTTTTCAAAGTCAGTGCCCCAACACGTATCCCGGAATCCTGTCATCCAGCTTGCATACCAAGGGCTGGTTAACCTGAGGGTTAACTGTTGCAATAAACAGAAAAATTTAAAGTGGGTAAGGTTACCCTGCAGTAAGACATTACATGCTCGTTATAATGATAAATGAATAGTGGAATAGCTAATGGCATAGTATTTTAATGTAGCTGCATTTCATCAACAAACACGTTACATCTAAACGATTCTTATTCTAATTATTGTATTGAACAGAGCGCATTAAGTACAAGAATGTACTCGTTAATTTTCTGTTACATAGATATATATGGGCTAAGTAATTAATTCAGAAGAGCATTCAATATTAGCTTTTAGAGAAAATATTGTCAAACTTTTAAAAGCTCAGTCTTTTTTCAGGAAGGAATACCTCTTACCTTGTTTTCAGTTTATTTTTAAATCATCGTGTGTTCAGTGTGGTAAAGATAATGAGTTGTAAAGCCGAATTTAAAAGCCCTTCGCATGGCACACAGCGATGAGCATAAACACATCATTCAGCTATGTATTGGTGTTATTATCACGCTTTAGCTAATTTAATTAGTTAAAAGCTGGAACGTTGATATTTTTAGGATTAACAATAACTCATGTGTTTGTTGTACGAGTGGCGCGGTACACGCACGTCAGTTCTGTGGTATTTTACTGCCGTACTTAGTTTGTGAGAAGATGTTCTCATTTATGGCTTATATAGTAGTAGTTATAACATCAGTTAGTCATCATCATCATCATCATCATCATCATCATCATCAGACGTAGTTAGAGTAGTTACTTAATTCGTGACACACTTGTGGTATGCAATTGAAACTTTTACTGGTGGGAAAGCATTAGGAGGGTGGCATGAAATGAACTGACTGTTCAGCTCCCACTATCTGTATTGGTGCCTCTACGCCTCTCTCTTCTTATTGCTGCCCATGACTCGCATTGAGCCTCGTAATTATATTGATATTGTAGTATTTCATTTATTGTAATAATTTTCTTTAATTTTCTTTACTTTTATAAGAATACTTTTTAAGCTAGGACTGCTATTAATGAAGGGATGATCGTTATAGTTAAATCGTTACGTGACAATATTTATATTTATTTCTCTGTTTGCACATGTACAATTCGATCTGAAACATAATATCTTGAAACTTAATCTGCTTAATCTTGTAGTGTCTATAAGCGTTCCATCGCTGGCAGATACTACACAATATTTGTGTGAGGTACGAAGTATAAAATATTACAATTATATAATACATATAACGAAATATGAAAACCACAGCAGCTGAGTCTCACGCTCTCTTTTGACCATCTACATAATTATAGGCGGGGAGGAGAGTGGGGTAGTTTTAAGCTTAACTACTCTTTGCAGTAGCAAATAGTAGTTAAGCTTAAAACTATACCTATATATCTACACATATCTATATACCTACACTTCTTTCAGAAGCCTTTGTGTCTCTCGAAGAAACACACGTAAAGTATGAACATTCGTGATTTGGATGGGTCTTGTTAGTTCCAGTCATTTAATAGCATAAACACCAAGTTATGGCACTGTATAAGTGCACTTAAAGAAACACTTGCAAACTAATGTTTGTAAAAATAAATTAAACCGCACACCTGAAGGCATTAAGCGACTGGATCATTGACATAATGGCGCGCGCAAACTTGCAGATAAGGCGGCGGTTGTAAACAAACAGCCGGCGCGCGCACGCAACGCGCCGCTTAATAGAGGCGGGTCGCGTGTCGCGAATGCGGCGCGCACGCGACGTGTGGCCGCTTGGCGGAAACATGAAGTGATTTTGATAGCAGCACTATAATGTAGCAGCCGAAAGGTTCTCAGGGACGTTACTTACCCGTGGCACAACTGCTTGATACAGAAAATTGCTATTCCCTTAAGCACTACCAGTTGTGCCAAAGGGAAATATACTATCCCAATGACACAACCAAACGATGCCAGTGCCGGGTTAGTCCAACTGGTGTAAATAAACTCCTAGTCTAGGATAAACAGTTTCAGATTTATAGCCCTTTTAAATTTGACAGTCATCCAAAACGAAGATATTGATAAGATCTTGACAGGTGTTGACGTATGACTTTGACGTTTGCCATATCACTTTGACATCTGTCACCTGTCACTTTGACACCTTTCACTCTAAAATGTTGTACTACCAACTCAGTAGTTTTTTTTTGTCTAGACTTTTCTATTGTAGTACAGCATGGACGGCCAATACAAAATTTGATTGGTTCCAATATGTCATGCTGCTCAGTAGAACAGATTGTTTTTTTGTCCAATCTGTCCTATAGTAGAAGAATTAGTAGTATGACAAACCCGGCACTACTGGAATCGTTTGGTTGTGTCAGTGGATAATATATTTCCCTTTAGCACAACTGGTAGTGCTTAAGGGAATAGCCATTCCCTATGGCACAACCGATAGTGCCAATCAGTTGTGCCACGGGTAAGTAACGCTCAGGGAGCTTAAAGTTACGCTACTTTTTGGAGGTGCTGAAAAACAATTATCATTAAATTAGAAAAAATATTGCCACATCAAGTTCAAATATGCACTCCCCTGTAGTACTATTTCCTTACATCATTTGTTTCTACTCCTTTCTCAAGAATATCTACTCAGATATCTATTATACTTTGAGTTGGAAGCTAGCGCCCGCACACAGCCGCCGTGGCGCAGCAGAGTGCAGTGACACAAATCACCGGTGGCACTTCAAAGGCTATTAGCCACCGCAGCACCACCCCTGTGAAACCCCCCCTGTCACAACCCGATGCTCTGTACATGAGAAAGCAAAGACTAGAAGCTTACTCAGGTCATAGACAACGCTGTGTTATAATTTTACTATAGTTTGCTTATTCTTGTCGAATTTTAAGTTCAGACGACTGAGACGACAGAAAATTTCCCAATAGATAGAAAGTTTTGACTCGCTTTGACTAAAGCACTGCATTATTGACGTGGAACGTCTATAAAGTCTTATATATTTATGTCAGACTTTAAACATATAAACGGCACGGCGACAAAACGGCGATATATCGACAGCGGCGACCGGACGTCGCGCGTCGCGTCACATGAAGCGACGCCGGAAATTTGTAACAATTCGACGCGATGGCATTAGTTAAATACCGATGAGTTACACTGTCGTTAACTAGACAAATTGTCGCCCTGTCATGACGTATCACATTATTACAGTGGTATATTAATAATACCTCGAAATAAATGATTACATTTACTGGTTTTCCATTGTTTTCAATTTGTACGTTAAACCCCTAAACATATTTAGTTTCAGCACCACCTCACGACCTCACTACGCGATTTATACTTTTCGAGATCCGTTGTGGAAATTTCAATAACTATTCCACATGTTAACTTATTTCTTCTTCTCCATTTCATATCTATACAAAACCGTAATATTTAAATTCCATTTAGAAGTACCATTTTAGGTACGTCATATACGTCGCGCTGTCGCAACTATTTCCGTTTCATTTGCACTTTAAGTCATGGTACCCCGTACTTATGTAAGCAATGTTAAAGACATTTCACGTCAAAGTGTTGCTCTATTTTCATCTTCAAACTACACTGGAACTCTCTCAATCTGTGCATCGGCGCGTCTCGTCCAACGAATGGCCGGAAGCCGGAAATTCACGGCGACACCGGAAGGGGCGCAATTAGTGTTTCGTGGTGTAGAGCGGCAAATGACTGGTTGATGGTTAAATCAATAAGAGTGCTTTAAAGAGTGACGTAGAGTTCGGGGGAGCGATGTCGGTAGGTTTGTTATGATGTAGAGTAGCATCGAGGTATTTTAAGAGTATTTAGTTAATTATGATTATTAGCTATCACTGGGAATTATAGATGTATAATTTCTACATTAACATCATCATTATCGTCAGCCTCGTCCGTTACCATGATTGAAACTCAAAGAGAACGAGAGAATAACTAAAACCATATGATATATTGACGGCCGGTTGCTCTAGTGGCTAGTAACCCTAGAAACGAAATCAAACGGTCGCGGGTTCGAATCCTGCAAGGTGCAATCATTTGTGTGATGAGCAGAAATGTTTGTTTCCGAGTCATGGATGTTGATATTCGTATTTATGTATGTTTTTCCGTTATCTAGTGCCCATATTACAAGGTATCCTAGTTTGGGGCTAGCTAATTGGTGTGGGATTGTCCCGAATATTATTAATATTAAACAGGTAAAGCTAAAAATAACTTACAGTGTTAATCATCATTATCAGCCCGTATTCGTCCACTGCTGAACGTGGGCTTTTATCGGGAACGCCACTGAGCCGCTGACTAACTTTAGTGAGTTTAGTGATATGAAAAACATATTATATCAATTTCTTTCCTATGATGAAAATATTCTTAGAATATGTCCAACCCAATAATAAAAAAACGCCAATGATAAAAGTCGTTTTCTGTATTCCCAAACATTTTCTTTCAAATGGGATCTCTTTCGTAACATGAAAGCAACAGCGACACGCGTAGGTACATCCAGCATCCGTATAGAAAAGCATACAGTATCCCGGCGGTATCCGCCGTAATTTAAAACTCGATCTCCTTGGATCGGACAAAGAGGACGATGCGCTCGAGAGCCAACAATATTCACTTCCAACCATTGAACCGAAGCTACAGAGCAGAGCACAAGGGTTTTGCAGGAATCAATTAAAAGGATTTCCATTCACTCCCCATGGCACCACCGCCAAAAAGGCACCGCGATGTGTGTCACGGGGAATAATGATTCCCCGTGACCAAACCCTAGTGATAATCTGTTTACTTTATTATCGAGTACACTCAATAATATCATAATTATCTTTTCTGATACTTAATTAATCGTATTATCTTTGAAAACAGGTAATGGATATTATACATGTTTTTTACAAACCACAAACGTACTGCCGAAGGCCTTAAATAAAAATATATTTCCGTACCAAATGTAATTAGTAGAAAAAAAACCATAGAGATAGTCCTGAGAGATTCATAGGCTTGTATCATCTCGGAAAATTTTCACTTGGACGAAGTTGGGAAACAGTGAACAGAAGTATATACCTACCTTATATATTATATTACATATACATTACTTAGTAATATATTACATCAATAGTTAGGTGTGCCACTGGGAATAATAATTCCCCTTGATACACCTGGCGGTATCTTTTTGGCGGTGCCATGGGGAAGGAATGATGGTCAAAAACACTGCTAATATAAGGATGAGAAACTTTGGAAACCAGAAACAAATAATTTTGAAACCCGCGTGGTCTATTCTCTGGGATAAAAGTATCCTATATATTCCAGGGCCAAAAGTACCTATATGGTACAATGTATTAAATTTCAGCCGCCAAATAGTTTCCTATTCTACGCATCTGATTGAAATACCAAGTAAACCAGTTTCTAAGTCAAACCCTAGGCTATCCATTATATTGTATAGACGTTTTCTTACTCACTGCTTTATATTATGTATAGTTTTTATCGTATTTATTCAGTTTGATTAATTGTGCTTCAGGTAGTAGCTGGTAGGTGAGCTGAGCTGTGAATAGCTTCTAAAAACAATACTAATTGGTGTCAGTTTATCTAACCCATTTTGTCCGCAGCGTTCGATGCACTTTTCAAGTTTACGTAATGAACCGTGAAATAGCGGGTTCGCATTCTCTTTACTGAAATATGGCACAATTATTCCATTTTTCGAAGCGCCATGATTGCGTGGAGACTCGGCTTTAAATCACGTTGACAACCGCCCCGCTCCAAACTGGGAGGGCTTCTGTGATTCTCAACACTGAGTTATGAGCCCGAGAGCCATTTACTGGATGCAAAATGCTCTTATTGGGAAATTAAAGAAAACTGTGAGTATTTTTTTTTTCAATAAATTAACAATGAGTAGGTAACCAAAAAAAACTCATTGAAACAAACATACCTACAAAAGTTTTTAAGGAGGTGAACGTTCATGTTTACACTTACCGAAACCATATTTACTAAAAGCATGATCAAATCTTTAGAAATACAAACAATTTAACTCTTACCAAAATAAAGTTTTAAATCTTGTAATGTGTCCAATGAATTTTCAGAGCTAAGCCCCCGAGGGGCCGAGAACATAAAGTTTGAGAGCCCGAGCTCCCCTCAAGAAGGGAGGGGCGGGGCACGCATGGCGGCAATTTACAACGCGTTGTATTGTTTCAGAGTGAGTGACATTAGGAGCCATTTTATTTGGAAGAACCCGCAAATTTACTGGCTGGCTTGTTACGACGGTTTATACGACACAGCCTGAATATTTCACCCGGAACTAGGCGGAGCGACGACGCGCGGCACAATTAAATGCTTTCAGAACCTTTTCGTGCAGTTTTTGGGCGTTTATCACCGAAATGGCTGTAATTTAGCGTCCTTGTGAAAGAGTGCTGATGTGAAGCACTTACTTGTACCAGCGCACTGCACTGGCGTTTGGTTTCAAAGAGCTCATCCAGTAATTCTAAGTTCAAATGTAGGCGTCTCAGGCTTGCTCTCGCGTTTACACAAAACAGTGAGGGAGGACCAACAGAAACTTGTAGGATAATTAATCTCACAAATTATTAGACTTTTTAAAATCGTTTTACGTATTTTTTGGGTTAAAACTTGTTTTCATAGTATAGTCATCCTAATCACTTACTAAATTTGGCCCATCGCTACTATTTTGATGACCATTATATTTTGATCCCTAAATCTTTCATGTAATAGTTTTCAGTGTTAACTTATTGAAACACATGATCTAACCCCTGACGCAAGAAGGCCCTAGAATCATATAAGTTATTCAAAGGCATTAAACATAAATCACTAGTGCGTATGTCAGCTGGATACCTCCTTACCCCGAACGCAAGCGTGTAGCACAGCCAGCTCGTGTTCCCGGATTTATGCGCGTTTTATGGAGCCGACTCCAAGAGTTATAAACTTAACTGGAAACAGAAACAAATGGCGGTTCGAACCCTGCGCGGAAATGTAGGCCGCTGGTATCGAGGAATCAGACGATAGAGATGAAATGAATTTACGCGCAGGTCAGTGGGTACACAGTTCATGGTGCTTCTTTTTCAACATTTTAAACAATTCTTGTGTGATCGTGCACTTATTTGCAAGTCTAGTCACACAATACGACATTCTTGGAAATTACCTCCAATTGAATATGGTTTAATCAATAAAAATAATAAAACGCGTATACATTACACCAATAAACTTTTGTATTAATAAAATAAGCTAATACAAGAACTTCAGAGGTATAATCTGACTAATGGCCTATTCAATGTGTCAAATAATAGCGATTAAGTTTTTACTCCGATCCAATAATTGCTCCAATAATAATTATCCTAATGTGGCAGGGTTTTTAAATCCCTCAACATATTTTTATACCAGCTTAATGAACTTTCATTAATGCTGTTAGCGTGTTATGTCAGATTGCATTAAAACAGCATATATTGTGTCCACAGATCTCGAGAAAGATATTTAGCGATGATTGTGTCGAACTTAATAAGCGATGTTTCAGTTATGTATTGACAGACAGCTGTCAGCCTAGTGTTACGCCTCTGTAGGATGTGTCCTCTATGTCTGCCGGCCAGGGCCGCAATTTGCAACTTCAGGATCAATAACTCCGCTAATACGAATATTTGGCAAAAGTTTTGCTTAACATTTCCTTGAATAAAGGAAGGTAAAACATCTAAGGCAAAATTTAAATCCGTGCTAATAATGTAATGAATTCCTGACGAGATCGGCAGAAGAAGTCGATATAGATCCATGAACGCATAGTATTGACGAGTCTTTGGAGTAGTTGTGAGTCGTAAAGGCGATGGAAACCAGCACTAACTGATGACCAGCATTTCAGCATGCAAGAGCGGTTCTACTGTTTCAACAGTGGCTTACAGAGCATCGACAACACGCTTGAGATTCAGACTTCAGCAGTTCTCTCTTGACAATCTAAAATTATACTAGTTTGAGTTTGAGTTGTAGACCCCGCGAGACTGTCTTTGCATAGCTTAAAACTGAATAAATATTCAACGCGCACCATAAAACAAAAATCTGGGAGACATTTGTTAAAATGGGGCTCCATAACTCCGCGACTTTGAATAATTTAGAAAAACTGAATAAAAAAATACATATAATTATCGAACCTGCTCACCAAATTTCACGAAAATCGGTTGAGAAATGTGACCTGTAGAGGAGAACAGCCGGACATCCGCCGGATATGCGAAAGCATTTTTGCCCACGCTGAAACGAAGACGTTTCGCGCTCGCTCGCTCACATATCAATTAGTGTCTACCCTTGGACACTTGCAAACCTCCGCTCACTTTGATATTTATGTAACCCTAGTTTAACTTTAATAAACTTACCCTTACTTAGGCTAATACATTTAAACTAGTGGCTCTGTGAACTGTAGACCTCGCGAGCACAATATTTTTTGAAAACAATCTAGCGTTGCACTGCGCCATCTAGTTACCTCATTGTAAAACTAACATCAATAACCAAGGTGCTTCATTAATCCCTACCTAGTAGGTAAAGGTCTGATTCTATTGGTAATAACCTAAAAGTGAGCAATTTACTGTATTTTGAGGAATTCTGCTCATCACACCGAAGATCCCCATCAGATCTTCACCAATTTTTTATGAAACCAACTTAAATTTACAACCTTTCAAATTAAAAAAGAACCATTGAATTTGGATCTAATAAGGCCGATATATTCAATAGCCCCCTTTTTGCCCCTTTTTGGGGAAGTACCCCCCAATCAAAAATCCCCGACGTCTAAAAACATTCTAAAAATGTGTTTAACTTGTATATCATGTTTCATCTAGATAGGTTGAGAAATGTGACCTGTAGAGGAGAACAGCCGGACAGACAGACATCCACACATACTAAAGAACTTTTGCCCAAGCTGAAATGGAGACCATTCGCTCGCACTTCGCGCTTGCTCGGTCAATTAATATAATGTGTAATCTCTTTTAACTGTAACATTTTACTTATTTTATAAAATAAATGTAAGTAACATGCTTGAGAAGCAATTTTTTTTTTATAAACGTGACGTTAGTTCGTCTGAAACGGTATTTCGACTGTTTAACTTTTAAGATTGTAGGTACGTGTGTTCACTCGATTGTTGCGATATTGGGGGCGAGGGAAGGGAAGATGAAAGTAGAACGAATAAATATAGGCTAGTTACCATACGAACAAGTAATCATTATCATGTACTTTTCCTATGTTAAAGTTTATAGTGAAATTGTAGAGGCGAAGAACACCTTTGTTAGATATTCAACCGCCAAGCAGTAGTGTGTAAGCATTTCCGTATTAGGGTTTGAACGGCAATGTTTCCAGCGAAGTTACTAGGCACACACATAACACTTAAAAACCAATGTCCTGAGGTGACGAGCGCAAGGCAGTGACGCGCAAGATTTTGCAACGAACAGTTCTGGGTGGCGCTGCAACTGTTATGGGCAGACACGGCGCTCACCATCAGGCGCAACCGCACATTTCTTCACTCAATCTAATGAAAAAATGTTTTGAGACTTTATTCCCTATCCAAATCACGAAACGCACAGATAACCACATACATGATACACACATTCTTACGCTATATAAAATAGATATATTCTATATCCTTACATACTTAGTCCAAAAAGTCAGTATATATAGGTGGAGCACATGTATAACCACCTTCCATATGAATTAAACGACAGCTTCCACCACCATAACAAATAAAACTAACTTCACAAGCTAATTATTCTGTAGTGAACATTCCGTCTAATATTGTAATAACTTTGAAAGCATTTAGCCTTTTGTTGAAAGCTAACTTCAACGACTTAGTTCCGACTTCAATCGTAGGCCGTCTGGCGTCGTCAGACAATGCAACGGATCGTGATAGCCAAACTTCCTGTCGATACCCAGCAGTGGGCGGATATAACTTCCCGATAGCTCGCCTCTCGGAAGATAGTGAGCGCAGAGTTGATAGCAGCGAGCGCCACAAAGATATTGGAGTGTATCTACCGGCGCAAGTTTGTCGATAAGCGATGGAAGTGTGAGCGAGTTTCAATTATTGGGAGAGTTTCAGTTTCTGTTTAAAAGAATTCGTTTGTTTGAGTGTATTTTAAGATTTGATTAAAATTGATAAATTGATTATATTCATATTGCAATGCAATATTTACGTAAGTATATCTTATTATTTAACAATACACCGAAGCTCTCTGGAAGTTAACGCTTCCTAACCCATATTTTTATATAATCTTTGTTGTACAGACTTTTTGTTACATACTAAAAGTCTGTAAATACTATTATAATATATAGATCTTAAATATAAAATAAACTGCAGTCACGTGCAGTTCTGCTTACTTATATTAAAACAAACTTAATTTACTTCTACGTTTACAATACAAGAAATTTCATAACCTCTAACGGCCTATCTAAGCAGGTCACACTAATTATTACTCCAGTAATCTAATAATGGTGAATAAACGTTTCTAATTAAGTACCCAAGTTTCGTGTATATTTATAACCATAAACAAACTAATAAATAACAAACTTCGCTTCCGCCACGAAATACAAGTTATCGTCTGCCAGTGAAATAAGTCCGGAATCCGATATATTACCGTCTGCCCCACGAACTGCCACCGTGTGGAGGCAGACGGTAATATGGAGAAAAAATTAAGTGACGCAAGTCTTCTTTTGATTATATTTTACTTTGACATTTTTATTGTATTTTACTTTAACATTTTGATAAACTATTAATAAATTTGAATTTTATTGCATGAAATCTATTGTTCATATACTAATAAGTTAATAATTTAGTATCTTGTAATTTTAAAACATTTGCACGACACACTAGTCACTAGTCGAATACAGAGATCCCTGAACTATATTAACATCTAAAATGTACCTACCTGTATTCATGCAAATAAATTTATTTCATTTCTCATTTCATTACAAGTAAACACGTGCCCATTAAAGATTTCGAAAGTAAATTCCCGCCCGCTCGAGGAAACGGCGACAAAAACCCTAGTATGTCATTTTTGAACAACTTTATTTTAATTCTAGAAAGGTTTAGAATATTCCATGAGCCTAAAATCCTTACAATTATAGTATTTTATTTTGCCTTTTAGTACCTTTTCATATCTGATATAAAGCCACGTAAATCAAACATCTAGATCCTTGTGTATCTTGGATCTATTATGACGATTTATTTTTGGGTCAAAACTATGTCTTTCTTTGTCTTCAAACTAAGTCTAAAATATAATGCGGATTAAAATTCAAAAATAGACAAATCATAATGTGGTCATACGTTCTGAATTCTAAAGAGAGACTATCATCAAAAAGAACCATCATTAAAGAAAATGTTTCGTAGGATTTTTCCGCATCGGAAAAGTCTCAGGTCCGGAGTAGGTTGTAGTACCAGCCCCAGATCCAGGAGGTGGGGATTAGAACTTCATTAGGAAGGGCACGTAAATGTGCCCCTTGTGCCTATCCCAATAAAAATGTGCTAGTTACGCCAATGCTCTCGGTTGAGTGGCCTCGCAAAATTAACTTTAGCCACGTCAAAGTAGATCTTGTGCCGCCAATGCCTATCAATCAATCATCTACGTTAGCGTAAAAACTTCCAATATTTCAAATAACATTAAAACTCAGGCACTGACTCTTCGTTAGCTCGTCGCCACAGGCCTTTGCCCGCACCTTCTAATACAATAATTAATGAATTCTCTTGTCTGTTGGACTTTCCGGTCGACGGCGGATTACTCCATTCAGAGTCATTTGAAAGGTCTCCCGCTACGGCCGATACCTCCCGTCTATATTTTAGTTAACAACTGCTGTAAGACTTCATTAGAAATGGACTGACGAAGGGTTTTGACGATCTGAGCTGGTTCTCAGATCAAATGTATTATTTAAGTCAAAAATAACCTTAGATCTTTTTCCACATTTGAATTTGACGCGATATTTCATTCCACTTTTGTTCTAACGTTTCACAATTATGACACCGTAGTTTATTTCTACACTAGCTTTCCCGACCGCGACTTCGTCCGCGCGGACTACAATTTATCGAAGGATCTTAAGTTCTTCTAGGATAATAAAAACCAATGCAAAAGTACCAACAGTATTGATGTTTTTTGACAGATTGCTATTTCGTTTCCATGGCAACCATTCCTTACAGTGAGTAATCAACATTTTCCGGTTTTCCCGTGGAAACTTACAATTTTCCGGGATAAAAAGTATACTTTGTTTTTATAACAGGGTATAGGTAAGCCATCTCCATTCCAAATTTAATCATAATCCGTCCTGCCGTTATTGCGTGAAAGCTCCCCAAACAAAAAACAAACAAACAAATAGACAACGTTTCACTTTTATATATTGGTATGGATGAAAATGTGTTAGGTATACATTTTTTCATCTTTTACTTCTCACTGCTCACGAAAACCGATGGAATGTATCCCAAAATATCACAATTCCCGCGCGCCCGTGTCGTGGCAGATCGTTCGCTTCCCGTGGAGAACGTCGACGGCGGGGAAACACCGTCGACGGCGCTAATCCTCTGAGATGCCATCAGAATGTAGGTAATTTGATTGATGGATGCTCCGATGAGACGCGCTGGTTTTTAGCGATTAAAATGATACCTCTGGAGATTTTTTCAATTTTCTTATTCCTTGAGTAATGTTTTATATAGAAGTTGTTTTTCGCGAGAGAAATTCATGATTCTATGTTATGCATATTTATAATTCTTTACTATTTAGCATTGGTTTGGTACAAGCACATCATTTTTATCGCATGTGCTTTGTGTATTTTATAGAAAAAAATAATGTTGAATTGGTGTATTCTGTTTTCACTGAGCTTTTGTTTTCTTCTTACGCAATATTTGAATCGGTCGTTCCCTGTGTTCCAAGCACACATTTTTCTACATAGAAAAATTGCAATTTTGCCCGTTTATTTGCATTGTTGACGGAGATATGCGATACTGTACAGTATTTGTAGAAAGGTAGAACTTATATTGGATTGCAACAGTGTTTCTTAGCAGAGCACGTAGCTGAAAGGAAAGTTGTTGTGTTCTGTACGTGATGAATAATATTCAGGAAGCGCAGATCCTCTGCTGGTTGAAGCGGTCGGGATAACTACTTTTCAATTAAATTTAGTAGCAGCGCAAATTACTCGCGCAGTCGCGGAAATTTCTGTGAGGAAAGTTGTGCTAATGATAATCTTCATGTTCGCTGATTATTTCAGAGACAAACTGTATTGTGGCGGTAGAGGAAAAAATATAAGTAAAGGTTTAGAGTCTCAATTTGCATAGTTTACTCGCCAAGTAGGCCGACCGCATCTCATCGCCGGGTGTGTCGGCCGGCGATGCGATGTGCTGAATGAGGACAGTGCAGCACATTATATCGTATGTAATCGATTGGATTTCCTAAATAAAAAACCACTAAGCCGAGATTGTTGAACGTCTGAAGAAAATTCACATGATATAATTATGTCTTGTTATCCCATATAATAATAACATTAAAAAGGTTTTCTACTCAACAAACAAATCAATTTTACTAAGAATTGCAAAGTATTTCGGGGATATTTAATCTTCTTCTTCGTGTCGATGATCCATTATATAATTTTGCCCAGTATACCGCTACTGCTATCCCGGGGACATTAGCATCATAGAGGTCAGTGAGAGAGCAGGTGGCGGGACACTGAACACGACAATAAATGCTGCATCGTTTGTGCAGAGGCACAACGGTCACATTGTGACCTGTCTTGGTCAACTATACCTACACTACACCTACTCAGGTTGCTCCAGTGGCAGCCCACTTGAGTCCAGAGTCGGTTAAGCGTGTTTCACGTGGACCGCGGGAGATCACAAACTGCCGGGAGTTGCTCGGCAGACGCAATATAGACAGGTAATGGTGCACGCGTATTTCATCTATCATTACAAACAATACGATGATTTATCTAATAATTTTCTTAACAAAAAATATTAATCACGAACGGGGTACGAAATTATTTTTCACGTACTGGTAGCGAATATGAGTAAAGTAAAGCATTTTCACATCAAAGCAATGACTGATTGACACAAACGCATGGCAAAATGCCAAAATCACAAAGGCACTGCGTTTGTGTTACTATCATGAATGTTCTGTTACACAAAAAGGGCTCAATAGACTCCTGCAGTGCTTCCAAAATAACACATCAATCCGGAAACTTGGCAGACTCATCGAACTTGCATTGCCAACGAGAAGGCTGTTCGTTATTACGAGTTCCGTGTCAGCTAACTACGCTATCATAGCGCAAAAAAGACAAGCGCTGTGCTCAAAATGTATAATACATTGTTCTGTCGATGTACGACTAGATCGCGCAAGGATTACGTATTGGGTAAATAATATGTTCGTAAAATCAAGATAGGCTGCGACGTTTATTAGTTGTTTCAACCGGTGGTTATAAATGACCGCCAAATTGTGCGCGACATCGGCGCTTACAGTAACAGATGGCATCGGCGCTACCAGTATCACAGGACATCGGCGCTTACAGTTTCAGAGGAAGTCAGTTGGTAACAGGGGCCGTTATTTGCTCGCGAGACGTGAGTAATGCGCCCATTCATTTTTCAGCCTGCATTATTTGTTCGGGGATTTAACCCTTAACTGTAGTCGTGGGTCCAGTGGACCCAAGTTCAATCTTTGAACGCGTGTAAACGTGTGCCCCAGCGCCTCCCTGGTTGCGCCTCCTAGGTTGTTTCCTATAACATATACAATTAATAAAAATATAAAAATAATGTGAGTACTAGTGTCATAATGTTCAATTGGGTCGTCAGTTTTTTTAGTAAAAAAATATTTTTGATTTTATTTTTTTAAAAGGATATTTTTATTTATGAAAAAAGTCACATTTAATTTTTTATTATGTTTTTCATTTCATATGGTTTTTTTTCCGAATGCATGCTCCTAATAAGTAAATAATGACTTATTAAAAGAAGAAGAATAGATATGAATAAAAATTTAAATTGTTCATTATGTTTAATATTACGATTGTTAATGAAACGAGGGCAAGATGTAATGACAAGAGGGCATAATTTTTTATCAAAATGTAATGTACGTAAGTCTGTCAACACATTCAAGGAAACTTTACTTTAAAATATAATTATAAAATCCAAATCCTCGCTGTTCAAAACAGATGCGACTCAATAAAACGCATTTTACCTGTTTGAACCACATACTTCATCGCCTATGTGTTTTCATTTCGGAATTTTCCCAAACCTCCCAGATTTAGGAAAATTCCTATTCCCCAAAACTATTGTAACCTAAACCTATTTATTATACTAGATTATATAATATGAACTAAATTCCTTATAGCCGGGCTGTGATCGTCAAGGATGCTCCATACGTTATCCATATAACCCTTTGGTCCTTTTAGAGGTACGTATCGAGATATAATAGTTCCTATATATAAATTATATAGTCAATTTTAAATTAGGTTAAGCTGAAATCAGTACAATTTCAAGATAGGTACTTTAACTGCCAGATAATTTAATCATGAAACACATCTAACACAGAGATGTATTGAGATCTGTACCCAAGGTACTTGCAACATAAAACAATGTACAAGGGCACAAAATATTTGAATCGAAAATTTAATAAAATAATAATAAATAACTTTGACATAGCATGTACTTGCTAGTACATAACTAGATCAGTGAATAAAATGAACCTACCAAAGTAGGCATAAATGTTGTACAGTGTACAAACAAGGTATATAGTAAGGTACTCCTGACATGAAGTATACTGTAAATTATACTGGGTACAAGTAATATAAATAATAGATTTTATTCAAAATCTATCGAATAATGAATTTACCAAAATAGGCATAGATAAATGTTGTACAGTGTACAAACAATGTATATGGTAAAGTAACTCCTGACATGAAGTATACTGTAAATTGTACTAGGTACAAATAATATAAGTAATAGATTTTATTCAAAATCTATCGAATAGCTTTGAGTTAGTGCGTACTTGATAGTACGTTAACTAAATTAGTGAATAAAGTGAATCTACCAAAGTAGGTATAGGTAAATGTTGTACTGCGTACAAACAATGCTTTGATCCAAATTAAACCCATCCACAATATTTGATGGTGATATAATTACTCACAAGTGAATACTCATCAATGAAATTACTTGTTCAAGTATATTTATCCTTAAATAAGGAACGTGAGTATTAGGTAAGTAAGTGTACATTTAGGTACTCAGGCTACTACATTAGTAAACCTAGTTCATCCAACTTGGTTTTGTTGAATATTATAATATTTAGACAGGTAATGTTAATTGCAAGAACTGTCGACCTAACTCCCAATAGAATCCGACACGGAAAGCTAAGCCAAAGGTTGAATCAAAATAGAAACAACAGCAAAATTAGTCGTGCAATCTCAATAACCTACTCCTGCTGACCATAGACCAAACAGGGATCCAGCATTAAGAAGCATTCCCAATTTCCTCTCCACCGGACTGTAATTAGGTATCAAAAGCCTGTTCAGATGTTTGCAAAACGACACTGCCAAATACCATAATAGGTATAAGTTTATAGATAAATATGAAAAGCTTTGCATGAGCCAAGCTCGCCAACATAGCAGCCAGGTCCTTTTTCCATACATCAAAGGATAAGTTCAAAGTAGATATTAACTTCTTAAATTTGCACATAGGTCAAACAAGGTAACTTCACTGACTAATGAATAACACTGACAGTTATAAGAAATACCTATTTAATTTGAATCAAACCAACAACATCTATATTTGATTACTAGGTATTCCGTTAAGTACTCAAGACATGTATCTACCAATCAGTTCAATAGTCAAGTTATATTAGATTCGAGATCACGGAATAAAACGCCTGTAGGTACAAACGATGTGTTAGAATTTCATTTTAAAACTCCAAATAATAAACCTAATTGCAATTCTATTTTGTATTACCTCTGTATTTTGCTAATAAATCGTCAACATACATTTAGTTATGAAGATCAAAGGACCTAAATAAATGTATGATAGGTACAACTTAGTTTCATTAACGCCTACATAAGTCATCTATGCAAAAATAGAACATTAGTTCACGCAATGGTAATGTTTATTGTAGGCATTTACGCATCTATCTCTATAACCTGAAGAATAGATTGTTATACCTAATGTTAAATGAGTGTATCTATAATATTAAATAAATAATATTAAATTATTTTCGGGACAATTCTACACCCAGCCCCAAACTAGGACATCCTATAACACAATAAAATAAATGGACACCGGATAACGGACAAACGCACACCAATACGAAAACTACACCATGACCCGGAAACCAACGCTTCCGCTCATCACACAAACGATTGATCCCCGCAGGATTCGAACCCATGACCGTTCCATTTCGCGCCCAAGGTACACCATCCGTCTACCGGTTGGCTTGTCCACGTAATAGACTGTTATTCCCAATGTTAAATAAGTGTATCTATAATATTAAATAAATACTATTCGAGACCAGGATTCGAACCCGTGACCGTTCCATTTCGCGCCCAAGGTCTCCAGACACTAGACCAGCCATCCGTCTACCGGTTGGCTTGTCCACGTAATAGAATGTTATTCCTAATGTTAAATAAGTGTATCTATAATATTAAATAAATAATATTATATTATATTCGGGACAATTCTACACCCAGCCCCAAACAAGGACATTCCGTACCATGGGCACCAGACAACGGATAAACACATAAATACGAACATCGCCTCTATGACTCGGAAACAAACATCTCCCATCACACAAAAGACTACACCTTGCAGGATTCGAACCCGCGACACTATGATTTCGCTTCCAGGGTTCTCTAGTTACTAGACCAACCGATCTAGATCTACTTATATGTGTTTCTTGTGGCTATTCATCTCCACATGCATTGAAAGCACTTCAATGCTGAAGTCCCCGCTGCCACCATTCTCCAGCAGTCGCCAGTAGACTCAGATATCCCGTCAACCTCCGACACCAGAGGACAGCACCACCACATACGACAACAAACATCTATTTCTCTTCGATCAGTTCAGTAGCCATGTTTACATACATAAATATAATATCTCATAAAATGTCTATACGACATCAAAGACAAATTTCATCCCATTTTGACACTTGCTAATAATAAATATTTAGGACAAATCCACACCAACTACCCTGCCTAACCTAGGATATCTAGTGCCACAGACACCAGATAACGGATAACCATACCTAGACAAAAATATCACATCCATGTCTTGGAAACACGTACTTCCGTTCTTCACACAAACCACTGAATTCTGCTGGACTAGAACCCGCAACCGTCCAACCGGTTGTTATAGACTACTCATAATTCGGTTGACACCAACTCAAAAACTTACAGAGCAAGACGATTATAGTTCAACGTATAATTTTTCACCCTCAACTGATTAAAAATACCGCAGGGATTGAACCCGCTCCAAAGGCCTTCTAACCCATGACGCCTTAGTGTGATAAATATATAACGAAACTAACAAGCTCCTACCTATATAGAATTAAAGGAAGCTACCTAGGTAGACACATTTATAGTCGGGTTGACGCCTACATAAAAAGCTAAAAGCATAAATGGACATATAATTTGCGCCCTCAACTGTTTAAAGATTCCACAGGAATTGAACCTGCTTAAAGGGGTTATTCTATTGCTTTAGTATGACTAATAATAACAAAGTTAACACGTTTATACCTATAGGTATATAATCAAAGAAAGTAACATAGACCTATACCACAGAATAAATAATAGTACATGTACCTAGACTCATTGGATCGACACCTACACGGAAAGTTGTTGCAATGATATTGTTTTATCACACCTTATCTACACATAATACCTACCTGGTTATGATGGTGAAAGCAAAACAATGTTTAATTCTCTTCCTTTCTTTAAACACCCTGAAGGATAAGTAATTTGCCATAATGTACGACTTGCTCTACACTGATCCATGATTCCGCAGGAATCGAACCCGCTCCAAAGACTTCCCTGCTCATGACACTTTAGTACCTATGTCAAATAAGTGATAAGACTAACGTGATTCATAGGAAGCTACATAGATAGACATATTTATAGTTGGGTTGACGCCTACATAAAAACTAAAAGCATAAATGAACTTATATAATTTGCGCCCTCAACTGATTAGAGATTCCGCAGAAATTGAACCTGCTTAAAGAGGTTATTCTATTGCTTTAGTATGACTAATAATAACAAAGTTAACAAGTTTATACCTATAGGTATATAATCAAAGAAAGTAACATAGACCTATATACCTATATACCACAGAATAAATAATGGCACACCTATACTCATAATTGGATCGACGCCTACACGGAAAGTTGTTGCAATGAAATTGTTTTATCACACCTTATCTACACATAATACCTACCTGGTTAGGATGGTGAAAGCAAAACAATGCTTAACTCTCTTATTTTCTTTAAATACCTTGAAGGGTAAGTAATTTGTTATAATGTACGACTCGCTCTACACTGATTCATGATTCCGCAGGAATTGAACCTGCTCCAAATGCAGTCTAACCCATGATGACCTTTGATGACCATGACCATGATCACCTTTTCATCACCGTACGACTAGACGATCAGCAAAGCGCCACCCTTTCATGGTTGAAATACCTCGCACAAGAACGAAGCGTTACGCTTCTTCATTTATTATAAGAACTGCAAAGGAGTGGAATGCCCTGCTCTCGTCAGTGTTTCCGGTAAATTATAACCCCAGTGTGTTCAAGTCAAGAGTAAATAGGTATCTACTAGGCAAGCGTGCTACACCTTCGACCACATCATCGCTTTCCATTAGGTGAGACCATGGTCAAACGATTGCCTAGTCCGTAATAAAAAAAAAGACAGACAGACACACAAAAATGAAAAAAAAAACAGTTTTGGCTTCAGTATCGAATCTAAAGAAACGTCCAAAAAAATATTTCTAAATATCTTCAATGTACAGAATTGGACCCGTTACAGTTTTATTATAGGTATACGAGTAGATATTTCTCCACGGATAGAAAAACAGCTTAGTTCTCTGAACTACCGACACTCTCTTGTTTTTTCATGACATGAGTACGTGAGTTTACAAAGAGTATATAAATACTATGTAAGATGAGCATAATGCAGTTGTCTATGGATGATTGTTTGTCATTTGAATTGACTCGCCTCGTTTTAGCATTTTTAAAATAGTTCTACACTTGTTCGTCAATATTGTTATTTGATTTACAATATTGTGCAAAATATGTTATTAAATAAACAAGGATTAGTTATTTTTCAACTGCAGAGTATTTATTGGTGGAACGAAGAATACGGGAATGGGAAAGATGAAGGAACTCAAATCGCTCTTTGAGATAGGGAGGGGTCGATGAATTAAATAGGACACTGTACAGAAGAGAGAGGGCGTGAGTATCCCGGCGACGTCGGATTGGTAACCATTTGAGCTTTGTGCGAAAATCAGATACATGGTCATACTTGCGTAAGCCAAAAACAAACCGAATGCAAAAGTTTTGTAAGCGCTCTAGATTATTTAGCTGTTCTTCGGTTAAGTCCAAATAGCAGGCATTGGCGTAGTCGAGTACAGGCAGCAGAAGAGACTGTGCTAGAGCCAGTTTGGTGGTAGTGGGAAGAAAATTGCGCAGTCTTCAAAGTGAACCCGCTGACGCATAAACTTTACGGCTTACCTCACTTAACTGAGGTCCCCAAGATAGTTGTCTATCAATAAGCACACCCAAGTTTTTAACAGTTTCACTTATTTTGATACGTGTGCCATCGAAAAGAACTTGTGGGAGATGAAACCAGTCAATCTTAGATATTAGTCTTGAACTACCGATTACAATAACTTGGGTCTTTAAGGGATTTACACTAAGGCCATATGATTTACTCCAGTTTAAATACGTTTGAGGTCATAATTGATTGTTTCAATAGCTGTATGCAACTGATCTAAAGGAGTTTGTGTATAAATTTGCAAATCATCTGCATAGAGATGGTACAACACCAGGATGATAAGTTATCATCAATGCGAACACGCTGCCGGCGACCATACAGGTAACTACGAAACCAATCAATAGCCGTTGGAGATACGTTAAGAGAGCGAAGAAGTCCAAGAAGAATGTCGAAATCAACGTTGTTAAAAGCGTTACTGAAGTCAAATAGTGATAAAACAGTCAGTTTTCCGTTACCCATGCCATATCGGATGTCGTCAGTAATTTTAACTAATGCGGAGACAGTGCCCAGGATGGAAACCAGATTGGAAATTATTAAGGAGAGAGTTTCTGTTAAGAAAGGTAGACATTTGCTGATGAACAAGGCGCTCGAGCACTTTTGATAAAAAAGAAAGAATGGAGATAGGGCGAAATTCTGAGAAAGAAGAAGGATTAGATTTTTTGGGGAGAGGAGTTATTAGGGCTTATTTCCATAAAGATGGGAATATACCACTGGATATAGAAAAATTGAGGATGTATCGGATAACAGGGATGACTTCATCAAGTATGGGTAGGATCATCTTACGACTAATGCTATCACTACCAAACGCGTTAGATGAAATAGAAGCAATGCCTCTCTTAACGTCACAATCGGTAAATTGAATGAAAATAAAAGAAGGGTTGGGAGGTGGAAAAGAAGAAAGATAGTTAAGCGTAACAATTTTTGTAGGTCCATCAAAGTTGGAGGAAGAGGAAAAGTGTCTATTTAAGAGATCAATATTTAAGTTATAAGGAATATTATCTTGTCGTGACTATTAACTACTACGTGCTAATTAATGTATAACGTAACTACTACGTAATTATTTACTACGTACTAATTATTTAATGACTATTATGTACTAATTAATGTACCAAGATGTCTTCAAGATCGGAGCACGAATTCTATCCAGATGCAAAACAGGGTGAGACAGGGAGACGTTATTTCTCTGAAACTGTTCACTTCTGCACTGAAAGATATATTCAAGCTTCTGAACTGGAACGGATATGGTGTTAACATCAATGGTGAATACATACTTACTTTACTTCTTTACTTTGGTGGCTTAATGTGCGCTTTGGTCGCAATACTGTTAGTACAGTAAGCATTTGAATTGAAATTGAAATAAATAAATATATAAATCACTCACCTTCGATTTGCTGATGATATAGTCCTCATGGTAGAAGCCCTGGAAGACTTAAGCACAATGCTCAGTGACCTCAATATTGTTTCCCAACAGGTGGGTCTTAAAATGAATATGGGTAAGACGAATATCATGTCAGTGCCCATGTCGTACCCATGCCGGTTTATGTTGGGAACGATATAATCGAAGCTGTTGATCCCTATGTCTTCTTGGGTCAGACGATCCAACGGGGTGGATCCATCTTCGACAAAGTGGTCAACCGACGAATCCAACTCGGATGGGCAGCGTTCGGGAAATTACTCCATATCTTCTCGTCGCAGATACCGCAGAGCCTCAAGTCGAAAGTTTATAATCAGTGCGTGTTGCCAGTGATGACATACGGCACTGAGACGTGGTCGCTAACTATTGGTCTCATTCACAAGCTCAAAGTCACGCAGCGTGCAATGGAGAGAGCTATGCTTGGTGTTTCACTACGTGATAGAATCCGAAACGACGAAATCCGTAGAAGACCCAAGGTTACGACATTGGGCAGGCCATATAGTTTGCAGAACTGACAACCACTGGGGAATAAAGGAAAAAAACGAACAAGAATCCAGCCTGTTCGGGAGGCTGAAAGTCGTCAAACCTATGAGCAAGGTGGTTTGTAACTACTCTCGAAAACAGCTTATAGACGTGACTCAGCAGCAAAATGGGCCTATAATTCTTCAAGAGGGTGTAATCACCTTTTTTGAGGAACAACACCACTACGCTCCTGTGCCACGCCTTTGGCGTAGT
This sequence comes from Alsophila aescularia, assembly GCA_946251855.1. Taxonomy (NCBI): domain Eukaryota; kingdom Metazoa; phylum Arthropoda; class Insecta; order Lepidoptera; family Geometridae; genus Alsophila; species Alsophila aescularia. The sequence goes on from OX276377.1 coordinate 42,343,151, forward strand.
ACCCTCGTAGTCATCGTAGTAGGATGACCGAGTTAAACAGCTTCTGAAGAACTTTAAGTACCGGTATTCCACCCGCTTTCAGTAGCTCTGTCGTTACTCCGACTTCCCCTGGTGCCTTGTTGCTCTTAAGCCATGAACAAGCAAGCGAAGTGTGGGGAGACCCCCAACACGATGGACCGAAGACATTGTAGCCAACGCAATAAGTCGGTGGATGGAAGTGGCACAAGATCGCTCATCATGGCGCTCTTTGGGGGAGGCCTATGTTCAGCAGTGGACTTCTAAAGGCTGACATGATGATGAATTAGTGTAACTTTAGTGTGACCTTTAGTGTGTTTTTTTTATTTTATTTTTCTCTTGTTCTTTTTGTAAGTATCTTTTCTTATAATGTTTTTTTTTTTTAATATATTTTTTAGTACTTTATAAACAATTCTGATATCGTTATGTGTGCATGTATTATTAGTAATATTCTTAGGAACATACAGTTAAGCGTTTAGACGACGATGACGTATTCTCGATTAGCTCGGTGTCTGATGAGAAAACGATTTTTCACTCATGCTCGTAAAGTTCTTGTTTATACTGGGTGTAAGCGGACTAAAACTGCATTTTATTCTCTAGTCGGTAATAGTATTTTACTTCTCTAACCATAGAGAACTATGGTCTCCGACAAGAGCCTAATGTTTCAACTAGAAAGTGTAAAGTCGTCTTTTCTTAGCAGTTGATATGCTTGATTATTTAAAATATCATTGTTTTATTACCTCGCAATCGAAGTGAAAATCAGAGAGTATGTGTAACTTTTTTCAAACAAGCCATATTATCGTAGGCATGTTACCCGCGCTCGCCTGCGGCTCTTCCCGATTACTGTGTCGGATCAAATGGCTAGTTTTATGCACTTGCTGTACTCTCTATTGTTATCGTTGTCACTTCTTGAATACCATATTATAATTATGTTTTTGTAATCTTCCTCGCTTTTTTTTACTAGAAGCTGTTTAATTGTTGTCTTTGTAAGAATTGATTTAATTAGATATAGTAAAAAACATTGAATAATACTAATCCACGATAGAGATATTTTATTATAGTAACTTCAAACACTCATGATTGAACATTGATGTTGATTAATGATTGTACATTACACAAACCAGCCTAAATTGTTAGAGTACATAGACAGTTTAGTATTAGTAAGACATTTTGTGTTTCAAAGCCAATAATAATATGGTTGTATTCGTAACTTTTGTGTAGGCCTACAACCTTACATGAAATAAACAGATTACATGAGCACGTGATGTGCGTTTGTATGTTTCTTAGATTGATGAAGCTTTTCATATCTGTACTTATAACTAGCTGTGCCCGCGGCTTTGCCCGCGTGGTCATTTCATTTACAAGTAGACCATACGTGTTATTCCAGGACTTACGAGTATAATTGACAGCGAGCGCGAAGCGCGAGCGAAGCGTCCCCATTTCAGCTTGGACAAAAATGCTTTCGTATGTCCGGATGTCTGCCTGTCCGCCTGTCCGGCTGTCCGGATCTCAGATTTCTCCGGGTCGATTAAGCGAATTTTAAGAATTGTTCAGTCGTCGGGGATTTTTGATTAGGGGGGTACTTCTCCCAAAAAGGGTAGAAAGGGGATACTGAATATCTCCGCCTTATTTAATCCGATTTCGATGGTTCTTCTTTTATTTGAAAAGTAGTAACTTTAAACTAGTCTCATAAAAAAATGGTGAATGAGGATCTTTGGCATGATGAGCAGAAATGCTCCTCAAAATGCAGTAAATTTCTCACTTTTCTACCAGTGGAATCAATCCTTTACCTACTACTACTAGGTAGGATGTAGCACCTTGGATATTAATTTTAGTTGCACAATAAGGTAACTAGGTGGCGCTACTGTGCACCGCTAGATTGTTTGAGAAAAAGGTTGTACGCGCGAGGTCTACAGCTCACAGAGCCACTAGTTTTATAATAAGGTAACTAGATGGCGCTACTGTGCACCGCTAGATTGTTTGAGAAAAAGGTTGTACGTGCGAGGTCTACAGCTCACAGATCCACTAGTAGTAGTTTATGCAACTGTCTTATAATTGGGGTTATAAAACACGAGTGTGGTATTATGACACGAGGCATAGCCTATTGTGATACAAGTATCACACGAGTGTTTTAGTACTTAATTATACGCAGTTGCATACACAATTTTATCTCCACTCATGCAATATCTGTTTTAAATAAAATAATTATAAAACATTTAAAAAAAGCTTTTATGAAGTAGCCACGTTATGATAAAACTTAGAACGTGCTATCACAATTAAATGCGTACGCAACATTTCGTGTCTGTGCTGTGCGCTCAGGAGTTCCCTTCATGGTAAAACTTCAAACCAGCTAGCATTATATAATGCGTACACAAAAAATCGTGTCTGTGCTGTAAACCTTTGAGGAGTTCCCTAGTCAGGAGTCAAACCGGAGCGCAGCAACCATGTCAAGTTAAAACTTCAAACCGGATGGCATAATATCATGCGTATACAACATTTCGCGTCTGTGCTGTTAACCGTTTGAGGAGTTCCCTACTCTGGAAACAACCCGGAAAGCAGCAACATGACATGGTAAAACTTCCAACCGGCTATCAAAAGAAAATGCGCACACAAAATTTCGTGACTGTGCTGTTTACAGTTGAAAAGTTTCTTCATCTGGAACTGTTTCTGGATGTCGATTCAGGTCATGCTTACCATAAAAATGCATTGTCATCAACTCCGTAGGATAAGAGGAAATGGTTCTAATTAAGCTTGCAAGATTAGACTTAAAAAACATACATATAGTATACATACAAAATTTGAAATTTTCCACGGGAAAACTGTTTTTTTTTTTGAGATTGCCATGGAAATGAAATTAAAAGTATGTCAAAAAACATCAAGAGCATTGGTGCTATACCTAATTTTGCATTGGTTTTTATTAATATCCTAGAAGAACATAGGCTGCTTTCTTCGCGATAAAAATTAGCCCGCGCGTACGAAGTCGCGGGCGGGAAAGGTAGTAAGTATTATATTATGATTTAATTATGAGCTTATAATTAATTATGTATGTGACATTATAAAGAGAAATTAATTGATTATAAATCAGTTCTGATTTCATAACGCCTTTTAGAGTTTTAAATTGTTAATGATGAAAAATAAACGATTTCACGAGAAAGCGGTCATACGCTATAAAACCTGCCTGTAACGAATAAAAGAAAAGCAGCCACAAGATACGACTCGGAACGTTATCGCACAACCACCAAACTGCCGTTTTCCATCTACATCTGTTCCGCAATTTAATTCCCTTTATTATAGCGCCCCAAAAATAGCCTTGTAAAATTTTACAGCGTCATGTAAAGGGCTGTAAAGGCGATATTATTCGCGCTGTGGCGAAGGGCCGGCGATGGGCCAGCGAAGGGCGCCGTGGCTGGCGGCAATTAAACCGGTTACTGCCAGTTAACCGCCAGATTGCCGTTATACTGATTGGACTAGAGGTGCGCGCTAAATCTACGCACAATTGGCTGTAAACACATCCTCGTCTGTGTTGACACTTTGTTTTTATTACGATGGTTTAAATTAAGGTAAAGTTGTGTGAAGCAGTTGGTACATCTAATACAATCTGTTGTACATTTTTCCGAGATTTTAATTGTATGTTTGATAATGATAAATATAGATAAATAGTTGTATCGTCCTGAAGATAACCGAAGCACCATAAACTATAGCGCGTATCGCTGGTAGCTGATGTCGCGTCTCATAAGCGATAGCGCAACGAATGAGATCGTAGCGGCGATACTTACTCGCTACGCCGATTTATTCGGTACGACGACCTCGATATTGGTCGTTACAGATTTTACGTAGAAAAATAAACCGAAGGAAATCTGATCGAAGCCAATGAATGTTATAATAATATGTTGGAGCAGAGATCGCATCGCAAGTGGAGTGTGCGCAAACTATCATGTGTGTAATGACCCGCGCACCATTAGCCCGCCCTTGAAACAATATTCGAGCGCCGCCATTACCAGAATGACCGTTTGAATATTTCATATAGTGCTTTAGTTGGCAATTAGATATACCCAAATTACCTATTAACGGTGCCCCTTTCCCTGTTATTTATTGGAGTGAGTCGGCGTGTAGACGTTTCTGTGGGTATTTTGATATTAATCTCGTTTTTATTGCCCTAAATCACGATACGAAGGCCGGAATGAAGGAATTACTCAAATTTTTGAATGAAAGTTACGTTTGTATCTTTGGAGTAACAGATTTGTTTTTTTTTTTAATTTAATCTTGGATTATTTATGAATTCAGAAAAAAAATACCAGACTGTGCAACGCAAAGGCCCGGTAATGTGTGAAGCCTATATATATGTATGTCTGTTCCTTTGTGGCACTATATAAAACAAACGCGTAGACCGATTTTGATGATTCTTACGTCAATCATTTAATCTTAATCTTGTGAGTGCTACGAAAGACATGAAATTAGTCAAAATTTAATATGGCGATAACCAGGTGCCATATTGTATAAATGACAAACAAATACGACATACGGACATTGAAATATAAGATGCAGTCGGAGGCATGAAGAGCAGCTCGCCAGGTTCTAGCTGATCCCGTCAAAGTAGAAATGAAATGCATGATGCCTCCAACTGTGACCTTATATTTCAAAGTCAAGAATCTAAAGCTTGTTTGCCTCTTTTTAGTTTTATTCACAGTCGGATTATTTGTGTTTATAATTATTTATTTTTATTATAGTTCTGCAAATATGCTCGGTATAACCACCACCACCCACCTTCCCACGTCCCGCCTGCTCGTTTTGCCTGTACCAGCAAAAATGACAAACATTTTCAGAAGTTCATTTTATTGAGTAACCTAAATCTAAAGTTCCAGTTAAATTTTTATAAGAGCCAACGTTTATCAAATTTAGAAATTTTGTTTAGCTCTAGGTTTCCAGTTTATTTTGCCATATTAGGCTACCTACTTAAATCGACATCTTAACTACACACTCAATAGGTATAATTTGTACCTTCTTCCTCATATCGATAGTACATTTTTTAATAATTTTATGGGTCATTTTCAAAAAATATGTACGTCACTAAATTGTCAGTAAATTGTTTCTACAGGAAATGTCAAGAAATGTAAATAAGGCACTATTTACAATATAAAGTAATTTATTTTCAAGAATCTTTTGAATAAATAACCTATACTTATAATAAAGCAATAAGTACGAAAAAGTCTGTACAAAGAAGATAATAAAAAAATGGTCTAGGGTACTTAAAATAAGCTACTAAACAAGAATATAACATTTTTTTTATTGTCTTTCTATTTGTCTGTCTGTTTGTTTGTTCATGCATCACGTAAAAACTACTATACCGATTGCGATTCAGTTTTCACTGTTGGATAGCTTAAAAACTGGGTTTGACTTAAAAACTGGTTTACTTGGTATCTCAATCTGATGAGTATAATTCGAGCAATCGATAAAAACATTTGACGTCTGGGCCATTATTCCCTATGAAAAGTCACACGCGTAACGCGTCGTGCTGTGGAATCGTTCAGAATAGTACGGCAATTCTCGAACATGCACAAACAATTCCACGAATATATCTTAACGCGGCGCGTTACGTGGCCGAGTAGCAAGTGGCAATAGAGAATAAGGGCCCAGAACGACGCTTGATGATTTTGGTACTTGTGGTTCTGGAAAATCACAGGATCCTTATACCCCAGCAAAATTACCACGCGGGCAAAGCTGCGGGTCTATTTTTATATATTTCTAATACCTATTCAGGTTATCTGAAACAAAAATAAGAAGGAACATGAATTGTTGGTTTCTAATGAAACCATGATTCTTCGTCATCCTATGGGTACTTGTTTATACATGCATATTAATCAACTAAGCGTAGTATGTCCGGCAGTGAACGTCCTCCGGCTGGTGATGATAATGAGTCAACTAGGTAGGTACCTACCTACCTGCTTTACTTGTATGTGTATATATTGAGAACACACCTTTACCAGCTACAATTTACTGATGTCAGGAAATGTCGGGTTGTTGTTTGCACGGGTGCGCCGCAGTCACACTTGCTTTCTTGTAGCATTGTTTGCACGGGTGCGCCGCAGTCACGCTGCATTCTTGTAGCTTTGTTTTGCACGGGTGCGCCGCAGTCACACTGCATTCTTGTAGCATTGTTTGCACGGGTGCGCCGCAGTCACACTGCATTCTTGTAGCATTGTTTGCACGAGTGCGCCGCAGTCACACTGCATTCTTGTAGCTTTGTTTTGCACGGGTGCGCCGCAGTCACACTGCATTCTTGTAGCATTGTTTGCACGGGTGCGCCGCAGTCACACTGCATTCTTGTAGCATTGTTTGCACGGGTGCGCCGCAGTCACACTGTATTCTTGAATGGTCAATCATGCCTATCTGCAGCTCTTTGCATCTGCTGCTCCTGCAGCGTCCAACCTGGGTACGGAATATGTTTAAGGTTTTCCACACTGGCGAAGGCATTTAATGTTTATGATGTTACCTCAAATCAATATGGGACATACTCGTAAATGCATAAAAAACGAGTTGGCAATTAAATTGGGTGCTACAAAATGGGAGCTACGAAATGCTTATCCCTCCGTCATCCGTCATTGTCAATGAAGGTAAAAATGTAGCCACCTCAACTTTCGACCTTTTTAATAGTGGCACCGACTTAAAAGCGATTATGTTTATTTATTGTGTAGAAATAAGTATGATAATTATTTTGTTATTGTGCTCAGTTTCATATACGAGTAGATTGAGAGTTTTGAAAGCGGCTAAATTATTTTGTTTTATTCTGTTTAGTAATTCCAGGAAAAAATAATTACAGGTAATAGGTATATTGAATACTAGATGCATCCCGCGGCTTCACCCGCGTGAGGGATAATTATGGATAATGTTGAAAAGTTTCTTATGTGTTATTCCATGGTATAAGCTATCTCCATTCCAAATTTTATCAAAATCCGTTCAGCTGTTTGAGAGTGAAGTATGATGATGATGGTGATGATGAAAATTTTGTATAACCCCCGACCACCCCACCCCCCATTATAGCTTGATCACATCAGCATTCAAACTTAAAAATTTATTCCATTCATTTCGGAGGTACGATTCTTACCCCCCTTTTCAACTCACCCCTCACTTTCTCAATTCTCCCCATACAGCTATGAAACATCTCGATTACATTTTCCAAACATAAAAAACCGCATCAAAATCGGTCCATTCGTTTGGAAGCAACGCCCCCCCTCCCCCCTCCGCGCCTCCTGTTATATTAAAGAACCGTCCTGTTTATTTCAGCTTTCAAACATAAAAACCACAGCTTAATCAGTCGATTTGTTAGAAAGCTACGATTCTCACCATTTTATCACACCCTCCCCCCCCCTTATCCCCCTCTATAGCTAAAAACCATCTCTATCTCATCAGTATTCAAACATAAAAAACCGCATCAAAAGGAGAAAAAGCTCCAAGGGAGAAGCCCCCCTTCCCCTGCACATCACATCAGCTTTCAAACAGGAAAAACCGCATCAAAATTTGTGCATTCATTTGGAAGCTACGATGCCACAGACAGACAGACAGACACACACACACACACACACACAGTGACACAGTGACACAGTGATACACACAGTGTTACACACCCTAAACTTACAACACCCCTCTCTTTGTTCGGGGGTAAAAAAAACAACAGTAAGCGTAATTCAAAATCATTGGCAGCAGTGTTTCTTCAGTGTTTCTTGACCATAGACAACTGCATACTCACCTACTTGACAGATTTGTTATTATTTCGTTTCCATGGCAACGTTATTTCCGTTTTTATTTTTGGTACCTTGGGTTAAATTATTACAATTTTCGTAGGGATCTCTCATTTTTTGAAAAATAAAATACTGCCCATGTTACTTACTGATAAAGTAGCTACAGGCGAAACAATTTTTCAAATAGGTTAAGTATTTATTGATTTTATACATTACAAACAAACAAACAATCAAATATTTCCTCTTTATAATATTAGTGTAGATGTACAATCAGTGCGCCCTACCAGGGACCCGATTCTACTAAAAAAATTGTAATGACAATTATCAACAATTTTCGCAAAATTTTCGCTTTTACCTCTTAAAAGTAGTAGCAGCGAAAAATTTGTGAAAATTGTTGAATTTTGAGTTTTTCTGAAGGACAAGATTTGTAATGAAGCGATCCGCCAGAGAACCAAGGTAACTGTGACAAATGGAAAATGTTACAGGTGGACTGGTCACATTTCCCGAAGAACGGATAACCATTGGCTAGCAGAAACTATTAATAATAATAATAATAAATTTATTAAAAAATACAAGTGCATACATACAAAGTTAAAATAAAAAAGTACAAAGTGAATGTTACAGTCAATTCAGAAGTACTACTACATAAGTAGGAACCTTCTATAAGTCTATAAGTTTGATTATGTAATTGTATGTAATTTACATGGTGCCTTAGAGCCCGGACAAGATAGTCTGTATCCCGGGTGTATGAAACTGTATACGGAAGAAGACTGAGCTCAGTGGCGTGCATTAGGACTGCAGGTCAAGATATATATGTATATAGGCTGCAATGATGACGATGAATTAAATTGGTATCTGTAATGTAAACCATCTACATACAAAACCTAATCCAATTCTGTCCAGCCGTTTTGACGTAAAATCGTTTCAAGCAAACTAAGAAACAGAGGTTTATCTTTAGGGATGTATAGGCCCGCGGTTTGAGACAATAAAGAAATGTCAATAAATAGTTTTGTCAGAGAAGTATATGATGCTGTGTTGTTTGATCGCAGGTGGCAGTGAGCGCGCGCAGGATGTGCGCGTGCGCGTGGCGCGTCCACGTGTTCACCGCCGCGCTGGTGCTCGCCGCGCATCTCATTAAAGGTAAGCGCCGCCGCGATGTCCTTCACCACAACTTGGCCATGGAGTATGCCAATTACGTTAGGGAAGCTCTTTCTTTGGGACATTATGCGATAGTGTCCGAGGTGTTTTAATAAAAAAAAAACTGTTCTCTCTGAGTTAGAGTGGGGGAACATATGCAACTCTAGTGATATGGTCACTCACCCTTCGAATATTTCGTAAACGGAACCGAATAGGAAAAATCTGCCAATGAAACCTCCTTATACTTTTAAAATACCTATCTGGCTTGATATCGTGTACTATGGGTTCTAATAACCCTGGTACATCCTAGTTTGGGCCTAGGTAATGGGAGTGAGTTGTCCTGAAAACCTAACCTAATTCGATGGGGTCAAACAATGTATTTTCCATATTTTTATACACTTATGTAGCGGTTATAAATAATTATTTATACATTTGCCAAATTTATACCTTGTAGTTTTAAATGTTTCTGAATAAAATAGCTGGGACATATAGATGGACAGAAAGATGAACGATGACGGAAATGATGAAATTAAAGGGGTTTTTTTATTTAACTACGTAATACTAAAATGGTATACATTTGTATTTATCAGACCAATATACTAATAAGCAGTTGCTAAGCTCGTTCACATTCGCCTAGCGCCGCGGCGTGTGCGGGAGGACAGGCGAGCAAAACCAGGACTAAATATGACCTTCGACGGCGGAAATACTGTGAACGATTTATCGCCTAACCAATATTAATTTCATAGTTTACACTCTTAGTGTCTGAGAGACCATTTATCAAAATTGGTCAGTTAAAATAATCTCAAGATTAAGTCGCTCGACGTTTTGAGATAAATTCTAACCGCGTCTACTCACGGATGAAGTCTGGTGAACAAAGCTAGGCACTCAATGTAAATACAAAACTCCAACACCAGATAAGCGCGTCAGATTTAGCATAATCGTTGATAAGCACTCTCCAACAATGTATTTGCACACTTACAGCAGTGTATTTGCACACTCCAGTGTAACAGCGTACCTACATCACTCATGAATAAATAACGCACGTACAGACTGTCAGTACAACCGTGGAACAAACACGAGTGCAAGCAAGCGCGCCGGCGGCGGCGGTGGTGGTGTGTGCAACTAGTTGAACCTCGGTGCATGTATAACAACAGTACATGACGTGGAACCACGTCGGTACTTTGATACACATTAATGTGCATGCGACAATCCATTGGTTGGCCAGCCGAACCACAAACTTGCTTGCTTTTCGTATGAGGTAGTTTGCGATGCAGTTTTCACTGTTGGATAGCTTAGGATTTGACTTCAACACTGAGGTACTTGGTATCTCAATTAGAAACCAAGGAATCGATAAAAAAATATGGCTGGAAGAATTTTGATCAAATGTTAGCAAATTTGTGATTTAAATCATGGAATAACACATAGAGTACTTTTTACCTAGAAACATGACCGCGCTTGGGAAGCCGCGTCCCACATCTAGTTCGGGCAAAAACCATTTTAAAGCAGTCAGTAGGAAGAAGACTGTACAAAGAAGATAATATAAAATGGTCTAGGCTACTTAAAATAAGCAACTAAACAAGAAAAAATCGCATAAATTATTTTAAAAAATCGTGTCTGTCTGTTTGTCTATATGTTTCTTCGTGCATCACGTAAAAGCAACTGGACTGATTGCAAAGTGGTTTTCACTGTTGCATAGCTTAAGACTCGATTTAAAAACTTGTGTACTTGGAATCTCAATCTGATGAGTAGAATTCGAGCAATCGATAAAAAATCATTTGACGTCTAAACGAAGAACGATGATTTTGGTACTTTTGGTTCTGGAATATGACAAAATCCTTAAATCTCAGAAAAATGATCACGCGGGCAAAGCCGCGGGCACAGCTTGTGGCATAAATTGACAACCGGGACCAGCTACAGCTTAACGTGCCCTCCGAAGCAAGGAACGATGGAAAGCCGCACATAACATAAAAAGACATTGTTGCGGAGCCAAGGACCGAACCCGGTATAGATGATCATTGGTACTTAATGCCCACAACCCTTGAGCTACCATCGCTCATCTATATCACATACTCGTAGTAAATGTGCCCGCGGCTTATCCCGCGTGGCCCATGTGTTATCTATACCATCTATTATTTATTATGTGTCTCTATAATAAAACTGTAACAAGTACAATTCTGTACAAAGAAGTTTTTTTGCAGGTTACTTTATGTTCAATTCTGTAGCCAAAACTGTTTTTTTTTTCATGTTTGTCTGTCTGTCTGTACCTTGCCCGCGTATCACGCTGAAACTACTGAATGAATTCAAATGAAACTTGGTATGATTTGAGTTCATACTACGAGGTAGGACATATGATACTTTTCATCCCGAGAAATGAAAAGGTTCCCACATGATAGGGGATAAAAGTTATTTAACAGAAAACGTACCATGCAGAAACTACTAAACGGATTTTGATGCAACTTGGCACAGTCATAGTTTATATTATATTAATGAGTTAAATATGAGTATACTTTTTATCCCGAACAAATAAAGGGTTTTTGCGGGATAGGGGTCCAAAGTTATGTTAATTATGAAGAAATCAATAAAAACAATTGAGGGTACTCTATATTATATACTGAAGCCAAAACTGTTTATTTTTCATTTTTGTCTGTCTGTCTGTATGTATCTTGACCACGCATCACGCCGAAACTACTGAATAAATTCAACTGAAACTTATGAGTTGATATGGTATGATTTGAGTTCATACTACGATGTGTCCTATCTCCTCCTATTGGATACTTTTCAATTAGATATAATTGGTAGAAAGTTATTTAAAAGAACACGTATCACGCTGAAATTTATGAGTACACAAAGTTTTTAATAGTAATGCATGTCACACCTTATCCTAGATTTTTGTATCGTGTGTCTGTGTAATTAATCAGTTAATATAAAGTGTTAATTGAACTGAGAAGAAACTGTTTCATTTCCTTTCCGGTAGTTTAAATAGTGAACAGCTAAGTATATATATGAACAACAGTTGGGTAAAAACTACTGGACGGATTTTGATGCAACTTGAAAAACAATAACTGCAAAAACTACAAGAACAACAATAACCAAAACAACGACAACAACAAAATACAAATAAAAACAACTGCAACCAAGACAAATTGGACGGAGCCGAGATTTTAATAAAATAAACAACAAATTAAATTTGAAGTTAATTTTATTGGTCTTACTTTTGACCGTACAATTCAAGCGAAGATAAAATAATGACAATTTGTGCTTAGTAACTTCCTTATATAATTTTTATAAATGCGTAGGCGATTTCTAGTACATTCTTCATTTGCAATAACAACTAAGTAGTTACATTTCTCATACTTTAGCGAGAAAAACATCTAAGTACATAAATGCTTATTCAGCTATGCGCAATTAAATCAAATCAACATGTAGAGTACCTCTACTGCGCATTATTCATAGAAAAACAACATAAGTACAAAAAGTGCTTACTTGGTACTTTCACAATCTAAGTTAGTACCTACTTGTATGATTAAATATGTCGCAATTGGACTTCGGTAAACAACAGTGGGTTTGTGGTACATATAACTTCTCCACCATGAGATTGAAAATTATCTGAAAGTTCATTTCTCTGAAGTCAGATTATTTTCAATTTTACATAAATTCAAAATCTTATTTTATATTTTATAATAAAGTATACAATAGTAAAAATCATTATAATATAAAGTATTAATGTCCATAAACTAACACTTTTTATTTGCACTTTATTGACCATTTCACTCATTTCACTATATATTCACTGTTTTTACTTTTCTTCAAAATATAATTCAGCATTTGTAGATTTTCCATATTTACTCCATCTAAGTTAACAGGTTTCCTTTTGAAATTGTTTGTAACTGGAACACTTGGTAAATTTATCAATGGTAGTTTAGGAATATGTAAGTTCATTCCTCTAAATAATTTCTTCCGTAGAATAATATCTTCAACTTGTATTTTACAATAATCTTCCAAGGTTAAAATATAAGTACCAAGGATTTTCTCTCGAGTAATCTCATTTTCACAGGTTTTTGTCAAGTTTGTTTGGTAACTTGCAAAAATTATCCATATGTTCATTTCAATTTGTTGAACTTTTATCTCTGAAGTTTCGATTAAAATTGGAGAACACGACGTAATATTCAACGTAAATTTCATTAAATCAGTTATACATTTATCTTGTTCCAATACGACTGCACAACTTTCTTTACAAAGAAATAATTTCTCATCAATCTCGTCGCATGGCTTGGAGAGCAATGTAATAGAGTTCAAATCCTTCACGAGGATAAAAGGATATTTAGGAAATATCAAGGATGTAATATTATTAAAAGTATCAAGGATAGGTAAGGGGAATAACTGGTAATATTTGTAAGTGTTTTTGCGTACAATTGGAATTGCCAGTACATATGTAATTTGCCTACCCTTAATATAAGCTTTTATCTCTATATTTTGCTCTATATTAACTAAATTTTCATAATTAACAGGGAAAATTAACTTATCTGTTCTCTCAATATTTCAATAATAATATTAATAATATTTTTTGTTTCAATTCAAATAATTCATTAGATTATGAGTTAACAAACTGTAAACATGAGTAACTTTATTTTCAAAATCATTTATTTTATTTTTATTTAATGCTTTCTCAATATCAATTAAATTTATCTCGAATTTTATAAAGTTATAATTAGAAGTATTAGTGAAATAGCATCTTGCTTAGTTTTAATTGCAATAATTATTAATTCATCTTGATTGCATAAATAAAATATTGCATTTCTTTGTTCTTGATGCATACGATTTAATCTCAGTTTCATTAAATTTTCAGATAATATTTTGTCTAATTCACAGTCTGTTTCCATATTTTTTTTCAATTATATTATTCACTTGATGTAAATTTTTTTTTAATTGTAGCCATGTCTTAACATCGCTGCATTCATTTAGTAATGAGGCTGCTCTGCCTACAAATTTAATGAAAATTACATGAAATAAATTTAATTATTGTACTGTTGTAACTTCTGATCCACTTAAGCTACGCACATATTCACATTTTGTAATAAATAAATTTAATATTTTTTCATTCCCATCAAATTTAGGAATCAATTTCACAATTTCATTCGTTATAATCCTCATAGGTTCCATTTTAAATTATTATTTAAAATAAATTCTAATTATTAAAATTGAGTATGCGTTTGTACAATATAACACGTATAACACACAAAAATTCAAAATATAATTAAATAAAGGCACATAAAAGTTCAATAAAAGCACAAAAAATCAATAAAGACACATTAAAATCAATAAATTCACATAAAAAACTATTATGACGCATAAAAATCAATAAATTCACATTAAAATCAATTATGACGCATAAAAATCAATAAATTCAGATAAAATTCAAATAAAAACGCATAAAATATCAATACATTCACATAATAATCAATAAAGACACATAAATTCACATAAAAATCAATAAAAACACATAAAACGTCAAAAATTCACATAAAAATCATAAATTCGCATACAATAAATCAAAAATAACAAGTGTATTGGCAATTTTTGTCCAAAAACACTAAGGGTCGAATAGCAGGGCAAGAATACGGAAAGTGAATGATTTTCGACTCACTTAAAACCGCTCGATCCCATGCCTCGGTGATTATTCCACTCGCTGAATTGTTTCTCAACTCCTTTTTCCAATACAGTCGTATTTGTTTGGTTCGAGTATTTTTTACGTGGATTTGTCAGGAACACATTGAAGTTATTCAGGACAGCTGCACCAAATATGTAGGTTGCGCCAGACAAATTATATTTCAAAATTTTTGAAGTAAGCGCCGGGCAAATTAAATTTCCACGACTTTAAAAAAAAAACCTACTGGCTGCGCCAGACAAATTGGACGGAGCCGAGATTTTAATAAAATAAACAACAAATTAAATTTGAAGTTAATTTTATTGGTCTTACTTTTGACCGTACAATTCAAGCGAAGATAAAATAATGACAATTTGTGCTTAGTAACTTCCTTATATAATTTTTATAAATGCGTAGGCGATTTCTAGTACATTCTTCATTTGCAATAACAACTAAGTAGTTACATTTCTCATACTTTAGCGAGAAAAACATCTAAGTACATAAATGCTTATTCAGCTATGCGCAATTAAATCAAATCAACATGTAGAGTACCTCTACTGCGCATTATTCATAGAAAAACAACATAAGTACAAAAAGTGCTTACTTGGTACTTTCACAATCTAAGTTAGTACCTACTTGTATGATTAAATATATCGCAATTGGACTTCGGTAAACAACGATGGGTTTGTGGTACATATAACTACCAATACAACAACAACAAAAACGAGAAAAGAACAACAACAAAAAACAAAAACAACAACAATAACTATACAAAAAAACAACAACAACAATAATACCTAAAAATCATCTCGATAACATCAGCTTTCAAACAGAAAAAAACCGTTTTCACGTTCGGCGTTAACAAATCCACAGAATAAATATAGTTTTATGACAAAAGATGACAATAATGGATTTTCAAAGAAAATTTCTGACCGCAAAACACGACAATAATGAAATTCCAATACAACTTTGCCGGCGCCTATTCAAGCAGCGCGGCAAGGTCAACTTTGCCCAAAGAAGGTTGTCGAATTAATGACCAAATTACTAGCATTGTTTGAGTAAATTGATATTCATCATGTCTTCCTTTAGAAGTCCACTGCTGAACATAGGCCTCTCCCAAAGAGCGCCATGACGAGCGATCTTGTGCCACCTCCATCCACCGACTTGAGCTTGAAATTGATATTAATATATGCTTATATCAAAATTGCCACTAAATTGAGTTTATTGTAGGATACATTAAACTCAATTCAGTGCCGATAATAATCCAAACATTTGTATAGTCTTTACACGAGTGTTATTTTAACTGGTACTCTCTCATCAAGACTCATTAATAAACAACAACGCGTAGGCTTTCAGTACAACACTCCAAGTTGGAATCAAACACAAACACTCCGAGTAAATCAACAAGCGGCACGCAGGCGCCGCCGCCGCCCAGCCCGGTGTGCGCAGGACGTGGGCTCGCGTGGCGTCGAGTGTTGTCGGGACTCGGCGTAATCATGTCGGAACCTACTTTAATAATAAAGTGACTTTATCCTCGACTATAAATTTGCTGATAACTGCTATTTTCTTTCGGTGTGCATCTACTCGTATATCACAATGCATCATGTAGTGTATCTTATGTATTTATAAGAGTTTGTTGATTACGTTACTAACAATGAAGCTTCTGTATCTATATACACTTATAATTAAGCAGTAACAAAAAAGCGGTACAGGGAACTTTTTTTTTGTATATCGTGTCTTTCTGTTTGTTTGTCTGTTCGCCAATCACTTAAAAACTACTTGTTCTAATTGTTGGATAGCTTAGGAATTTAAATAAAAACTGGTGTACTTGGTATCTCAATCCGATGAATAGAAGCCGAGCAATCGATTAAAACAATTTTACGGCTAACGATTTTTGATAAAATGTAGTATTATATTGTACCGCTTGCTTGCAGCTGGACTTTAGCGCCAAACCAAGTAACTGCGTAACCGGTTTTAAAACGGTATATTTCAACAAGCGGCGGTCATTATGGTCCTGGAATAACATATAGGGTACTTTTATCCCAGAAATTGACCGCGCAGGCAAAGCCGCGGGCAAAGATAGTAATTTCATGAACGTAAAGTTGTTAGTACAACTAACACGCTTGTCAAAGCTACACAAAATTAGTTTAAGTTTATCAGCATAAAGCTTTGGAGAAAGGCGTCTCTCAATCTTACCTCAAAACCCGTCATTAGCGAGTTAAGCCCTTTCGGCAATATTGTTGCAGTGGCTCTCCGCTCGCCGACACTCCACGACACTCGGAGACACTCGGCAAAGTCCCTCGACACTTTGCCATGACACTAGTTATAATAAATATTTAAATGTTCCCCGATGCTCATTCTTTGGCTTTCAATTCCTCCGAAATTTATCCGGCCTTGCCAAAATTTGCTTTTGTTCGTTAACTTGTCGCCAGAATCATAAACAACTTTTAATGAGAATTAAACGAAAATTTTAAACTTTGGAACGTCAACCTACAGAGCAACGTAGCAAGCAGCGGTAAAAAAAAACAGTTCTTGATCGCGCTCTTACAATTTTCGCTATTAAAGCGATATGCAGTCAAGTGGGTACAAGCATATTAAGTGCACATGCAGAATGTAATGTGTAAAGGCATAATGTAAGTAATATAAACATGGGAAATATTTGAAATTTATGACAAAATGCTAATGAAATTTAACAGAAAATAATATGTTAAAATTCTAGAAAATAAACAAAATATGTACTAAAATCTAAACACGAGTATGCTATTAGGTTATACTGGTGAGCTAATATGTATTTCAATATATAATTATCAAGGTACTGTTTAATTAGTTTGCAATAACTCCTGAACCATTCATGGAAGTAATGTACTCATCATTAAAAGAAATAACTTTGATGTGATAGCGTCAATCTAACGCAATTAGAACGCAATGCAGTGAGCCGGCTCATCGGCCGCTGCACCGAGCTGTTTACGAGTGCCTGGCCATGCTTTAGGTTTTTATTAGTGCAGGTTATTAGCGTTAGGCTCAATAATCACTTTAATTTCAACATTATATGTGAAGATGTTTGCAAACCTTACGTCAGTATGGTTATTTCTGACAGTTTAATAGAGGTTCAGTATATCTAGTTCTTTTATTTATAATTAGGCCCGCTCAAGTTCTTTGCAGACATATGCTGTAAAACAGTCGATATATTTAAAAAAAAACTTAACCTAGATATCATTCCGAAGTTTTAACTCTTTTACACTGTCCAAAGAACTTTGAAATTCATCCCTCACTAAATAATTATTGTTTTAAGCTAGCTTCCGCATTTTCTTAGCATTAATATCAGCTTATGACTAAATATGTTGCCGGGCGGGTAGGCTCCCGCCGGTATTTGGGTCAAGCGTCTCTGAGAGTGCTTAAATTTAATATCTGAGGCACGTTATCTTGTAGTGCAGACCCTGCGCTGCGTTTGGTTTATGATAATGTACTATGGTGCTTGAGTCTCTACTAGGAGTAGCTGTACTAGTAAAGCACCTACTGGGACCACTCTACTGAAGAATAGGTCCATACCCCATACGTTAATACACACACACACACACAAACACACACACACACACACACACACACACACGCACACACACACACAGTATGAGTATGGGGGAAAGTATGGTGAAGGCAGAAAGAAGTTCTGCTTCACAAACATTTCGTCACTAACTAAACTAAACTAGTGTTTTTGGATGTTAAAAAAATTCCAATAACCAAAACATAAAACAAAATGAACAATGTTAAGTCAACAGTGGTCAATAGCATAAAAGTCAGAACTCTCCATTCAATTTTATCAAATTACAAACAAAATTTATGCTATACGCCTCCGACCGATCAGTGCTTAATTATGCCACGTTCAATTGGACCAATCAGCGTGCAGGATTCGCTTATCATCGTGCATACTCGTAGTTTCAATATGACGAATTCTGTGTGAGGCAAGACGGCTATAAATAAATCAAAAAATGTTTTTTAGTGAATCTGACGAGTAGAAAATATTGTCAATAATGCCGATTTGTGGACAGAATAATTTTACATGACCCTTAACTATAATTCAAGATTTTTACTTATAATTTTAGACAAATTTTACTATACGTACACTGCATTGCAAAATTATTGGATAATGTTTTAGAGTTTACGCCCAAAATAAACAAACTCAAACGCATTGTTGTAGAAAAGCCGTTTAGTTCATTCGTCCGTCTTTCCGACAGTCTATCTGTCCGTCTGTCCATCCGTCTGTCCATCCATCTGTCCGTACGTGTGTCCGTCCGTCTATTCGTACGTCTGTCCATCCATCTGCTGGAAACTTCTCTTAACCTAGGAGACAAAAAACTGACTCATAGTAAGTAAAATTTTTGGCCAAAAAAGATAATTGTATTTATAGTACAAACTAAAAAAAAAAATTTTGAAGGGACACCCATGCTTACAAAAGGGAGGCATTATTTTTTAATTTACCTTAAAAAGGTCTGGTAGGTAGGTACTTGTCGGAAAAAGAGTTATAATGTTTATTTTTTTTTTAAGAAATGTATTCATTTATACTGGTTTCGAGAAAACAATTACATATAAATATACAAGAATATATTGTAGGTACAAAATCTCTTTAAAACATTGCAAAACGAATAACATACTAAGTAGTTTTGCGAGTGCTATCCCATTTATTTTGAACTTGCATTGTAAATATATCGTTTAGCGTAACAAAACATAAAACGAGCAGAGCAAATTGTTGCCGTCATAATGTTGATTTTATGTCAACAACCAAATTTGAAAGCATGTTTTAGCATTTTATGTCAACAGAAACTTTTTTCATTCATATAACTATTATTGTTAGGTAGGCTCCCATTATTTTTTGTAGTCAGTTCCGAATAACTTCAATGTTGAAGTTTGAGAGTATTTTTTAAGTCACTGTGAGATTTAAGGATGAGAAACGTTTTTCGTCATTTCCCACAACTTTGCAAATTGGCGCATGACGTGATTAAGCATTATAGCGACGAATTACTACCTTACTCTCTGATGGAATGGCAGGCTGTTTTTTGTAACATAAAGCATAAGTATCTTTATTTGAAATGAATTAATTTTCCGAGTTCATTATAAGGAAAATCAACAATTTTCAGTGCTTTTTCAGCTTTAGAGTTCCAATTTCATCATCGCAGGAAGTCGGTGGATGGAGGTGGCACAAGATCGCTCGTCATGGCGCTCTTTGGGGGAGGCCTATGTTCAGCAGTGGACTTCTAAAGGCTGACATGATGATGATGATTATGATAACAAAATACTTAATCAATTTTGATAAACTCTATATTGGACCACACTACATAGACGTACAGCCGTCTTGAAAACCTCTTCCTTTATTGATATTCCGTCGCGCGTTTTTGTTTTCGATTTTTAATTGTTCTTCATTAATAAAACGATCACTTGAGGCGCGAGAGTCACAATACATTTTCTTGGCTCCTGAATCACATGATTAAGGGAAACCTTTAAAGCGAGCGATTCTCTCACAGTGATTAGTCACACTGTGTCATGTAATCCAATAATAACTCTACGTCGTAATCTCCACACAGCACAGCGAATAAAACGCCGTGAGATCTCCAAATACAACAGATTAAACATTCAAAACATTATTCGTATCTGGTTCACTGAGCAGCCTCCACCTCGCCTCGTGCCGGACTGGAGCCGGGCTGGAGCCAGACCGGTGCGGGGGCTAGAACTTCCTTCATTAATTACTTAACAATAAGTTGGAAAATAAACAGGCGCAAAACGAGCCGAGGAAGGCTGATATTTCAGCTGACTGTATTCAAAGTTTTAGGAACAGCACACTGGGACAAAACGATTCTCCGTTTTATTTAACTCTATGTGAGGGTAAACTTCGTCATAACATAGATCGGCAACATACCGTCCTTGTGATTGTTGTGGAAATGAATCTATGTGATGTGTTGTTCACATTATGGGCAAAGTAACAAGGAAATGTAGCAGTTGCAAAAGTATTTCGTGATTCTACTCGTTATTTGAACAAATATGCGCAGTCCTTTGATGTTTCGTCTCTATGTTTTCAAAAATAATGTACGTTTAATACTCTTTCTAGCCTGTGAACTTCTGTGATTTGATTGTCGTCTCGCCAAACACTTCAGAATGGTGACACTTACTTTTATGATAAAACTAGTAACTCGCCCCGGTTTCGCACGGGTAGAACTCACACCGCGGCTCTGTACTTACTTTTAGAAATTTTAAGAACGTCATAACTTCTAAAAAATACAACAGTAAGCGTAATTCAAAATCTTTGGCACCAACGACTGTCGTGGTTTTTGGCTATAGACTGCTTTATTATTACTCACATAGTTGACATACTGGTTATTATTTCGTTTTCGCGGCAACATGTTATTCCGGTCCACATTAGTAATCGTAATTTTTGCAAATTTGTATACCTTGGGTTACATTATTGCAGTTTTCGTAAGTACATAATAATTATTTATAAAATAAAATATTTCCCGTTACTAGCTGATAATGTAGCTTTCATAGGAGAAAAAAGAACGGATCAGCATTTTTTGAGTATATGCTTTACAAACATACAAAAAATCAAATCCTTCCTGCTTATAATATTAGTGTAGATAAAGATATTTTTTTAAAAAACAAACTATAATATAGGTAAAAACCATTGTAACCGCGCCCACGTTTCTCACAGTGTGACTACTTCTGATATGTCAGTAACTACAAAATAAATCTATTTTGCTCATTAATTAAATCAAATTATTGATTATAATAATACGGAGACTAGTTGCCTCTATTTCTTTCAGGGTAATGTTTGGCATGATGTTTTCATGTCGGTTAATGATGCTTCTCTAAAATGACAGATCAGTAACTGTGGACTCAAAAATCAAGAAGTCAATGAGCTCTGGACAGTGTTAGCACTGCACTGTGAGGCCAATGCTCTCTACCTACATACTTTGTGAAATATATTCTTATTACTCAACTTACTTTCCTGATTCTGATTACTCTACACACCTTGCTGATATAATTGAAATTATATTAAACACGATTGAAGAAGGCGGCAAGAGTCCTATGCGTGCCTAATAAGTAAAATCTACTAAAGAAACTTGGGAAGTTATCGCAGCAATATAAATTATAAAGTTTTTTCGAATTCATAAGCTCCGCCCTTCAATTTAGAAGAATTAGGCAAAAGTTGAAGTTTTTCGATTGTTCCGTGTAATTTATACGCCTGTTGGGCAATTTGGGAACGTTGAAGAGCCTTCGAGGGTTTAAGTAATATTCTCGCCAACGTTTTATGAATTTCATGCACTCGCTATCTGTAAAGCAAGTTTGAAGGAACTATTTTGTAACGTTCTACTCGTGCTTACTACTTTGTTACTAATTCGTCGATGCTATTTATTTATTTATTTCACTTTAATTAACACGTATACACCGATGACCTGCCGGAAGTCAGCCTAGACGAGATCGAGATAGCCCTCAAGCAGCTTAAAAATGGAAAAGCCCCAGGAGAAGAAGGAATTACTTCGGAACTTTTGAAAGCGTTAGGAAGACCTACTTTCAGAGTTCCAAAAGTTGTTTAACTCTGCTTGGAACGATGGGACAACTCCAAAGGCGTGGAACAGAAGCATGGTAGTTTTGTTTTTCAAAAAAGAGGATATAACGCTCCTAAAAAACTACAGGCCTATCTCGCTTCTGAGCCAAGTCTATAAGCTGTTTTCGAGGGTGGTCACGAATCGTCTAGCGAGAAGACTTGATGAATTTTCAGCTTCCTGGGTAGGCTGGGTCTCGAAGGGGTTACAGGACCATGGAGCACATCTACACAGTGTGGCAGGTTATACCGAAGATTGAAGAGTTAGGCTAATAGCAAAAGAGACGAATAGCTAGTCCAAAGGGTAAATTGAAATGACATTTAGGCACAACGCAATTAAGGCACACTGCGTTTTTGGTAGGCAGCGAGCATACGAGTATAACCAGCTGCTGTGTCTTGCTTTTGTGGACTAGGCGACTACTGGACTAGGAGTCAAAGGCTTTTTGCCTTTGACTCTAACAAAACCTGGGCTGTCCTCGAATCCCTGCAGTGCAGATGCCAAGTGGACTGGCGATATATCGAGGTGACAAGATGCTTGTATAATGCTGCGACAATGTGCGTTCATGTCCAAAACTTGCAGATTAAACCTATCTAGCTGCGCAGGGGAGTGAAACAGGGGGATTTCATGCCCCAAAACTGTTCAATTACGCCCTGGAAGAAATTATGACCCTGGCCTGGAGAGAAACAGCATTAATATAAATGAAAAGTACATCTCACACCTCCGCTTTGCCGATGATATTGTCCTTATGGCGGAGTCGCTGCAGGATCTCGAGCAAATGCTGACCAACTAAGCTCACGCCTCTATTCTTATCGTTCTCGGGATGAACATGGATAAAACCAAGGCTATGTTTAAAGACCCCGCAATCGATCATAGTCGATGGTGTCCCCCTTGAAGTTTTTCGTCCTCGTCGGTGTCCCACTTGAAGTTGTTCAGGAATATGTTTACCTCGGGCATACTATGCAATTGGGTAGGAACAACTTCGACAGGGCAGCCGATAAAAGGATTTGGTTGGGATGGGCAGCATTTGGTTAACTACGTCAGGTCTTCTCATCCTCCATACCACAGAGTGCCTGAAGACAAAAGTCATCAACGCGTGCGTTCTACCAGTTATGACCTACGGAGCCGAAACGTGGACACTCACAGAGTGGCTGGTCCACAAATTTAAGAGTGAGGAGAGAGAGGAAAGAGGGAGAGAGAGAGAGAGAGAGCTATGTTCGGAGTTTCACCGGAGAACAAAGGTAACTGACATAGCTCAAAGAATTTCCAAGCGGAAGTGGCAACGGGCCGGTCACATAACTCAACAAACCAACAACAGTTGGGGTAAACTAGTTCTAGAGTGGAGAACGCGTTTAGGCAAATATAGTGTATGACGAACGCCGGCCAGGTGGAGTGATGACTTGCGAAAGGTGGCTGGTAGCGACTGGATGAGGAGAGCCGAAGATTGGGCACAGTGGCGATCACAAGGAGAGCCCTACGTTCAGCAGTGGACGAATACGAGCTGATGATAAACATGGATAGACTAATTAAATTAATTAAAGACAGTGAATAATACAACAAAAGTGGCATCAATACTGCATCAATACTTCCTCGGAGAATTTTGCACATGACTGCCAGCTGGTGTTTATCCCGCCTTACTTACAGAGAGTTGTACCTAGACAACCCAATATAAACTTTGTGGGATACATGCAGGGATAATATCCGTTAAAACGCTTGTATAGGTATCTTAAGAAGGCTTTTTGTACCTTCTCAAGCAAAATAATGTAAGTGGGTGGTAAGAATGCATGTGGGTTCCACACACAAATTGCTACTGTACTAATTCCCCAAATATAAGCCGAATTACTTGCTGATTTCTGAAGTCAAGGGAATTTCTGAGGATGAAACCCAAGCGCCTAAAACACTCTTTTGCTAACGCAATTATGTGGTCGTGAAATGTTCACTTTCGGTCAAATATGACTCCCAAATCCTTCACAACTGTCTCAACGAGTTACGATAACTCTTATTGGGTGCCACATTCGACCAAAAGACATTGCGTAACATTTAGAAGCGTTCAATTCCTTCTTGTTCTCATGTCTCCATTGGTAAACTGTATCAGCGTGCAGAGCTATGCAGTCTGCATCAGACCTCACTTCTATGAAAAGCTTGAGGTCGTCAGTGTACAGCAAGCAAAGTGAGTGCTCTAAAACGCTAGACAGGTCATTCAACTTCAGTAAAAATAAAAGAGGTCCATGTATTGAGTCCTGACTTACGCCAGATCGCGTATGATAGGGGGATTCATATAACAGAGTCTGACAAAGTGCTGACGATCACGCAGATAATCCACATCAAGTCGGAGAAGTCCCGGGGCAAAGCCTTTAGTGCTAAATTTTGCCAGCTGTATGTCATTATTGGCCCTATCAAACGCCTTCCGGAAGGCAAAGTAAAGCACATCAACTTGGGAGCTTCAGTCCAACTTAGTCGAGATAAACTCTACGCGAGCCAAAAGGTTGGTATCAACCGGTCTCTTTCGTCTGAAGCCATGCTGCTTGTTGCAAAGGTATTTAAACAAATTATATATCGACCTATGCATATATTATATGCATTTATATTTGTGAATTATGCTCTCAAATACCTTTGCAGAAGACGACAATATTGCGATCGGTCTGTATTCTTCTACCTTCGACTTGTCTGAGCTTTTAGGTGTCGGGTTAGCTCTTGTCAATTTCCACTGAGGCGGGTAATTTACAGTTTCTAACGCGAGGTTAAATATATGGCAAAGTGGAAGGCACAAACAATATTTAACCTGCTTTAGTACAGTAGATGGGATTCTGTCTGGCCCCACGGAACTACTTGGTTTTAGCTTGTTTATTCCACTCAACACGTCGTTAGAAGTAATTTGGAAAATATTTACATAGTTACTGTCGAAACTTGTATTTATTTATTATTTATTTAATACTTTATGCACAAAAACAGTATACAGAGGAGGACTTAATGCTAAGCCAGTATTTTCTGCCAGTCATCCTGGTTACTCTAGTAGCGGTATTTCAGACAAAAATACACTAGCAATAAAACTAGCGAAAGCATTTTGCATCCACTCCCAAAAAAGTTTGACCGCAGAATGTAACATTAGGTTCAAATCCTCCCTTAGTACTAGCTAGAAATGAGGCTCCCAAACTCGAGCGGATTAGACTTTATGCTGTCTTTCAAAACGTCCCATGTAGGAACTGTAGGCGGACGCGGTACTTAATTTGATTTTTGCTCTAAGGTCAGAGAACTGTTTGTATGTTTCTCTACAGTTAGTTTGCTTCCAAGACGCATTCTATTTGGATTAATGTTTAGTGTCATAGATAATTAATATCACTGGAAAACCAGACAGGGTAGCGCCTACATACACTATTCTGACGGTGCTTCTTGGGCATGCATGTGTCAAAAAAACTAGAAATAATTTTGTCGTTGGAAGCAGTACATACATCACTTGTTTGAAAGATTGAAACCCAGGCACTCTCCGAAAGTAAAAAGTATAATCTTTCAAAGTCACACTTCTTGAAGTTCCAATCCTTGGAAGAATTGATGTTAGATGGCTCGAGGAGACCGGAATGTTGAGCCGTGTCGATTTTCACCTCTATATCCAAAGTAATAAGCATCGGAAGGAACTATTCGGTCTGTAGCTATAACTCGAACCTCACGCACGTCATTGCGCTCCTGGACCAGTACGACATCTAACATACCTCCATGCAAATTTAGAACTTCATTTTTCTCAGACAAGCTACAATAAGACAGAAAATAACAATAATAATTATTAAAATTTACAGACGCACTATTTAAATTGATATCACCTTAGATTAAAACACGAGCTTCTAACAAAATCCTCTCCTCCCAATCCTCTCGTGGATGTCGTAAGAGGCGACTAAGGGATTACACACCGGAAGATGGGCAGCAGCGTCTTCCGAGCACATATTTGTTACACTGCGGTCACCAATCCGCCTGCCAGGCGTGTTAACTAGGGTGAACCCCCCCAATATAATAGACACACCGCAAAAACGGCCCCCAGTCCCCGGTGGCTCCGTTATTCTTGGCACCGGTAGCAGCCACGGTAACGGCGGAGCAAGGGGTGCTAAGAATCCCCGGCAGAGACCCAGTCAGTCAGTTCCGGTCTACCAACCCCACGATCTTTGGACCTGGCAACATGTAACGCACGCACCTTGAAGACCGATGAGAAGTTGATAGAGCAGGAAGAAGTAGTAAGTAAGTTGCGCTGGTGTATTATAGGGTTAACAGAAGTCCAAAGATAGGATAAGATGATCCTCGATTCCGGCAACTTACTCTATTACCGGGAGGGCGACCAGCAGTCCCAACACGGAATCCGGTTTCTCGTCCACAAGTCCCTTGTCAACAACATTGTGAAGATTGAAAGCGTTTCAAGCAGGGTGGCATACCTTACACTCAGAATTACCAAACGGTATTCGTTGAAGGTCTAACAGGTGTACGCCCCACACTAGAAGCCCCCAGACGATGAAGTGGATGCTTTGCACGACGACATTTCTAATGCCATATATGCCCTTTCGGGGCACACACTGTGATGTGTGATACCGGGTGTGGTGATGGGGGACTTCAACGCACGGCATGAGGAATGGCAATGAACTGAGAGTGGGGCAGTTTGGATTTGGACAGCGGAACCAAAGGGATCAGCGATTGGCCGACTTCATGGAGAAGGAGGGACTCTTTATGATGAACTCCTTTTTCAAGAAGCGCCCGTCCAGGAAATGGACTTGGCTGCACCCTTGCGGTCATAAGCATGAGATAGATTTTATTTTGACGACCAGTAAGCATATATTCAATTATGTATCTGTGATCAACAGGGTTAAGTCCGGCAGTGATCACCGCATGGTAAGAGGCTCATTGAATATCAACGTAAAGCTGGAGAGGTCTTGTTTGATGAGATCTACTCTTCGCCCAAGTCCTGCCCAATTCCAAAACCACGAGAGCTTTCAGTTGGAGCTTCAAAATCACTTCCAACTCCTTACCGAATGCGATACTGTGGACGAACTAAACAACGGGCTGGTGGAAATTGTTCACGCGGTCGGGTCGGAGTTCTTTGAGACCCACCGCAAAAATAGAACACAGAAACTCTCTGAGCATATGGCAACCAAACTTATGGCAGAACGAGGCGAGATGAGGCTGCAGTCTTCAGTGGATATGTTGAGTTACAGCTTGCTTAATAAACAGATCTCCAAGTCGATGCGACACGATTTGCGTTCCTTCAATACTACTTCTATTAAAAACGCAATAGAGTGGAACAAGGGCTCCAAAGTGTTCGCAAGAGATCTATCTATTGGGCAAAGCCTGTTGACGAAGCTGAAAACCGATAGTGGCAGCATCGTTTCGTCAAAGCCAGAGATTTTGAGTGAGCTCGAGAAGTTCTATGGACAATTATACACCTCATCGCGAAGTCTAACTAGCGATACAAGAGCCCGTTTGACCCAACATTAAGCCGAAAATATCCCGGACGTCAGGCTATACGAGATCAGAATGGCTCTCAAACAGCTTAAGAGCAACAAGGCACCAGGGGAAGACGGAATAACGACAGAGCTACTGAAAGCGGGAGGAACACCGGTACTTAAAGTCCTTCAGAAGCTGTTTAACTCCGTCATCCTCGAGGGTACTACGCCAGAGGCGTGGCACAGGAGCGTAGTGGTTTTGTTCTTTAAGAAAGATGATAAACCCCTCTTGAAGAACTATAGGCCCATTTCGCTGCTGAGCCACGTCTATAAACTGTTTTCGATAGTATTTACAAACCGTCTGGCTAGTAGGTTCAACGACTTTCAGCCTTCCGAACAAGCTGGATTCCAGAAAGGCTTTAGCACCGTAGACCACATCCATACGCTCCAGCAAATTATACAGAAGACTGAAGAGTATAATCGGCCACTATGTCTAGCATTTGTGGATTACGAGAAAGCCTTTGATTAAGTCGAGACCTGGGCAGTGCTACAGTCATTACAGCGGTGCCAGATTGACTATCGGTACATCGAAGTGTTGAAGTGTTTGTACAGCCACCATGACAGTACGTATTCAGGCTCAGAGCACGAATTCTATCCAGTTGCAAAAAGGGGTGAGACAGGGAGACGTTATTTCTCCGAAACTGTTCACCTCTGCACTGGAAGATATAATCAAGCTTCTGAACTGGAAAGGATTTGGTGTTAACATCAATGGCGAATACATCACTCACCTTCGATTCGCTGATGATATAGTCATCATGGCAGACCTAAGCACAATGCTCTGTGACCTCAATATTGTTTCCCAATAGGTGGGTCTTAAAATGAACATGGGTAAGACGAACATCATGTCAAATGCCCATGTCGTACCCTTGCCGAAAACAACAAAAATTAAACAGCTGATAGTTAAACGATGAATGTACGCAGCGAATAACACTGCTTCTAACGGTCTGTCTATGCACCGGGGACGATAACTCACCGACCGACGAACAAAAGATGCGAACGCGTGGCGAGTTGCCGCAGGCCATTTAAATATGACAGTTGAACAAAAATATACAGCATTTATTTACTTTTATCATCGGTGTTCCTGATCAGATTCCCAGAAAAATACAAACAATCCACGTTTTTTTAAACAAACCACACAAATATATAAATTTCACTTCTATAGTTGCACTTTTTACGACATTAATAATTAAAAATATGCAGAGCAAAATCATAAGACGATACTAATATGACGGTATCGGACCGACCAATATCCTTCCTCTATGGATAATATCCTTCCTCATCTGGAGTCATGTCACCCCGCGGCCTTTCAATTATGATAAGTAGGGCGGTGGAAGGCGACACCGTCAGACTCTCGTGAATTTTTATTTTTTTCGGAATCTATTATTTCCACGTGTAAATGAAGGCGCGTTCCTGTCTATTAGGACCGCCGTGTGCCGCCGACCGTTGTAATCGCGGCCCCTGACCCACCCGCTACTCATTTGATCTTCATTCTAACTGATGTTCTTTCAGAAGGACCCACCTCGCCTCCCTCCCCGCTTCCGTCCCCTGCCCCCCCGGCTCACGTCACGCCTTTGTCAAATAAAAACTTTACGAGTCAGTTCTCGCGCTACGTATCGCTGCTGGAAATTGAACCCCCGCAACACTCCGAATTTTTTAATGTTTCGAAATTCTTTTGTTTAATTTTTTTTTGTCGTGTTTCCCTATGTTCGGACAAAACGGAAACGTGGCAATTTTCTTTGTCTTTGTCCGCACCTCCGGTTTATAATAATCAGAATGGGAAATGTTTGGAGTTGACAAACTCGCGTCGAATTAACGACCCGCGATAGAATCGGTTGGGGTAGACGAGTTCTCGAGTGGTGAATGGAGATTTAGGCATCGGAAGTGTAGGACGCCCTGTGGCCAGGTGGAGTGACGACCTTCGAAAAACAGCTGGAAGAAAGTGGATGAGGAGAGCTGAAGACCGAGCTCAGCGGCGTGCATTAGGAGAAGCCTACATCCAGCAGTGGACAGATATAGGCTGATGATGATCATGGAATTAATAACCTCGTTGGAGTTCGCTTCGATTTTACTAAAATTGATTTAAAAACATTTCATTAAATTCTGAAAATAACAACGGTGCAATAAGCTATTAGGTTTAATTAAACAAGACCAAATCATCAGCAATTAGCGATAATTGAATACGCTGCGGCGCCCGCGCGCCCGCGTTCCCGTCGCGGCCGTACAGCACGGTGCCTGCTGCCTATATACTGCGAGTGTATCGTACACAACCGCTTCCGGCTGTATCGGTCGTTTTGTATGCAAATTACGTTTTTATTACGTGGCTAACGACCCGCCCCGGATTCGCACAATGCACGTTCGGCTCCGTCCGCATGGAACTTGGCCCGCCGCCGATCCAAGCGCTCATTATTCTGAGATCGAAACCAAATTACTCCTGCGAATGAGCTCTAAAAACGATATGTGTCGTCGGGTCGTGTTTATTTTTTATCCGAACATGCGAACGCACTTGCAAACAGTATACCACGTTGTCTGTCAGCTCTACGAAGCCCCGACCAAGATTTTTTGTTACGTACACGTACGACCTGTGCTTTTGTTCCACAGTGAAGCGAGGATGCGCTTACAATACTGACCTTAGAAAATGTCTTGAAGCATATAAAAAACATCATCATAATCACTAGGAAGATGTCCACTGCTGAATATAGGAAGGAATTTGCCATTAGTACGTATGTCTATACATATAATAAAGCAGTACGTATAACAAAGTACCAAAAATCTGTACAATGCATGTAACTTGTATATAATATATCTTAAATATTAAAATGCATTAATACATATATCTCAATGGTACAAAGAAAGATAATTTAAATAAATGCAGTCACGTAAAATAAGCTTCTGAAAAATAAAATAACGTTTTAAAAAATTTGTCTGTTTGTTTTTTGTTCGCTCATCGGGTAAAAGCTAATGGACCGATTGCGATGCGGTTTCATCACTGTTCAGCCGTCAAATAGTTATTATCGATTGGTCGGCTTCTACTCATCGGATTGAGATACTAAGTATACCAATTTTCAAGTAAAATCCAAGTCTATCCAACAGTTGCAGTAATTTTATGATGCGCGAACAAACATACAAACAGATAGACATTATTTTAAAATGTTATATTCATTCTCAGTAGCTTATTAATCGACTTCAGAATAGGAGACGGTTAATATGTTCGGCTGTATGTTTTTTTTATGTATATCGGTCGATATCTCAGTCAATTGCGGACCTTTTTTTACCAGACCAGGTGTCCCATATAAATTGTATCAAAATTGGTTCAGCAGTTTTTGAGAATAAATAGTTTTGTTGAGTAAATCCATTCGATTTTGTGTTTATATTGCCTTTATTTTGTGTTTATCTCTAAGATTTCTTAACCGATTTGGATGGTTGTTTTTTATTCAAAAGGGTAAACTTTCCGCGTAGTCCCATATAAACTTCATTGAAATTGGTTCAGTAGTTGTATTAGAAAATCAATTTGTTTTATAGTTTATGTTCTCTAATATCTTGGGATTTCTGAACCGAATTAGATGATTGTTTTTACTTGAGTAAGAAGACCTCTGTGTGAGCGTGGTACAGTATAAATTTCATTTAAATTGGTTTAGTAGCTTTAAATAAGTTTTAATTTAATTTACTGTGTTGTAATGTTTAGGATTGGATTGCAAGTCAATTTTGAACAATTTAAGGACGTCCAAAGATGCTGAAGTTTTGCACATGCGTGTAGTTCCAATGACAAATAAAAACTACAGTAGTAGTAGTAGTCAAAGGACCTACACAAGCGGAATCCCTTCGAGTTTGGGCTCATTTGGTTTGTCTTGATGAGATCATGTCTGGTTTTATGTGGTATCAAGGGTCTGATGATGGAGCCGGAAGGTACTCACAGGAACGCAACAACAAAATGATGGAAAATGGTCAAAACTAATTCAGTTGTTATATATGAAGGTTTTATTCATCCTTGGATTTAATTTACCAACGCTTTGTGTCTAAAGTGAATGAGTGTCTACTATTTTTTTTTGCCACATATTCTTTCCAATGTTTGCTTAGGCCACTAAAAATAAAATATTTATCCCAAAAAAAAATGACTTCATAATTAAAATGATATTTTGTAAACAACTACATACTAAAAAGAATAAAATAATTACAATTGAGCCAGAACAGTATCACTTTTTCGAAGTTTCCAATGTAATAATAATGCATAAATACAACATAAGATAAGAAAAAGGTTTTTGAAGGCAGTGCCAAACCCAGGCATCATTTAAATCTAATATCTTTACAAAACTAATACATACCTATCTACGTACGAAGTAATATGCAGTTGTCTATGACGCACCCTCATACAAAACACGAAACGCAGAAGAGATAAAACAAGAGACTCACATGAGCAGATTTTGACTTTCACACGTTCACAACCCGATTGACACGAATACAGAAATCTAGTAAATGATAAAGTTTTTGTAGATAATAACTTTAAAAGCTTATTATTTTATATAGCACGTCAAGCCGTTTGACATTATCTTTTTGAATAAGCTCAACCATATTAATAGTTATGGCTCGGCTTCGCACCGCCTTCAAAAAACTCTTTATCTTATGTTGTATTTATGCATTATAATTACGTAGTTAATTTTGAAAAAGTGATACTGTTCTGGCTCAATTGTAATTATTTTATTCTTTTTAGTGGTTGTTTACAAAATAACATTTTTATTATGAAGACTTTTTTTTTGGGTTTTTTTTTTAAAGTAACCTTGACCAATTTTTATCATCACGTTTTTATTATGTCACTTTCTTGTTAGTATTTTAAATTTAAAACGTTTCTAGATTAGTTTTTAATCGACTTCACAAAAGGAGACAGTTATAATTATATTCGAATGTATGTATGTTTTATTTTACATTTGCTGCTTGTTTTGTAATTATCTTTATTGTACAGTTTTTGGTAGGTACTAACTGCTTTAATCAAACCTGCGGCATCGCACGCGTGGCCATTTCTTAAGGTTTTTTTACCCTTCTTTTGAACTCTATTTACTATTCCAAGACCTAAAATACCATTATAAAAAAAAAAAAAAACATTAATTTTTTGATTCATTTGATCAAAATTCCTTCAGCATTCAATAAGTTTTTATCGATTGTTCTATTTCTACTCATCGGATTGAGATACCAAGTGAACCAGTTTTTAAGACTAACCCTAAGCTATCCAACAATGAAAACCGCATCGCAATTGCTTTAGTAGTTTTTACGTGATGCGTGAACAAACATACATACAGACAAACAGACAGACACTAATTTTATAAATGTTATATTCTTGTTCAGTAGTTAATTTTTAGTACCCTTGATCTTTTTTTATATGTATCCTTCTTGTACAGATGTGTTGTTACTTACTGCTTTATTTTATGTAAAGATGCCCTTTACTTTTAGGCAGAATAAAAAAAAATATATGTTTTATTAAATAATTTTAATCATGCCTATAAAAAAGTACCGTGACATACCTACTGACTGACTGACAGACAACAACCAGCCTATACTGGTGGACCTAGGTATTTGAAAATTGGAAAAAATATCCTTGAGTATCCTATAGGTGAACTACGGAAGTAACTATAAACCGTGAAACATGAATACCAGCTCCAAATAAAATACCCCTATCCTGCGGGAGCCCTTTAATTTACCGGGATGAAATTATCCAATATTCTACCTCGTAGTATGAACTCAAATCGTGCCAAATTTCATTTAAATTATTTTAGTAGTTTCAGTGTGACGTGCGTCCAAGATACAGACAGACAGACAAAATTAAAAGGAAAAATAAAATATTTCGGCTTCAGTATGCATACTCGTAGAACTGCCTCGAAGAAAGATTTACTAAATATCTTCAATGTACAGAATTGGACCTGTTACAATTTTATTGTAAGTATAGATAGTACATTTGGGCTTATTATTTTGTTCATGTCGAGCTCTATTATTATTGGATTTTCTCAATGTTTTATATTCTATTTGTTATTTTGTAAGTCATTCTTGTGCAAAGTCTGTTGGAGAACCTAATAAATAATCACCACGTTTGGCAAGAGAGTGATCGCAGATGTTGATATTTACACAGAAAGTGCTGCACCCATTTCCTGAATTCCCTGCTGGATCCCACAGCACGCGCACGATGAGAAGGTGTGAACCAATTATTAAGCTAGATCCACACAACATAAATTGAAATCGAAATATGCCACCGCAGAATACTCCACCCACAGTACCGTAAAACATGGCATCTTCACCATATTTTTGACAAAAGTTAAGTATTTCCTTATCTATCTGAGGTATGTTAATTAAACTTTTTGTATAAACTTATTACACATTAAGTTATCGTTTTCTGCATGCACTATTCTATAAAACCTAATAGTTAAAATTATATGGAGCATAGGTATAATTGACACATTTTTGGCAACATTACCTATCCAGAACATTTTATAATATAATATTGCATTTAAGTTATTTGTTAGGCAAAGATGACACTGATTACGATCCCTTTTTTATAACGAAAGTAAGACTAGGGCGAATTCAGTAAAGAAAAATGAAGAAGAGATCGCTGCTTAGCTATAAGGACGCAGATTGTAGTATATTTTTTAAGTTTATTTTTGTTTGAAAGTGTTTCATTTGGTGCAATGAAGTGTTATCTAACACTGACACTATGTAAAGTTGCCAAGGAATTCATTGCAATTTTCATACAAAAATAAAATAACGCACAGGGTTGTCAAAAATATAAACGAGAAACACTTTATTTATTATAATATATATATAGGATTATTGGTTATTGGTCACGATCCCGTGGCAGGGTGTTAGGACGCGCTGTCAACTATCAAATAACCCTACTGGGTTATTTGATAGTTGACATAATATCCTGAAAATGTTTTAATTTTACCGGATGCACTACTGTGCATCCGGCAATAATTTTAAGGATTTTATTCATTTCATATTTTTTGTGTAAATTGACGGATAGGCAACCATAAAAATAAATAATACATTACATGAAATCAAACTTTTATTGTTTTTAGGTTGGGGAAACAAAAACAAACTGAATTATTTTTATCCATACCTAGGAGAACGATTTAATTATTATTTTCTTTCATATAATCCTGGTCCTTTTATTGACAGCAGCTGAAGAATGTATGTATTTAACGTAAACAAAAATTTATTATCCTATCTTCAAATTGAAAATTTATGCTTAACTAAGAGAAGAGAGAAGAGAAGAGAGGCTGAACCTAAGAAGATTTAAATGTTGTATTTAAAATTTTGTCACTCGTTTCCAAATCGGATTATTGGTTATTAGTCATGATGATCCCCTGGCAGGATGTTGGAACATGCTGTCCGTTATCAAATAACCCAGTAATGTATCAGGCAAAAGTCAACCATTTTCGAGATATTATTTATTTCATATTTTTTTGTAAATTAATAGGCAACCATTAAATTTAGTAATAATAAAAAACATTCAAAGACTTCAAACTTTTTTATTGTTTTTGGTTTAGAAAACAGTAACAAAAAATGGTGTATAATAAAATAAGAATAATTTGCAAACGTTTTTAAATCAGGGGTCTAAAACTAAACAAGTTTGATGATTTGTGTAAGTTTCTTCAACAAAGAAGCTGATTTTATTCAAAAAAACACATTGTAACTTAACCTGCAAATTATTTATATATTAAGTTTTTTTACCATTAGATTGTGTGCGGGAGTTGGAAAAAAGGGGGTGAAAAAACGAATGAACCGATTTAGCTGCGGTTTTAAATGTTTCAATGCTGAGGTAATCGAGATGGTTCTTAGCTACAATTGGGGGGGAATGGGGGTGAGGATCGTTGCAAACGAATGGACCGATTTTGATGTGGTTTTTATGTTTGGAAACTGATGTGATCGAGATGCTTCATAGCTATAATGGGGGATCGGGGTTATATACTATTTTAATTTGTGCTTGTTAACCGGTATATTTGTATACAGAACCTAACAGACTATCTAGTTGAGTTTATTAATAATTATTACTGCAAGGTGTACAATATATCAAACACAAATACATACACATAAACAAAAAATAAACTCCTGCTCTTATTTCTTATTTCGTGCCAACCCTACCTGCAGGTATTATTACACATGCAGATATTTCAATAAAATGAAGAAATTGCAAAAAGCTGATATTACAGCTGTAAACCTAACCGTTTTCTACAATACAATACAATACAACACAATACAATACAATACAATACAATACAATACAATACAATACAATACAATACAATACAATACAATACAATACAATACAATACAATACAATACAATACAATACAATACAATACAATACAACACAACACAACACAACACAACACAACACAACACAACACAACACAACACAACACAACACAACACAACACAACACAACACAACACAACACAACACAACACAATACAATATAATATATATGAAAAAACTCATGAAATGAAAGGTACAATGGGCAGCCTTATTGCTCAATCAGCAATCTTTTCCAGGCAATCTTTGGATGGAAAGGATTACTTACATATTACTACTTTTAATATCAAAATTTCACTTACCTGTGACATGTATTTTAAGGATCTATGAGCAAAACTTTAGAACAATCGTCTGAACCAGTTTTCGTAGCAGCAAATGACAATCATATTGTAAAAACTATCAATGTTGCCTGCTTGAAAATATAAACAAAATGCTACTAAATCTATTTAAAAAATCCTACCATTCAAACCAAGTTTGTTTATTAACAGGCTTCTAAGTTAACTGAATTTAAGCCATTTACCTACCATATGGTATAGTTGCCAAGGGTTTGGTAATGATGCCATATTTTACGGTAGCAGATTAGGAAGAAACAACATCGGAAGGTTTTAACAACAGTTCGCACATTTTTTTTACTTTTTGTTGTTAACAAGGCAAAAATGTAGCAACTGCTCCAACTTTTCATATCAGCAAAGTGGAAAAAATATATGTTAAAAAAAACTGATGGTCAATTTAGAGGAGCACCAAAAGTTGAAGAGAGTTCTACACGAATAATCAACGGGCCACCCGTAATTAATTACATTTGTCTCCTTGGCACATGTGGTGACGCCGCTCGTCCGCCCGCCGCGGGCCCGATACGCCGATGTGACATAAGCAGCGCGCGGCGTGGGCGGGACGCGCGCCGGATGTAATGCCACGAGTGCGCGGTACTTCTAACTTATTTCTATACTCAGGGTAGTGACGAGGTAGCGACGAGGTAGCGACGAGGTAGCGACGAGGTACCGCAGAGAGTAATGTTCTTTGTAAGTCCTCAAAAAGTAGCTTGTATTGCTAGTCTCTGAAAAATTATTAATGTTAAGAATTTGGAGTTTCTGCTATGCTTGGTTTCGTAATGAAGCGAACCGACAGAGAACCAAGGTGACCGACATAGCTCTATGGATAAGCAGGCTAAAGTGGCAGTGGGCTAGTCACATTTTCCAAAGGACCGATAACCGTTGGGTAGACGAGTTCTCGAGTGGTGACCAAATCCAGGCAGACGTTGCGTAGGATGCCCTGTGGAGTGACGACTTGCGAAAAGCGGCCAGTATAAATGGGATGAGGAGAGCTGAAGACCAAGCTAAGTGGACAAGTTATACTTGTGAGCTGCTAATGAAGGATTACTATTATAACATTTGAGAATAAATTAGAATTGAGTGAAACCTGCGCAATCCTGAAATATCCAAAACAGCTCTTAAAACCTGTCGTGGTATCTTCTTACATAATATCAACGCACGTAAGACCGTCAATGTAGCAGTTTGCGCGTGATAAGGTTTACAAATAGGAAAAAAAGGTGATGCATAATAATGTCGATTTTGTACCCCTTCCCCTTGTCACCCCGGGGTGCAGTTTGATGATGATGGACACGTCCATTGTATTGACACCTGATGAGTGCGCGACTAGCACGGTAAACACGACAGTCGGGAAATGTTATATTAATAACATAGCAATATTTTTTCGAAATAAATTTGATGCACCGTATGAATCTCTTCTTTTTCACGATCTCGCGACTATGACTATACAAATAACAGGGACTCAGAAGGCTTTTTACTGTCTAACAATTGACTGCCACACTTTATGAGAGTGTAAGGTTCAGCAGGACGAAACAAATATAAATAAAACACGATGTCTGTGAATTGTTATGTTGAAAGTATTGAGAACAATAAAGACTGTCAGTTACACTGGCCGCAATTGAACTACTTTTACTAAACATACGAAATTAATATCATATTTTTGTGCTCGAAGTCAGAGCCATTCGCGGCAGCCACTGCTTATTAATTCTCCTTAATATTTCTGTTCCTGAAAACACCTGCCTATTCAGCGAAGCGGGTGTGTGTTCCGTTCCGTAACGGTTACTGCTTCTAGTAACGAACCGGCGCGCGACTTTTTCTTCCCCTACTCTCCCACCCCCCACACCCGCACCTCCACGTGCCTTGCAATTTGCGACGATAAAACTATTTGAATAACTCGCCGTCATTTGCGTTTTCGTGCTTATTCCGTTTTGAAATTAAAATACTTTTGGCATGCTACAAATATGAAGAATTTATGAGACTAAGTTTCACATTTTTGCATACGACGAGACATATAAATGTTTTACATGAACGCGAGTATTTAATTTATAGTGCTAGCGTAACAATGAAACAGTAATATATTAAAGTTCAGTTGAATTATGATTTCTAACGATTTTCCGATACACGTTATGTCAATTTGCGGGATTTAAACCCACGACTGCTGAGTTCGTAATCAGGGTCACCAGTTGGCCAACCGGTCGTCAACTATGTCTCATTGCGATTTCGATAATTATTAGAAAAAAATAGAGGAACATTTATTTTAAATTCGGCTACAAAAAATTGAACTCAACAAACTATAGTTAACCTCCAAGATTTCACATAATTATCCTTCTTTTCTAGATTCAAAGTTATTCAATTTAAAACTTTAAAATACGCAAAAAGGTAAAAATAATAGGTTATAAAAGTCCTAGGAAGCTGATACTTTGATTCGTAATTGGACTTATACCTTATACTGTACAAATAAAAGAGAAAATAATTATGTTAATTTAAAATCAATCATAAAAAGAAGGTTTTTTTGTAGTAGTCATGTCATGATGAAACTTAGAACGGGCTATCAAAAACTTCGGGCGTTTCCTCGTAGTCTAATTTGTTTGCCTCACTGATTAGGCTACGAGGAATAATTTCTTCTCGTAGCCAAACTATTGCGTTCCTGTTTATGCTGTTAACCATTGCGGAGTTCCCTAATTAGGAGCCAACCTGGAGAGCAGCAGCCATATTATGGTAAAACTTCAAACCGGCTAGCGTAATATAATGCGTCTGTGCTGTAAACCGTTGAAGAGTTCCCAAGTCAGGAGCCATAATAGAATGTGGCCACAAAATTTCATGACAATGCTGTTGACTGTTAAAATAAAATAAATAAATAAATAAATTGTTTATTTACAGAACTTATAACTACTTATTAATAACAACAAAAGTATAATATAATATAATCCTATTAAATAGTACGTCGGTCAGTATTTATTCAGACCAAATTTTTTTTTTTTGTTTTTTTTTTATTTGTACTATATACTAATTATAGGACTGGATATACCAGAATGAATGAATATATGAATTCTTCATATATGTTGAAGAGTTCTTTTATCTGGGGCTGTTCCTGGATGTCGATTCAGGTCATCCTTACCATAAAAAGATGAGATGGTGGCCTAACGGTTCTATAGTGCTATTTAGAATCCAACGATACCGGGTTCAAAACGTAGGCTCCCGCACCAATGACTATTCTAATTTATGTGCGGTTTTCCATCGCTCCGTGCTTCGGAGGGCACGTTAAACTGTCGGTTCCGGCTGTTATTGATTAATAGCAGTTGTTAAGTCATAGGCCCTCGGGTGGCCTGACAAACTCTGACATCAGAGGCCAACACTACCTCATACGACAAACAAACAATCCATAAAAATACATTATCATTTGAACTGAACTAACATGCAAAAATTCAACTTCGTAGTATAAGAGGAAGTGGTTCTAATTCAGCTTGCAAGATTTGACCTAACAAACATACATAAAGTAATAACATGATACATTATTACTTATTTATTCTGTTACAATATCCAAGTCATATCACAGAATAATTAATAGTACAAGTAATTAATAGTACAAGTACCTAGTCATATCTTAATACAACCCTACCGAGCGAAACAGTGACAGGGCAATTCTGAAACGTTTAGAGCAATGGAAGCTCTCGCGCGTAGTGATACGATACATTCTAGACTGCATATGATGGGCGAGCGCCTTGTCATCATCATCATCATGGCAGCCTTTAGAAGTCCACTGCTGATCATAGGCCTCCCCCAAAGAGCGCCATGATGAGCGATCTTGTGCCACCACTATCCAACGACTTCCTGCGATGGCTACAATGTTGTCTGTCCATCGTGTGGGGGGTCTCCCTACACTTTGCTTGCTTGTTCGTGGTCGCCATTCGAGAACCTTTATTCCCCAGTGGTTGTCGGCTATTTACGTATAATCTGTCAATTATATTTTCGCCTTGTACGTAAATATAATTGACAGCTCGCAGCGTTGTGAGAGTTAAATTGCACTTTATTGCGTTGTAGCGAGAGTTGCTATTATTTATATGACTTCACTCAGATATTCTTCTGTACTTCTACTATTATTTATTCTGTGGTTGTAGTGCGTCTTTGTGGTACTGTGAACAAAATATAACCCAGAGAAATTACCACACAAGCAACAACGTGGAGAAAACAACAAAAAAATGAAGCCAATAACCATAACTTCCAACAAACAACTCCATAGGCCAATACATTAACGGGCTAACGCGGGGCGTGGCGAGGTAATGCTATGTAAATTGTCGAGATCGCGCGCGGCCACTGAAATATGGGGCATTAGCGGCGCTACCGATACATCGCACGCTAGCCGAGGTCTTAGCTGACAACCTGCCCACTTGCGCGGTAACCTATTCGTTTTTCAGACATTTTACGGTTTATCGGCAAGTTTTCTAGCCATTTCTGATACATTACACGGTGCATGGGTATAGATTAATCACACAGCTTGCAACTAAGTAATATTTATTAATTATTTATTTGTTTATTTATATACACACTACAACACCATTACAGCATACGCACCAATGCGATGTTATAACTAAAAAACAAAACTTTAAGTACATTCAAAAATTTTTGAAATCCATGAATCAAAATTCATTGTTTGTGTAATTGTTTTTTTATAGCAGTTAACGCCTGCTTAGCGTATTTATATATAATAATTTCCTAATGGAAAAATTTGGATCACACGAAGTTAATCAATATTTGGCGTTACCGTCCCCATAAGACGGGTTCAAAGAAGCTAGTGGAAAGATTTGGATGACGACGCATAGGTCTCGGTAGCCGATTTGGTAAAGGCATTTGCCGCGCTAAGGCACAGTATGCGAATTCAAATCTCGTCCGTGATCCAATTTTTTCCGTTAGGAAATTATTATAAATAATTATTTGTAAAATGTAGTCATTAGCTTAAATTAAGATAATTTTTTAAGTGCAACATTTGCCGGTACGAATTTTAGGAGAACGGTAGAAAAGAACTGGTCGAATTTAGTTCAGCTCTTAATACTTTAGGGAG
Organism: Alsophila aescularia; assembly: GCA_946251855.1. Taxonomy (NCBI): domain Eukaryota; kingdom Metazoa; phylum Arthropoda; class Insecta; order Lepidoptera; family Geometridae; genus Alsophila; species Alsophila aescularia. The sequence continues at coordinate 42,384,423 of OX276377.1, forward strand.
TTATTACCTTGTTCCCTGACATAGGGGACTCCGATGTCATAGGAATTAATTACTAATAGCTTTAAATCAGTTTTCGTTGCATACGGACATGTAGTTATCCGAAGAACACTGCTTGTTCATTTTGTGTCGTAACTTCAGTCATCTTCAGAGTACACTGAAAAAATACATTGTCGAACAAATTCTATGTCTGTCTAATGTAAGTAATGTGAAGTGCGTTTGTCTTGTGGACAAGTTACAAATAATTAAGAACATATACTATGTTTTGGTGTATAATAGTCCTAACAGGGATGCGCATCATAGTCCGCAGTACCCTATTTTTAACCCCCGAACAGAGACGGGTGTTATAAGTTTAGGGTGTGTATCACTGTGTGTGTCTGTCTGTGTGTGTGTGTGTGTGTGTGTGTGTGTGTGCGTGCGTGCGTGCGTGCGTGCGTGCGTGCGTGCGTGCGTGCGTGCGTGCGTGCGTGCGTGCGTGCGTGCGTGCGTGCGTGCGTGCGTGCGTGTGTGTGTGTGTGTGTGTGTGTGTGTGTGTGTGTGTGTGGTGTGAGAGAGAGAGAGAGAGAGAGAGAGAGAGAGAGAGAGAGAGAGAGAGAGAGAGAGAGAGAGAGAGAGAGAGAGAGAGAGAGAGACAGAGAGAGAGTATGTGTGGCATCATAGCTCCCAAACGAATGGACCGATTTTAATGTTTTTTTTTCTGTTTGAAAGCTGATGTGATCGAGATGGTTCTTAGATATTTAGGGGTTGGGGGGAGGGGAAGGTGAGAAAAGAAGGGGGGGGGGGTGAGAATCGTATCTTCTAAGCGAATGAACGATTAGCTGCGGTTTTTTATGTTTGAAAACTGGGGTAAACGACATGGTTCTTAGGTATAATGGAAGGAAGTTCCTCATTCACGTTATTGGTGGTTTCCAAGGCAGCGAATCGATTTTCCAATTGGTGAAAAAAACGAATGGACCAATTTAGCTGCGGTTTTTAATGTTTCAAAGCTGAGGTAAATTAGATGGTTCTTACCTATAATGGGCGGGGGGAATTGGTGTGAGGATTGTAGCTCCCAAACGAATGGACTGATTTTGATGCGGTTTTTATGTTTGAAAACTGATGTGATCAAGATGCTTCTTAGCTATAATGGGGGGTGGGAGGTCGGGAGTAATTATTATTTTTAATTTGTGCTTGTTCCTTACACTCTTCTATAAGTGCGCGTTTGTGTGTTTATATGTAGGTGTTTATATGGTGGTATACTACAGTATGTCCGTCTTTGCCGTATATTAATTCCTTTCCATCCAAAGGTTGTCTGGAAGAGATCGCTTTTTAGCGATAAGACCGCCCATTGTCCCATTTATTTTGTATAAATGTTTTAGTTATTATTGTATTTTTTGTTCTATGTGGTGTACAATAAAGAGTTATCTATCTATCTATCTATCTATGTCTGTTTGCTAGTAGGTACTAGCTAATATAATTATGTGCGATTTCAAATGTGCCTGTAGCGGGTAGTTCATTTTCTTCTGCTGCTTTGTGAATGTGGATGTGTGCAGTAAGTTATGGCTCTCAGGAAACTGAGAATATGAACGTCGTGTCCTGAACGTCGTCAGCCCACGTAGCTCCTGTGGGTGGCTGGAGATATAATATTGTATGATTTATTTACATAGCTGGACAGTTTTAGTTACCAATGAGGGTTCACTCCCACAATATTGTTTTATTTTATTAACTTTTTAGAATAAAATATGAACTATAAAGTTCACAAATAACATTTTATTTTTGTAACAAGACTTCAAAAATTAAAACCGAATACATACGTAGGTTAAAATAGCCTATGAAACTCCTGCGATAAAGACGAATCGATTGATAAATCGCTTGTCATAATGGAACAAATGGGGGCGACGCTATGGTGGAACATCCACATACCCACATAGATAGATACATACAAACATACATAGACTGTTATACTCATTACGCTTCCCTTGCTTTGCTGTAGTTGGGTAAAAAGGGTGGACATAATTTTATTGTTATCGACTTTGACGGGATCTCGCAAATGATACGCCCAATAAAAATCTAGTGTACTTTTATGAAAACACTAGTTCATTCAAAGACACCACAAGAGAGCGTTCAAAACAGTTTCATCCCTACTTACCTCTCATACATGTAATGAAAGGTACCCAATAAGTAAATTCATATCTTTTTTTTAGATGTATGTACATAGTTTATGAGGCTATGACAGATTGGGGCGGGCAAGTCTGTGGAAAACTAGTCCCTAATTTCTAATGTAATATTTTTTAAAGGAAAAAATGGATGATGGAGGGGACTTTAAACTCGCGTCATTTTAGCCTAAAATCAAACTAAGACAAAAAGTTATATTTCCAAAACAGTCATAATACAGATAATAATTAGACTTAATTTTTTTTCTTGAGGTAGTCTCCTGTCCCTAAAGTGGAGGCGTAGCAAAGTTAGTTCCTTGCATTTGGGGCTTTTTCACGTTTGTTCTCCGCACACTCTTTTGTCGGCCATTTGCTTTGTTCAGAGTTACTCCATTTTAGCGGCTACAGAAGAAATTCAGATTTTTATGCTTACGGGTGTACGTATTGGCCTTTACGTGACTTGAAATTTCATATTCCTGTGCTCCTAAAATTTCAATGTAACTTTTGACTCTATACCTACATGGTATGCTCATCTTTTATTATTAACATAAAAAGCAGTTTTCCAATAATATATATGGAACCACGGGGTGAAGTCACAGGGAACATCTAGTAAACAAATAATAAAACTACAAACAAACTACAATAACTCGCAACTGAGTCACTCAGCTCAAGCTTTTATCGTTCCATCACAACGTTGGAGCAAAGTCACATTAGTTATTTTACTTCGGCGCGATTGCGGTCACGCATGACCTTTACATCGAGGGCTTTAAAGTTGTTCCTAGTGAAGCCTCAATGTCAGTGATAGCGTTTAAAGTTTGCGATTATGTGAGCTACGACCGATGTGAATTATACAAGTGGTATGTAATTTAGAGAACGAGAGTAGGACGTCTAGAAAAGTACCACACCTTTGTCAGATATTCAAGCAGTAGTGTGTAAACATTACTGTGTTTCGGTTTGAAGGGCAATGTTTGCAGTGAAATTACTGGCCAATGTGACATAATAACCAATGTCGCAGTGCAGTGACGCGCAACATTTTGCAATCAAAGTTCCGGGTGGCACTGCAACTGTTATGGGCAGGCGTGACGCTTACCATCAGGCGTGCGACCTGCCCATCTCGTCAATCAAAGTAATAAAAAAAAATTGGCCGTAAATTTACCGGCTGGCGCTGGGCAGACTTGCGTTTGTTTGTTTGTCGTATGAGGTAGTGCTAGCCTCTGATGTCAGAGTTTGTCAGGCCGCCCGAGGGCCTCTGACATGGCTTAACGACTGCATTAACCAATAACAGCCGGGACCGACAGCTTAACGTGCCCTCCGAAGCACGGAGCGATGGAAAACTGCACATAACTGAGAAAAGTCATTGGTGCGTTAGAGCTGAACATTAGCTCACCACACAGCACCGGTTTGGCGCGCAAGCACAACTTATCCACATGACGATCCGGTTGGCTGTGAGTCCAACTTGCTACAATCTGCAGATTGTGGAGAGATTGAAGATCTCGGCACAGTGACATGTGAACCTAATAAATAATAAAAAACATAAAAAAACTGTCAGTCTATTTTCGCATCATGTAAAATCTAGTTAACTGATTAAAATGCAGTTTCACTGTTGGATAACTAAGGATTTCACTTTAAATTTGATGAACTTAGCGTATCAAATAAAAAAAATATATGAAAATTGGTACGTAGGTCCTAAACTAACAATAAACATACCTTTGTACCAGAAAAATATCTAAGCAAGCAAATCTGTGGATAGAGCAAAAAATATTCTACTATGGGTATAGGTCCTCCGAAAAGCTATTGTTCGGTAGCGTCTTGATAATTGTTGAAATATGCTAAGTGCAGATGAAAGAACCGCGGGCAGCGCGCGGTCATACCATAAACCGTACGTACGTTAGAACAACGCTATAAATGACTTTTGTTGTAATGAAGCTAGTATACCTAACGGCACGTAAGTCTAGCGGTGAACGAAACGTGGCGGGGATCTTGGCACAGTCAAAGTTTATATAATGTGTTAAAATGTTGAATACTTTTTATCCCGAAAACTGACTGTGCCAAGATCCCCGCTACGTATCGTTCACGGCTAGACTTACGTGCCGCTACCTATATCAGGTGTGCGCTCCGGTGCAAATCGCTCGAGTAACCTACGAGCTCGTACGACTGTGCAGAGCAACCATTGAAAGTAAAGTTACGCGCTGCTCAGCAAAGTAAGCTCGGATTTCGCTGTGGGCGAGCCTTAATTCAGTTGTCTGTCTGAACAGGCTGAGGCAACGCGATTTGAATTCACCGACGTTAACATTTTAGTCGTTAACCCAAGTTTTAATTTGACACTCCTTAGAAAAGTTATAATGTTTACCCGTAAAGTGATCTTTAGTCCAGCTACTACGAGTATTTAATGTCTTGGTAACTTGTAAGTAAATAACACTAGAAAATAAAACTTAATTGCGACGGTCATACCTAAAAGATTATAAAGTAAGAGCCAGTAATATTGCAAAGAATAGTTATTAATGTACAGAGAGGCAGCTAGGTGCCTAAATGTCCGGTTGTACCGTATAAATGTAACCCTCATTAACGAGACAGTAGGTTTAAGTAATGAACTGTGGCCCAGCTGCCTCAATTAACGCCAAACATAGCATCGGTAATTTTTCCAGCTTTGTTACCTTACTAATTAAGAGTTGTTTCGTAATTTAATAAAAATATTGTAGAAGGGCTGAGAGCCGCGTGACAAATGTCGAGATTAGTGCTGCGGCCGGTTCCTGTGGAGCAGCGTTACGCTAAGCCCGCTATACAAATTGCGAGCAACCCGCGACATACTCCTATGACAAATACTTCTTTGTAACGAAATCACACAAGTTCTCTCATGAAAATAAATATTTTTGCAACCAAATACAATATTTTTTAGGGTAAGGAAAAGTAAGTTCACCGCAACATTTCGGACATACTTATCTAGAAAAAAAAACCAATAAAAATATAGATGTAATTTAAGGGATACAGCATGAAACTGACCGAAGATGACCTTTTTCCGCTTTTATATACGTTACAATTACTATTTTATAAAGGTTATACAGGTTTTCTATTTATGCCCGACTACGGCAAGGAAAGTGTAATGAGTTTAACAGTCTATGTATGTATGTATGTATGCATGTATGTATGTATGTATGTATGTGTATATGTAATTTATGTATGTGGGTATGTGGATTGCACAGCAGTAGTGTAAAGTACACCTAAGAGGACAACCTGGTAGGGGTTTTAAAAAGTGTATCTTACAGGAATAAAAGCGTAGTTTTATTAAAAGTGTATCTACAGGGAAAGTGTATCTCTGGAGAATAAAGAAAGAAAGAAAGAAAGAAAGAAAAATGTTTTTATACGCACAACAAAAAAAAAATACAAAAATATAATCAGTACCTAGTAATACAAATTAACATGTGCATTATACGAGTAAGCTACGCGAGTGTACCAAAAGGGCCAATGCTCAGATAAAATGTTCAGTGCATAGATAATATATACAGAATTATAATGATTTTTTCAATGGCAATCGAATGGCATGGCAAATAGAAGAAAAATAATTTTATGGTTAAAACACGTGACCTCGGCCTAGTCTACCTTTAAAGTATTGTGAAAGTATCCCCGAACTTAAAGTGAACTAAAGAAAAAACGAAAACATACTCAAGTAACTAACGAATTATGTACTAATAAAATAATTATATTGACAAATCATACACCCCAATAACTAGGCAGTAAGTAAAAAAGTGGTAAATAAGAAAAATTCTCAAAAAAATTCAAGCGATCGACTTGCGTTATCGCGGTTCAATAGCTTACAGAATCGGGGCCCTGATCGTCGACCAAGTAGTTTTTTAGTTTGAGTCTAGTTTTCTTTTAGTTGAGTTTAGTTTTTCAGCCCTTTGATCGGTGGCGGGAGATTGTTCCAGCACTTAGACACGGCATAACGAAGAGCGCCTCTGAAGATTGCTGTGCGGTGTCGGGGGATGGACAACTGCTGAGAACCCTGTCTATTGGAACAAAGCCTCCTATCCATTACCCATTTCAATTTTTCCTACAAATATAAAGCATTTTTAAAGTTAAATACACCGAAAAGTAGACATGCAAGGTGAAGTTTACGGCGAGATTTCATTTTTAAAGCGTAGAGTTTATTGAGAAATGGTATTACGTGAATTTGCAGCGGGATCGAGAAACAAAATCTTGCACAAGCATTTTGCACTCGTTGAACTAACCGCTGCGTTCGAGATAATAGCCGTGGTCCGTATACAGTATCGGCATAATTTAATTTCGAGAAAACAATGCTTTCAACTACTACTGTAGTTTTATGCGCAGCTCTTCGGAAAGATATCATCATCATCATCATCATGTCAGCCTTTAGAAGTCCACTGTTGAACATAGGCCTCCCCCAAAGAGCGCCATGACGAGCGATCTTTTGCCACCTCCATCCACCAACTTCCTGCGATGGCTACAATGTCGTCGGTCCATCGTGTGGGGGTCTCCCCACACTGCGCTTGCTTATTCGTGGTTGCCATTCGAGAATCTTTATTCCCCAGCGGTTGTCAGTTCTGCGAACTATATGGCCCATTGCCACTTCAACTGGAAACTCTGAGAGCTATGTCGGTAACCTTCGTTCTTCTACGGATTTCCTCATTTCTGATTCTATCACGTAGTGAAACACCGAGCATAGCTCTCTCCATTGCACGCAACTCTAAGCTTTTGTATGAGACCAATAGTTAGAGACCATGACTCAGTACCGTATGTCATCACTGACGCGCACTGATTATAAACTTTCGCCTTGAGGCTCTGCGGTATCTGCGATGGGAAGATATGGCGTAATTTCCCGAACGCTGCCCATCCAAGTTGGATTCGTCTGTTGACCTCTTTGTTGAAGTTGGATGTACCCAGTTGGATCGTCTGACCCAAGTAGACATAGTGATCAACAGCTTCAAAAATATCGTTCCCAACATAAACCAGCATGGGTACGACATGGGCTTTAGACATGATGTTCGTCTTGCCCATGTTCCTTTTAAGACCCACTTGTTGGGAAACAATATTGAGGTCACTGAGTATTGTGCTTAGGTTCCAGTTCATAAGCTTGAATGTATCTTCCAGTGCAGAGGTGAACAGTTTCGGAGAAATAACGTCTCCCAGTCTCACCCCTTTTTGCAGATGGATAAAATTCGTGCTCTGATCCTGAAGACGAACTGTCATGGTGGCCTTGTTGTACAAATACTTCAACACTTCAATGTACCGGTAATCAATCTAGGACCGCTGTAATGCCTGTAGCACTGCCCAGGTCTCGACTGAATCAAAGGCTTTCTCGTAGTCCACGAACGCTAGACATAGTGGCCGATTATACTCTTCGGTCTTCTGGATAATCTGCCTGAGCGTATGGATGTGGTCTACGGTGCTAAAGCCTTTCCGGAATCCATCTTGTTCGGGAAGCTGAAAATCGTCAAACCTACGACGGTCTGTAACTACTCTCGAAAACAGCTTATAGACGTGGCTCAGTAACGAAATGGGCCTATAATTTTTCAAGAGGTTTTATCACCTTTCTTAAAGAACAACACCACTACGCTCCTGTGCCACGCCTCTGGCGTAGTACCCTCGAGGATGACGGAGTTAAACAGCTTTTGAAAGACTTTAAGTACCGGTGTTCCACCCGCTTTCAGTAGCTCTGTCTTTATTCCGTCCACCCCTGGTGCCTTATTGCTCTTAATCTGTTTGAGAGCCATTCTGATCTCGTACAGGCTGACGTCCGGGATATCTTCAGTATAATGTGAGGTCAAACGGGCTCTTGCATCGCTAGTCCTGCTAGGAGTACTACGCAATGAGGTGTATAATTGTCCATAGAACTTCTCGAGCTCACTCAAAATCTCTGGCTTCGACGAAACGATGCTGCCACTGTCGGTTTTCAGCTTCGTCAACAGGCTTTGCCCAATAGCCAGATCTTTTGCAAACACTATGGAGCCTTTGTTCCGCTCTATTGCGTTCTTAATACAAGTAATATAATAGGAACGCAAATCGTGTCACATTGACTTGGAGATCTGTTTATTAAGCAATTTGTAACTCGAGATATCCACTAAATACTGCAGCCTCATCTCACCTCGTTCTGCCATAAGTTTGAGTGTATGCTCAGAGAGTTTCTGTGTTATTTTTTTGCGGGGGGTCTTAAAGAACTCCGACCCGACCGCGTGGACAATTTCTACCGGCCTGTTATTTAGTTCGTCCACTGTGTCGCATTCAGTAAGGATTTGGAAGCGATTTTGGAGCTCCAACTGAAAGTTCTCGGGGTTTTGGATTTGGGCAGGACTTGGGCGAAGAGTAGATCTCATCAAACGGGACCTCTCCAGCTTAACGATGATATTCAATGAGCCTCTTACCATGTGGTAATCACTGCCGGTCTTAACCCTGTTGATCACAGATACATTATTGAATATATGCTTATTGGTCATCGAAATGAAATCTATCTCGTGCTTTTGACCGCCGGGGTGCAGCCACGTCCATTTCCTGGACAGGTCCTTCTTGCCTTTGTCACCACGCTTGGCAGGCGGATTGGTAACCGCAGTGTAGAAAATATGTGTTCAGAGGATGCTGCTGCCCATATTCCGGTGTGTAATCCCTTAGTCGCCTCTTACGACATCCACGGGAGGATTGGGACGGGTCTTATTCTAAGCCGAAACCGGCGACTCGGAAAGATATGGTCTTGGTTTATATAAAGTTTTTAGCATGTAGAAACAATTTTGCACAGTAGCAGCCAAATGCTTTTCGAACCTTCACTCTGCGTCGAAATTAAACCTAAGCTACGTGCCTCGTAATCTCTTTCTACTTTCTCGATTTACAGCCTCTGGAAGTAAGGCGAGTTGGTGTTTGCTGCGTTAGATCATAAATTTAGTTTTCTGTGGATTTAGTAAAAGACAATTATTTTCTGACCAGTCTGCAATTCTATTTAGGTCTTCGTTTGAACGTTTGATTGCACTATCAAGGCCTTTTAGGCTAAAATGGATAAACACCGGCAAGTAGTTCACGTAAATATGATAATTCGAGTTTTCAATACTATTAATGATGTCAGCGCTCTATAAAATAAATAACATTAGACCTAAAATAGACACTGGATCTATCCTAGATCTATTGATCTCCGTAAGACTTGAGGAAAAAACTGTGCTAGCAGATTGACGCAATTAAACATACTGGTGTCAACATATATAATCATGTTCCACCACAACGTCGCCCCTATTGGTCCGATTTTGACAAGCGACGCGAACGACGTGTCAATAATTTCGTCTTCAGGTACCGTTTAGGTACGTAGTATTATTAGGTATTCTTTGATCCAGGTATATAGTGTCATCTGATACTTATTTTTACCCGGCTACGGCGAAGCAGAGGAAGGGTTATATGTGTACAAACTAAAAACTTGGTTTGATTTTGACAAGCGAGGTATCAATCGATTCGTCACCATAATATATAGGGTGTCATAGGCTATTTTTTTACCTGACTACGGCTAGGCAAAATAATGGTTATATTCAAACTAAAAACTTGGTCAGATTTTGACAAACGAAGTATCAATCGATTCGCCTTCATTGCAAGAGTGACATAGATTTTTTACCTGACTGTAGTCGGGTTTTAGTTTTTGAACTTATGTCTTGTATATATTCAGCAGTTAGTTTGTGAATATACGAGTAGATATGTGAAGAAAATACAATCTTATAAGTGAATTTGGACAAATGCGTTAATCCAATAATAAATATGCCGCTTATAAGTTGTTTTTGTTTTATTACGGACTAGGCAATCGTTTGACCACGATCTCACCTGATGGAAAGCGATGATGTAGTCGAAGGTGTAGCAAGCATGCCTAATAGATACCTATTCACTCTTCACTTGAACACAACTGGGTTATAATTTACCGGAAACACTGACGAGGGCAAGGTATTCCACTCCTTTGTAGTTCTTATAATAAATGAAGAAGCGTAACGCTTCGTTTTTGTGCAAGGTATTTCAACCATAAAAGGGTGGCTCTTTGCTGATCGTCTAGTCGTAAAGTGATGGAAAGATGATGGGGGAATCAGATGGTGCAGTTCTTGTGCACACTCTCCATATGCCTTGTTCACATCTAGGGCTCGAAGCGTTCTGAGAACCTCCTTCTGGTGATTGCGTATTTCGGCCTTAAAACCTCCGTAATGAGAAAAGCAGGAAGGTATCTTGCCGGAAGCGTCAAGATGCGAAGCTTCTGCAAAAAGAAAAGCAAAAAAAAACGCATTCTTACCAGCAGTGTGAGCCAGTTATCCATCTGGTTTCAGCAATGGTGGCAGTGAGAGGCGGCAGAAGTTCACTTCAACCGACTTGGCCAAGGATCAAAAAGCCAAACGGGCTTCATACCTTGCGGGTAGGGTATGAAGCCAGTTTGGACCCTATTTGACCTACGAGTAAGTGATCAAAATGAGCCTTCCTAAGTATCTTCTTGCAACGTTGAATTTTCTTTCACATAATTATATATTCTATTACAATACACACACATTTTCACGTATTAATATGTATAACTATATCCATACCAATATATATACAAAAGTAGAACGTTGTCTGTTTGTTTGTTTGTTTGTTAGGGGAGTTTTAACGCGATAATGGATAGACGGATTTTGATGAAATTTGGAATGAAAATAGCTTATACCCTGGAATAAAACATGGGATACTTTTTATCCCGGAAAATGGTAAGTTTCCACGGAAAACTAAAAATTGTGATTACACGCTGTAAGGAACGGCTGCCATGGAAACGAAATAATAACAAATCTGTCAAAAAACATCAAGAGCGTTAGTGCTCTACTTCTGCATTGGTTTTTATATCCTAGAAGAACATAGGATGCTTATTTTTTCACGATTAACTGTAGTCCGCGTGTACGAAGTCGAGGGTAGGAAAGCTGGTATATTATAATAATATATTATAATACTTAGACCAATTTGTGAAAAGTAGAATTTTCTAATTTGTTCCTTGAAAATATGATGTAATGGATACCGGCAGACTATTCCAGAGTCGAACAACTTCATTATCTTCATTGTACAGTTACTTGTTCCTTGAATACATAAGATAATAGAGATGATAGAGATTGTGTTGATACTGGCAGACTATTCCACAGTTGAACAGCTTCATTATCTTCATAATACAGTTATTTGTTTGCTGAAAACATTAGATAATGGAGATTGTGTTGATACCGGCAGACTATTCCAGAGTCGAACAACTTCATTATCTTCATTGTACAGTTACTTGTTCCTTGAATACATAAGATAATAGAGATGATAGAGATTGTGTTGATACTGGCAGACTATTCCACAGTTGAACAGCTTCATTATCTTCATAATACAGTTATTTGTTTGCTGAAAACATTAGATAATGGAGATTGTGTTGATACCGGCAGACTATCCCAAAGGCGAACAGCTTCAGTATCTTTATTGTACAGTTATTTGTTCCTTGAATACATAAGATGATAGAGATGATAGAGATTGTGTTGATACTGGCAGACTATTCCACAGTTGAACAGCTTCATTATCTTTATTGTACAGTTATTTGTTCCTTGAATACATAAGATAATAGAGATGATAGAGATTGTGTTGATATTGGCAGACTATTCCACAGTTGAACAGCTTCATTATCTTCATAATACAGTTATTTGTTTGCTGAAAACATTAGATAATGGAGATTGTGTTGATACCGGCAGACTATCCCAAAGGCGAACAGCTTCATTATCTTTATTGTACAGTTATTTGTTCCTTGAATACATAAGATGATAGAGATGATAGAGATTGTGTTGATACTGGCAGACTATTCCACAGTTGAACAGCTTCATTATCTTTATTGTACAGTTATTTGTTCCTTGAATACATAAGATGATAGAGATGATAGAGATTGTGTTGATACTGGCAGACTATTCCACAGTTGAACAGCTTCATTATCTTCATAATACAGTTATTTGTTTGCTGAAAACATTAGATAATGGAGATTGTGTTGATACCGGCAGACTATCCCAAAGGCGAACAGCTTCATTATCTTTATTGTACAGTTATTTGTTCCTTGAATACATAAGATGATAGAGATGATAGAGATTGTGTTGATACTGGCAGACTATTCCACAGTTGAACAGCTTCATTATCTTTATTGTACAGTTATTTGTTCCTTGAATACATAAGATAATAGAGATGATAGAGATTGTGTTGATACTGGCAGACTATTCCACAGTTGAACAGCTTCATTATCTTCATAATACAGTTATTTGTTTGCTGAAAACATTAGATAATGGAGATTGTGTTGATACCGGCAGACTATCCCAAAGGCGAACAGCTTCATTATCTTTATTGTACAGTTATTTGTTCCTTGAATACATAAGATAATAGAGATGATAGAGATTGTGTTGATACTGGCAGACTATTCCACAGTTGAACAGCTTCATTATCTTCATAATACAGTTATTTGTTTGCTGAAAACATTAGATAATGGAGATTGTGTTGACACCGGCAGACTATCCCAAAGGCGAACAGCTTCATTATCTTATTGTACAGTTATTTGTTCCTTGAATACATAAGATGATAGAGATGATAGAGATTGTGTTGATACTGGCAGACTATTCCACAGTTGAACAGCTTCATTATCCTTATTGTACAGTTATTTGTTCTTTGAAAACATTAGATGATGGAGATTGTATTGATACCGTCAGACTATTCCACAGTCAAACAGTTTAATTATCTTCATTGTACAGTTTTTTTGGTGCTTACTGCTTTATTATAAATATATATATATATATATATATATATATATATATATATATAGATATAGATAGACGACGCAATTTGAGTGATAATCAATTCATTGAACGAGGAAACCTCCGCCTCCCAAATAACAGTAACTGTCTGTATAATGAAGTAACTAAACATATCGTCCAAATTGGTAGAATGTTTGAAAGTTTTGATAGTCGTCCGCCCTGGAGGGATTGGGCGGCGGCGGTCGACCGGCCGCCGTTAATCTTGCCGATATTTTGTCAAGCTGTTTGAAATGTCACCCGGATATCGGTCGTACGATATTTTTATCGGACGACATCAAATAAAATACTTTGGTCCCGAGTCCGCCGCAAATCATTGTCCAACCTCGTTTGGAATTGAAATAATTCCGTGAATCGGACCGTTTAATGTTTAAACGAGCTGGAATCTGCTTTGTCATGCATAGTCCCACCCTACACCGCGCCCGCCGACAAATTGCTTACTCATTTTTCAACAAATGCTTTGGCCATGGTTATCTTACCTCGATTTCAGCTGTTCCAATTGTGTAATTATCATAATCGATTAAACTAATTATCCTTTGAGTCTTTTATAATGTTGGCCTTGAAATGAATTAGATAATCTATCAATCTATCTATACTTATAATTAAGCAATAAAAACATAAAAGTCTGCACAATGAACATAATAAAATAAAAGTATAAGTACTTAAAGTAAGCTACTGAACATGAATAGTTTTTTATTTAATTGTGTCTGATTGTTTGTTTGTTTCTTAGTTTGATTGTTTGTCTGTATGTTTTTTCGCGCATCACGTAAAAACTACTGGACCGATTGCGATGCGGTTTTCACTGTTGGATAGTTTACGGTTCAACTTAAAAACTGGTATGGTATGGTTGGTATCTCAATCCAATAAGAAGAAGCCAATCAATAAAAATATTGTTGGCAGCTGTAGGAATTTTGATCAAATGTTGGTATATTTGTATTTTAGGTCCTGGAATAGCACGTATAGTACTTTTAACCTAGAGAAATGACCACGAGTGTGAAGCCACAGGCATCAGCTAGTACTTATAATAAACTAATAAGAACGAAAAAGTCTGTACAAAGAAGATAATTATAATAAATAGTATTTTACATTGAGTTATAATTTTATAGAGCTGTAAAGAATGTCTCATGTCCCGAGCAAACCATCATTATCGATAAACAATCCTTAGGCATTTCCCAACATAATATCAACAAATCCCAGGAAGTATTTGATCGCCTGCGACCACTCGCGTGAGGAACAACACTAACGAATAATCACAGACTGCCGGCGACGCCTCCCGCACAAAACAAACCTGTTGTAACATGTATTATTTGGACTGGATTGGACTTACCACAGCGGTAGCAATACTAGGGACCCCACGGTTAAAGAAACGCCAAATGAAAGGGTTTGAAACGGATGAATTCCTGGAATTTGGGTGTGAAAATTGGATTTAAAATGTGCCGGCGTAAGGTATTGTGGATGCGATTATATTAAGGTTCTTTTACTTCGCAGGTTTTGTATCCTTAAATTTGAATACGGACTATGAATGTACGCTTATTTGCGGTCCTTTTAATTACCTCTCTGCTTTAAATTCATTTAAAAACAAGTAGCTGCTGTGTCTAAAATTTAAATTTAGCAAGTTACTTCAAACGAGCAAACAATTTGACTCAACGCCACATAATGGTGAACCTCATATGATGTACTTGTTTCGCCCTTATGCAGCGTCAGACGCCAATTGTGTAAGAACCGACCGAAAGATATTGCTGCAATGAAAAAATACTAGGACATAATGAGTCACATTTTTTGTGCCTATTCAGGCCGGATCCCTAAAAGTCCCAAATAGGCGTACGTGACTGAAATGCCGTCGGCCGGCGCTGGCCAGGGGTCGCGCCGCCCACGTACCGCACACATTTGCATGCCTCTATAACTCATTACGAGGGACAAAATTAGCCTCAATCGACGTAAGATAAAAGTGTAGGTCCTCTTATTTCGTTACGACCCTATTTGTGAAGAGCGTTTCGAAGAAACCCAATCGAAATAAATGTGGAAAAGGGATTGGAAGCGTTCGGAGCGGCGCGAGAGCTGCGAGGCAAGCACTGTGAAGGCAATTACATACCCAATATAAGTGAAACTTCTACAAGTTATGCATATCCTTTTTATTCGTTTTTTACATGATTATAGATATGACATTTATCTGGTTGACTTGACCGAAGAAATTAAATTGTTTTTTAAATCAGTTGCGTTTGCTGGCTGCCATATACCTGCCTGTATGTCCAGCTAATAGACTAACCAGCTTTGTTAATAATTCCCGTAATGCGACCGTTGTACGCAGCAGATATTGTTTGTTCTGGAACCACTGTTCTGGCGTTATATCTCACCGGAATCGCCTCATCCTGCGTACTCATCCCGCGCCAATAGTTCCAATATCATGCCAAAATATCAATATCTACTATAATGTCCTATCGCAAAATCTAATATCGCAGCGATTTCCGCGCTCCGCTCGGTTGGGCCTCCATCGCGATATCCTAATCGTCCCTTTGTCCCGCAAACGAGACATGTCCTGTAATTGAATTACTATAAGTTTGTACAATCGAAACTATTTGCAGTTAATTCGTAAGCACGAGCGTGCGAAGTTTTCTAATTGAGGCCGATTACACGCAAGCGGGCCGTGGGGGTAGTGTAGTGTGACATAATGTTATATTTTAATTGCGTAGGCATTGTATTAGGACTATCATTTATGTTTACCCTTATAATAGGTAAAGATTGTTGCTAAATTAAATTTATTTATCAACTCAAAGTGTGTAGCCAGACAAGTGTAATTAGCACCGCGCAACGGGACTCACGTTATTCATGTTACGTTCAGTTTCATACAACACTATCGATACTATACGCGTAATACCATTGATTGTTTTTTGTCAATAAACGACATACATTACTTCTTTTTTACTCTATAAAAACTGGAGTGACTTTCAGTAAATTCATAATTATTATTTCTATTAACTTTTGCGCTAAAATGTTATTATTTGTATCTGAAAAGAAAAGGCCACGTTGGTATCGCATACATATTTGACTAACTAACACTCCGTTGCACTTTCTGAGCGTATTAGCGAGTCTTAGTTAAGAATGTTTTATTCTCAAGGGAGTCCTAATTGAGCCTAATTGCTCAATTAGAACTCGCTTATAACTTCAGGATACCTAACAGATCCCTGACAATTAAATTAAAGCTACTTAAGAAAAAAAAAATGTAATCTTTAATATAAAAACACTACAGTGTTGTATGATATTATTATAATCTTTCAATGTAGGTTTAGCAACCCTGGTACTCAATTGGAGAGGGCGGCGCCGCGCGTGATATTCCTCCGTTTCCGGCGCAATTGTAGTACTTCCGCGACGCGCGCCTTTTCCTCGGATCCACCATTTTTTACAGATTTGCGGCGTCCGATGGCGCCGGAATGGACAATAACAGCTGCCAGGACCTCCGGTAATGGCCTGATATTTTATTTCTCACGTGTCGACGAAATTTAAATGAATACGTTTCCATCTACTGCCTTATGAAAATGTAATTCACTATAACTATACCAAATAAAAACGATTGATAATTCCTATCTGTTTGGTTACGAACAGGATTCTTCGCAAACCCCGCCCTGCTGTTACCATGACCGCCACCTTGGTCAGGAATAGCAAGGCCGTCGGGAACTAGGGGCCGTTTTTTTATTGTGTCTATCATTTTGGAGGTTTTGCCCATAGTCGCCACGCTGGGTATGCGGGTTGGCGACCGCAGAACGTTACTTCTCGCACCAGTGGCGCTGCTGCCCGTCACTGGCCTATAGAATTTAGCTACGCTGTTGTCGAGATGGTTATACCACCATTAGTCGCTCGTCAGAGCCTCGTTTGTTGTTCGGCAGGATGCACCACGAGCAGGCGAGGTTGACTTGGGGTTTCTAGGTGATAGTTTGTCCCCTTACATCTCATTTCTTGGAGCAAAAAAGGCTCTTCTGAATGAATTCGTTCTTTAAGAAGCAGCCCCAAAGA
The DNA here is from genome assembly GCA_946251855.1 of Alsophila aescularia. Classification (NCBI taxonomy): domain Eukaryota; kingdom Metazoa; phylum Arthropoda; class Insecta; order Lepidoptera; family Geometridae; genus Alsophila; species Alsophila aescularia. The sequence continues at coordinate 42,401,356 of OX276377.1, forward strand.
AAGTGGACGTGGCAAAGTCCTGACGGCGTAACAAAAAACAAGATAGACTTCATTATTTTATTTTCTTAGGAAAACTACAGCCACGGATAGTACTTAGGATAAAAACTATGGTTATACATGCAGCTTACAAAAGTTTCCACATATGTGTAATAAAGTACACAGTACAATAAACAAAATGTTGAGTAAGTATTACCACGCTGAGCCATCTTTAACAAATTTCGTTTATATTAAAACTTAACGTTACAATTAATATATAGCTAATAATATATATTTTTATTATAAACTATGTTTAATTCAACAGTGCCGAAGAAGTCACTAAATATGAAATTTTTGAATACATTGTATCTACTATTGAAAATATCAATGTCTTTAGAGTAATAATAATTAAATTTCTTACATACATGTGTAATACATGAGTTTTTTCTATATTTTGTGCGACAAGAAGGAATATGAAGATGAAGATAATTACGCCTGAGTAATGTTCTGTTAGGAACCTCTAGGTAAATAGAAGACAGTAAGTAGTACGGGTGTATCCACTCTACAGTAAAGTATGTTATATAAGAATGACAGATCTACAGCTTCCCGCCGCTCCTCTAAAGGTAACATTGTTATTGAGAAAAATCTTTTTCTAGCAATTGAAGAAGCCCCATCTGAGGAAGCTAAGAACATAATCTGGCCATATCGTCACCTGAAAACCGGAGATTCTCGTCGAGATAGAAAACTTCTATGGCCAACTGTACGACTCGCATGCTCAAGGAACCGCACCCAGTAATGAAGAATCCCGAGCCACTTTAACCTGCCACTATAACGATTATCTGCCGGAAGTCAGCCTAGACGAGATGGAGATAGCCCTCAAACAGCTTAAAAATGGAAAAGCCCTAGGAGAAGAGGGAGTCACTTCGGAGCTCTTGAAAGCAGCAGGAAAACCTGTGCTTCGTGAGTTCCAGAAGATATTCAACTCTGTTCTGAACGATAGGAGAACTCCCAAGGCGTGGAACAGAAGCATGGTAGTTTTACTTTTTTTAAAAGGAGATAAAACGCTCCTAAAAAAACTACAGGCTCATCTCGCTTCTGAGCCAAGTCTATAAGCTGTTTTCGAAGGTGGTCGCGAATCGTCTAGCGAGAAGACTTGATGAATTTCAGCCTCCTGAGCAGGCTGGGTTTCGGGGGGTTATGGGACCATAGACCACATCCACGAAGTGCGGCAGGTTATACAGAAGACCAAAGAGTGTAACCAGCCCCTTTTTCTTGCTTTTGTGGACTATGAGAAAGCCTTTGACTTCGTCGAAACCTGGGCTATGCTCGAGTACTTGCAGCGATTCCAAGTGGACTGGCGATACATCGATGTGTTGAGATGCTTGTATGATGCCGCGACCATGTCCGTACAAGTACACAACCAGCCAACTAAGTATATCCAGCTTCGCAGGGGAGTGAGACAGGAGGATGTTATATCTCCGAAATTGTTTACTAACGCCCTTGATGTTTAAGACCCTGGATTGGAAAAGTATGGGCATAAACATAAATCGCGAGTACATTTCACATCTACGATCCGCCGATGATATCGTGCTTATGGCTGAATCGCTGCCAGAACTTGAGCAAATGCTGACCAATCTAGCTGACGCCTCTTGAGGTGTCGGTCTCGGCATGAATATAGACAAAACTAAGGTAATGTTTAACGACCTCATTACCCCGGGACCAGCTGTCATTAACGGTGTACCTCTTGATGTTGTGCAGGAATATGTCTACTTCGGGCAGACTGTGCAATTGGGTAGGAACAATTTCGAGAGGGAAGCCGACAAGAAAATTCAGCTGGGATGGGCAGCATTTAGTAAACTTCGTCAAGTCTTCTCTTCGTCCATACCCCAGTGCTTAAAGACGAAAGTCTTCAATGCTTGCGTCCTATCAGTCATGACCTACGGAGCCGAAACGTGGACACTCACGGTGAGATTGGTTCATAAGTTTAAGGCCAGCGAGCTATGGAAAGAGCTATGCTCGGTGTTTCTCTTAAGGACAAGATTCGTAACGAAGTAATCCGATAGAGAACCAAAGTTACCGACATAGCTCAAAGAATTAGCAAGCTGAAGTGGCAATGGGCTGGTAACATCTCCCGAAGAACCGACAACCGTTGGGGTAAACGAGTTCTAGAGTAGAGACTGCGCTTAGGCAAACGTAGTTTAACGCCCGCCGGCCAGGAGGAGTGACGACTTGCGAAAAACGGCTGGCAGGAACTGAAAGAGAAGAGCCGAAGATCGGGCTCAGTGGCGTTCACTAGGAGAGACCTACGTCTAGCAGTGGAAGAACTATAAACTGATGATGATGATGATGATGAAAATTACAAAGATAAAGGAGATAAAAGTGTCAATGAGATGTTCCAAAATCATCAAACAATCAAAATGAGAAAAATAAAGTAAAAATTGTAACTAAGTATATTGTATAAAACAACGTGACATCATGTCATGATCTCATGGCATGTTGTAGTCATGAGACATCTCACAAAGTTCTTTGAATATTTTATTCACATCGAAGTTCACTTATTATTATTTTTGCGGCCCAAAATACTAATAATCTAGACCGCAACGTTGGGGCGTTATGTGCCCTGAGGCTTATGTTTAATTGATATTAGTGGACTGTATTTTTGAATCGTTAGGTAGCTTATTACACTGTGGTGTCCCAAAATATACGAGCTATCTGAGGGATAGGTATAAGAACATGGAATACCTGACAATTCGCTTACTATTCGTACGTCCTTTTGATGCCTACTCAAGATGGTGACTTCAGCTGGTAGATATCACTGTCAAAGTTCTTTCACCTGGTGTTTCACTTGCGGGTTTATAAAGTGTCTTTACAGTGTCTTTATAGTGCAGAAGAGTCGTGGATGAATTAATTATTTGAAATATCACGGTGGGCACGTGAAGGGCCTTGACTTTCGATTTAGGCAATTGCGCGACGCCTGCGACGGCCATCTCACTGACGACTTGAGGGCGCGGCGCGTGCGTGTACTTTTACGGTTTGTAGACAACTGCCTTGTCATAGGTCGTGGTGGAAAGTTCTGGATAGGCGAGGAAATGGGACGCATAACACGTAAACAAGTTCAACCACCAATGTTAGAAAGAGAGATGAAAGAAGAATGCAACATGCATAATGTGGCGATAACAATTATCATGGAGCTTGGAGACATCAGGCCATGCATTTCTGTCATTAATATAATCATTGACATTGTAATGTGCTTTCTTTATGAGATTTACTTTGACAATATTTTTAAACCTTTGCATTGATAGTTGATCAATGCCGTCAGGTAACTTATTAAAAAAGCGTTATAAAGTTCCCCATATGAACCACTAACTTTCTTTAACCAAAATCCAGACACTTTCAGTTTATTTTTATTTCTAGTATTAAAATTATGAACATCCCTATTTTTAACAAAGGTATTGATATTCTTCCGAACATACATTGTATTTTCATATATATATATATATATATATATATATTGACAAGCCACTGTAATAATGGTGATCTCTTTTAAACATTCCCTCAGTGAATCGCGGGATTTCATATTGTATATGGAACAAATTGCTCTCTTCTGTAGCACAAATATTGATTGAATTTCTGCGGCATTACCCCACAGTAAAATGCCATATGACATAATAATGTGAAAGTAAATAAAATATACTAATCTTGCAGTGGCTATATTGGTAAATTGTATAATTATAGCGTACTGCATAGGATGCAGAGCTCTATCTACCAGCTATCAACGATATGTGAGGACCCCACTGTAATTTTGATTCTACAGTAATAACCAAAAATGTGGTTGACTGCACAAGGTCTACGGACTCACAATTTATTAAAATACTTGAATTCGTACATCTTCTCACATTGGGTAATGAATTAGAATTTGATACATTTAGTTTTCTTAGGATATAACATTAAATTATTAGGTGTAAACCAATTAAGAACTAGCGTGATTGCCTTCTCAAAATTTTTCATGGTTCTGTCAAACTTAAATTAAAAAAAACGGTTTCATATGCAAACAAACCGATATCACATAAGTTCTTTATTCAAATGGGAAGATCGTGCACGTAAACCAAGAACGAGAATGGCCCCAATATTGAACCCTGTGTGACTCCCATTGTTATGAGTGATCCAGGTGACCTCACACCATTTACATCCACTTTTTGGATTCTATTGCTAAGTTACGAGGATAAAATATCGAGATCTTTCCCATGAACTCCAAAATGCTTCAATTAAAAAATTAATGTTTCGAGGTTAACGCAGTCAAATGCTTTGGATAAATCACAGAAAATGCCAATTTCATCCCGTAACTTCTCCCAAGTATCGAATATATGCTTTAAGAGCCCTGTGCCTGCGTCTGTAGTTGAACGGCCTTTAGTGAAGCAATATTGTTCATTATGAAACAGACCGTTGAGATTGAAGTGTGTCAATAACTAGTTTAAAAATACATTCTAAAAAAACTTAGAACGGAAAGTATACAAATAAGTCCGAAGTTACTCAGATCATTTTTACTACAAGACTTGAATAAAGGAATAAGTTTACTATGTTTCATTATTATCGGAAAAAACTAATTTATCAACAGAATTATATTTTATTTTTTTACTAAATATGGAGAAATTATACCAATAATAGAACTAAAAAATTTTTTTGATATTCCCCATTGATTCTCTATATATTTTTATGTTGAGCAATTTAAATGTCTTAATAATCGAATTAGCATTAATGTGTCTAAATTTCAATTTAACATCACACTCCTCAACGTTGCTTGAGAGCATACAAAAAGCCTTAATTAATGAGGATTAATTTAAAGACTGGGTAGTTACAATTGGTATTTTTGTAAAAAAACTTCAAATGCATTGTCAACTTCGTGATCTTTAAAAATTAATTAATTGCCAATGTTTGGGATAAAATTCCGGTCTCGAGGTTTAAAATTGGCTGTGTCGGTATTGATTATATTTTGTTTGAAGAGATTTCGCGGTTTTACACACGAATTTAAATGTCTTAGAATATTGTTTTAAGTATTCAACAAATTTCGTGTCATTAGCATTCATATTATTTAAAGAAAATAAATGTTTTTTTTTTCTCCCAGCCCAGCCATCAAGACCCACCCTTTTTTTATATAATTCATCATCATTATCATCATGTCAGCCTTTAGAAGTCCACTGCTGAACATAGGCCTCCCCCAAAGAGCGCCATGACGAGCGATCTTGTGCCACCTCGATCCACCAACTTCCTGCGATGATGAAATTGGAACTCTAAAGCTGAAAAAGCACTGTTTTTTTTTATTTTTCTTATAATGAACTCCGAAAATTAATTCAGTTCAAATAAAGATACTTATGCTTTTTGTTACAAAAACAACCTGCCATTCCATCAGAGAGTAAGGTAGTAAATCGTCGCTATAATGCTTAATCACGCCATGCGCCAATTTTCAAAGTTGTGGGAAATGATGAAAAACGTTTCTCATCCTTAAATCTCACAATTACTTAAAAAATACCCCCCCACACTTCGCTTGCTTGTTCGTGGTCGCCATTCGAGAACCTTTATTCCCCAGCGGTTGTCGGTTCTGCAAACTAAATGGCCTGCCCATTTTCACTTCAACTTGCAAACTCTGAGAGCTATGTCGGTAACCTTCGTTCTTCTACGGATTTCCTCATTTCTGATTCTATCACGTAGTGAAACACCGAGCATAGCTCTCTCCTTTTCACGCTGCGCAACTCTGAGCTTTTGTAAGAGACCAATAGTTAGCTACCACATCTCAGTTCCGTATGTCATCACTGGCAACACGCACTAATTATAAACTTTCGTCTTGAGGCTCTGCGGTATCTGCGACGAGAAGATATGGCGTAATTTCCCTAACGCTACCCATCCGAGTTGGATTCGTTGGTTGACCTCTTTGTTGAAGTTGGATCTACACAGTTGGATCGTCTGACCCAAGTAGACATAGTGATCAACAGCTTCGATAATATCGTTCCCAACATAAACCGGCATGGGTACAACATGGGCATTGACATGATGTTCGTCTTGCCCATGTTCATTTTAAGACCCACCTGTTGGGAAACAATATTGAGGTCACTGAACATTGTGCTTAAGTCTTCCAGGGTTTCAGCCATGAGGACTATATCATCAGCAAATCGAAGGTGAGTGATGTATTCGCCATTGATGTTAACACCAAATCCGTTCCAGTTCAAGCTAGAATATATCTTCCAGTGCAGAGGTGAACAGTTTCGGAGAAATAACGTCTCCCTATCTCAACCCTTTTTGCAGCTGGATAGAATTCGTGCTCTGATCCTGAAGACGAACTGTCATGGTGGCTTTGCTGTACAAACACTTCAACAATTCGATGTACTGGTAATAAATGTGGCACCGCTGTAATGACTGTAGCACTGCGCAGGTCTCGACTGAATCAAAGGCTTTCTCGTAGTCCACAAACGCAAGATAAAGTGGCCGATTATACTCTTTGGTCTTCTGTATAATCTGCCGGAGCGTATGGATGTGCGTAAAGTGCGTGCGTTATAAGTTTCCAGGTCCAGAGATCGTGGGAGTATGTAGCTGGGTCTCTGCCGGGGATTCTTAGCACCCCCTGCTCCGCCGTTACCATGGCTGCTACCGGTGCCAGGAATAATGGAGCCACCAGGGACTGAGGGCCGTCTGTTTGGTGTGTCTATCATATTGAGGGGGTTTGCCTTAGTCACCACGCTTGGCAGGCGGATTAGTGACCGCAGTGTAGCAAATATGTGCTCGGAGGACGCTGCTGCCCTTCTTCCGGTGTGTAATCCCTTAGTCGCCTCTTACGACATCCACGGGAGGATTGGGAGGGGTCTTATTCTAAGCCGAGACCACCACGGCAATATAATTTATTGATATAATTTATACAATTATATCATTAAAGTATAATTATATCAGTATCTTGGGAGTAAAACTGACAGATCGTATCAGAAATACAATACTGCGCTCCAAGACCTAGATCGCGGATGTAACCCAAAAAACAGCCATACTTAAATGGGACTGGGCTGGACACGTCTGTTGTATGTCAGACGAGCTGTGGGCTAAATCCATCACGGAATGGATCCCGCAAGGCGTCAAGCGTTAGCGTGGCCAGCCTAGACGACGGTGGCGAGACGAACTTGACGTGTACGAGAAAGAATGGCGAACTAAAGCAATAGACCGGAAAAATTGGAAGGAGTGAAGAGAGGCCTTTGCCCAGCAGTGGGACGATATGGGCTGATAATAATAATAATATCATTAAATTCTTCACCCATTAAACAAGAAATTGCATATGTCATCAGACCTCCCATCAAACTTTAAGTGGGTAAGTTTATTATAAATGTTATCCGCAAACTGTTCCAAACGCTTGCCAGTAATAAGCCTGTAAGCTGTAAGTAATTTCTTGAGAGTTTTTACTTGACTTACATGGAAACACAACGTTTTACCCACTATGATTAGAGCTAAGCTTATCACATATAGCCATGCTACAACGTTCAGTTGCAAAAAACATTGTCTTAAGAGGTTACAGATGTGCCATTGTATCTGGTTGGCTATTAAAAATATTGTTTAAGTTAAAGCACAAACATAAATGTAGAAAAGTATCGCTTAATGGACATTTAACAACTATATTTACATTAAAATCGCCACATACAACAAATAATTTTGGACTGGTAGAACATTTCCTCAGAACATCCTCAAACAGATCCAAAAACTTTGAAAGCAGCCAGTGGGGGTCTGTATACACATACAATTACATGATGCTCCAGCTTTTCACATAATAGCTCAATATTCCGTTCAACAGACAAAGTTACAATGTCTTTCTTCTCCTTAAATTTACAATTATAATTATATATTAAAAACCCACCCTGAGCCAGTTTTTTTTATTGAATGAACTACCAATTACATAGTTTCTAATGGATATTATCAAAATACCCATCATGAATTAATGTTCAGTTACAACGACTTTAGAAAAGTCTAAAAAAAGTACTAACTCTAATGCCTTGCTGGAAAGACCCTGTATATTTTTATGAACAATATGTAAGTTACAGGCTTTTCCATTGTCTTAACAGTCAGTTTAAACTAACAGATAAAGTTGCCTTAGTTTTAATGCCATGCCTAATACAGCCACTAACCGTGGCACCGTCAGAGTCATCCATTATACTATGTACAACTGGATCATATATATTAAATGCTAACAATTTAGCTATGGTCATTTTGTCATTTTTGCTTAAAGAATATCAGCCTTTCTTCCACCGACTCCTATTACAGCTATATCAACTGTAGTTAATGTTGTAATAAACTCTACGAGCCCGCAATTGAGTGAAACTAAGGCCTGCAGAAACTAGTGCTACGCCGTAGAGCCATAGCTCTACGGTGTAGCACTAGTTTCTACCGTAGATCGTGTCGTGTGTCTACAGCATGATATCTATATAGCTAGAGTATTGATCTACATTACATACCATATACATTATTGTTAAGGAGCTTTAATATAAATAAATATTATAAAGCATAGGTATTTAAAGAACGCATAATTGTCATTTTTATAAGTGACTTATGCGTTGTTATAACTATGCCACAGAATAAATAATAGTACAAGTACAGAAGGATAACTGAGTAAAGTCATTTAAATGCATAGCAACTCTCGCTACAACGCAATAAAGTGCAATTTAACTCGCACAGCGCTGCGATCTTTCAATTATATTTACCTAGAAGGCACTCACCCATTGCGTGCAGGCTAGAATGTACCGTATCACAACGCGCGAGAACTTCCATTGTTCTAACCATTTCAGAATCGCTCTATCACTTTTACGCTCGGCAGGGTTATATCAAGATATAACTTGGTACAGGCTCTAGTAATTATTCTGTGATATGATGACTTAGATATTGTAACAGAATAAACAATTATGTAATAATGTATTATTTTTTTACTTATTTTTATAAATGTTGATAGTTCTATTAACTACATATAATGACATTCTTATCAGAATAGACCTTGTACCTCATTATTTGATTATTACTTAATAGGTATTGCACTTTGATGAATAAAAGGTACCTGTCTGAATCCATGCTTAATAATGAATGAAAAAGAAAAGGAATGGAATGGATTTTACGAGAATTGTCTGACCGAATGCTATGCATTACATTCTAGGTTTCTTCTTGGTACTCATAATTAAGAAAAAAGAAAATTTGTCAAAAACATTATGTAAGAAGATAATATACATAAGGTGTACGAGTAATATCACTAAAAGTCACTTTTCTTTCCAACAGTACTTTTATCGGCTGCGAGCTAGGGCAATAAAGTAGAAAACGAGTGATTATAAACTGGGGGACTAAATCATTTATCGTAAGCACACGGCGCGCGACTCATCGAGCGCACGCTTGACACTACTGAATTAACCGCAATATTGCGGCCGCAAAGTGTAATTATAATATTTGTACTTGTTGCGGAGTGCGACTAACCTGACTATGCTAACATAAGCAATGAAAATAAATTTCAAGTAGGTTCACATAATATATTCCTGACGTACTCTTCGAGATCAAACAAAAACCTTCGCATCATTACTCGACGCCACCCAAACAAGTTATTTATATGATTTAAGGTGCCATTAGCGTGGCCTCCGCTCGCTACTTAATCACACACTGCATTAATAAAGATATCTCATGAAAATATGAAATAATCTTACCTTTGTGTCTCCAGAGCCTTCTTTCTTGACTATGATAATACAGTAGTGATATTTTAAATTATGATAATACAATTGATTTAATTTCTGGATTCATTTTGCAAGTGAACTGAATGACCGTGGGCATTTTTTTTACTTAGGTCAGCTAATTTTATGTTACTGTTAATAAATTCCTGCAGTTGACCACATCAGCTTTTTCGCTGTACTTGCATGAGCGTGATGACAGTGTAGATATTATGTTGGTGACAAGCTGCCATGGATGCCCATTTTATTCTTTATTTTTCCTATATTTATCCACTGTTGGACTAGCAAGCCTCTCCTAATGAAAGCCACAGACCCCAGTCATCGGCTCTTCTCATACAGTGTCTGCCGGCCGCCTTCGTCGCAGCTCGTCAATCGAACCGACTGACCGGGGGGTTTCCTACACATCGTGATCTAAGCCGTAGTCTCCACTCAAGAACTTTTCTACCCCAGCGGCTATCCGTTCTTCGAAACATGTTACCATCCTACTGCCACTTCTCCTTGCTAAGCCTTGGAGCTATGTCGGTGACTTTGGTCCTTGTGTGTTTGGTTTTCTGTCTTATTTTCTTTCTTGCAGAATGTTTTTATATAGTTCGAAACTAATTTAGTAGAATATATTTCTCATAAACGTGTAAAAGCGAACGGTAAAGATTCTATTCAGAACCCAACGTAACGGTCAGTCCGGGGCCGTACGTGCTCCGTATCCAGTCCCGTCCGCTTCCGTCCCAGTAACTAACGATTCTGCGCCGGTATCAAACCAATAATGGACCGATTTAGTGCTGATAGCGGCTGAACTCATCCCGATGAGCGTCTACCGTTGCCTGCAAAAGCTTTGAGAAACACAACTTTTTTAGTTTCTTCCGAACATTCAAGAATTATTGTTGAGATAACTATCGGGCTTTGTTTCCTTTTGTGTGGTTCCGTAACTAGGGGAAATTAGAACGCTTTTGCAATCAACGGACCGTCTCTCTTCAAATATTTTTTCTACGGATAAATATTGTGTTCTAACGATTTACAAGGTTTCTGAAACCCATAATCTGGAAGTAAATATATTCCAGTCCATCTGTTTGACTCTGTCTATTACAGCGTGAAAAGATCAGAGTTAAAAGGCTTTTTATAATTGGATAGACACTTTTTAATATCTCATATTATTCCATTATATTTTATTTTATTTTATTTTATTCCATTAGTTCTACGATATAACATGTTTTTTTATACTTTTTTCTTAACCTACCTATATTGTCCCACTGCAGGGCAAAGGTCTCCCCCATTTTCTTGCATGTATCTCGATCACCGGCCAGATAAGACCAATAGTCCTGGTATGTATCCAGATCGTCGTGCCAGTGCTTTCTCGGCCTCCCCCGGCGTCACCGCCCACCTTCTGGCACCCATTGCGTGAAGATCTTGGCCCATCGGTTGGGATGCATTTTCCCATTCCCGCTACAATCTGGCAGCCTTTTGACCCACATCCACGATACCAGTGATAGAAGCCAACGTGGTGATACGAACGACCCGGTCAGTCCTCCTGAACCCTAAGACGGTGCTTTCCATCGCTCTTTGGCAAACCCCAAGCTTGAACTTTAGAAACTCAGCCAGCGACTAGGTCTGAGCACCGTAGGTTAGAACGGGCAAGATGCACATATCTGCACTACAGTGTTATAGGAAGGTTACTCTTAATAAGCTCCTTCATGGACCAGTAGCTCCTCCAGGCATTTTCGACGCCGCGTTCAATTTATTTGTCTTGCCGGTTTTCGAAGGAGATTATCTGGCCCAAGTATATGTACTCTTCGATATAGTGTAGCTCCTGCCCATCTACTTCGACCCTACGTTTTTCGTGCTGTTGTTCATTATTTGCGGTTTTGATCGATTGATCATTAGTCCAACCCTGAGGTTTGCCGTGCTGAAATCTTGGAGCATCTGTTGTAGTTATTGTGATGTGGAAGCAAAAAGAACGATGTCATCAGCAAATCTCAGTTTGTTGAGTCTTTTGCTGCCCACATCGATTCCTTTAGAAGCCCATAAGTCCACCAAGGTCTTAAACACTTCTTAAAGTGTGCTAGTGAACAGTTTAGGAGCGGGCTTAACCCCTTTAATTATTTAAAATTCGTGTCCGGTTGTATTTCATTTATAAGTCTGTAGAACTACTGCTACTCGTATTTACTATCATAACAGGATTAGCCAGTTAAAATAATTATGTAAAGAGATGCTGAAATTCAAGACCTTCCGCAGGTAGTGGTTGGAGGTCAGTAAATCAAGTAAGCCACCGCATTACTTAAACATTTGACCCTAGTTACCTAACAAGGGTCCCACTAATTTCCACGAGCGAGATTGAATTCGTAAAGCCTTGAGTCAGTACCGCCTTGACTAACTCTGCCGCCCTTGTCGACTTGCACCACCTCATAACGTTTGAACTAACGAGATAACTGCGAAACGATTTTCAAACATAAAAAGATAAGCACCGGAAATTACATGTATATTTCGTTATGGAGGTTCGTCAGGCATGCAATTGTTCCGTACGATGAAAAAGCAATGAAATTATAAAGACAGAGAGAATTGGAAAACTATTATGTTGAGATTGACGGCCGTTATTTACGGAGCAATTTGCCCAATGGAGTTAAATCGCTTGTGATAACGCGCGGGTGAGTGCGGGTGAGCAAGAGTGAGTGCGGGTGATCACGGGAGAGTGCAGGTGAATGTGAGTGCGGGAAAGCTTGCATGGTGTGGTTGTCTTTCTGATTTCCAATTTGACGATGGAAGTATGCTAGCTGTGCGCAAATGAAAAATGAAGGTGACAAAATAAATGTTTCACTTTTAAATAATTTACTCATTTCGGGCCCGTTGAATGCTCCATAATTTATTTATCATCCATCTACGGCGAAGCAAGGGAAGGGTAATGAGTTTAAAAGTCTATGTATATGTATGTATCTAAGTATGTGGGTATGTGGATGTTCCACCATAGCCTCGAGCCTATTAGTCCTATTTTGACAAGCGAGGTGTCAATCGATTCGTCTTCACGTATAAAGGTTCATAGGTTTCTTTTTACCAGACTACTGTGAAGCAAAGGAAAGGTTATGTGTGAGCTGAATTAGAACCACTTCCTCTTAACCTACGAATTTTGATGTGTTGGTTCAGTTCCTATGACAATTGAGCATAGTTAAGCAGAAAGCGACCAACCCCGGTTTTTGCGAAAATGAGTTATAATGCCTATGACATAAAATTTTCTTTACTTACATATTCCAAAGACACGTTTCTCTAAAGCACATTCTGATGTCAATATATTAAATTGTCCAATAAGACCACCGGCCATTATCACCCATTTTTTGTGTAAAAGCCGACCATTTCAGGCTATGGTCTAGCAAAATATCCAGAAAAGAGAAAATTGTGCTGAGCAGAATCCGACTATCGCAGTTGGTCTGGCTTCTGCAAATTTAATTTATAATAGAATAGTTTGCATTTTTATTTGCAGAAGCCGACCACAGCAATGGGCTAGTACTGCAAAACTATTTTTTCCGAATTATAATATTTTTGCACGATAACAATTCATCTATGTTTTAATCTTGCGTAACATAGGGGGCAGGGCTATAGAAGAAACTCAGGCGAGCATAACCATCCCTTGAGTTGTATGGTTTATGTTATACGGTTAGTAAACATTTTGCTGAATAAAACCATTGATTTGGCTTTGCATATCTTTCTATTTTTGTCCAAACCTTAATAAGCTGAAAGAGACCATTTCGATAGACGCTTTCTGCAAAATACTAAATTATGAACTGTCGTATAAAGCAGAAAACGACTATGTATTTGACTCAAAAGTCTATTAACAAAACTAATCAATTTAGCAGTTTCAAATAACTCATTTGAAAGCTTTTGAAGTATACTTTAACAAAAGTATAACATTTAAATCAATTATGAACTGTAGAAAATAAAGAAGCGAAAACCCCTTTAGACGGCTGTATCTCAAAATGCGTTTTTCGACTATGGTCGCTTTCTGTTTAACTACGCTCAATTCAATTTTATGGTAAGCATGAATCAACATCCAGATTTAGCTCCAGATAAAGGATCTCTTCAACGTATAAAGGAAATTTTGTGTACGCATTTTATGATGCTTGATTGTTTTATTTTTATACGCTTTATATTAGCTTCACTTGTACGTTAGTTTGTATGTTTGTAACCGACTCCTTTGGACGCTATTTTGACCCACTTTAAACGGTCAGATTTAATTCAAATTTTGCACACCTGTCAAAGACAGGAAACAATACAATAATTCGAAGAAAAAAAACGCTTTAATAAATAAACCAAACTAAAAAGTAGAAAATAAATAATAGTTAAAAAAAAACTAAAAAAACACGCTTCATATAGAAAACCAAACTAAAAAATAGAAAATAAATTTTAATAGTGAAAATAAGAAAAAAAAAGTTTTATTTAAAAAAAGCGTGGGGTGCTTTTTAAGATATTATCAAAATGATAATCCTTCTTCTTATATCTGTCAAAGAAATATTTATAACTATTGACCCATGCACCCCACGCTTTTTTTGAAATAAAACATTTTTTTCTTATTTACACTATTAAAATTTATTTTCTATTTTTTAGTTTGGTTTTCTATATAAAGCGTGTTTTTTTAGTTTTTTTAAACTATTATTTTTTACCATGACATGGCTGCCGCATTTTGGGTTTAGTCCTGACTAGGGAACTCCTCAACAGTTAACAGCACAGATAATTGTGATAACCGGTTCTAAGTTTCCCCATGACATGGCTACTGCATGATGCAATGATGAATATACACAATGTTTGTAACGCGTGAAAGCAATATATTCGCCGTTCGGGCGTTTTTGGCAATGCTCGCGCTTCATCGGGTCGCGCCACCGGTACTCAGCGCTCGTTCGCACGCGAGAGACGCAAGGTTTTTAGTGATAAACAAGCGGGATTCCGGTGCACACCGTTTCAACAACTTGTTCAACAATGACGCCGACAAGCCGGAGACGAAAATATGAATGACTGCAATGCGAGTGGAACCGAAGAGTACATACGATTCGGCGACAGAATCACGTGCCTGCGGTACCCACCCCCGGCGAACTTCGCCAGCCAGGGAGCACCAACAAACCGAGAGACTCTGCGCTGGCGCAATGGAAGCGTTCGCCAGAATGCAGGCGGAGACGAAACTTTGAGATCATTATCTTCAACGCCAGTGCCGTCAACGAGCTCGTCTACGTCCACTACTACGTTAGTACTATTATTTCTTCTATGCCATTACCCCCGCCCCCGTTTTGGCCGGCGGTGGTAACTTCTCCAAATGCACCGTGCGGTTCGACGGGATGTCGCGAGATGCCGAGGTGCTTGAGTCATTTATCGACGCAGTCGAAGTGTAAAAGGAGTGTGCTGGCGTAAGCGACGAGCACGTTCTGCGCGGTCTTCCCGTGCTACTGCAGGGTGACGCCGCCATCTGGTGGCGCGGCGCCCGCGCTGTCGTGGTCGGAGGCCGTCGCGAGCCTGCAAGCCATGTACGATATGCAACGGCCGGCCTACAAGGTATTGCGTGATATTTTTACGACTCAACAAAAAGAGTCTGAACATGGGGATGTTTTTGTATGCAAAGTGCGTTCACAATTAGTGAGGTTACCATACGAAGTCCCAATTTGAATGCAAATAAACATTATTTACGGAATGTTACATCGCCGTCTTAGAAAACGTATATCTAGAGAATACACGATAATATAGACTCTTTGTTAGAGAAAACGCGAATAATGGAGGAATTAATTGCCGAAATCAAAAAGTTGCCACAACACTCGAGTAATAATAATAATAATTCATGCGCGTCTACGAGTCGCGATACGAGAGATACGCGTGACATTTCTCGCGCCAGCTTTCGTGAGTCGAACGAGCGCGATGTTTAAGTCAGACGATCCAACTGGGTAGATCCAACTTTCAGGAAATTACGCCATATATTCTCATAGCTGATACCGCAGAGCCTCAAAACGAAAGTTTATAATCAGTGCGTGTTGCCAGTGATAACATACGGCACTGAGACGTGGTCGCTAACTATTGGTCAAAGTCAAATACACAAGCTCAAAGTCACGCAGCGTGCAATGGAGAGATCAATGCTCGGTGTTTTGCTACGTGATAAGATCCGTAACGAAGAAGTCCGTAGAAGAACCAAGGTTACCGGCATAGCTCTCAGAATTTTCAAGTTGAAGTGGCATTGGGCAGGCCACATAATTCGCAGAGCCCATAACCGCTGGGGAATAAAGGTTCTAGAATGGCGACCACGATCAAGCAAGCGATGTGTAAGGAGACCCCCACACGTTGGACGGAAGACATTTAGCTATCGCAGGGAGTCGGTGGATGGAGGCGGCACAAGACCGTTCGTCGTGGCGCTCTTTTGGGGAGGCCTATGTTCAGCAGTTGACTTCTGCTGAAATTATGATGAATGATGAATGATTTATGTATATATGTTTGTTACCACTCTGCTGAAGAGGCTAGATATATTTAATAAAATTTGATATCTAGATACTTTAGATTCTGGAATAACACTTTTCAGTTTCAATCGGAAACTGGCTAAAAACTCCAATAGTTCGGGCCATCATAAGTAGAAAATGAAAGACGCGCTAAGTGCGTGTCGCTGGTTCACTGACCGCGTTGTCGAGATAGCCTCACTTGTGAGTTCGGGCCGGTGAAATGTTTGTATTGAAAATTATAATATCCGCGAAAATCCGGTGAAATACGCGTATATAATTGAAAATTAATCGCATATACTTTTATATGCAATTGTGTGCGGTTCGGAGGGCAGTGCGTTTGCCCCGCGACTTGAAATTCGGTGATAATTGACTGTTGAGTGACTATCAAGTTACATTTTGGAGCTGACTGCGACAGGACGACGGCTTCTTCGAGAGGGTTTGAGTTTTCATGTATTGTCTAGCTGGCCGGCTAGGTACATGTAAGAACCGACACCCCAAAGCAGAACACTCGGAGGACATTGGTATGTCCCTCGCTATTCATTATAGACACTAAATTCTTCAGAAACGCTGGATGCGATCATCAACATAACGAACAGAGGCAGAACTGCTTTTAGTATAGGGTCCCGGACCCTCGGTTATCCTCATATCATACAAACACTATTCATCATCCATCATCATTGTCCATGCGAGAAAATTCGTCGGGCTTAGCTAGTGCGTGTGATATATATTTTTTATAGGTACCTTAACCTTAAAGGCTTGCCAATATTCTTTATATAAAGAAAATTTTCTAAAGAAACTATTTATAACAAACAAGACATAAGTACAAACACTAAAATCCGACTACAGTCGGGTACAAAATATCTTACGACACTCTTGGGATGAAGACAACTCGATTGATATCTCGTTTGTCAAAATCGGACTAAGTTTTTAGTTTGAACCCATAACCCTTCCTTTGTTTCACAATAATCGGATTAAAAAATAGATTATGACGCTCTATACCTGAAGACGAGAATCGATTGATAACTCGCTTGTCAAAATCGAACCAATAGGGGCGACGCTATGGTGGAACATCCACATACAACATACTAGACTGTTAAACTCATTACCCTTCCCTTGCTTCACCGTAGTCGGCGCCGCAGCCGCGGTAGCCTCAGCGCAATCAGCATACACGAAGTCCCTGTATCATTTTGATTGTTACAAAGCATAACATTAAATTATAAAAAAGCTGTTCGTGAAACGAATCAGCGGCGCGCGTGACGCGACTCCGAGAGTGCTGAAGCTCTGTGGATCCACGCGGAGGCTCACACAGGGCTTAAGCGCTATTAAATAATGTGTACGAACCGCCCGCGGCCTGGAGCTGTGAAACAATAACCTTCTGTAATTATGTGGACTGTATCACTTACCAGCGTAGCATACCAATTCTATCAGAAACATGTGCTGCATACAAATTCGGACACAGTTAATCTGTACAGGGTTGTAGCTGAAGGTTAGCTAAAAATACATTTTTCAGCTTACTAAGCTTGGTTGTTCTGTAATTTCTTAATAGTCACAGCACTTCGTAATATAGGGAATAGTGACTATTTACTAAAAAGAATTGTGAAGCGAAACAGTGATTTATTCAGAAGATAAATTATTTTCTGAATATTGTCCTTCACGTCCAACAAGTTGGCGTATATTTTGTATAAAACACTCGTCAAATGATTTTCCATGTTTGTGTATAGCCACGATTGTATAAAATGCCGCGCCGGGCTGAACGAGCCCCGGTCCGCAGTGCGCTTTGCGATCTTATGAAACGATCAACGTTTTTTTGTCGAAGAACGTTGGACATAGTAGGGTGGTCTAAGAGTGCGCACTTATCAAAGGCGATACATCCAATATGGGTAATATTACAAGAATCAACTTTTATTATTGTTATACCTTCATTATTATGCAACATTTTTTTAATGACTGTTTATCATAAGATCACCTAGTTCAATAGAGATTACAGAAAAAAAAAGAGAAAATCGCACTATTACACTACCAGTTCTGTGAAATTGTGCAGTGAGATCATTAAAAATGGGTATGTTTAAGCCTTTGCTCATATTACTGTTCACACAAATCACACCAAAATGGTCCAACACTTGCCACCACTCCAATATTCGAATATCGGTTGCCCTATCCAGCTCCCCAGCTCCCCAGCTTGGCCAATTTTACTCAGTTATGGATTTAGTTAATTAGTTTTCTTTCGAAGTATGTTTTATTTTTAAATGTAGTCTCGTATTCTCCTATAATGAATGGATCCCATTCATTGTTACTGAATGGGATCCATTCATTATAGTCTTATGTAGGCGTCTACATACGAGTAAAACTATAATGAATGGATGTGAGTAAGAGGTTTTGAAAACTTGTTAAGGCTGCGTAATGTGCTTTATCGATTGCTCGGATCTACTCATCGGATTGAGTTTCAAAGTAACCCAGTTTTTAAGTCAAACACGAAGTTATCCAACAGTTAAAACTGCATCGCAATCATCCAGTAGTTTTTAAGTGATGCGTGAACAATTATAAAGACAAGCAAACAGACAAACTACATACAGACACATTTTTTTAAATGTTATCTATTAAGCTTGTTCAATAGCTTATTTTAAGAACGCTAGACCATTTTATCTAATGTATCTTCTTTGTACAGACTTTTTCGTACTTAATGCTCTATTGAATAAGACTAGCTGGCGCCGGCGGATTCATACGCGTGGTCATTTCTCTAAGTTAAAAGTACTTTTTGAGCTATTCTAGGACCTAAATTACCAATATACCAAAATTTTATAAAAATTCCTGCAGTCTTCAAAAATATTTTTATCGATTTCTCGGCTTCTAGTCATCGGATTGAGATACCAAGTACCTCAGTTTTTAAGTCAAACCCTAAGCTATCAAACAGTGAAAACCGCATCGTAATCGATCCAGTAGTTTTTACGTGATGCGCGAACAAACATACAGACAAACTAATATACTAACAGACAAACTGACAGACACGAATTAAAAAAAAAAAGTTCAGTAGCTTATTTTAAGTAAACTAGACCATTTTTTTCTTAATTATATAGGATAGATACTATCATAAATCACTGGAATTGCTATTTATGTACCTATTTACTAAGTACCTATGTAGTCTCAATTTCCCAGTGTCATTAATTTTCGAAATTAAAATTGCTTGGCCTACTTATAAAATCTTTAGTTAACTCTTAGTAGAACTTACATAAAAATAATTTTATTTGGTGGCATAATGACATAATATACGCACGGCACTTTTTTAATAAGAAAATAAAGTACATTATAACACTGTTTTTTGAACTAAACAATGTTTAAATATCGTCGACTTACT
This sequence comes from Alsophila aescularia, assembly GCA_946251855.1. Classification (NCBI taxonomy): domain Eukaryota; kingdom Metazoa; phylum Arthropoda; class Insecta; order Lepidoptera; family Geometridae; genus Alsophila; species Alsophila aescularia. The sequence continues at coordinate 42,420,852 of OX276377.1, forward strand.
GCAAGAACTCATTACCTGCAAAAAGTCACTAAGTGCAGTTTATACGACGGATGAGCTTGTCTCGATGAGTTCTCCATTATACAAAAACTCACTTATTTCTAGCTTTTCAAAATTACATAAAGTCAATAATTTCAATTTGACATTTTCTGGTTCTTTGAAACTCATCTATTTACATTAATAGTTTTTAGCAAAGAACAACATCAAAAAGTAATGATTTTATTTTGTTAGAAAAATCATTTGTGTGACCTATCAACTTCTTTATAATATGCATTAATTACCATATATTTAAATAGATTTTAGCTTAAATTCACTAAGTGCACATAATGACTTTTACCAATACATGATTTATGGCTGACGTTAAGAGTCATAACCACTTTAAAATAATAAAGCCAAAGAACTAGATAAGATCAGGGTTAGCGAAGATGAAGACTTTAATTCTGTGACATTGGACCTTCAAAAGGTTCTTCACATGCCAACTAGCAACGTTTCTCTTCTGTACTACCTTCGCAAACTGAGCGTTTACAGTGCTACATTTTACGAAGCTTGTTCTCCGTATTCTCCGCCTCTGTTACATGTGGACAGAAATAGATGGAAAAAAAGGAAGTGATGAGTTGGAATGGCATTGTATTTCTGGATTAAGCGTCTACCACTTCCATTTACAGATATATCAATATTTTCTGACACCTGTGGAGGCCAAAATCGGAACCAATTTTTCCACTGCTTGCAGCTATATTTGGTTCAGACAATGCACCTTGAGGTTATTGACCACAAATATCTCGAGTCTGGCCACACTCACTTGGAGGTTGATAGCATGCATAGCGCAATTGAAAATCAAATGCGACTAATGCCTATTTACTCAATGATAGGTTTTTGTAATATTTTAATAATAGCTAGGTAAAACAGAAGTAATACCAAGAAAAACAGTTAATAAAAAACTTATGAACCGATAAAAATGGAAAATACCGATATTTTGGATCTAATAGTTTTGAGGAATAACCTGATCCAGAATCGGTCTTTTGAGTCAGATGTTTAGTTGTTGTTGATGTTGTTGGTTTTTTTAAGTTGTTTTAGGTTCAAGAAAATAAATTCCTAACGTTGTTATATATAGATATGACTACAAGTCAGACTATAAAGAACTCAATGTATTGAAAAAAGGGAACAACAGTCGCCCAGATAATAAAAACTGCGGAAGCGAAAGTATAACGTTGACACTGGAAAAGAGTTTGATTATAACACTTACATTCTAAAAAAACCTATAACAGTATGCTTCCTAACACGAAAGCAATAAAAAAAGATTTATTGAAAATGTGCACAGAAAAAATAATACCTACTGAATTACACCCTTGGTAAATGAACCTGTGACGATGTGAAAACTTCTTTCATAATAATACTCATTTGATCTCTTAATTCTTTCATAATCCATTTCATTCCATTTGATAGTTTGTCATTATTAATACTAAATTCAAATAACCTGTCATTCCCATATTATCTTTTGCATTAACAAAAACTGCAATTTTACAAAATAATTTTATATAAAATACCTAAATAAGTTTATTACAAATATATATGAGTCTTTTAAATATATATGATAATACCTTCGCAAGTGATTATTTTAATCCGTATTGTTGAAGTTAAATTGAGAGAAGACTGAATAGAATAGTCGAGTGCAAGATCTCTGTCTATCAACATCTCCATGTACTCATATTGTTCCTGTAATTTTGTGTCCACTGAGGTTTGGTCCCTGGGCTAGTGGAACTAACCCAAACCCTGGACCGCCTCGTCACAAACCTAATGACTTTTTTAAGTTATGTGCGGTTTTCCATCGCTTCGTGCTTCCGAGGGCACGTTAAGCTGTCGGTCCCGGCTATTATTGATTAATAAGAGTCGTTGAGCCATGTCAGAGGCCCTCGGGTGGCCTGACAAACTCTGACACCAGAGGCCAGCACTACCTCATGCGACAAACAAACAAATACCCTTGGTACCAAAACTTACCAGAAAAAGATGGTCAAGATTTTGGAGACGGACTCGTGGTCACACCGTTTTGTCATACTAGTGTGACCACGAGCAATTTTATTTACTCGTGGTCACACTGGTGTGACTACGAGTAATAACTATTCCTCGTGGTCACACCACGACACGAGGCTAATATCGAGCTATTATAATATTCAAAATAGTCACAAATTACCAGGAGAGCAGAAACCGGAGATCGGAGAATGGACGGGAGGGGAAGGGGAGGGGTTAGGTGGGGTGAGACCGTCCCCAACGGTGGGGGTTTAGGGAAAAAGCAAAAAAATATTTTACTCGTTTTGCCCAGCACGACAGATTCTTTTTCATCTCCCTTTAGTATAGTGTGAAGTCGGATGACAGCTGTCAAACTTAAAAACAGATATTACTCTGAAACTATTCATCGCTGACTCGTAGTTTTTAACAGAAGTGATAGATCTCATCGATATCTTCGTTTTGAATGACAGCTGTCAAACTTAAAAGGGCTATAACTCTGATACTAATGATCCTAGACTAGTAGTTTATTTACAGATGTTATAGATCTCAGCGATATCTTCGTTTTGGATGACAGCTGTCAAACTTAAAAGGCCTATAACTCTGAAACTAATGAACCTAGATTAGTAATTTCTTTACAGAGGTTATAGATCTCATCAATATCTTCGTTTTGGATGACAGCTGTCAAACTTAAAATAGCTATAACTCTGAAATTAATGATCCCATACTAGTATTTTCCTTACAAAAGTGATAGATCTCATCAATATCTTCATTTTGGATGACAGCTGTCAAACTTAAAAGGGCTATAACTCTGAAACTCATGACTCTAGACTAGTAGTTTCCTAACAGATGTTATAAATCTCATTGATATCTTCGTTTTGGATGATACCTGGCAAACTTAAAAGGCCTCTAAATCTGAAACAAATAATCCTAGACTAGTAGTTCCTTTACAGAAAAAAACTAAAAACGATCTCTTCCAGGCAACCTTTGGATGGAGAGGATTTGTTATAGTTGTGAGGGACGGGGTGCATTATGATATAAAAAATACTACTTAGTGAGAAATAGTAAATCAAATTTCTAATTATACTAAAACTATTTTATGATCAATAATAGATATTATTACAATATACATTCAAATATAAATTTCCAATATATACATACATGTATAAATAAATATATATTATATGAATACATAAATACCCAAATATAATTATGAGATGATAAAAAACAAAAAAAAACTGTAATACAAGCAACATGACAAACGTGATAATAAACATAATATTAGCTAGACTTCCAAGTAAAACTTCTTCACTTGACACTTAAAAACTTCCAAAGATGGCGCACGCCGTATAGAAACAGGCAATTTATTCCACAGACGAACAGCTTCTACCGTGAAAGAACGTCCGTAAAAAGTGCTGCAATGCAAGTGGTAGCTTGAGGGTGAGATTTTCGGATGATCTAAGATGGAAGGTGTAGGATGTGTACAGGAAATCAAAGCGTTCTTTAAGATAGCTCGGGGTAGAAGGATTAAACAAGATATTATAAAGAAGGTTAAGGATATGAGCATTCCGGCGAAGGCGAATGGGTAGCCACTTGAGCTTTGCACGAAAGTGAGAAACATGGTCAAATTTGCGCAAGCCAAATATGAACCTTATAGCAACATTTTGTAAACGCTCAAGCTTATTCAGCTGTTCTTCGGTAAGATCGAGATAGCAGACGTCAGCGTAATCGAGAATGGGAAGCAAAAGAGATTGCGCGAGTACAACCTTAGTGGCAGAGTAGGTAAGAAATTTCGAAGGCGCCTTAAAGAGGCTGCCGCAGCAAACATTTTGCAGCTAGTAGCTGCTACCTGAGGGCTCCAACTGAGAGATCTGTCCATTATAAGTCCAAGGTTCTTGACTGAATCGCTGTATGGTATAGTAATTCCATCAAAAATAATATTTGGAAGGGTTAGCCAGTTCACCTTAGAGATCATACGGGAGCTCCCTAAAATAATGACCTGCGTTTTACTAGGATTTACTGTTAATCCGTAGGATTTACTCCAATCATTTATACGACGCAGATCACAATTTGTGCTTGTAACAGCTTTATCTAGCTCATTAACTGAGGCCTGGGAATAGATTTGAAGATCGTCTGCGTATAGGCGGTAAGAAGAAGTAAGATTTTTAGATATGGAGTTAATGAAAATAGCAAATAAAAGTGGAGCTAGGACGCTGCCTTGCGGTACACCGGCTGACGTGTTGCACCAGGCAGAGAAAGTCTCCTCCAGGCGAACCCGCTGCCGACGTCCGTATAGATAACTATGAAACCAGTCGACCACCGATGGAGATATGTTAAGTGAGCAAAGAATTGCAAGGAGAATATCAAAGTTGACAGCATTATATGCATTACTAAAATCTAGCAATGTCAGCACAGTCAACAGGCCGTTATCCATACCAAGACGAACGTCATCAGTTATTTTAACAAGCGTAGTCATAGTGCTGTGCCCGGGACGGAAACCAGACTGGAATGGATTGAGAAGATTTTGGCTGGACAGGAAATGGCTAACTTGTAGCTAGTAATGATCAGTTTCAGAGTTATAGCCCTATTAAGTTTGACAGCTGTCATCCAAAACGAAGATATCGATGATATCTATAACTTCTGTACAGAAACTACTAGTCTGGGATCATTAATTTCAGAGTAATAGCCCTTTTAAGTTTGACAGCTGTCATCCAAAATGAAGATATCGATGAGATCTATAACTTCTGTAAATAACCTTCTAGTCAAGGATCGTTAGTTTCAGAGTTATAGGCCTTTTAAGTTTGACAGCTGTCATCCAAAATGAAGATATCGATGCGATCTATTAATTCTGTAAAGAAACTACTAGTCTAGGATTATTAGTTTCAGAGTTATAGCCATTTTAAGTTTGACAGCTGTCATCCAAAATGAAGATATCTATGATATCTATAAATTCTGTTAAGAATCTACTAGTATAGCATCATTAGTTTCAGAATTATAGGCCTTTTAAGTTTGACAGCTGTCGTCTAAAATGAAGATATCGATGATATCTATCACTTCTGTAAGGAAACTACTAGTCTGGGATAATTAATTTCAGAATTATAGCCCTTTTAAGTTTGACAGCTGTCATCCAAAATGAAGATATCGATGCGATCTATCAATTCTGTAAAGAAACTTCTAGTCTGGGATCATTAATTTCAGAAGTTCCACTCCCCTTCCCCCACTCACTTTTCCGTAAACTGTCATTTGACACCTGTCACTTTGGCATCTGTCACTTTGAAACTTGTCACTTTGGCACCTGTCACTTTGAAACTTGTCACTTTGGCATCTGTCACTTTGGCATCTGTCACTTTGGCATCTGCCACTTTGACACTTGTCACTTTGACACCTGTCACTTTGGCACCTGTCACTTTGGCATCTGTCACTTTGACACCTGCCACTTTGACACCTGTTATTTTGACCCTGTCACTTTGACACAAAATAATAAATTATTGCATATAGTTATGTCGATAAGTAATTGGTATTTTGGTTTCCCACACTGGTGTGACTACGAGTCTTATATTTTGTAGCTTACTCGTTGTCACACCAAGCAGTGTGACCACGAGTCTGTCGCCAAGATTTTTTACCTGATGAAGACAGCTCAGACGCTGAAGACGAGTAGAAACAATGTTGTTATTTTCATGATTAAATGATTGATCTCATAAGATTCAAGAGATGTCAAATTAAGCTATGGTAACTTAGTAAATGGTGTCATGCTCCGCAGCAGCGCCACCAAAATTTAGAGGGATCTATCATAGCGGAAAGTAATGTACGTTGAACGTACATCATGTACGTAAGTCGATAATTGTTGTGCATAGAACAGAAAACGAAATAATAATCATTTTTTTGTGGCGTAGAATTCGTACTTCGCAATATTATAAGAAACTATTTAATAATGAAAACTAGTGTACGTACGCTCCTTACAGTGTACGTGCTGGAAATTTTATGATTTAGTAGTATTTAATGCATTTAATTACATTGTAAAAAATGCAGGTAAGCAAAATCTTTTCTGACAGAATTTGAGTAGCCATAGATATAGATCAAACTAGATACCTAATAGGTGCACTTTGAATTGCTTCTAAACAAAAGTCGTAACATTGTCGACTCCGTTCAGTTGCTACACGTCGCAATATTGTCGCTTCGCTACACGCCAATAACGTTCGCCGAGATCATTGGTGCGTTTTCATTAGAAATAAAATAAGTTATTTTTAAGTTAAACGGTTTTATTGTAATTAATACATGAGTTTTTTTTCCTTATTCTTAGGGTACGTAAGACTTACGCACCCTAGTTTTATTACAATCTAGCCACAATTTGGCTAATAAGTAAATTTAATATAACTTAAACTTTTACATTGAGTATATTAAGAATGTGTCCATTAACACTTTTCTTATAGTCTCTATTAAGGTGAAGTCACATTATTAATGTTTACTTTATAAGTAGCACTTGTTACACACTACACTACACTAATATAATAATGTACACTACACTAACTCAAACGGTTTTATACTTTTAAGTCTTCTTACTATGTCAGTGTGATCGAGGAGCTGGATTGCCTCTATGTTCACATGGTGATGAAGTCTATAGTCGTGAGCTTATGTATACTTTTTAATTACTTTGTCAACGAACTCTATTTTGAGGTCCCGATGGAGATCGTTGATTCTTATGTACCAAGGTGCATTCACTATTTCCCTTAGTACCTTGTTCTGGAAGCGTTGAATAATTAATGTATTGCTCTGTTTGGTGCAGCCCCACAGCTGTATACCATAAGTCCAGACTGGCTTTAGGACTTTCTTGTATAATAATAGTTTATTTTTTGTTGACAGCGTGGAGTGTCTTCCAAGCAGCCTATACATTATTTTGAATGGCAGTTCTAACTCTTCTCTTTTCTTCTTGACGTGCGTTTTCCAGCAGAGCTTCGCATCACGCGTCATACCGAGATACTTGGCTGTATTCTCGTATGGAATCTGTTTATTATTTATATAAACTGGAGAATATTCCTGTTTCTTGTTGCTGAAGTCAATGTGAATTGATTTGGATTCGTTTAATTTCATCCTCCATTGTTTAGTCCAGTCGTAGACTCGATTGACCGCTGTTTGGACTTTTTCTGCTGCTTTTTGATGGGTACTTCCTACTGCCATTATAGCAGTGTCAACAGCAAAGTTATTTTCTAGCTCAGGAATACCACAAGTGTAAAGCAGGTACAGGACCGGACCTAAAACACTTCCTTGAGGTACTCCAGCTTTTATTTCCTTAAGTTCTGAGAAGGCATCTTCTTGTCTAATTCTAAATACTCTATTTGATATATACGATTCTAAGATATCCGCAAAATGATTTGGTAGCATATTTCTCAGTTTATGTATAAGCCCTTCATGCCACACTTTATCAAAAGCTTGCGCCACATCTAGATATACTGTAGTGCACACTTTTTTACCTTCAAGAGATTTTTCTATAATGTTTGTTAATCTGTGCACTTAATCTATAGTCGAGTGCTTTTCTCGAAAACCACACTGATGCTCTGGTATAAAATTTTTGCTATCTATGTTCAGCCTTTTGAGAAACAACTTTTCAAAAATCTTTGTCATTATGGGAAGCAAAGAGATTGGCCTGTATGATGTGGTTTCATGAGGCGGTTACCCAGGTTTTAATAGCATGATTACTTCCGCAACTTTCCATAAGTCTGGTACATGCCTTAGAGTGGCATTAATAAGGGTCGTTAACTTCACTATAGCCTTTCTTGGTAGATTACGAAGTATTTCTCCTGATATTAAATCATACCCAGGACATTTTCATGAGCTTATACTTAGTTTAATTTCTCTTACAATTTCTCTAGGTGTAACTAATTTGATATCACTTTCATCTTTGTGTGGCATAGTATCTTCCAAAGTTAGACCTTCATTTGCTTCACCCTCATTTAGTTGAAAGATGGTTTCTAAGTGCTCTGCCTGAGAAAATGGCTAGGAGCCCTTTAATTGATTTAAATAACTGACCAGCAATTCTTAATACACCTTCGAGAAGAATCGGTAAGAAACTCGAAGGCGAATAATAAATGACTATGAGTTACGGGACCTTCGACCTCGCCGACGAGGTCGGTGTCTGTGTATAAGTGAGCTGATTCCCCCTGAGAGGTTGCCTGAGGAGGTAGGATTGGGCGAGACCACCGCTGCCAGTACTTTGACTGCGATGGCGTTGTCCGAGTCGTCCAAGACATTGCGAGAGCATCTATGGAGGGCTGTCGTGTAGTTCACAGCTTCGACTACAAGGGGGTTGGGGTGATGGGGCGCCGCATCAAAGTAGCGTGGAGAGGCAGGAGGCATATACTGCATTTTGAAGGAATTTATCTGTTTTAGTTGTGCCCGTGGCTTTGCCCGCGTGGTCATTTCATTTAAGAGTAGCCCACAAGTGTTATTCCAGAACCAAAAGTACCTACAAAGTACCTACATTTCTTCAAAATTCGGTCAGCCGTCAAATAGATTTCTATTGATTGCTCGGCATCTAATCATCGGATTAAGATATCAAGTACCCCAGTTTAAGTCAAATTCTATTCTATCCAACAGTGAAAACCGCATTGCAACCGGTCTAGTAGTTTTAAAGACAGAAGGCCATGATTAAAAAAAAAGTTATATCTTTGTTCAGTAGCTTATTTTAATTACTCTAGGCCATTTTATTCAACCAAGTTGCATTGATACCGTCCAGTAGTTTCAGCATGATACGTGTTCTTATAAATAACTTTCACCCTTAATTTGTCGGGATGAAGAGTATTCAATGTCCTTGTAGTATGAACTGAAATTATACCAAGTTTCAGTTTAATTCATTCAGTAGTTTTATCATGATGCGGTCAAGATACAGCCCCAAAGACTGCGACGAACTCGTGGTCACACCGTTTTGTCACGTGTGACCAGCAGACAAAACAATGTGAAGAGGCTGACGAATATGTCAAAATCTAAGGTACTTAGTTTATCTATGGTACAAAATAAGAGCATGTTTTTCTAAGATTTTATGTTTCCAAGTATTAGCAGCATCGAAAGTCCAAAATCCAAAGTAAAGTCAAAATAATCAAAATAACAGCGCGCGTACTTTATGCTTTCGATAGGAATGTCAACACAAAACTGAATAATCTTCGTTAGGTGCATAATCTGTGGACTCGATATAAATATCGGAGCTAAACAAAACGTTGCTTCACTATTGAAAATAAAAAAAAGCGTTCATGAAATATGGTTTTCTTTTGTTTAAGTTATCATAACAATAATTATGGAACTTCATAGGCATGCTAATGTCAGGAATGGCTTCTTTGTTTGGCATTATAGTTTTATAATATGTAGTGATATTTACGTAAGATATATAATAATAATAATAATTTATTGAAACGGCATCAACAACAAAAATTAGACGCTTCAGACCCACCGTACCCCTTCGTGTATCACTTACTTCCTAAACAAGGCTCGAGACCCGTGAGATAGGAACCATCTATGTAATATCTATGTAATAATAATGAATAATCATCTCTATTTTATCCAATTTGTAGAAGTTAAAAAATTAAATAACAGAATAGCCTTATTCAAGGCTAGATTGTAATATCAATAGGGACCATCTTTATTATGTAGGTACAATAGGTACATTTTCAAATATTTTTTTCCATTTCCTATATAAGATAAGATAAGATAAGATATTTATTTTCAAAAAGAATGACAGTCATTGTTTCCTTAACCTAAGAATCACACATGTCTATTTGTTACATCATTCATGTCTCAAGCATCTTAGGTGTTTCGGTAGTAGCCGTGCTAGGATTCCCTGTGTTACGGCTACTAACATCGCGGCAAACGTTATTGGCGTGTAGCGGGAGGATTGAATGAAATCGATAATAATTTGGAAGCAATTCACGGTGCACCTATTAAGTTCTAGTTTGATCTATATCTATAGCTGCTTAAATTCTGTCAGAAAAGATTTTGCTTACCTGATTTTTTTACAATGTAATTAAATGCATTAAATACTACTAAATCATAAAATTTCCAGCACGTACACTGTAAGGAGCGTACGTACACTAGTTTTCATTATTAAATAGTTTCTAATAATATTGCGAAGTACGTATTCTCCGTATATTGTGGCGCTGCTAGGGAGTATACTCCCCAGCAGCGCCACAATAAAATGTTTATTATTTCGTTTTCTGTTCTATGCACAACAATTATCGACTTACGCACATGGCGTACGTTCAACGTACATTACTTTCCGCTATGATAGATCCCTCTAAATTATGGTGGCGCTGCTGCGGAGCATGACACAGTAAATGCCAATTTAATAGTACGTGTTTTATTTTAGATATTAGCTGCTGATCAGCTTTTACGTACTTTAAGACTGATTTATCTGCCATTATTATTGTACATGGGTAAGACGAACATAATGTCAAATGCCCATGTCGCACCCACGCCGGTTTATATTGGGAACAATATTATCGAAGCTGTTGATCACTATGTCTACATAAGTCAGACGATCTAACTGGGTAGATCCAACTTTGACAAAGAGGTCAACAGACAAATTCAACTCGGATGGGCAGCGTTCGGGAAATGACGCCATATCTTCCCTTCGCAGATACCGCAGAGCCTCAAGACGAAGATGACATACGGCACTGAGACGTGGTCGCTAACTATTGGTCACATATATAAGCTCAAAGTCACGTAGCGTGCAATGGAGAGACCTATGCTCGGTGTTTCCGAGCTGTAGAAGAACCAAGGTTACCGACATAGCTCTCAGAATTTGTAAATTGAAGCAATGGGCAGGCGATATAGTTCGCAGAGCCGAAAACCACTGGGAACTAAAAGTTCTTGAATAGTGACCTCGAACAAGCAAGCGAAGTGTAGAGAGACTCCCCTACACGTTGGACCGACGATATTGTAGCCGTTGCAGGAAGTCAGTGGATGGACGTGGCACAAGGCCGTACGTCGTGGCACTCTGTGGGAGGCCTGTGTTCAGCAGTGGAATTCTAAAAGCTGAAATGATGATGATTATTATTATAGTTTTATGTATGAGTTTTGATAAACAAGTACGTTTGTTATGTTCAAGTTAAGTTATTAAGACATAATTTTATTTTTTATATTTTGCAGAAAAGGGTCTTGAATACTTTGTATACATTTATGACTGATTTATACATTTTTGTTCCTCTCAGAAACTAGTCTGATGTTAATACTTGGTTTATATAGGAAATCTCTAATTCAAGTTTACCTAAAACTCTCAATGACAAGAAGTAATTAACTTTGTTATTTAGTTTAAAAAAAGTTATAAGCTAGCTATTTGTTCTGCTTTTAAATTAATTTCTTTAAAAATATATTAATCTATCTAATGTTGTTTTGCTTTTTTCTTTTTTTTTGCTTTTTATGATGATATAAGTAATTCAATAGAATCAAAAGTAATTAATTGTTTTTCACAACTTTTGTTTATGTCAGTTAATAAGTTCTTGCAGTAAGCCGACGATATATATATTTTCCCATAAAATCATCGGTTTGGCTCCTTACTACGAGGTTTTTCGCCATTTATAGTCTATGGCATCGCGTGTTAGACCGTATGCGCGCGAATTCACTGTGGACTGGATTTTGGCGCCATATTTTACTTTACATTTAATTAGTACCTAACCAATTTAATGTGTTCTCTGAAAACTATTAATAGTATCACTCGAGTGATAATGGGCGTGTGCAACTTGGATGGGCCGCCTTTGGAAAACTTGATGACATTTGCAAATCAATCATCCCGCAATGCCTGAAGACCAAGACATTTAACCAATGTGTCCTCCCCATTTTAACCTACGGTGCCGAAACATGGCCACTCACAAAAGAGCAGATTCTCTCTGATTGCTCTCTGAGCAACTCGAAAATACGAGTTGCTCAGAGAGCAATGGAGCGCGCCATGCTGCATCCTGTCTGCTAAACCGTATACACCGTAAAAGTAGGTGTAGCACCAATGCTCGTGATGCTTTTTGACAGACTTGTTATTTCTTTTCCATGGCAACCACAGACCATTCTTACAGTGAGTAATCAACACTTTCCAGTTTTCCCGTAAAAACTTTCAATTTTCCGGGATAAAAAATATTCTATGTTTTATTTCAGGGTATAAACTATCGCCATTCTAAATTTCATTAAAATCCGTCCAGCCATTATCGCGTAAAAGGCCCCCAAACAAAAAAAAACAACAAACAGACTTCGTTTCACTTTTATATATTGGTATGGATTTAGAGATTTCCTTGTAGTTTTTTTGTCGTAGGTACCTAGGTGCTTGAATATTTATTTAGATTATTTGGTTAGGTTACCTCTTTACATGGAGTAACTATTATTACAGTAAAAATAAGAAACATCAAGTAGGTAGTTATAGTAGTTTAAAAAGTACTGTCGAATTAATGCAAAGTGGTTTTGTCTGTCTGGTCTGTCTGTTTAAACCTACACAGCTAAATTACTGAACCGATTGAGCTGAAATTTTTACTTAGGTTTCTGGTAGGTGCGGGAAGGACAAAGGGTATGTGACATCTCGGGCGAGGTCACGGGCCTAACCGTTTATTACAAAAATATATTTAAAAACTTATTTATTGATTTCAGTGTTCGGCGCTTAACTCTGAGGTCTCTGGATTGTCAACATCGAGCCATACTGGACGGTCAACGTCAAGTTATCTTTTAAGAACACCGAAAGATGTCGTCTATACGTTTTCTAATAGTTTGTTTTTTGCAATGATACCTAATCTAGGTTCCCCTTGATACTTTCCTTTTTTATTGCATCTATACACAATTATTTCAATATAAAGTAGGTAGTTACAATAGTAAAATACAAATTGCTAGCAAAACAAAGTAATTATAATAGAATAGCAAAATAAAGTTGTTAGCAAAACAAAGTAATTTAGCCGTTGCAAACATTTTGCTGGCATTACAATACAAAATTGTCATTGTATCAACTTTACAATACAATACAATACAACAACACTTTATTGCACACCAAGAAGAAGGTAATATATAGGATAAACTCATGAAATGAAATGTACAATGGGCGGCCTTATTGCTATATAGCAATCTCTTCCAGGCAACCTTTGGATGGAAAGGATTACTTAGATATCAAAGTCATCGGTCGGTGGTGCGTAATTAATAAAATAAAATACATAACATTAATAAACAAGAAATTATACCTACTATTTAAAAATACATACCTACACACAAGAAATATACTATTTACACATAAATAAATATACATATATACAAGTTCAATAATTATAAACATATAACTATAATACCAGCTACACTACACACACAATAAGTTCTAATCAACAAGGCACGTCTTCACATAAGTAGAAGTTTTTAGCCAACAGCTTGAAAGTTGTCAGAGACTGAGCTCGTCTTATTGAATTTAACTTGAGAGCAGGATATCAGGCCAAAACATTGCTAATGGAACAAAGTTATGTTGCTAAAAATGCAATGTTTTTGTAGGCGCAACGACAATATTAGATTTCATTTGAATATTGTAATCCCAATAATTTTAAAAGTTGCCATAAAATATTGTTTAATTGACATTAAACGCTTGACAATAAAGTCATTGTTTCACCAACAACGTACCTTTAACGGTTGTGTGGCGTTAAAGTTACTTTGTTACACACAACAACTTTTTTTTCTAAGTGAAGCCTATACCAAACTTTGAATGAATTCGAGATTTTATTTATTGTCTTAGTAAAGCTACCAAACTGACGTGCTTGTTTGTAATGAAAGAAAGCTAGTTACATGTTATTAGCTGATTGCAGATCCGCACCGCTGGATTCAGAGCCAGATGCTCGATCGAGCAAGCACAAATATTTGCTGGATCCAGCTGTAATGCTGGATTGCTGGATCCAGCATTGCAATCCCTAATTACAAAGCACACATTAAAATAATCTATAACCTCTGACCTCCTCCTCCGCGCTCCATTATAGCCAAGAACTATCTCGATCAGCTTTAAATTCCTAAACAAGAAATAAAACGCAACAAAATCAGTCCATTTGTTTCGTAGCTACGATCCCAATCCCAAAGTTCGCGTTCGGGGTTTAAAAAACGAACTCTATACCACAGTACATATATAGTCAATTTGTACTGTGTCTATACCTTTATAGACTGCAAGGTTTAAAAAATTGACTATATATACTTGGATTTTATCACTTCGCTGAAAAAACACTTATCGCCGTATATTTCATTGTACAAAACACGAAAAGGTTACATGGATTACGAAGCTTAGTACTTTGTCACATGTAGCTTAAGTGATCCGAGCGTGCCGCCCCACGCCCGCGTCGCTCGCAGCAGCCACCCCACCGCTGCCGCCCGCCCTAGCCCGATATACGCGCGGGATTTACTGCCAACGGAGATATTATTTCACTTCATTCCGTACAATTAAATAAAGAAACTAACAACTAAGAGCATTTCTGAACGTAACAGGTATTGTATCAGTTAAAAGGAGTAAGTAGTTTATAAAAACCGAGACCAAAGCGATTATGGCCTTATGCCCTAATTTCAACTTCTGTGCGATACCCCGTTGCGGCATGGCGTTAGTACCATATTGTCGCGATAGTCAATATAATTTTATAAAGCGCGCAGCGATGCACTTGCACGCGGCACTAGTTACTATTGTGGCCACCTGTATGCAGGCGGGAGCGACCGTTCTCTTTAATTTATAACACATTTACGAGTAAATCAAATGATTGTTTTTTTTCTATTGGCTAATTGAATTATTATTACCAATAGAATTGTTTTGTAGTCTTTTAAACTCAACAAGAGTTTCAGTACAATAATATATCCATACCAATATATAAAAGTTAAACGTTGTCTGTTTGTTTGTTTGGGGAGCTTTCACGCGATAACGGCTGGACGGATTTTGATGAAATTTAGAATGGAGATAGCTTAAGCCCTGTAATAAAACAAAGGATACATTTATCCCGGAAAATTGTAAGTTTCCACGGGAAAACTGGAAAATGTTGATTAATCACTGTAAGGAACGGTTGCCATCACAGAATGGTCTGTGGTTGCCATGGAAACGAAATAACAAGTCTGTCAAAAAACATCAAGAGCATTGGTGTAACTTTGCATTGGTTTTTAATATCCTAGAAGAAAATAGGATGCTTTTTTTTGGGATAAACAGTAGTCCGCGCCTACGAAGTCGCGGGCGGGAAAACTAGTATACATTGTATACTTTGTCTTGTTCGGACAAAGTATACATTGTATACTTGTCCGAACAAGCCACATAAATGGTTGGATCAACGAACGATTGCTAGAAATTTAAATTTAAACCAGTCTACGGTTTCTAGGGTGAACAGAAGGTTTATAGGGATAGGTTCTTAGAATAAAGACGTGTTAACGGTAGAACTTGAGTACGTCGTGATGACCGATTTATTGTGTCAACTTCCTTGCAAAATCTTTTTCACAGTAACATCACCATTGTTCACCTAAAACGTTAGCAGAAAGTACCTCCTCACCGTATTCCTGATCAATAAATGCACAGTTTTACAGTGCGAATAGTAAGTATTGAAATCCATTACCGCACTGTTTTTTAGTTACATGATTCATCACACTGATATTATACAGGCGAAAGTTTGTATATGTGTAGTGTGCGTGTGTGTATGTTTGTCACTCTTTCACTCTCAAACGGCTGAACATATTTTGATGAAATTTGGAATGGAGATATCTTATACCCTGGAATAACACACACGATAATTTTCATCATCATCATCATCATCATCATCATCATTTTACTTCACTTTCAAACGGCTGAACGGATTTTGATGAAATTTGGAATGGAGATAGCTTATACCCTGAAATAACACATAAGATATATTTCATCATCATCATCAACATCATTTTACATGAATCTTGAACGGCTGAACAGATTTTGATGAAATTTGGAATGGAGATAGCTTATACCCTGGAATAACACATAAGATATATTTCATCATCATCATCAACATAATTTTACATCAATCTCGAACGGCTGAATGGATTTTGATGAAATTTGGAATGGAGATAGCTTATATCCTGGAATAACACAAAAGATATTTTTCATCATCATCATCAACATTATTTTACTTCACTCTTGAACAGCTGAACGGATTTTGATGAAATTTGGAATGGAGATAGCTTATACCTTGGAATAACACATAAGATATTTTTCATCATCATCATCAACATTATTTTACTTCACTCTTGAACAGCTGAACGGATTTTGATGAAATTTGGAATGGAGATAGCTTATATCCTGGAATAACACAAAAGATATTTTTCATCATCATCATCAACATTATTTTACTTCACTCTTGAACAGCTGAACGGATTTTGATGAAATTTGGAATGGAGATAGCTTATACCTTGGAATAACACATAAGATATTTTTCATCATCATCATCATTATCATCACCATCACCATCATCATCATCATTCAATAAGTATTGAAACCCATTGCACTGTTTTTTTAGTTACATAATTCATCACACTGATATTATACAGGCGAAAGTTTGTATATGTGTATGTGTGCGTATGTGTATGTTTGTTACTCTTTCACTCGCAAACGGCTAAACAGATTTTGATGAAATTTGGAATGGAGATATCTTATACCCTGGAATAACACATAAGATATTTTTCCTCATCAATATCATTTTATTTCACTCTTGAATGGCTGAACGGATTTTGATGAAATTTAGAATGGAGATAGCTTATAGCCTGGAATAACACATAAGATATTTTTCATCATCATTATCATTTTACTTCACTCTCAAACGGCTGAACGGATTTTGATGAAATTTGGAATGGATATAGCTTATAGCTTGGAATAACACATAAGATACTTTTCATCATCATCATTATCATCATAATCATAATTATCAACATCATCACCATCATCATCATCATCCAATACGCGGGTGAAACCACGGGGCGCAGCTATTGATGAATCAATGCATTTGTCCAATAGAGATTTAAAAATAGAATGTACTAATTTTTAAATGTGAGCTTGACGGAATTGGCGCGAATTTAAAAGTCATTGTGACTGAAATTGTACTGCATACATTTAGGTGAACAATTGTGATATTACTTTGTAGTGGAAAGAAAAGCAGATTACTGACACTTGCTCAAGTGACTCCTTGCTGCACTCGTGGTTTTAAAGCCCTCGCTAAAGCTCGGGCTCCAATCTAACCTCTCGGTGCAGCATTGAGTCACTTTCCACTCGACGCAGTAATCTATTATTCCTCAAAACGGAGCTAAATGAGGTGCGTGGAGTAAACGTGAGTGCACGAATAATAAGAAGGAGTCTAAAGAAAGAGGCTATCACCCTTTTTAGACCAGCAAATGGTACAAAGGTTTCTGCAGCTCACAGACAATCTTGCTTGATATTTGCGCGTGTACACCTAAATTGGTTTGAAGAGCAATGGGCCTCTGATACACCGATGTGTGTATGGTGCAGATGGTCGCAAAAGAGTCTATCGTCGACGTGGGGAAAATATGCTCAAAGTTGCATTGAGGAGCGTGTTCCTTTTGGAAGCGGTTCGTTTATGGCCTTTGCTGCCATATCGATGAATGGGCGAACGAAACTTGTTTTATTTTTTATTGGTTCACAGCTTGGAATATACACATTTCTTAGTCTAAAGTATTGCGTAATATTAAAAAAGAACGGTGTAACTCCTAATATAGTGAACACAACATGCAGTTTGCGGACAATGTTAAATTCGAAGAATATTACATTTCGAATTAAAAATATACATATATATAATAATAATCAAAATAATAGTTGTAACTAAAAATCACCCAAAGAAATAAAAACGCTACTCCTTGCCGAGGCCAAAGAACCAGAAAATATGTTATATTTAGACCTGATTTCATTATAATATAAAAACATTCTGTACAACGGAGAATGTCGACCAATATTTGTTCTGCATTTAGGCAACTTGAAACACCTTCTATTTAACAACCGGCTTCTTGATCGGGGAACTTCTAACTTGACATGCATAAGAATTTCTGGACAATCGATTAAGCCATGAAGAAGTTTATATAGGAATATAATATCTGATGCTTTACGGCGAATATTAAGGGACTTCATTTTATAAAAAGTTAATCTCTGCTCATAAGAGGGTAGTTTTTTGCAATTGTTATTTACATAGGACAGATGATACAAAAACCTTTTTTGAATTCGCTCTAACCTGCCAGAGTGGACAGCATAACTAGGAGACCATACACAGCTATTAAATTCTAGAATACTTCGAACTATACATGTATTATATATATATTGTACACTGGTATTAGAACTTTGGGATCCTTGAAGGATTTAATTTGTCTCGAAACAAAACCGGACAGCTGTGAAGATTTTTTAATTATTTTGTCTATGTGATCTCTAAAGTTCATGGAACTATCCAGTATGACTCCGAGGTCTCTAACACTATTAACTTCTATTAGTTGAGTATTTTTCAGTGTATATGAAGCAGTTAGAGGACTGTCCTCCTAGTAAATTTAGTATGATAACATTTCCTTACATTTAACACCATTTTGTTACATTCACACCATCTATCCACCTTATCTAGTTCATTTTGTAAGGCTTTTATATCAATGGCGTTTTGCACTCGCATATATAACTTTAGATCATCAGCATACATTTTAAATTTACATTTTAATATACTTGCAAGATCGTCAATGAATAAAACAAAAAATAGAGGACCGAGGTGTGTTCATTGACATAGTCCATCAAAACGGTAACGAGGGGGTTTGACGGCACATCGCTTCAAAACAGAGATTTTAGAAGATCACGTGGTATCTTACTTAGGATTCATAGGCGAAAATTTTACTCTAATGCAAGATAAAGCTCTACCGCACGCCGCTGCACAAGTTTGACAATATTGCGAAGAGTTTGGCATACTTGTACTTACCATGAATTGGCCAGCACGCAGCCCAGACCAATTAATCATCAATCAGACCAATTTATCCAATTAATCGCGTTTGGTACAATTTAAAAAGAGCTGTATATGAGAGAAATCCTGAGCCCACAACGGTGGCATCAGCACTAAGAATAGCAATTTCACAAGAATGGGACAATATTCCGCAAGACCGTTTAATAACCCTAATCAGGTCTACGCGAAACTGATAATAATCAGTAAAAAGGGCACGTGGAGGTAACACACCTTAATAAAAGAATAAAAAACATGTGGTTAAACTTTATTTCAATTGTTAAAACCAACTTCTCAATTAAACCAATTTTTGATCTATCTATCGTTTTTGTTAAAAAAATTGAATGGTTCATATTCAGTAAATAAATTTAAACTTAAGGATATGACGCTGTTTCAAAGTTAACGAACCAATCTACAGTTTTCAATTTAATTTTTTATGAAAGTTTACACAAGTATATACTTGGTTAAAATATGTATTTCAAAGTCGTCTTGTACTTTGATGCAGTTTATGTGTCCGTCAGTATTTCTGAAAGTATTGCAGACTTTGCAGACAAGTGTTTTTTCTCATAAAGTTGTGTCTCATTGAATATTCCGCGCGCGTCGCATGCAAGGCAAGTCCTGGCTGACGACGTGACTTCAACAATGTGGACGAGATTTTATAAAAACTATCAACTCAACTCGCCACTCGCTCTCGAGAACTGTCACTAACTTCTCTATGCCGATAGTTAACTAGTTGAAAGCTTGCTTATCTTAGGAAAACTTTTGTATCTAAAGATCACACTAAAACTATAACCAAATAAAGATTTTCCTATATTTGTAACAAGACTTGTCAACTTTTTTGTGCTGGTTGTGATAGCTAGCCGTCCGGGCTATGCTAGTACCAAAGTTTTAAATGACCATCGGAACCTCATGCTCACTTTTTGGTCAATTGGTTATTTATTATTGGGAAAATGCCCACGATCTAAAGTTGACTTCTTGGTTTTGGCATCTGGGGTGGCTTGTTGTCAAATTTCTGCCAATGTCCGTCTTATGCCAGTTTCACAAACTATTGATATGGTGATTACTAAGAATACACGCGGCTGTGCAGAGGAAGTAACAACCAGACTTTAGAGAACCAAGATGATTTATCTAAAACAAAGAGGAAAGCACGACTAAGAAAAAAACAATATCAATCTGTGATAATGGTGAGGGTTTTGGTCAAAAACTTTTGGTTCTGTTGACGGAATCAACATGAGCAGTTATCGTTACATAAATATTGCAAGATTAAAAACCCGCGCACGCTAATCATGAAACATTGTGAAAATGGCACATATTCGCAAACTATCCCCTTCGTTTTATGTTTATCTGAAACCAAGCAATGTAATGTGAAAAGACACCTCGCTCAGATTTCTTTATGTGCTCGGCTCGTGTCACGAAATAGAATAACGCAATAACGATGAATTTCCATTTGTTGCAGGTAACGTCGGCGACGCGATCGCAGTAAAAGTATGTTAAGGGGTTAAGGCGGCGTTCTAACACCTGAATAAAATATAACACAAGTGTCCCTGCGCGCCGTCGCGCAGACGACAAACTAAAACTAATGGGCTATTAAGAGCAATATATCTACGAACCCTAAAACGAACTGCGACATTCGGCAAAATCGTGACCTGAAATTTTATTAAGTTATTATTCATTCGCTTTCGTTTTAGTTCTTTATCTGGAATTTACCTCTTACCTATTACATATTACCAGAATTTAGGCCTCAAAGCTGAGATCGAGAGCTAGTTGGTCGAGTCCGTATTAAAGCGAATTTATTATAAGTCGGCGGATGAAGGCGGACGCCGCCGACGTATGCGCCGGAGCGAATCCGCTCTTATTTTATTCATATTATTACAGCGCTTGGTCCCTCTCAGATGAATAAAAAATCGTAACGAGGGCTGGAGAAATAAAAGCGTGTGCTACACACCCGCCGCGATTGTACCGACAATCGCGGCGGGTGTGTAACACGCGATTCGTATGCGATAATGGGGATGAGGTTTACGAGTGCTCGTAAAAGAGTATTGACCTGCGGCACGGCCGCGGCGACTCCGGCGCCACTGGTTGGACTCGTGGATCGATTGGATGTCTAACATTTTATTGGCTCTTTCCTGCAGCTAATAAGCCGTTATCATTTGGCGCGACCTCGCCGTAAAAAGTACCAAATAACGAGGTCGAGGTTTGTTTACTGCCCCTCACCCCTTCCCGCTCCTTCGCAACTCAGCAAACGACTCAACTCGATATACTGTATTACTTATTATGCTTCTTTTTATGATAGCATTATGGGCTCTGATTGGGATCAAATCATATTATAGCGGATTTTTTTTGAATTCATCGCGCTGCTAATGGAATTCCATCGGAAGTTTAGTCTACAGATCAACGAGGTCGAGCACTGTGTTGGCTGATGCCAAGCGTACATAACTGCCATGTATGTACGTCACATTAATCAAGCGAGAGAGTCACGACAAACAGAAAGAAACTGAAGAAATGGAAAGAATTTCAGGAGAGGTTATTTAAATATAACTTGTGCTTATAATAGCAGGTGTTCAAACCTAAAACACGCTCCCACGCCGAAATCACGAAAGAAGAATGTGTTTTAGTCTTTCAAAGACATGTTATTAGCTGCTATGTCTAAAAATTGCGATGTACCTGACATCCGGTTCCGTTACGGCAAGGGACTGGGATGCAGGAAGGTAGGGGGAGGAAGCTGCCTTCCTGCACCCCTCCCCGCGCCGTGTTCCTCGTTCTTGTGAGATAAGTGAGACGTGTCTTAAATACCTGAGACCCGCGCGTCACCGAATTGCCGACATGTCTAGTATTCCGCGTGAAATGAAAAAATGGCGCTGAGTTTGTCGCACCAAGTCGCCTGAATTATATTGCAATTGTGACATCTCGGTTTTTCTGTCATTTCAGTTGAGATAGTATTTTGAAATACCTGTCGACTTGCTTTCAGTGTCTATGAGTTATTTTATAATTAGATTCTGAAAGTACACATAACAAGAGTATGTAGGTTATCAAGGTTATCACTTTCTTTCTGTGGTTTGAATCCCATCCATACCCATCCCGTCAATCCAACATAACTTTTTATTTTTATCATTATACATATAAGTATTTGGATAAAATAGCAAGCAGAAGCTAGAAAAGTAAATGGAACTCGTGCCCTTAGATCATCTCGACCTTGCTCAATTTTACTTTTATTTCTTTTCACGTATACCTCCGGCGTTCCCTTCCCCGCGTCTCACCGCTAGCCACCCGCCCGCCCGAGGCAGTCCACGGATCGTGTAAGAAGGCAATTTCCTGGCTCCTGGAGCAGTTTTCTTTGTCCTGTAATTGTCATTAGACACGAGCAATGTCGCCACATGCGGCGGTAACGTGCTAAATAAACACTTGTTTCCTCCGCACCACTGCTCCGGCAGCTCTCTGAATCTTAGGGACGAGATGACACTATATATTTATTTTGTTAAAACAGTACCATGCTGTCGATATTAAAATCGACAGAGCGAAAGTCAGCAAAAGCCTCATAGACCATTATAACACTGTCATGAATGGAACGATTCGTGTGAAGCCTATTACAATCACACCTTGAAGACAATTACAATAAAATTGCTATGAGAAGCCTTCAAAGCACAAGATTGCGAGAATTGGAAAGAAGGAAGGTCCCTTTGCCCTGCAGTGGGACAGTCGTGGCTTAAAATAATAATAATAATAATAATAATAATGAGAAGCAATTGAAGAGAGGTATGAAAGTGTTTGAAATCACCAACAACGACAACGACGGAAAAAATAATATAATTAGGATCAAACGCCGGTATCTTAATTCCATCCACTGATCTATGAGTATATCACATTGAGTATAGTACTCTATATATGTACTGTGGTACTACCAACCACACTACAGAAAGTCATAGTTCCGCCAGCAGCGAAGCGCGGCAGAAGCCACAAATCGACATTATCGGCGCACGGAGCGATGACTTAGCTAACCGCTGACGCATAAATTTATTAGTTAGCGTCACAAGCTATCTTCGCCAACACCGCCGTCACAGCTGATCTATTATTGATAAATACATCCAAGGCCAGGCGGAGAGTTTTTAACTGAGTAAGCTTAATTGTATGCTTGTGACAAAATGTTGTGTACTAAAATAACTGAAATGTCAATTTTGTAGACAAAATATTATCTCAGATATTTCATTGCTTTTTTTTTAAATTCAAAATGTTTTGTTGTAGTTTTTGATTTTATTCTCCATCTTGTGTTTCGTCAAGGTTTAATGTGTAATATTGGTGGAATATTAACCACTAGCTTTCCCGCCCGCGACTTCGACCACGCGGACTTCTGTTTATCGCGAAAATAAGCATCCTATTTTCTTCTAGGATATTAAAAACTAATGCAAAAGTAGGTAGGTATAGCACCTTTCTTGATGTTTTTTGACTTACTTGTTATTTCGTTTCCATGGAAACCGTTTCTTATAGCGAGTAATCAACATTTTCCAGTTTTACCGTTAAATAAAAGTATCCTTTGTTTTATTCTAGGTTATAATCTATCACCATTCCAAATTTCATCAAAATCCGTCCAGCTGTTATCGCGTGAAAGCTCCCCAAACAAACAAACAAACAAACAGACAACGTTTCATTTTTTATATATTGGTATGGATTAAGTGTTCGTTAACGCGCACGTGAATGGGCAATATAATCAAAATGTCATTTTGAGATTTTTCTAAAACTCCCTCGGAAGTTTCAGTAAAACATTCACCGTTTTATTACACGACTGTCCAAAAAAAGGAGTGTAATGTTTGTGGATGTTGGATTCATGTATGTTTATATGTATATGTGTATGTATGTTTGTATGTATGTTTATATGTATGTTTGTATGTATGTTTATATGTATGTTTGTATATATGTGAGTTTCTATAGTCCACCATAACTTTTAAATGCTTGAACAGATTTAGACGTATGGGGTATCGTCAGAATGCTTACATCCCCCCGAGTAAAATACGAAATATTTATTTTAAAAAAAATATGTTGTATGGCTCCATTTACATATGCAAAAATATTTTTTTCTTCGAATTTTACTATATGGGTATCAAATTGAAGGCCTTGATAAGCACATGCCAACAGTATATAATTTATTGACATAAGTTCATTTTTGGCAGAGCAGACGTGTTTTTTTTAGCTTTTTAGCTTTTAAGCTAGTTATTGAATCATGACTTTGACTATATTGATTGTGACATGACAATACTTATGTTAAACTAAACTTGACATTGGCGAACTTGCTAGTACGCCAGTGCAGAAGCCATTACAATAAAGAAGAAGCAGATATTTTCTTTACATACTCGTAGCAAACGTATTCGCTGTAAGCAAAAATAAGAATATATTCTATTCAAAGTTGTTATGTTAAGACTTCTTCTCTTTGATCCTTGACAGTCTACAGTTGGGTATGGTTGCTTTATCACTCTCGGCCTTGTGCCAATCAACTATACCATTTCATTCAAGGATTATGAGACCAGTATTTTTGGTAGCCTCAATGTTATACATTCTCTATCTATACCTATAAAACAGTACCGTGACATACCTACCTACAGACCAAAGAGAAAAGTTATACCTACTAACCGATTGACAGACAACGCGCCGCCTAATCTGGTGGAACTAAAGATTTGAAATTAGGAGGAGATATTCCTTGAGTATGCTCGATGTGCACTACGGAAGGGTTTTTGAAATTCAATCTATAGACGTTTGAACAGGGTTGGCAACTGCTTCAAAATAGGCAACGACTTCCGGTGCTATCGTCGGATCCGGACTGAATTTACTGAGAGTTATTTTAATTAAGTTCTTCGCTCTTTGGTCTTCGTGCCATGTGTACGAGTATATATGTATAATGTGTACTGCGGAAAAGATAGCTTTGTAACTTTCGACTCCGACCCTCACAAGTGTAGTGTTGAATTGTTGAACGAATGTAGTGGTGCCCACAACTATCATAGAGAAAAAGTAGGTTATTTTGCTGCAAGCTATAAGCATGGGCAGGACAAAGCTAATCATGTTTTGGTATTCCCCAGATCAAGCATTACAAGCTATAAAGTTTGAAAGCAATAAAAAACTAGCATTCTTCTAAGGTTTGTCAGTGGATAATTTAAGGAGTTTGCAAAACAAATAAGTTGTCTCGGTGTCATATTTTGTTTTTACGTGCGAACAAAGGCCATTATCCGAGGAGTGCGTTGAATAAGTGCTCGGCTCACACGAACGAGATCTCCGCAACGAGCTAACGAGCGCGATATCGCACGACTCGCCCTTGCACATTGCGGTTGCTTGGCTTATTGTTTCCGTGTAAAATATGAAAAATAGTATCTATCAAACTATCCAGTGTGACAGAGCAGAGTGAAGGTTAGTTGGTCGCGAATATAATATCTATTAGTTAATTTTTAAAGTATAGAAGTCAATTTACGTTTTTTTAGGATTTGTTTGTCATGTACAAATATTGTCAGTTTGAGCAGGCTGTGATAATATGCCACCTGAGCACTGCATTTTCCCTGGGCCCTGAAAGGGGATGTAAAGTCTTGCCGTACATGTGTGTGTGTGTGTGTATATGTTTGTTACTTCTTCACGCTTAAATGGCTGAACGGATTTGGATGAAACTTGGTAAGGGGGTAGCTTATACCCTGGATTAACGCATAAGCTTTTATCCTAAAAAATTTATGGATCCTGAGGGACGCGGGTGAAACCGCGGGGCGCAGCTAATATTTATATTTCTCTTTTACTGACATATTCAATATTTGCAATTGCAACGATAGACGATATAGTAAATAGATAGATAGATAGTAATTACATTAATTTGAATAATCTAAAATTGGAAATTTTGTAAGAAGCTTCAAAGAATTTTGCTACTGTTTAGTTATAAGTATTATATATTTTTGAAATTTTATTTTAAAACCTGTATTTTTATACCTCACTTGATATTATGTCGACTAGTAGCTGTAAACCGCCATTTTAGTTTTTCTTGACACTTCATATATCCTATAGCACTCTCGTGAGCAAGAAAAATCCAATGATACTGAATTTATCAAAATCTATCAAGCCGTTTAGGCTGTAGGACGCACCTAAGAAACTTCTAAACATACAAACAAACAAACATACATACAACCCAAATACATAAACCTCCTCAGTCGGGTAATTAAAACAAGAGACCGACACACGACGTCTCATGTATGTCAGTATCATACCTCAGGTCCACTTAAAAATCTGCAAAAGCGTGAACTATGCCAAGCCTGATACGCGGTCCGACCTGATTTCATTATCCCAGTGGAAACCCTTCCACTAGGGCATAATCTCCTTTGGCTAGTCTGGAAATCCCATCAGGTGGAGTGCGATTGTGGTGCTGACAGACAGTCAAAGTTGCGTTTTCTCTATTTCCTTCATGTCCGTCTAATAGTACCAGACAAGAACTTAACTTGGCATCGAGCGCTGCAGGATGCCAAATTTTGGTCCAAAAGTTTTTTCAGCTATTGCTATGAAAAAGAAACAAATTGTTATTTCTTTCCCAACCAAGTGCCCAAACTTGGCCTTTTTACACGACTGCCCAAAAAAGGAGTGTGTTGTTTTTATTAGCATTCATATATGTTTGTGTGTTTGTATGTTTGTATGTTTGTATGTTTGTATGTTTGTATGTTTGTATGTTTGTATGTTTGTATGTTTGTATGTTTGTATGTTTGTATGTTTGTATGTTTGTATGTTTGTATGTTTGTATGTTTGTATGTTTGTATGTTTGTATGTTTGTATGTTTGTATGTTTGTATGTTTGTATGTTTGTATGTTTGTATGTTTGTATGTTTGTATGTTTGTATGTTTGTATGTTTGTATGTTTGTATGTTTGTATGTTTGTATGTATTTTTTTTTGAAAATTTTCAATTTGGCGTCAGTATGGCTCCATTTTAAAATTCGAAAACAATTTTTCTTCTTATTTCACAATATGGGTATCAATTTTAAACACATTCCAAGAATATATAATTTATTGGCAAAAGCCCTTTTTTGGCAGGGCAGGCGTTTTTTTAGCTTTTAAGCTATAGTTATATAACATCTGATTGCTTTTTATATGACTGCCCAAAAAAGGAGTGCTATGTTTTTAGCTTTCATGTAATCATCATCATCAGCCTGTATCCGTCCACTGCTGGACATAGGCCTCTCCCAATGAACGCCACAGAGCCCGGTTTTCGGCTCTTCTCATCCAGTTTTTAACGGCCGCCTTTCGCAGGTCGTCGTCCCACACTACGTTTGCCAAGCCGTGGTCTCCACTCAAGAACCCGTTTACTCCAGTGGTTGTCCGTTCTTCAACAAATGTGACCAGCCCACTGCCACTTCAGCCTGCTAATCCTCTGAGCTATGTCGGTGACTTTGTTTCTCCGTCGGATTTCCTCGTTCCGGATCTTATCCTACAGAGAAACTACAAGCATAGCTTTCTCCATAACTCGCTGAGCGACCTTAAACTTGTGGACTAGTCCCACCGAGAATGTCCACGTCTCGGCTCCGTATGTCAGGACTGGTAGGACGCACGCATTTAAGACTTTCGTCTTCAGGCACTGTGGAATGGATGACGAGAAGACTTGACGAAGTGTCCCATACGCTGCCCAGCCCAACTGAAATTAGTTCGATACTCCCCAAGTTTAGTTCGATACTCCCCAAGTTTAGTTCGATACTCCCCAAGTAATCTTAGTTCGATACTCCCCAAGTAATCAATGGCAACTGTCCAAGCCGAGGTCCGTACCCCCTGGGTGCCCTTGAGCAAGTGGCCAAAAACTTAACTTTGGCGTGCGCCTTCTGCGTCACGCATTGCGGCGGAGCGCTTTTGCGCCCGCCCCACCGTCCGGTGACGCTGTAGAGGTCAGTTATAGACCAACAGCACATAGCCTTTCTAAAAAAAATAAAAAAAAATGAATCCTTCTATTGGCTTCCCTCTGGAAATTGTGTCTACCCAACTGCAAAGTTTGCCCAAGATAGACATATTCATTCACAACTTTGAGGGGCTCACCATCGACAGCTGCAGGTCTTGGGGTAATAAGATCGTTATATATCTTGGTCTTATCTAAGTTCATCCCGAGACCGATCTGTCTGGAAGCATCGGCCAGGCCGTTTAGCATTTGCTCAAGTTCCTGCGCCGATTCCGCCATAAGGACTATGTCATCGGCAAATCTAAAGTGTGAGATGTACTTGCCGTTTATATTTATGCCCTTCCCTTTCCAGTCCACAGTCTTAAACATTTCTTCCAAGGCGTTGGTGAACATTTTCGTATAACGGGGGTCTCACTCCCCTGCGCAACTGGATATGTTTAGACTACTGGTTCTGTACTTGAACACTCATAGTCGCGGCATCATAAACGCATCTCAGCACGTATATATACCGCCAGTCCACTTGGCATTGCTGCAGTGACTCAAATACTCATTTATTAATAAACCAGGTTTACACGTCTCAATTTTTAGTGAGTAAAATATAAGCAACAATTTAATTGTAGGTACATGATATGTATACATGATGTATACAACGAAACTCAGACAATTCATAAAAATAATAATAATGGTAAAAATAATAATTTCATAAGTTCATTTAGGTACATTCAATTCTAAAAATAATCAATTATAAAAGAAACAATAATAATAATCAAATAATAATTATTAAGTCTGTTATGTATGGCAGCTCCACGTAAAGTGCTACCCTCCATTATACTTCCTCTGAACCAGTGACCTCAATGCAAGCCACGAGGCGCTGATGCAGCACGCGCTGCTCCGCGGCGCATCTACCAATTCTGCCACTTCGGTACCTAGCAATCGACGTAGCAAAGATACCAAAAATGTAAATGTGAGTACTATAGATGAATACTATGGTTGCTCTCCTCTATTTTAAGTCCATTACATTTTAACCTTCAGTGTTAAAATGTAATTCCTAATTTAATTCCAAGATTTACCAATCGAGGCAATCGCGGATCATTAGATATAGATTAGATAGATATAGTTTTCCCCTACTATATAAGTTTTCTTACATTTAACCTTCTGTGTTAATATGTAAAACTCCAAGATTTACCAATCGAGGCAATCGCAGATCCTTAGATATAGATTAGATACGAGTAGATATAGTTCTCCCCTTCTTACATTTAACCTTCTGTGTTAATATGTAATAATCCAAGATTTTCCAATTAAGGCAATCGCGGACACCTAGATTATATAGATATAGCTATGACTGTAAAATGTTACATTTAAAACGTATTCATATTTTCTTCAAATAAATTAGTATTTTTAATAGATTATTCAGACCAGTTACACAAAAGAACATCAGTAGTTTCAGCTATTCCATAGTATTTTAGGGCTTTATATAACCACCATGGAATTATCAATCCGATATAAGACTGTACTAAATTTTTAAATTTCATAACTGTGTCACGTTTCCTAGACTGTCGTAGGTAACCTAGTAATACGACGCCACTGACGACGGTCTTTCTGTAACTATTAATTATTTTGTGACTAAACATAGCAGTCATCGTTTTTATGAGTGACGGTGATATTGGAAGCATTTTTAATAACCGTTACTAAAAAGGTCAATCCGAAATCATAAATTAAAGTTATGCATGCAGTTATGCCTGCTGCATAGTCATAATAAACCGTCATAAGATATTCGAAGATTTCTGTCATGATTTTTGTGTTAATTATAGTAGAGAATGATACATTTTACTCAAACAATACTAGTAATGTGGTCATTATTTCGACAACCTTCTTTGGGCAAAGTCGACCTTGCCGCGCTGTTTGATTAGGCGCCAGCTAAGTTGTATGGAATTTCATTATTGTCGTGTTTTGCGGCCAGCAATTTCCTTTAAAAATCCATTATTGTCGTCTTTTGTCGTAGCACTAATATTTGTTCCGTGGGTTCGTTAACCCCGAACGCGAAAAGAGGAACTCCCAGACGAATGGACCGATTTTGATGGTTTTTTTTTCTGTTTGAAAGCTGATGTGATCGTGATTGTTGTTGTTGTTTCTGTTTATGTTTCTGTTTCTGTTTCTGTTTCTGTTGTTGTGGTCCTTGTTGTTGTCTTTGTCGTTGTCGTTGTTGTTTTCGTTGTTGTTGTATTGTTTTTATTATAAAAAGCTGGTTTTATTTAAATTCCTCTCATTGTTTAAGTAAAGCACTATACAAGCCTTGGTTCGCAATGACTGCCCTGCTGGCCACTCTATGATGGCCTCGAGCTTTGCTTAGTTAAGTTCTCGGTCTTCAAGCTTGGCCATCATTGCATCCCTTGCTGCATCTCGGCCTTCATTCCAGTTTGGCCATCAAGGGCTGCAATGCTGACTGCGCTGTGATGGCCTCGAACTTAACTTAGCTACGCTCTCGACCATCATCATCGCGCCAGCAACGCAGTCATTACAGACAGCGGCAGTAATGTAATATTAAAAAAATGTATATAAAAGTAGATCTCAAATATGAATTAAAACTATAACTATAACGTTCACGTTAAATTATGTCAAAAAAACCCGCTTACTAAGCTCTCTTTTAATATGTTGACACATATTCATTTGATAGATGAGTTAGCAATAATTTTAGTTCAGGCTCTACTTTAGATTTTCACTCTGAATGGCACAGCTTTAACCCTGAATAGTAACAGTTCATAAAATAGTTATTCCTAGTCTTCATACCTCATTACACTAGACTATCTCATATGAAATAATTTAAACCAGACTTTTTAAATTCAAATTAGATTTTTGCTAAAATGTTCTAATACCATTTAACTTACCCAAGATCTCAAGTTACATTATTCCAATAGTTTTATTATTCAGCGATTCATTCACATATTTATATAAAGATAGTTTAGTCTGTACCTACCATTAGAGTACATACTTGTAATTTATTCTGTGAGTATAGATAGTAGTTAAATTGCTGATTTCCTTCTTGTCCTTGATATACAATTTATACAAATTGATAGTATTCTATACCATGAATCACTCAATCCTTAAGCCTATACCTATCCCCACCCTTTGTAGTACGGGCAACCTTTAGTACTGATTCTTCGTACACTATGTAGAGACAGAATGTCCGAAGTTCAGTCCACCTGGTATCTCTACGAGAAGAAATTAACTTCGAGATTCATTACCATCAAGGACGTGTGAAGTATGAACCAACTGATCACAAAGCGAAGATTTAATTCGTCCTGCCCACCGATCCTACCACCAAAGGAACAAGGAAGCCCATACCTACTATAAACTGTCCAGGAATATCGAATTCAAGATCGCCTTGCTGAAAAAAAACCATCAAGACGCACCGGTTATCCATCTCATCAAACTTTTGTTCATCCTACAAAACTGCATCAAGCCTTCTAAAAATTTCCATGAGGTCTACCATCAAACTTCGTCAAGCCAGCGTTCAAACCTCATGAAGCCCGCCGTAAAACTTTATCAAGCACACCATCAAATTGTATCAAGCCCGCAGTCAAACTTAATAAAGAACGCTATCAAACTTCATCAAGCTCGCTATTAAAGTTACAATACAATTAAAGAAACCCTTCATCATTATATTCAGTACATGCGCAAATGAGCATAATAACTATCGAATTACGGCACTGTCCATTGCCTATGAAAAACCTGATCTCCAGAGAACACTTGCTGAAGATGTATGCTGTTCCCGATCCTCCTGCTAGAAGGGTTGGCACGAGTCAACCGCCAGCTTCGTTCACGAGGAACTCCTTCACTCGCTGTTCTACGGGGTGAGGTGTTATGTATGGCAGCTCCACGTAAAGTGCTACCCTGCATTATACTTCCTCTGAACCAGTGACCTCAATGCAGGCCACGAGGCGCTGATGCAGCACGCGCTGCTCCGCGGCGCATCTCCCAATTCTGCCACTTCGGTACCTAGCATGAAGCCGGCAGTACACATTACTTTAGGTTAGAATGTAAAATGTAGTTTAAATATATTAATAAACCTAGTTATAGATCATTTGGGTTTCTTTGCATCCTCCGGCTGCGGCCTCCGTAATTAGTCATTAAAAATTTGAAAGTTATTTAAAAGAACACGTATCACGCTGAAACTACTGGACGGATTTTGTTGCAACTTGGCATAGTCATAGTTTATATAATGGGTATAAATTAAAAATACTTTATATCCCGAAAAAAATAAAGAGTTCCTGCGGGATAATGTCCCAAATTCTGTAAATTGAAGATATTTTGTAATTTTTGTTGAAGGCCGTTATATATTCAAGATTAAAGCCAAAACGTATTTTTTTTTTTTTTATTTGTCTGTCTGTCTGTATCTTGGCAGCGCATCACGCCAAAAATACTCAATGAATTTATATGAAACTTGGAACGCCCTCCAGTTGGAATCAATTGAGAACGCAATAACCCCGTTTCGGGTGAGTTTTGATAACCGCCGCGTCCTACCCTCGTATGTTGATCAGTATCACTTATAGTGTTATTTCTGTCTTGAACAGGGTTTTTTTGTTATTACTACGGTTTCTCTCTACGTATTGGATGGGTTGTTGAAACACTTCCAAATACCACTTCGGGATTCTCCGAGGGAGGTTTAGACCTCGCGGCCGGTGGGGCCCAAAGCTACGAGCCCCCCCCCCCCCCCGTCCCCCACACACACACACGCACGCACTCTCCGCTCCACACCGTCACTTCGGGTTCAACCGGGAGGCGTTTTCGAGTCAGCCGCTGACCAGTCTGCAGGGCATACCGGCGACTGGCCGGCTGAGGGAGGCCACCCACTCCGTATACGGTAACGAGAAGAACAGCGGTAATCGCCGTTCTTCCTTTTTACTAAATTTTGTGAAGTCAACCTAACCAAATACAAAGTTTAACGAATTTAAGTACTGGTCGCAGGCGAGTATTGTGCAACTCACCCCTGAGGATGTATAACTGTATTTTAGAAAGAGCATAAAGCGTAGAGGCCTTCCGCCCCGCCATCAGCTCTGATATTTTAGTAATTAAAGGCGCCTAACATAAATTATAAAGTGTGTGTTAATTTAGCTTTCTATACTGTTTTAACACTTCGACTTATTTGATTAAATGAATATCCACCAGTAATACCATGGTCTCATTCAGCTCCACCCTGTAGCCAGTCAGGCTGTACCTACATCAATTTTTAAAAGGTTACATTACGCTACCCTGGTCGACACACTGGATATTACTACAACACTGTCAGCGAGAGCCTTATTGACGAGGAATCCAACGCCACCCTGAAATTGTTGATCCCCCTCTCGGAAATACATTACGTGGCCTGATTCCAGGGTTAAGGTCCCTATCCCTCTCTTCGGACTTCACTTAGTCGCAGGATCTGCCAACGTATACTATTCCGATTCCAACTGTGCCAAATGCTCATCCAGCTTTAAAGCTTTTCTTTACAATTTTAAGTTGATGTATACGAGCACTAGTTAGAAATACGATCAACATGTAGTCGTAGTTATAATTACTTAACATCTTATAATAATTAAATCTTACAACTCTGCACTGTTTGTTAAACAGACAGTTTTTTGCTCAAATATACAGATAGTGACGACTGCACACTGCTTTACCTGCAATACAATGAGATCTTTAAATAAGACGAAACGAAACCGAACTAATAAACATCAATCATTTTTGTTGCTGACATTACTTAGTACAGATTTTCTTGAAAAAATGGAGGATAAATCAATGGGACGAGTTACTGAACCAAAAAATTAATATTTTTTAAATTCAGTAACTCGTCCTATTGGGACGACTTTGTTGTGGGACGAATTGCTGAACTAGCCTCAAATTGAAGGTAAGCACATTCTAACAGTACATAAGTTATTGGCATAAGTTCATTTTTGGCAACGCAGGCGTGTTTTTTTAGCTTTTTAGCTAGTTTTATAATGCCCTTTTGCAATGTTTTTGATGCGTTCTTTAATATTTATTTTGTTTACATAACACGAGACAATGAGACTGTCACAATAATTTTAACTCGTGAGTAAATACAACAAGTGCTTATGCCATCTCACTGCTGCGCGTGCGCTGTCATATGCTGCATTCACTGACCTGATGCAGAGATTTGTCACAACAGATACATTCAAATCTTGAAATTTCTTATTGATTATTTTTTTCCGGTCAATGAGTACCCCGAGCCTCGCAGTTATCAGAAAAGACGAGTGACTACTCTCTAATATCACGGTCATTATTCGAACTTCGTCTGTGAGAGGCAAACTTCCGGACGTTCTTACACTTGGCCGCTTGTTTTCGTAGTTTTGTTCACGCGATGGAGTGTTATCGAACCATTCAACACTTGATAACTTCTAATTGTTGTTGTTGTTATGCAGCTATATTATTCTAGGCTAAGTTGTTATGTGTTATGTCGGTATGTAGAAAACTTTTTTTTTTTAATTAAAAGAGAATTTAATTTGCTCCGACCAAAAGGTAAACATAAATTTAAATATAAAATGATAGGCAAACGGTTAAGACGGAGCTATATGTGAATTGGGCTCAATTTGGGGTACATTAAAACCTTTTTTCTCCGTTTTCAATATCGAAAAGACTTAAAAAAATATATGTTAATTTACATCATACAGAGCATCTACTCTTCAGCTTAACAAAATGAAAATACAATTTTAAATATCAGAAACAAATACGCAAAGTACCTTCTGTTTTTGTAGATAATACCGTTTTTCTTCTAAACTATCAATCACAAGATTTTTTAATTTCCTTTAGCATATTAACTAATAAAACGCTGAGATTAGGCTTGAGATTATTTTTGCAAATATCTTTCCTAATTATTTTTAACAATTTTTTTACGTAAACTATACTCGCTAATCACATGGGCAACCCCCCCAAAAAATCAGTGCGGGCGAGACGTTGTGCTGAACGGACCTGTGACACATTTTCCGCAAAAGGCACCTATTATTAACCTGTGGTTTGTCTGGCGCAGAACCAATTTGGAAATCGTATATTCTGTCGATTTTTAGTTGTAGGCGGGTTTATTTGAGTGTGTAAATATAATAATAATGTTTTTTTTTTGTTATTAGTAGTAATGTTGTACATAATACTCGTAGTATAGTTGTATAATAAAGTTATTAATTTACCTACTCGTATAGTCATGATGATGATGATGATATTATAGTTACTCGTATTATTATAATTAATTACAGTCAGATTATAAATTATCTAAATAAATAGTACCGGTTCCTTATATATTATTGTTATTATTATATTTAATTATACTCACATTATAGTAATTATTATTTAGTTAATTCTATGCGTGTGTTTATAAATAAAAGTATTTTTTAAATAACAAGTTTTAGGATTCCGTATAGTACTCGTATGATAATAATATGGTAACAATTCTGTTGTCCCAACCAGGGCTTGATTATCTGTACGAACAATACTAGTATCATAGCGGAAAATAACGTTATTTTCTATTTCAATACCTGAATATCGATACCTAAGAACCGGTATTTTTCCCTCAAGGTACCGGTAGATAATTCAGGTTCTTATGCAACATTGGCAGAATGCCACCATATACCATACACTCGTGCTCCCGCAGCGGATGCCTACGGATTGTGACGCCTTCAAACGAACTATTTGTGTAATTATCACAGTGATAAAATTCATTATACATCGTGATTCACGGGATTACAGCCTCAGATTTGACAATCACCACCACATGCACTTTTTATTCTGAATGATTGGATGAAAATACAAATCATAGACTTTGTATTATTCACCTGAAAACCTCATAGTTCATTATCAATGTTAAAATTCTAATGTGAACCGTTTTTTGAATTCTTGATTCATCTTTCTTATGATCTAAAATTTTGTCGATTTATGTCACTAACAAATCAGATTAAATTCTAAATTGATTTGAAACCCAAATATTGTAAGTATGTATTCCGATGTTCCGTATGTTTTGTGGTCAGATAATTAATATTGTTCATTGTTTTTTAAAATTAGGTTCATTGTCACGTTGAACTCGAGACTTTGAAACATCAGAGATTGAAATTTATTATCATATTTCATCATCATAGAGTACGTAAATCAGAGTCATTTTTATTGAAACATAATCTTAATATTATACAAAAAAATGGATTTGATATAAGAAATTGATTGTTTACATTTACCTGTTTTCTCACACTTTTATTGAAAAAACATCTTATGATACAAATTATAGACGTGGCTTAATAGTGAAATAGGTCGATAGTTCTTTAACAGTTTTTTTTAAAGAATAGTACTACCAAACTCCTGCTCCAAGCCTCTGGAGTTCTCGCACTGTTAAAAAAGGTGCTAAATAACCCCTGAAGCTCCCGAAGAACGGGTTTCCACCCTGCTTTTAGGAGCTCCTAAGTAATACCATCCTCACCGAGGGCCTTTCCATTCTTAAGTTGTTTGAGCGCCATCTCAATCTCGTCTAGGTTGACGTCGGCCAGTTCATCAGTGTAGTGGCGGGTCGGTATTGTGATGCAATAATATGTTTTTTTTTTATCACGGTCTAGGTAAACGTTTGACCACGATCTCACCTGATGGAAATCGATGATGTGGTTGAATGTGTAGCACGCTTGCCTAGTAGATGCCTATTCACTCTTGACTTGAACACACCTGGGGTATATTTTACCGGAAACACTGACGGGGCAGGGCGTTGACTCCTTAGAAGTTCTTATAATAAATGAAGAAGCGAAACGCTTCGTTCTTGTGTGAGGTTTTTCAACCATTAAAGGATGGCACTTTGCCGATAGTCTAGTCGTACGGTAATGGAAAGGTAATGGGGGAATCAGATTGTGCAGTTCTTGTGCACACTCTCCATAGTGCAATCTGTAGAATACCGATAGGCTTGCGACCTCACGTCGATGCGCCAGACTTTGAAGCTTACTTTTTACCAGAGTGTCATCTCCAATGACCCTCATAGCACGTCTCTCAATTAAATCCAAATCCTCGAGCTCATACTTGGCAGAACCGTCCCTGAGGTGGCAGCAGTACTCCATACAAAATCGGACCTGTGCTTGGTAAAGATTCAAAAGCTGTCCCGGCGTTAAGTACCGCTTAACCTTAGACAAAATACCAAGTTTCTTTGCAGCTACCTTGGTTTTGAATTCAATGTAAGACCCAAAATTCAGGTTCGATGTGAGTTTGACACCCAAAAGCTCCAGATAGTTACCTAATGGTATTGTTACACTGCGGAAAGACGGAGATCGGTTAAGAGGACTCCTTTTAGAAGAAAACAAACACTCCTGCGTTTTAGTTGCATTAAACTTAACCAGGTTAGTATTGCCCCAATCGGACAGCCGAGAGAATCGATCCTTGAGGTACACCAGCATTGATGGCCATTTTATCAGACAAGCAGCCTTCTACGACTACTCGAACAGATCGTTCCCTCAAAAAATCAGCTATCCAAATGCAAAAGCCAACAAGTAATCCATATGAGGGAAGCTTGTTTAAAAGTCTATCGTGCCAGACCCGATCAAAAGCCTTAGATATATCAAGGGAGAGGGCAAGCGCCTCACCTGCATCTCGATGGCTTCGCTCAATACGTGAGTGGCATACGCAAGAAGATCCCCAGTAGACCGGTTTCGGCGAAATCCGTATTTCCGGTCACTGAGGAGATCATTGTCCTCAAGGTATGCCAATAGTCTAACGTGTATGACACGCTCTTACAGAGTAAGGAGGTTATCGAGATGGGGCTATAATTGGCCGGATCAGCACGACTACCCTTTTTAGGTACTGGTTGTACATTGGCAAGCTTCCAGCTCTTCGGAACTTTACTTGAGTGAAGAGAGAGGCGGTACAAACGCGTTAAAATGGGAGACAGGTTGTAGGGAAGGAGGTTGTAAATTTATTTTGATATTTTCGAGTCATAAGTTGCAGAGATGTATTGATATTAATTGTTGTTATTGTCAATGATATTGCCTATAATATACTACAACAAAAATTTCAGCAATATGTGTATAGAGTTTTTAATAATTTTACTTATTATTTTGTAGGGATAGAATATTGAGGACTGACTATTGCTGCGTTCACGGAAATGCGCCATTAAAATATTCTCCAAGACCGACTTGTGGTTTAATGTCTTCTTTTTTCCACGATATAAAATTATAGTATATTAGCGAGAGAAAAAAAATGATTTGGACCTTATTAAAAGTGACGAGCGATTATAATTTTGTATTCACTACCTATTTCAACCCGTAAAGTACCTACTCACTGCTTTATTATAGATAAGAATAGATAATAAAACTCCTTGAAAGTGAAGTTGGAAATGCAGAAAATAAAAAAAACTGTAATGAATTTGCACTAGAGCGGTAAGATCAACTTTCAAGACCGTAAGGCAAGGCCTTACGGTATGGCCTGGCAAAATCAGTACACATATCAAGCAACTGTATTGAAAATATACTTTTTCATTAATTACTGGAAATGCACAAAAAAGTGTTCTTAGAGGCTCGCGTGTTACATGGGGCGAGATACTTGTCCTGTGCGCCTCTCTACTGGCACCATTCGCCTACTGTGCTCTTTCGCTCACACTTATTAAAAGCAGGTACTACGGGAACCGGAATTAGAATCTATATTATAGCGTTATTTGAACCTATATAAAATACCACTTTATTAAGTATTACCTGTATGTTAGTTAAAATACCAACACAGTACCGGTACTGTCCCAAAGTCAGTGGAGCCGGTTTATGAAAATAGAGGTATTTCAAGCTCTGTTTCCAAGTTGACTAAAATAATTGATATCCAAGTCCGTAAGTCCCAGGAATGTAATAGTATTAGATATAGTAAAAACTTATTGAGTCAATTAAAATGTGTTTTATATGTATTTAAGTAAACGTATGTACGAAAGCATGATTCATATGTGTATAAGAAATACTACAAAATACAATATATCGTAAACATAATGATTAGGTAGCTACTATTCCATAGAGTATGCTATCTACAAAGGATGTTGTAGAGAGCGCGCGGCTGGCGTGACTTTTGTCAGGGGGTGCGTTGCCTGCGCGGGGCATTTCCATCGGTAACGCCCAATCGAGCAAGGTCAACGGCGTATATCCCTCCATTAAATTACAGCAGTGAAGGGCAAAGAGCGTTGCGAGTGCAAATCAAATTACCACGTACACAGCGCAATTATTATGAATACTGGCAATTAGTCTGCGGCGACGGAACAACGGCAGGCAAAGTCGCCAACCTGCCTCCCCAGAATGAAGATTTTAGGTATTTCCTCTACTGACAAGCACCGCAAAGAAATGTCTCTATAGTTCACGACTGCTCTTCGATTCCTAACCAACGTGGCGGTTTTGGTAAAGACAAAGGGGGTTGTTAATAATGCCCTGGCTATGGAAGGCCAAAACGAGTTATTGAACTTGGCAACGTTTGAGCTCTCCAATGTCATTGGAACAAGTTATGAATAGAGAAATAAGTAAACAAAACACGCAATCTACTACTCGACAAGCACAATGCGGTGCTGGAATTTGAACTGGAAAACATCAGATAGCATATTTTAGGATTGTGTGAACAGAGGAGGAGGATTATAACCCTGAAATCAGGCCATCTGTTGTACTTCATTGAGGAAGACTACTGATCCAAAGGCATCGTTGGGTACTTCGTGACTCTCGCTACAGGTGTAGAAATTTGCAGTGTGTTAAACAGGCTAGCGTACCTAAAGCTCAACGAAAAAGTTTACGCACCGACTTTGAGACACCCAGATGAAGACATGCATACAAGGCCCTTCATACCACTAGGACGGCTTACATGTATGTTTTTGTATGAGGCACATTAACGCTAAAGTGCGAGTACAGGCCTGCAGAAAATCGAAATTTGGACAACTTGGTTTTGGCAGTAGAAATGCTAGAGAGAAAATTCACCAGAACATACCCTTAGTCTGAAGTTATTGGCAGTATTACACAATAGTTAATTTATCCCCCACCCATATCTACATTTTTTACTCGGAACTTCCAATAACAACAATATATATTAAATCAATTTAGTTCGCAATATGTTATGCTTAAGATGTTGACTTACTCTATTGAATTAGGTTAATCCTGTAATGATAGAATAATTTGCATTTAAAATAAATAAATATTTAAACTCATTATCCGCTAGATTGCCATGATACGACTTCGACGTGTTCGATAAATGCTCTGAGATTGCAATAGACTTAGTCAGTGCACAGATTGGTGCGATCACAGCGCTCAATTTGGTACTCTGCGGCGACGGTAACACGTCCGAGGGACTAAAACCGATTACAGACAGTGCCGCCACGCGCCTGGCCTCGCGGCCACTTCACGGCTCGCCGCCGCCGACTGATCTCTGTTGGACTGTGGAGAGTCCATCAATCGGTTGTTGTTTTTATCTACTTCAGTGCAGCTTACATTAAGAATTAAAATACAAAAAACGCAACTGCGTATTTTTTATTGAATACGAGCTGACCGCCCGCAAAAATAATCACACTAATATTACAGAGGCGAAACTTCTTTTTTTTAAATATTTTTAACCAACTGAGGAGGGTTATGTATTTGGGTTGTATTGTAGCGTATGCTACTTTATACTTTACGTTTATAATTAAAAAAAAAACAATTATTCAAAAACTGGCAATCAAGCACGATATAAGTATATAGAAAGAATAGAATAATTACAAAGCAAACGGACACACAAGATATTACATTATTAAGTATATAAAAGCACCTACACTAAACAAATCTTATTTTCATACAAAAAAACCGCAGTGAGCAGCCGCTTTAGCTGCCCGGCAGACATGTTAAACAAGTCAACATCTAACTGAGCGGCCATATCATTGAAACCCCTACTCGCTCTTATCCAGTATGTATTTCGCCTGTTGTTAGTTTTTACTCTTGGGATATACAGCGTGCACTGTCTTCGAAGTTGGGCATGCGGGACCCGCAGACCAATGCGCTCCAACAGCTCGGGAAAATCGAGATCAGCAATACTCCTTCTCTTATATAAAGGTAATATGTGATTTTTTTTACAACGCTTAGTGTAGTCAGCAAGATATGTTTTAATTCTAAATTGAAGATAGTGAAGAAAACGTTTCTGTATTCGTTCAATACGCATAGAATAAATGTCATAAAAGGAGAGACTTACTTGAAGGAGGACACTTGAGAAGCGTATTCTAAATGACTACGAACAAAGGCGCAGTAGAGAATTTTAAGAAAAAATTTAATAGAGTTGAAATTGGATGAAATACGCAAAATAAAGCCAAGCGCTTTAGACGCTTTGTTAATAATATTATTAATGTGGTCTTCAAAAAGCAACTTAATATCAAAAATAAAATTCCAAGGTCTCGAATAATGATGACCCTGGTTATACTCAAGTTTTTAAGTTTATAATCAAAAATGACGGGGTCGGGTTTACGGATATAAGAACTAATATAGCATTTCGAAACATTTAAATCTAATTTATTTAAAAAGCAATAAATTTCGAATCTACATAGATCACTTTGGAGCCGCTGAGCGCATTTAAGAGACTTAATCGAACAAAGTATCTTCATATCATCGGCGTACATATTTATTTTTGAATTAATAAAACATGAAGAAATATCATTGAAAATATTAAAAAGTAACGGTCCCAACAATGATCCTTGAGATACACCAGATGGTATTTGCATAGTTGATGACCATTGAGTGCAACACCTATTCCGAACATATGACGTAAACAATCTGTACAGGTTACCTCATATACCTACCGATTGTAGCTTACGCAATAGCAACAGATGATCTATTCTATCGAAGCATTTACTGTAGTCAGTGTACACGACATCCACTTGAGAGGGCTCAGACATATGCTCAGACAGGTAGTCACTGCACAATATGAGGTTTGACGTTGTAGACATACCCTTCAAAAATCCATGCTGAAGCAGGATAAGAGTATGTTTCAAGGAAGAATACAACTGCATGTAGACAACCTTTTCAAGAACCTTGGAAAACAGGCATAGTTTGGAAATAGGCCTATAATTTTCCACCAAATCCTTTTGTCCTTTCTTATATGCAGGGGTGATATAAGCTGATTTCCAAATCGTAGGAACGAAACCCTCAGAAAAGGAACGCTTAAACAAAAGAGTGAGTGGCTCAACAATGCACTTAGCACTCTTGAAAATTAAGACAGCAGGTGTATTATCTGGGCTAGCAGACTTGTTAAGGTCCAGAGATACTAACAGTTTATAAACTTCCTGAGGTATAACCTCGACATCCCCTATATCAGTTACCGAGTATGCATTATCTGCGACGTCAGAAGAGTAGCCTGTTTGGGTGCTATCCAAAAATGTTGAGTGAAAATATTCACTAAACATGTTACAGATGTCTACCCCACTTTCCGATGAACGTTGACCAAAATGTAATACCGTAGGATACGAGTTATTTTGAGTTTTTGATTTTACATAAGACCAAAATTTTTAGGAATATTTTTCTCAATGTTAGTAATATAGTCATCAACCTTTTCCAAGGCTTTGAAACGATCTCTTAAAATGACAAAAGATTGAAAGTCAGAACGGTTACCATAGACTTTATATTTCGAGTGATATTTATATTTATACCTTAATAACCGGTTTTCTAAACCAGGGAGGATATTTCTGCGAAAGGATGACAATTTTAGTAGGTATATAAGTCTTTCGCAAATGATCCAATACATCATAGAAGAACGCTACAGCATTTTCTAATGGCCTCACGTACAACTCATGCCTCCAATTGACTATTTCAATATTTAGAGAAATTGAATCATAATCACCATATCATATAATATATATTTAGTATAGGGTAGACCCCTAAGAGCATGCAGCTGGATGAAGTCAGCAGAAACACAAAGAGCAGGGTGATGCAAGTCTTCCGTTATTAGAGGATTGAAGCAATGGGTGACTGATACTTCACTATTTGAGAAAATCAAATCCAGAATTCTATTATTATTATTATTATTTACAAAATTATATTGCGATAAATTGCACAAACTGACATTATCAAACAAATCAAATTGATTTGAGCCTTGAACATTTTCAGCATGATCAGAACAACTATCATCAGTGGCTTTCCAGATCAGATTTGGCATGTTACAGTCGCCAATCAGTAAAAATTTATCACAGGGATTAGCTAAAACAATATCCGATATATTTTCGGAAAAATTAGTCAACTGAGCAGACAATGAACTGCCACAATTCTGGTTACATATATAAACTATACATAAGTGTAATTTGTAAACTACCTTGGGTTTACGCGGTTGAAATGTCAACGTTACCCTTTGTAAATCTTTGGCATTCTAGCACCAATTACTGCGAGCATCAGCGATGAGTTCCCGGCGAACAGCAATCAACACCCCACAACCCATTGTCTGGTGAGCCTTTTTGTAATCTCGGTCACGTCTCCATACTATATCACAGAATAAATAATAGACTATATACCGATCATTGAACAATTCGTTGTCATTCACACCTTCAATTAACCATGTTTCGACCAAACAGATGACGTCGTAAGAATGTAAGCAAATGTTTCTATAGAAGGCAGAAGTTTTAGTTCTTAAATCCCGAACATTTTGATAATAAACGTTAACCATCATTTTTACAACAAAAAAATAGCAATTGATAAGGCTTGCATGCCTTATCAACTGCTATTTTTTTGTTTTACAAATAGAAATGCAGGGGAATATAATAACATCTATATATTTATAATAAAACTGTAACGGGTCCAATTCTGTACATTGAAGATATTTTGAAATATTTTTTGGACCTTACTATATATTCGATACTGAAGCCAAAACTGTTTTTTTTTTTCATTTTTGTCTGTCTGTCTGTATCTTGGCTTGGCATCACGCCGAAACTACCGAATTAATTTAAATGAAACTTG
The DNA here is from genome assembly GCA_946251855.1 of Alsophila aescularia. Taxonomy (NCBI): domain Eukaryota; kingdom Metazoa; phylum Arthropoda; class Insecta; order Lepidoptera; family Geometridae; genus Alsophila; species Alsophila aescularia. Next base: position 42,464,588 of record OX276377.1, read on the forward strand.
GTATGATTTGAGTTCATACTACGAGGTAGGACATAGGCTACTTTTCATCCCGAAAAATGAAAGGGTTCCCGCAGGATTGGGGTTGAAAGTTATTTCAAAAAACACTACTAGACGGATTTTGATGCAACTTGGCACAGTCATAGTTTATATGATGGATTAAAAAAATTATTCCGAAAAAATAAATAGTTTCTGCGGGATAATGTCCCAAATTCTGTAAATTAAAAATATATTGTATTTTTTTTGGGGCCGTTCTATATTCAATACTAAAGTCAAAACTGTATTTTTTGAATTTTTGTCTTTCTATCCGTCTGTCTGTCTGCACTTTGGAAGTGCATTACGCCGAAAATACTCAATGAATTCAAATGAAATTTGGTATGATTTGTGTTCATACTTTGAGGTAGGACATTAGGATACTTTTCATCTCAGAAAATTTATTTTTGTTGTTAATCGTGTCTTTCTTTCTGTTTGTCTGTATGTTTATTTGTTCACGCATCACGTAAAAACTACGCGACCGATTGAAATGCGGTTTTCATTGTTAGATAGCTTAGGGTTTGATTTAAATCTGGTGTAATTGGTATCTCAATCCGGTGAGTTAGAAGCCGAGCAATTGATAAAGTATTTTTGACGGCTTAAGAAATTTTGTTCAAATGTTATGGTACTTTGAACCTAAAGAAAAGAACACGCGTGTGAAGCCGCGGGTACAGCTAGTACTTATAATAAAGCTGTAAGTGCCAAAAAAACTCTACAAATAAGATAATAATTAGCGTTAACAAAAACCACACATGAACAATAGCAAATGGCTGACCGAAATAAACGAAGTGATGGCAGACGATCGGTAGAAAAAGACACGCGCAAGCGCAGCGCTTAGTAGGCATATGGGAGTGCAAGCAAGCAGGTATTTAACAAACCAAGGCTACAATTTAGCAGTATTAAAATATAAGTTTATAAATAACAAAAACTACTACTATTTGAAGTCTGACTCCAATTTTATGGAAAGTACATGAGAAGTAAGGACTATTCATGAAAATATTATGCACAAATCTTAGTAAGTAATAGTAAAAGGCAGGCTGCACAAGCGAGAACGAGACATCATACGTACAGCGCATGGTAGGCGCGTATAACATAACAAACTAATCGCTCTCAAACTTTGCAACCAGAAGATGCAATTACCAGAATATAATTTAAGTTGAATAAATAATATTATAACTAACCTGAATATCAGCGCGACAGCTTTTGCAAATCCGATTCCGACTTGATGGCGATGGCAGGTGAAGTTGGATTCTTGCGAATAAATATTTTGCACCCTTTTACCCAGGTGTACGCAAGGTTCCGCTCCTTTGCCAAGGCTTTGTTAAGCAGGATTTTGTTTTCCAGCGTAAGGTAGTCGTTTACATAAATCCTGCTGGTACCCTGGAGGCCTAGAACAGTCGGTGCTTTTCTTAGCAGCCGCAACAAAATCTTCTTTAAGATGTCTATTATGAATAGAGACTATAATAGACTTATTTTGCTTGTCTTTCCTCATAGGTACTCTAGCGATGTAGTTAACCTGCTCCTTTGCTATAGGGTCACGAGGTCACCGATCTTTGAAATCAACAAAAACAAGTTCTCAGAATTGATGAAGGGGACTCCTTTGATCTCATTTTTTATTTTTTAATATTTATTTCCATACCTATTACCTAGCCCCAAACTAGGACACCCTATAATATGGGCACTAGATAACAGATAAACATACATAGATACGAATATCAACATCCATGACTCGGAAACAAATATTTCTGCTCATCACACAAATGATTGCCCCTTGCAGGATTCGAACCCGCGACCGTTTGATTTCGTTCCTAGGGTTACTAGCCACTAGACCAACCAGCCGTCAAACGGAATTTATTCAAACGGGACCTCTGGTCATTCTCACAAAGAGCACATTCGAATTGATCAAAGCGATGCTTAAGAAGTTGCACCTCATCCTTCGTCTTTAAAAGGTCCTGGACTTGCTGGTCATCTTTTGAAATCCTACCAGTAAGTGCCTCAACAGAATGCTGAATGAATTCCATGGGCCCCTTCATGTCAGCAACATCGGGTTTAATGAGCTTCAGGTCCGCGAAATCAGCTTTCATGGTCTTCAGAGCCGCAATGTTATCTTGTATCGCTTGTACACTTGCCGTCAGGGCTTGCAAAGAAGAAACCTGGGCTGAGAGGCGCTTAAGATCCAGAGCGATACTCTCCATGTCTGCAGGTGTTGGTGAGGTGGCTGAGCCGGCTTTAGTAGATGGAACATTGAGCGGGCTAGATGCTCCAGAGTTCTTACAAAAGGAGCACTTCCATACGTTTCTTCTATCCCCAAGCTCCCGGTATCCGCCCTCTGTTACCAGCACAGGAGAAGTCAAAGTGACTCTGACACGCAGTACACTGCACTCCATCACGGAAATCGGAATTACAGCGCTTGCACCGGAACATCGCGACCCGCAAAACATAAATAAAACGCAGTAACAATAAGAAAAGGTTGGGATCCGCTGTTGCACGCTTGTAGCATACCTATTACTTTAGGAACGAATGTTAGCTGCGCGCGGGTTGCGATAAACATGACTCCTCGGTATGCCGTCTACGGGCTGACTGAGTTTGATTTTGTTATACTTAGGTTAGGATAGGTTTGACAAGCCTAAGGTTAGGCTAAGCTTTTCTAAGAATATAAACTAAAGCTTTTATTTATTTAGTGACTAGCTGTGCCCGTGGCTTCGCATGCTTGGTTATTTCTCCAGGTTAAAAGTACTATTTGTGGTATTCCAAGACCTAAAATACCAATATACCAACATTTTATTAAAATTTCAGCCGTTAAAAATAATTTTATCGATTTCTAAGCTTCTTCTAATCGGATTCAGGTATCAAGTACACCAATTTTTAAGTAAAGCCATAAGCTATCCAACAGTGAAAACCACATTGCGATCGGTCTAGTAGTTTTAACGTGATACGTGAACAAAAGCTCCAGGTGGTCCTATACCTATACCTGATACCTATTTTCCTTCAAACCTTTTTATACGTTACAGTATGTATGTTTGTTTGTATGTTTCTTAGGCACATCCTTCAGCCTAAATGGCTTGATGAAATTTTGATAAATGAGATATCATTGGATTCGTATGAATCACGAGAGTGCTATAGAATATATGTCAAGAAAACTAATATGGCGGCTTACAGCTGCCATATTGTTTTTCCGACGGAACCAAAAATTATCAAAACCTATCGAGTGAGGTATTAAAATGAAGGTCTTTAAAAGACCATTCCAAAAATATATAATTCTTATACCTAAACAGAAGCAATTGTCTTTCAAGCTTCATACAAAATTTTCAATTATAGATTATTCAAGTTATGTAAGTACTATAGTCCAATGTTGCAATTGATCTCATTAAAGTAGAGTAAAATATGTAAGTAAAAATGAAACGTTTATATCACATTGCTATTAATTATGTACGCGGTGCGTCCGTCCGCTAGCACGGCTGAAAAGAAAAAAACCCGAGCATATTATGTTTGCATCTTGCGTTCCGCGCCCCACGCCTGCACGCCACACGGTGGGACGAAAGACGGGTGTCAGACATTCGATAACATATTATTCCTTGTTGTCATATTTTTGGCGTGATATTGATTTCACTTGTATGTCAAAAAAACTCCTAAATAAGGTTAATCTTTATCTTAATCTTTTATATAAATGTAATAACAATGTATGGAGAAGAAATTTAAATCTCTTTTTTTTTACTTTTTTCTTCTTATTGGAATGATTTCGTCGTCGTTTTTAGAACAACTATTATGAAAAATTTGAAATAATGTTACCAAAATAAACCTAACGTAACCTGTTATAGTTACCTGGGTTAGTTATTGTTTCTTCTATTTTATGTGTATTATGATGTTGTACCTTCAAATATTCAAAGAACCTAATAAATGAAAGGAAAACAACGTAAGTTTGGGCAGCTCATACCAGCTTTTACAACATTTAATCACAATTTATTTATCTCTAGAGTTTAGCTCCAATGAATTATCTAAGTCTAATAATAATTAGTGTTATTGACTGGTCTAGTTACTAATTGAAGGGATTATGTGTGCACGCTAATTAGTTGTCCACCTGCATTCACCAAATTTCCAGTAAAACCTCTTTCAATACAATACAATACAATACAATACAATAACTCTTTATTGAACACATTACAATAAAAAAAATAAGATACAGTAATGATACATAAAATATATCTTGTACAATAATGTTGACCTTATCGCTATTTGCAATTTCTTACAGGCAACCTTTGGATGGACAGGAATATAAAATAAACATTGCGGTCAGTGATGGAGACTTACTTTGGAACAAAAAAGTTAATAGATAAATAAAAACAACTATATAACTTTTTAGCGATAAGACCGCCCATTGTCCCATTTATTTTGTATAAATGTTTTAGTTATTATTGTATTTTTTGTTCTATGTGGTGTACAATAAAGAGTTATCTATCTATCTATCTATCTATCTAACTTAATATTTGTATACATACTTACTTAACTGTTAACATAAATTTTGTTAAACACATAAATATATACTACAATTAAATAATAACATATATATTGGCAAATTTATAATATAATATATAAATATACTTAAATAAATAGCATGATTACAAAGGAATATTGTATAAATGATGTATGAATAACATAGTATCCAGCTTTATGACAGGTAGTGCTTCTTCACCATGTCTTTCAAGACAACTATCGACTTAGCTTTTCTAATATTGATGGGCAAAGCATTCCACAGTCTAACAGCCCGTTTAGTAAAAGAGTTGTGATAACACATCGTAGATTGGTCAGGTACTTTCAACTGCAGAGTATTGGTGGAATGAAGAATACGGGAATGGGAAAGATGAAAGAACTCATATCGCTCTTTGAGATAGGGAGGGGTCGATAGATTAAATAGGCCATTGTACAGAAGATAGAGAGCATGAGTATCCCGGCGACGTCAGATTGGTAACCATTTCAGCTTTGTACAAAAATCAGATACATGGTCATACTTGCGTAAGCCAAAAACAAACCGAATTCAAAAGTTTTGTAAGCGCTCTAGCTTATTTAGCTGTTCCTCGGTTAAGTCCAAATAGCAGGTGTCGGCGTAGTCGAGTAAAGGCAGCAGAAGAGACTGTGCTAGAGCAAGTTTGGTGGTAGTGGGAAGGAAATTGCGCAGTCTTCTAAGTGAACCCGCAGTCGCATAAACTTTACGGCTTACCTTACTTAACTGAGGTCCCCAAGATAGTTGTCTATCAATAAGCACACCCAAGTTTTTAACAGTTTCACTTATTTTGATGTGTGCGCCATCAAAAAGAACTTTTGGGAGATAAAACCAGTCAATCTTAGATATTAGTCTTGAACTACCGATTACAATAACTTGGGTTTTTAAGAGATTTACATTAAAGCCATATGATTTACTCCAGTCTGAAATACGTTTGAGGTCATAATTTATTGTTTCAATAGCTGTATGCAACTAGTCTAAAGGAGCTTGTGTATAAATCTGCAAATCATCTGCATAGAGATGGTAGGAAGAAGATATTTGGTGAGAAATTGAGTTTATGAAAATAGCAAAAAGTAAAGGAGATAATACGCTGCCCTGAGGAACGCCAGCAGATGTACAACACCAGGATGATAAGTTATCTTTAAGGAGAAAAATTGAGGATGTACCGGATAACAGGAAGGATCATCTTACGACTAATGCTATCACTACCAACCGCGTTAGATGAAATAGAAACAATGCCTCTCTTAACGTCACAATCGGTAAATTGAATGAAAATAAAAGAAGGGTGGTCGGGAGGTGGAAATGAAGAAAGATAGTTAAGCGTAACAAGTTTTGTAGGTCCATCAAAGTTGGAGGAAGAGGAAAAGTGGCTATTTAAGAGATCAATATTTAAGTTATAAGGAATATTATCTTGTCGTGATTTTCCAACTCCCATCGACCTAAGGAATTTCCAAACTTTAGCGGGGTCTTCATTTTCTACTGAGTCATGGAAATGTCGGCACTGTGCATTCCTACAAACTCTGTTGCAGTGATTTCGGCGTTCAATGTATTTTTCTTTATTGTAATCGGTTGGGCAACATCTACGCTTGGCCTTGGCTTCTAACTTTTTGTGCATTAAAGATCTTAACTCACTTGTAAGCCAAGGTGCAGGGCGATGTTTTAACTTGACAGGTCGGATAGATGCATGTACATCATATAATTTTGACAAAGTACGATTGAAACCCTCAACTTTATCGTCAATTGATACTCCATCCAAGATAACTGACCAGTTCAGCTCCTGAGCATCCTTGCCCAAGCATTCCAAATCTATACCACCAAAATTACGCAGCAGAAGTACTTTGGGTTTCGCTTTCGGCGGACGGAATTTCCCGCAGGAAAGGAAAAGCGAATCATGATGAGAGAAAGCGTCCACTGAACATGTCGCTGCTTACCGACGAGATTTTGGGAAGAGACTAGAATAAGGTCAAGAAGAGAGGGGACTAAATTAGGGAAATGATGTGTAGCGTTAAGTGGCAGAATGGTCAAGTTGCTGGGCCTGATGATGGTTTCAAAAGTGGACGATTTATTATCAAGTTTCAGCAAGCATGTATTAAAATCACCCATGATAATATTGTGATCGTAAGAAGGAGAGTGGTCTTGCAGGAGTTTCTCAAAATTAGAAAAAAAGTTTATGCATAGGGAAGGACAATAATAAACACCTACTATGTACTATGTATCTTCGTATGGGAAACTGTGATTTCAATAAAAAGATGCTCACCAGCATCGGTTGGGTCATCATCATCAGGGGGTTGCGCTGACATACTCACAATACTGTAAGGAATGTTTGACGGAGATAAATGGCAACACCACCACCTCCACAGCCAGTGCGGTCAGTACGCAGGAGTATGAATCCAGCTAGGGAATACGAGGTGGATGGATTGCATGGTTTTAGCCAAGATTCTGAAGTAAAAAGTACGTGGATATTTTTATGATCGAACGACGCCAACATATCTGGGTAATGAGCCGGGATACTCTGTGCATTGATATGGAGGATATTAAGGTTTTTAGGAACATCACCAATAAATGAGTCGATACTATTAGAAAGGATAGGTATGCTACTGAAACTATCACTACTGTCATCTGAAGAGTTGCATGAAACAAAATCTGAACTATCGCTGGAACTGCTATTGTTCATAATTAAAATAAACTTAAACAAAATTATATACTTAAATAAATATAAATGAAATAATCTAAAATATAGAACTAAATATTCTACTTATATACTATACTGCAAGTCCACCCTGCCAGTTGTGACAAATAAAAACATAAAACTACAAAAGTTTAAACTTCCACTATAAAAGAAATATGCTATCATATGTTTAACAAGAACACAAAAAAAAACGAATACTACACAATGAACTGTAAATTAAATGATTTTACGCATATCCAGATGGGAAAAAAACATCTTTAAAAAAAAACCGTGCAAATAAACAGAGTAGGCTAGAGCTACTGACAACTAGGCCGTTCATTTAAAGATAAGTGTGCCAAAATAACAGTTAAAAACGCTTTTTCCGTTCGGTTTGGGAAAGGATCATCAATGGCAAAAGTAGCAAATGAATCTGCCCAAAACGCCCTTTTAATACGCCACAGTGTGGCACAGGAGCGTAGTAGTATTTGTTCTGTAGGAAAGGTGATAAAACCTTCTTGAAGAATTATAGGCCCATTTTGCTGCTGAGCCACGTCTATAAGCTATTTTCGAGAGTATTTACAAACCGTCTCGCTCGTAGGTTTGACGACTTTCAGCCTCCCGAACAAGCTGGATTCCGGAAAGGCTTTAGCACCGTAGACCACATCCTTACGCTCCGGCAGATTATACAGAAGACTGAAGAGTATAATCGGCCACTTAGTCTAGCGTTTGTGGACTACGAGAAAGTCTTTGATTCAGTCGAGACCTGGGCAGTGCTACAGTCATTACAGCGGTACCAGATTGATTACCGGTACATCGAAGTGTTGAAGGGTTTGTACAGCAAGGCCACCATGACAGTTCGTCTTCAGGATCAGGGCACGAATTCTATCCAGCTACAAAAAGGGGTGAGACAGGGAGACGTTATTTCTCCGAAACTGTTCACCTCTGCACTGGAAGATATATTCAAGCTTCTGTACTGGAACGGATTTGGTGTTAACATCAATGGCGAATACATCACTCACCTTCGATTTGCTGATGATATAGTCATCATGGCTGAAACCCTGGATGACCTAAGCACAATGCTCAGTGACCTTAATATTGTTTCCCAACAGGTGGGTCTTAAAATGAACATGGCCAAGTCGAACATCATGTCAAATGCCCATTTCGTACCCACGCCGGTTTATGTTCGGAACGATATTATCGAAGCTGTTCTAAAAGTTCCTCTAGTTTCTTAAACAATAAATCTAATTCAGTCGGTCTAGTTTTTGGGGATCGATATATACAAATTATTATGATTTTATGTACTAATAATTCAACTGCACAACATTCAAAAATATTTTGGTATAAAATGTCAGTTTGTTATTATTTCTCTACTTGGAACTGTAATCTAAGGTATAATCTCTCTAAGTATATTTCTGGCCAAGCACAAAGAAAAACTTCTTCCCTTCGGTATGTATCTACTATAGTTCATATATATAAAGGATGCGTGACTATGTTTATCACATATGAATTTCAAATCATCGTTGAGTTTCTTAACGTGAAGTGATCGATTATTTGGAATTTCACAAATAATTAAATAAGTATTTTTTAAGTCAAAACTTTTCAGATACTTTTGAAATTCATTTGGGTTAAGACCAGGGTTAAGAACAAACGACACTATCGTTTGTTCTTAACCCTGGTAATCACAGAGACATCATTGAATATATGCCGATTGCTCGTCAAAATGAAATCTATCTCGTGCTTATGACCGCCGGGGTGCAGCCACGTCCATTTCCTGGAGGTTATATTCAACTGTATGACCTTCAACGAATACCGCTTGGTAATTCTGAGTATAAGGTTGCTACCCTGCTCGAAACGCTTTCGATCTTCACAATGTTGTTGACAAGGGACTTGTGGACGTGAAACCCGATACCGTGTTGGAACTGCTGGTCGCCCTCCCGGTAATAGAGTAAGTTCTTCGGACTTCTGATAACCCTATAATACCCTAGCGCAACTTACTACTTCTTACAGCTCTATCAACTTCTCATCGGTCCTCAAGTGTGCGTTATAAGTTGCCAGGTCCAGAGATCGTGGGGGTTGGTAGCTGGGTCTCTGCCGGGGATTCTTAGCGCCCCTGCTCCGTTACCATTGCTGCTACCAGTGCCAGGAATAACAGAGCCGCCGGGGACGGGGGGTCGTCTTTGGTCGATCGGTGACCGCAGTGTAATAAATATGTGCTCGGAAGACGCTGCTGCCCATTTTCCGGTGTGTATTCCCTTAGTCGCCTCTTACAACATCCACGGGAGGATTGGGAGGGGTCTTATTCTAAGCCGAGACCGCCACGACATTATGAGATTTACTTTAACAAAACTTGTTATGTATGTCTATGTGTAAGTTGTACCTACGCGCGGCTGCGCCCGTGCCTTTGTCTAAACAAATAAACCAGTACGCATTTAGCAGTCTTCTTTACTGGTCGCGTCCCCGCTCTCTTAGTGTTTCGAGCCTCAACACTGGTGACGACGATGGGATGGTGGCGGAATGCGATGACGGTAAGCCGATTTGTAATGTTAAAGATTTAGTTTGGGTGCAAAAAAATCTGGCAAAAGGGTGTGTTCAAAGAACTTTTAGGAACTGTCGTATATATTGTATTAATTCCTGAATTGGGCACGGTAGTTAAAAAACACAAAAACCAGCTATGGTCAAAGAAAGAGCCAGAAACATTGGTTACGTCACCGCATTATTACAACTGGTGTCCGGATTCATGTGACATCAATATAAAATTAACTGACTCCGCGTCAAGTTCTTGCGATACTGACACGGCTGTCGCCCCGGCAGCCGTAGCCGAGCCGCTAGCGGCAGAAGAATGTCCGGTCAACCACAAAGCCGCAATCGTGCCTCTGCCCGGCACTCCGGTCGAGCAGAGATTGCCGGAGACGCACGCCCATGATGATCCTCCTACTTTTTCAACGCCATCTGCTCACATAGATCCATTACAGGAACCCAGGTCAAGGCGCAATAGAACTCTAGTTAATTATAAGAAGTCTTTCTAACTATTTTTACCTCCAATTAAAAGGGGGGATATTGTTATGTATGCCTATGTGTAAGTTGTACCTACGCATTTAGCAGTCTTCTTTACTGGTCGCGTCCCCGCTCCCTTAGTGCTTCGAGACTCAACAATTATGATACCTCACTCGATCGGTTTTGGTAATTTTTGGTTCCGTCGGAAATACAAAATGGTAGCTGTGAGCAGCCACATTAGTTTTATTGGCAGTTGATATCTCCTATAGCACTCTCGTGATCAAGACGAATCCAGTGATCTCATTTATCAAAATCCATCAAGCCGTTTAGGCTGTGGGACGCGCTTATGTAACGTACAAACAAACATACAACCCAAACACAAAACCTTCCGTGCAGTCGGGTAAAAAAAATCACTTACAAATAAAAACTCAACAAACTGTACACACGTATAAATGTAGGAAAATAACTAGCTATTCTCATTAATGGAACGGCATACAATTCCAATTGTTAATGATACAACGCTTAATCTCGCCGGTTCATTTGCACGTGCACCCGCGGGAGGGTAATTATGTCGACGATTATACTCGTTAAGGTGCGAGCGTCGCGTCGGAGCGAAGCCTACGTACGTGTGCGCTCATAACTGTAATCGCTCACGCGGGATCCAGTCTGCTGTTGCGACATATCGAGAGGGAGTAAATGCCATTTAACGAAGCTACAACTAAGGACAATTGGTTATCGATGTGTTTAGTTAGTTATTTAGAAGTGGAATATAAGAAACCATTCATTCAGACAAATAGAACGGTAAACAACAACTCACACAAGAAAATAGTAATAGCATGTATTCGAATACATTCCTATCGCATTTGTCTGTAAGTGTATATTGTAGTTTCTGGTAGATGTTATGTACAGGTTGTATGTACATTTACATTTAAATAGTAATTAATTACTGCTAGCTGGTAATTCTGCAGCTGTGCTGCCAGCGTGGCGTGTATATTTGAATACTATGGAGTGATTGAATACTACAGATACATAAGTTGGTCAACGCAGTTTGTTTACTAATGGCTAAAACACTCACATTCGTATACGTGTAGTATGTCCCCGTCCGCCATCAGCGGCCTAGTTGGAGCTCGGTAACGATCAGTCGTAAGTCTCGAGCAACATTAAGTGCGCCAGAATTGCCTCTTAATTGTTTAGTGTACCGCGAGTTTGGAGGGGGGAGGGGAGAGGGGAGGGGGGGAGGGTTGCGTGACAATCACCCATCAGAATTAACACGACTATTATTAACGGGCCGCAACGCAGCCGCGCCGCAGCCGCCGCCATCCCGAAGCGGCCCCGCACGCCGCCACTATCGTCGTGACCTCCCGCTGAATATTCATTCGCCGCTTGTCCAGTGAGATGAATATAACATTACCTACACCACATAATCATATTTTCTCACTGTCAAAATAACACATTACGATTGATTTATTTCGGGGAACAAAATAATGTTGAATTTAGAGAGAAACTCCGAGAATAAAATGTTGATGTTTGAAATTTGGCTCCATCGGTAGCGGATACATGATACACTGTATAAGGCTAACACTTTGCCATCATTTGAAGTATATTGCAAAGCCATTCCTTGCCTTCTTAGGGTTCCGTACGCTCGGATCCCTTATAAGATCAACCACGTGTTTGTCTGTGGTCACTTGTGGGGGGAAAACAAGAATTTAAAGTTTCGCAAACTGTACCGTGTGACATATCAAATGAAAGGTTTTGTTGAGAGGGTTAAATTTTGTTAAATACTTTTTATAGAGGTAAATTATTTTAAAGTTGTTTAATGAAATAGATTAAAAAATGCCTCACCCCCGAATCAAAAGAGCCTAAACTTTTGAAAAATATACTGAAACAAGCACGGTCAAGCACCTTCACAAAAACTGGACAGCGAACAAAACTAATAAGAGGCAATAAGGGAAACCTAAAGATGATTTTCAAATACCTATATACTCAGTATAGTACGACGACGTTTTTCTTTTTATTTTTTACAATATGGCTTCTGTTTGTCGATATATTTTTATAAATAAAATATTTTTCCAAAAAAATTAAATCGACTTCATAATAAAAATGTTATTTTGTAAACAACCACTAAAAAGAATAAAATAATTACAATTGAGCCAGAACAGTATCACTTTTTCGAAATTACCAACGTAATGGGGGAATTTATTTACAAGATAAAACATACAAAAAACAAAAGTTCATTTTAAAATATAAATAAAAAAAAATAAAAAACTTGACTATTTACACAAAACTATCTAAAAGTTGTCGGAGGAAGGGAAAGTGCTCAGAATGCTGGCTGCATTGCCACGCTGTATTGCAATACTAATTTTTTGGCCTAAATAGGAGCCAGCATTCTGGTCACATGTTACTTCCACTAAACGTTTTGCCAAGTCCCTGTAAATTTCGTGGCCACCTGGCCCCCACGGACCCAAAGTTTCAACCCCAAACGGCACAAACATGGAACCCCGGTCTAATAGGTTCCCATATTTGCGCCGCTTGAGGTTTTCTGCTTTGGTTGCAGCGCCGCCAGCCCGAATTGTTGTCTCTGGAAGATGAGACGGCGCCAAGGTATCGACACAAGTTGCATCCCAAACTAAAGGCCGTCCCATCTTCTAAGGAATTAAAGTCATACCATCAGGCCACTTACCGTCGTCCCGCATCAGGCCGTTTGGTTCTAAGATTGACGGAACGCCGGCACTGACAAAGGCCCGAAGGATGACTTCATTCAAACTGGCGTGTCGAGGAATCCTCCCTGCGCTTCTGTACCAAGATAGTCCGTGATGGCCAAGCCGATCCACCATATCGCCGCATAGGCAACGGTGTGGGACTTGGCAAAAAACACCCAGACGCAGAGAAACGGCTAATCGGAATGTCTGGTTGTCTAGTAAATTGCCAATGTTTTTTAATGGAAGTGCTTGCAACCAAAGGCCTGATTCCCAACGTGAAACAGCGAGGAGGCGAGCACGCTCTGCAGAACAAACAGATGTATCAAGAATATTTTTCCGTTCAATTTCGCAGAGCGGCCCGTCTCAATGCTTCTGAGAAGGAGGTGCTTTGGGCAATGACTGATTTGGACAGGCTATTTTCCAAGCATCCCTAGCCTCAGTCAAAAAACTTATTTCGTAATTTGCAATACAGGGAGATAAAATAGCTCCGATAAATTTTTGTGTACTATAAACTGAGGATAGGAAAGCTGGTAGAGATACACTAGAAATTTTACGTATGCCAAGACCACCGCACCTTATTGGTAGTGAGGCCTGGCACCAAGAGCGATCATCGAAAGGTACATTGAGGATGGCGGTGAGCGTATCTCTTAAAATGCTGTCAAACTGTTGTATAAGTAAGGTATGATTCCAAAGTTGACAACATCTTAAGAAATACATAAATTTTGGAACAAAAAGGCAGTAGCGAATTATAAAATATGTCATATGTGTATTAATTTTATGCATGCGGTCAGCAATAAATCGAAAATTTTGAATTTTTTCTTCAACGAAATCTGGTAATGATTCATCGAGAATCGGGGCCCCTAAAAGACGAAGTGAACTGTTTTGCAAAATTTTAATATTTGGAGCAATTTTTCTAAAAATATCTATAGTGTCGTTTTTTGAAATGATTGGATTTGAAATGTATAATTCACATTTAGAAAAATTTAGAGTAAGACCTATTGTTTTGAATTGCTTTGTTAAATTTTCGAAATCTTTCGCGACTGTGTTCACATCGCCTCCTAAAATTCCAACGTAATAATAATGCATATATACAATATAAGACAAGAAAGAGTTTTTTGAAGGCGGTGCCAAACCCAGGCATCATTTAAATCTAATATCTTTACAAAATGGTGGCTTAATTGTAATTATTTTTTTACATTTTTATTATGAAGTCGTTTTTTTTTTTTGGAAAAATATTTTATTTTTTGATTTTTAGTGGCATATGCAAACATCGGAAAGAATATTATGCCTAATAAAAATAGTAGACACTTACTCACTTTAGTGAATCAAACCTACATATTATATAACAACTGAAAAAGTTTTGACCATTTTCCATCATTTTGTTGTTGTGATTCTGTGACTACCTTTCGTCTCCATCATCAGACCCTGAAAACTACCTAACACCAGAGAACTCACCAAGACAAACCAAATGAGCTCAGACTTGAAGGGGTTCCATAATTTAGTTGTTGAGTTCCTTTTACTGCCTTCCGGCTCCATCATCAGACCCTGGACACCACACAACACCATATAACTCATCAAGACAAACCGAATGAGCTCAAACTCGAAGGGGTTACATCATTTTGTTGTTGAGTACCTGTGACTACCTTCCGGCACCATCATCAGACCCCGGACACCACATAAAACTAGAGAACTCATCAAGACAAACGAAATGAGCCCAAACTCGAAGGGATTCCGTCATCCGATTGTGTAGTTATTTTAACTACTACTACTACTACTGCTGCTGCTCCTGCTGCTGCTGCTGCTGCTGCTGCTGCTTCTGCTGGTGCTGCTGCTGCTGCTGCTGCTTCTGCTGCTGCTGCTGCTGCTGCTGCTGCTGCTGCTGCTGCTGCTGCTGCTGCTGCTGCTGCTGCTGCTACTACTACTACTATTACTACTGTCTGTCAATTGTCATCAGAACTACACCCATGTGCAAAACTTCAGCATCTTTGGACGTCCTTAAATTGTTCAAAATTGACTTGCAATCCAGTCCTAATTAAATTAAAGCTTGTTTAAATCTACTAAACCAATTTTGATGAAATTTATACAGTTCCACACTAGAGGTCCTCTAACTCAAGTAAAAAGAATCATCTAATTCGGTTCAGAAATCCCAAGATATTAGAGAACATAAACTATAAAACAAATTGATTTTCTAATAAAACTACTGAACCAATTTTGACGGAAAGTTTGCCCTTTTGAATAAAAAACAACCATCTAAATTGGTTCAGAAATCTTAGAGATAAACACAAAACAAAGGATAAACACAAAATCGAATAGATTTACTCAACAAAACTGTTTATTCTCGAAAAACTGCTGAACCAATTTTAATAAAATTTATATAGGACCATTTGGAAAGTATACCCTTTCAAACAAAAAAAGAATTTTTAAAATCGGTTCACAATTGACGGAGATATAGACCGACAGACATAAACACATACAGCCGTACATATAACCGTCTCCTTTTGTGAAGTCTATTAAAAATATGTCAACAACCCAGTTATTGTCTTAAGTAGCATTCGCAATGTGAAGACAAATCGATTGACGTAAGAATCATCAAAATCAATCAACGCGTTTGGTCTATATAGTGCCACAAAGGAACAGTAAACACATTACCCGACCTTTGAGTTGCGCAGCCTGGCAAATAGTTCTTTACTCCATAGCCGTCTTTATATTAGAGTTCCGCACCACCTTGCTAAGCAGTGATGTGGTACCACTGCAATGTCGAATTGAGTAATATTTATAGAAACAGTCCAAAATAACAACATTAAGAAAGTAATTTATAAGAACATGTTGGAACTGTTACGGCAAAACCAACTGAACAATTATTTTCTAAAACAGGTTAATACATTTTTCCCGCTGCTCTTTTATGTGGCAATATCTGAAAGTTATATCACTGTTTCAATGTTGAACCGACTTCGATTTTGCTCTACGCAAGTAGGTCCAATACTGCACCATGTGATTTCTTATTTTATTGAAGTACTGTTTCTAAACTCACATTGAGCTACTGAGTGCGAAAGACGGAGATCCACAGAAAAACCAAGGTGGAAGATATCGATACAATCCTCAAGTGGCGATGGGAAGGACTCATGGCATGATATATTGATGGCAGGTGAAGTAGGTCACTAGCAGATTGGAGGGCGTGCGTAGAAAATTGCAGCCGTAGAAGACCAGGCTACAACGATGGGTCGAGATAAATTTGATTTCACCTTGGCACAGATTGACTGAAGGCAAAGATGATTAGTGTCAGAGGGAGGAGGTTTATGCTCTGCATTGGGAGGATCGACCTGACATTGATGATGATGATATTAATGATCACAGCAACATCTTCTAAGTACCAAATATAAATACAACAAATTCAGTGTGATGTTCATCATTGTCATAATCATCCTGGGCTGGTGTTTGTCCCACACAAAGTCAACAATAACATGTTGATAAATAAAATAACTAATATAACATAAAATAATATAGTAAAAAAGTATCTTTGGACACCAAGTAAGTAGCAGTGGCAATCGGAACAAAACATGATCCGACTTGATTTGACCTTAGTGATGCCACGGGCTCTTTCAGACGAACGGCACAATGACAACAGAGTAACTGTGAGTTGGCGGCCAAACCGTGGACTCTTCGCGTGCCTGGAAATATTTTAAAATAACGAGCGACAACGTAGCGACTAGCAACCATTTACAGATTCGCTCCGTTCCATATTTCTATAAATAAAAAGTATGTGCACCGGTCGTATCTTGCCAAAACTCGAGAGTCGTTACACTATGATACCATAACATTACTAAAAGGAGGTACAAAAATGCTGCGATTTCCTTGGACAGCATATCGGACCAACGCATAAATATTTAAACATTAGAAAATTTTAAGAAAGCTCTCGACCATCTGCCTCAAAACAGTACTCGAGTATTTCGGACATATTGCGAGGAATAACGAAACAAAAATAATAAATAGATGGCAAAGGACCACGAAACCGCAACCCAATGCGTTCATAAGCAACGTCGATCACGCAGTCAGAACATGGTTGTGATTGACTGGGAATACCGCGTGACGTTGGTTTTTCGATCGAAGTCGTACTTTTAGCATTGTCTTAATTTCAACATTAAACCTGAAAATTATTCCATCTAACCCATATCGTAAACTGTTGTAGAAAGTAAAGTCACGGGGTTTAATAGTAAAAAATAAAAAAGATTTTAATTTCCTTGGGCAAACGCATAGACATCTGCATTATTACATACGTACTCAAGACGCAAAAGAAACCGGCCAAGTACGAGTTGGAAACGCATGATCTTAGGGTTCCATGGCCAAGACCCTAAGCTACCTATTAGTGAAAACATTGCAATCGTTCCAGTTGAGTAGTTTTTACGCCAAAAAAGCTGTTTTTACGGTTGGATTACGTCTCTCAGTATGGAATTTGTTCAGAGATGACGCGAGCTTAATATGCATTGTCTTGGTCGTTTATATCTTGTAAACTAGTAGATATCCGTGTTATATTTGTAGGAAAATTCGTGTTATGCGTTATTAGTTTCGAAAGGTATTTCAATTTTTTAGTTTCGCTTTTCCTAAAGAGAAAAATAGAGCTGGAAAAAGTAGTGAGTAAGATGCGCTGGGGTATTATGGGATTATCAGAAGTCCGAAGAGTGGGAGCGGATACGATGACCCTGAATTCCAGCAACTTACTTCATTACCGGGAGGGCAACCAGCAGTCCCAACACGGTATCGGGTTTCACGTCCACAAGTCCCTCGTCAACAACATTGTGAAGATCGAAAGCGTTTCGAGCAGGGTAGCAACCTTATACTCAGAATTACAAAGCGGTATTCGTTGAAGGTCATACAGGTGTACGCCCCCCACTCGAAACGCCCGGACGATGAAGTGGATGTTATGTTGTTAGTGGATGATATGGAGTGGAGGCTATGTACGACGGCATTCCTGATGCCATACATGCCCCGAAAACACACTTCATAGTGGTGAAGGGGGACTTCAAAGCATGGCTATGCATGGATAATGGCGATGAACTGAGACTGGGGCAGTTAAGATTTGGACAGCGGAACCAAAGGGGTCAGCGATTGGCTGACTTCATGGAGAAGGAGGGACTCATTATAATTAATTCCTTTATTAAGAAGCGCCCGTCCAGGAAATTAACGTGGCTGCACCCCGGTGATTATAAAAGCGAGATAGATTTTATTTTCACGACCAATAGGCATACATTCAATTATTTATCTGTGATCAACAGGATTAAGACCGGCAGTGATCACCGCATGGTAAGAGGCTCATTCAATATCGTTAAGCTGGAAAGGCGTCGTTTGATGAGATCAACTCTTCGCCCAAGTCCTACCCAAATCCAAAACCCTAAGAGCTTTCAGTTGGAACTCCAAAATCGCTTCCAAATCTTTACCGAATGCCATACAGTGGACGAACTAAACAACGGGCTGGTGGAAATTGTTCACGCGGTCGGGTTGGAGTTTTTTAAGACAAACCGTAAAAGTAGAACATAGAAACTCTCTGAGCATACACTCAAACGTATGGCAAAACGAGGTGAGATGAGGCTGCAGTCTTCAGTGGACTACTTTATACAATAATTTGAGTGCATAAGTGACTTGCAGCCAGAAACCGTCAAAGAACATCACATCCCTGATGCACAGTTTTTTTACAGACGGGAGCAAAATTAACGGAAAAGTAGGGGCTGCTAACACCTACAGGATCAGGGGAACCGAAACAATGACCCAGAAGATGAAACTTGGGTCCTTCTGCACAGTCTTTCAAGCTGAACTCTATGCGTTATACTAAGGTACGGAGCTTCTAAATAGAATGAAGCAGAATACTGCGGCTTTACTAAGTGACTCGAGGTCATCTCTGGAACTCATTCGGAACCCGGACGCTTTCCATCCCTTGGCTTTTGCTATTAGACAGAACATAGCTGGTCTCAAGGCTAAAGGGTTTACTATCCTTTTTTACTGGATTAAAGCCCACGTCGGAGTCGAGGGCAACAAACGTGCAGATAAACTAGACAAAGAAGCCCTTGATACCAAAATTTCAGCTCACTATAATAAACGTCCCATGTCTCATGCTAAATTTGAAATCAAGAAACAGACAATTGAGATATGGGGTCGTAGGTACATAGAAGGTGGTACTGCAGGAGTCACAAAATTGTTCCTCCCTGAGGTAACCAAGGCTCATGAAATCTTGAGGAAGATGAAACTTACCCCAATAATGACGCAAGTGTTGACCGGTCACGGTGGATTCTCGGCGTACTTGAAGCGCTTCAAGTGCAAAGACAGTCCGTCATGTACCTGCGAAACAGAAAAAGATGAGACAATACTACATTTACTGCTGGAGTGCCCGAAGTACGATGCTATCAGGTACGACCTGGAATCATCAACTAACATGAAGTTGACTTCGGCAACATTATATGAAATGTTGGCTGGAAAGAATTCCAGGCCGTACCTGGAACTATACTGCACAAAAGTAGCCAAAGATGCTATAAAGCGAAATATGACAAGGTGACTCTGAGAGTCACTTTTGTAATATTCCATATAAAAAGTTTGTAAGAAATGCATGTATTACGTATATTTCTAAGAATATTACTAACAATACATGCACACATAATTATAACAGAATTGTTTAAAATGTATTGAAAAAAAACGGAAAGAAGTAAACATATATATAAAGAAAAAGAAAAAAAACGTTATAAGAAAAAGATACACAAAAAAAGAAAAAAAAAAGGTCTCACTAAAGGTACTACATATTATTTACAAATTTAAGAAGTTACAGTTAAGTACTTAGTTGACATCTACTATCTTATAATTGTACAATTTCCTGTACTGACTAACTAATCGATGTTTATTTACTAAACTATTTTACACAATGTTGTTAATCAAATTACAATATTGACGAACAAGTTATATCGGAGGATACTGGAAGTTGAAACAAAGAGAAAAAATATATGAAAAAAAAAGCTTGTTCATTAATATTTTCAACTTGAACAATTGCATTCCGCTTCATCAGTCGATCAAGCTCACATTTCAAGGGCACATGCATAGCATTATTAAGCCTAGGCGAAGGATAACAAATCTGTTCAGGAATATTTCTAGTAGGTATATCAAACAAACCTGGCATTTTACCTGTACCCTTAAACACTTGTATGTTTTCTTTAATAAACTTTTGTTTCTCGGCATCGTTGTCAATTTCCTGTAGTTTCACCTGACAAACTCTGTTTACCAAATTTAAAGTGACACAAACTGGAAGACCAAGTAACATAGAATTGGAATTAACAATTACAAAATTTTCATAACATATGTTATTTTCAAATTTACACGATAAATTTATCATGCCCAAAGGCTTTGTCATATTACCTTCAATAGACTCAAATTTAATATTTGTATTTAAGATTTTCAAATTAAAATCTTTATTTATTTCCTGAAAAATTGTCAATGGCATCACACTAATGTCTGCACCTGTTTGTTTCCAGCTTTATATCCCTGCTTTCAATTTAAATATTTTCATACCAGTGTTCAGCACTTACATGTTCATATTTGGCCATCCCGCAAAACAATTCTTCATTACCGCTGCTGTCACCGATGTCATCGTCACCTTTAACCTCCCTAATTTTCTTCTCAGGCCTTTGTGGTTGCCTTCTGCAACTCACCGCATAATAGTTCAACATACCACACTTTTTGCACCGCTTTCCATATGCAGGACACTGTCTTGGGCCATGCTGTTTCTGGCACCTCTTGCATGTAAATACCATGGTAGTATTTCTTGACCATATCCACCCCTGCTGTGGGGTATGTGGGATTCATTTCCAACATCTGTTTTCTACTTTGTTCGGATGTTCTGCAGAAATTTATTGCTTTCTCCAAAGTTAAATTCTCTAATTAGACCTTCTCAGACACATTCTACATGGCGGCAGAAGTGAGTGCTGGAAGATGGCACGTGGCACGCATACAGGCCATGCCTCTCACGTACCCGCGTGGTCTCGGAGACACATTCCGAACACATGTCTCCAGCCTCGCGTCGCCGCATGTTATTACACCTGGCATGATTAGCCTTGTGGAAACGGCATTCATAATACGAAGTTTCTATGGGAAATACTTGTTCAGTTCGCGTGCCACGCGCACTTTGGTTCAATGTCACCGATACAACGCCAATTCCGTTTTTCTTTGTGTTCATTGGATATCGATCAATACGTTTAATTGTCTAGGCATTGCTCAAATTAATTATTAGTTTGCCTGGTTAGGCAAGTGAACATGAAGCAAATTGGTCTATATCGTTAGTAGTGGCTCACCACACATACGTATTGTATAAATATTTTTGTGTAATGATGTTTTGGTGTAGAACAAGCGTAGCTTCGTAGCTGCCTAGTCGCGTAACGCTGATGCACTCGTAGGATGGTAGCTGCGTCACCGCCGTGTAGCTACAAGGATACGTGCAAATTTATATTTGCACGCTTATGCGTAGTGGACTATTTTTATCCGACTGTACGGAGGGTTGTTTGTTTGGGTTGTATGTGTGTTTGTTTGTTTGTACGTTTTTGACGCGAGTCCTACCTGGATTTTGTTTTATGAGGTATCATTGGATTCGTCTTGATCACGAAAGTACTATAAGATATATGAAGTGTCAAGAAATCTAATACGGTGGCATACAACTGCCATATTGTATCTCTTACGGAACATAAAATGAGCAATACCTATCGAGTGGGGTATCAAACGTTCAGCTTAAGCGAAGCGTGAAGAAGTAACAAACACACATACATCAACACACACATTCACACGCGCGCGCACACACACACACACCCACAGACCCTTGTTCGCGGCTTTAATAATACGCGGACCTTTACAAAAATCCAGGTTATGCGGGCCTACCTTTCCCGTTGCTTTAGCGATGTGTTAATACCGTACGAAAAGTAACCTATCTCTGTCCAACACAATTCTCTGGTCAGAATTTCTATACACTCGAAAAGGACAGAGATATTAAATGGTGAACTTTCATACTAAAACCCCGATTATGCGGTCCGACCGCATTATAAGAAGGCACGAACGCTCTTCACACAAGGCCCGCATAATATTCATAAGCCATACTCATTTACACACAGACCGCTAAATAATCAAAAGTCATACCCTTTTACACACCCTTTTACACAATGCCCGCATAATATTCATAAGTCATACTAATTTACACACAGACCGCATAATAATCAAAAGTCATACCCTTTTACACAATGCCCGCATAATATTCATAAGTCATACTCATTTAAACACTGACCGCATAATAATCAAAAGTCATACTCTTTTACACACGTTCCGCATAATAATCAAAATTCGTACTCTTTTACACACTGTCCCCATATTATTCGAAAGTACTCTCGTTTTTTACACACAGTCCGCTCAGTATTCTAAAGTCGTACTTACTATTTAACAAACACTGACCGCATAATATTCTGCCATGTTCTATTACACAGTAAAACCTTTAATCCCGATTATGCGGACCTACTGTATAAGAAAAAACCACGAACGCTCTTAACACACTGTTTGCATAATATTGTAAAATCAGACCCTTTATAACACTTTCTGAATAATTATAGTAATATAGATGAATTTGCTTACACAAAATCGTCCTTAACGACAATAATATTTTTCAAAGTCATACATTGCGCGTTATTTTGGTCATGCACTGACAAAACGCAAGATTCAAATCGCCTGCTACTTTTCCAACCCGTCCCGTACCGCAACTGACTATCGTCAGCTTTTAAATTTGTAATCGACTTCAAAAAAGGAGTCTGTTATAAGTTATAATGATGTTCGATTGTATGTTTTTTTTGTGTATGTTCTCCGATTTCTCCGTCAATTGCGAACGGATTTTGAAAATTATTTTTTGTTTGAATGGGTATACTCACGAGGTGGTCTCATATAAATTGCATCAAAATTGGTTAAGTAGTTTTTTGAAATTAAATAAATTTTTCGTAAATTGTGTTTATATTGCCTTTAATCTCCAAGATTTTATTTATTAGGGTAGAATTTCAGTGTAGTCTCATAAAAACTTCATCAAAATTGGTTAAGTAGTTTTTTTATTAGAAAATCTATTTGTTTTAATTTTTTATGTTTTCTCATATCTTCGGAATTTCTGAACTAGATGATTATTTTTACTTGAAAAATGACTATAAATTAGTTAAATAGCTTTTTACAAGCTTTTATTCAATATACTGGGTTGGGACAAGTTTGCAAGTCAATTAACGACGTCCAATGAAGTTGAAGTTTTGCACACGGGTGTAGTTCTGATGACAATACAATATTATGGTACTGTTGAGCTGGTCTGATGATGGACCCGGAAGGAAGTCACAGGAACTCCACAACAAAATGATGAAACCCCTTCGAGTTTAGTCTTATTTGATTGGTCTCGATGAGTTTTCAGGTCTTAGTGGTACTGGTGTGGTATCTCGTAAAATATTGTTTTAATAAAGTTTTTATATACTCGTATTTAAAACTTATAAATCCATTTTTTGTTTATGTTTTCTCATATCTACGAGATGTGTTACCATTTTTTTAAAGAGTTCTATTCCAGTGAAATCATAGATAGTTTTCGTAAAAACTGATTCAATTGTTTTATATGTAGGTTATTCATCCTTAGTTTTAATTTACTAACGTCGAGTCTAAAATGAGTTTAATTATTTTCTTTGGCATCATTTTATTTCTTCCGATGTTTGCCTAAGACACTTAAAATCAAGAAATAAAAATACTTTTAATTTTTTTTTAAATAGTCTTCATATTAAAAATGATCTTTCGTAAACAACCACTAAAAAGAATAACATAATTACGATTGAGCCAGAACAACATGACTTTTTCTAAATTACCAATGTTTTAATAATGCAAAAATACAACATAAGATAAGAAAGAGTTTATTGAAGGTGTAGAACATTGGTACATATTTCAAAAAAAGGATTAAACATTTGTGTCATTATTTCCAAACGTGATTCACGTTTGGAAATAATGACACAAATGTTTAATAAAAAAAACAAACCCTTCTGTCATGTCTAAGTTAACGATTAAATAAAAAAGATCTTGCATGTTCTTGCATTTTAAATTTGAATAAAGGATGCATATTTTTTTAAATAGTTAGCATACATATAGTACAACATAATAGGCAGTGTAGTTTATTAATAAAATTTCAATATTTGATGATCAAAATTAGATTGACATCGATTTTATGATTACAACACCGTAATAATCCATTAAAATATTTTACTTAGCACATTATAATGTGCAACTAATTGAGATTACTACACTGAAAACAGAATTCATAAAAAAACTTATTTTTTAGTAATGTTACCCAAGTTAGTGATCAAGGGGGGGTTTACCAATTATTCGAATAAAATAAAAGTTGCCATATCTAAAAACTAGTCAACTTTTAAATGTGTAAAGTTATAATCATCTGAACGGAACTGAACTGGTGCATAAACCAGGTGGTGGTCTTTTAACGTTTGCATGTTGACTTTAGTTTTTGGGATAACTTATCCACTTTTTCATTGTCCCTAAAAGTGTTCCCCATTTACAAAATTCTTTTATTTAAGCTAAACATCCGTGTTTTATCATCATCAGCCTATATTAGTCCACTGCTAGACGTAGGCCTCTCCTACTGCACTTCACTGAGCTCACTGAGTCTTCAGCTCTCCTCATCCATTTTCTTTCAGCCACTTATCGCAGGTCATCACTCCACCTGGCCGCAAGGCGTCCTACATTATGTTTGCATAAACGTGGTCTCCACTCGAGTACTCGTCTACCCCAACGGTTATCGGTTCTTCGGGAAATGTGACCACCACCACTTTAGCTTGCTTATCCTTAGAGCTATGTAATTAACCTTGGTTCTCCGTCGGATATCTTCATTACCAACCTTGTCCTTTAGAGAAACTCCAAGCATAGCTCTCTCTATAGCTCGCTGAGAGACCTAACATTTATGGACTAGTTTGACCGTGATTGTCCACGTTTCGGCTCCGTAGGTCATAACTGGTAGGACGCACTGATTGAAGACTTTTGTTTTCTTCTCAAAGTTGTTCTTACCTAATTGCAATATTTGCGCAACGTAAACATATTGCTGGACAACTTCAAGAGGTACACCATTGACTGCAATCAGTTCCGGGTCAATAAGATCGTTAAACATGATCTTGGTCTTATATTGGTTCACTTCAAGACCGATACGTTCAGAAGCATCAACTAGGTTGGACAGCATACTTTGCAAGTCTTGCAGCGACTCCGCTATTAGGACGATATCATCGGCAAATCGTATGTGTGAGATGTTCTCGCCATTGATATAAATGCCCGTGCCCGTATAAACGTCCGTGTTTGGATCACATAAATTTGGTTTCAGTTCAGTTTGGTCCAGTAGATTTGGAGCACATTTATTGTGACAGACGGACAGACAGACAGCACACGGGTGATCCTATGATTGTTCGGTTTTTATTTGGACGTACGGAACCCTAAAAAAACAATTTCAAGACATAAGTAGTTACCTAACTAAAATAAATAAAACATATTTTAATAAAACTACCTATAAAAAAATCATAGTTTACAGGAGCGCAACTGCATTTTAGTTCTGGTTTTAATCCGGGAATTCAAGATAAACTTAAAAGCATGTAAATACTGGTACTTTTATTGGCACACAAATCCAAATAGATAAAATTATGAATTTAATAATCTATAGAAGCGCGGTGCAAATGGCGTCGTCACAAAGTTTCAATCGAAATAACAAGTCTGTCAAAAAACTTCAAGAGCATTGGTGCTATACTTACTTTTGCATTGGTTTTTAATATCCTAGAAGAACATAGGATGCTTTTTTTCGCGATAAATAGTAATCTGCGTGGACGAAGTCGCGGGCGGGAAAGCTAGTAATAAATATCTGCCAAAAAAGTTTCATTATTTCGTTACACACAGAAGTCTTTCCATCGACCTGCTCCTGCCTTCCTACTTTACTTGTCAATACAGTCAATCAGTGATTGCGGAAGGAGCAAGAAGAAGAAGGAAGGAAGGTAATGTGGTGGTTCCGTCAGCTGTCAAATCTTTGGTGGTATCAACTTCAAGCCATAACCTTTTCGTGTCTAAGTTTAAGTTATGCAAGAAAGTATATGGTTACTGTAGTTTGAAATAATATGGAGAGAAGTTGGCAAGTCCGTGACCCGCGTCCGGTAAAAAACGTGTAAAAGTAAGAAATAAAGCGGCCAAGCGGGGCTCATTCCGGTCGTCCAATTTACAATATAGGTATTTTTACAGCCCATGAAAAAAATAAGTTATCAATGTTTGTAGCGAAAAACAACCGAATTGTGGGATTTATAGCCGAGTTTTTATATTTATGGATTCTCCCCCCGCACACCCGAGTGTACTGCGTCGGTATCTGCCGCGAATAGGTTTCAATCAGTGTTTGCCGATTCAATCTGGTAATTTTATTGTTTCAGTTTCCGGAATACGCTTTACGTGTGAAACAGACATACGTGTTTAAGTAGTATAATATAGAGGCGCCTGTGGTGAGCCCTTCATTTTATTGCTAGCTCGAATTTGACGACAAATTGACAAAACCTGGCTAACAACATCTAGAGATATTGTAATGAAATTTAATTGTTCTTATGTACGGTGGCGGCTCTAAACAATGTTAATTAGGACGCGGGAGCCCGGAACATACATTATTCTCGTCCGTGATGTGGCTCGATACGATTCACTAACATTGTTCTTAATATGAAATCGTGGTCGTTACCTAAATTAGGCAATCTTAATCGGTCGGGCGACGCGTACGTTTGCAGCAAAAGATGAGGCTGGTGAGTGCCGCTTGCGGCGCACTGCGGCTGCACTTCGGCAGCACTGCGGCTGCGCTTCGGCAGCACTGCGGCTGCGCTTCGGCTACACTGCGGCTGCACTGCGGCTGCGCTTCGGCTGCACTGCGGCAAGCTTTAGCTATTTTTTAGAGTTCCGTAGTCAACCAAGGAACCTTTAAAGCTTCTCTATACTGTATGTTATGGCCATTTTATTCAGACATCATTAACACTACAACAAATAAGCCAAAAATATTCAGTTACAATATTAAAATTTGATTTTGCTTCAGCTATTATAGGCGCCGCAAATAAACAATATATTTGAACGCGCTTTCTTTAGCGGTGGTTTAGCAGCATACATTTGTTGTCACGCTTACCCCTTCAGTGCGACAGAGAAGATGACAGAGATAGTCGTCGACAAAGGGGTGGGGAAAGGATATTCAGGGTTAGGCCATTAAGTGGCGCGAACGTCTATAATAGGTAAACTACTAATCTAGGATCAATAGTTTCCGAGATAGAGTCCTTTTAAGTTTGAGAGCTGTCATCCAAAACGAAGATATCGATGAGATCTATCACTTCTGTAAAGAAACTACTAGTCTACGATAAAAAGTTTCAGAGTTATGGTCCTTTTAAATTTGACAGCTGTAATCCAAAACTAAGATATCGATGAGATTTATCACTTTTGTAAATAAACTACTAGTCTTCTCTTCACTTCCTCCAACTAGTCTCCCTCCTCCTTACCCGACCTTCCCCACCCGACTATCTCTTTGAAACTTGTAACTTCCTTCCCCACCTTCCCCCACTTTACCCCACCTCCCCCACTCATCAGTTTCTCTCCGCTCTTCCCCCTCCCTTTCCCCACCAACTGTAACTTCTCCCGACATTCAATTGTTTTTCTGATATTCATTTGTTTTCTGACATTTACTTGTTTTACTATTGTTATTTGTTTTTCTATGCAAATGTGAACTTTAACTTTTAAACTATAAATTATTATTTTTTTGATCTGTTTTTTTAACAGATTCTGGAAGATCCAATGATATAAAACATATTTAGTTCCAGCACTGTGATTTAAAATTTTCGAGATCCGTTGTGGTACTTCCAATTTACCATTTTAAATCCAGGTCCATGTCACATGTCTACTTTTTTCCTAAACAAAACCGTAATAGGTAACATCTATTATAATATTCAAAATCCTACCAGAAGTACGATTTCTATGCCAACCTGAACTTTTATTCGGCCACCATTTTTAAATCTTTTTTAACTATTGAATTTTATGAATTCCTACTAGTACGTAATATAGACGTTTCACGTCAAAAAATACTGTCACATAGTCACATACCTCGTAATAATTTCATGTAGATATGTCAATTTCTAAGAGTCACTAGTTTACGAGCTACAGCCATGAGGTTTATCCCGCGTTAACTCTGAACAAATGACATAATCAGTGTCAGAATCCAACGGTTAAAACATGACTGGACCGATTGCAGTGTGGTTTTAATTGTTGACCCTTGTTCATATGGCTACAGAACCCGAAGTCTATGCGTGTCTGACAAGTACTTGGCAGGATTATACCTAGCTTACAATTAATGTCCATGCCTCACTCTTGTACTTCAGTGGACTTCAATACTATTGTGAGTGCGGGCCGGAGGCGGCGCTGTCGGGAAACGAGCTCTCGCGGCTACGACAACAATAAAACTTGCCTCCGCCATACTAAAAGGTCATGCCTCAAAAAAACTAGGTTCCTTTCTTCGGGCAACGCTCCGCCCGAGCCCGTGCTGCGTATTTGAATGAAACTTTTTATAGTCCGACCCACATTCAGTTTTGTTAGCGCGACGCTACGTTTTACGCCTATATATTTGTATGAATAAATAGGTAAACTTACAGAAGCATAGAAGCACGACCGTTAGACGTCCGAGGAATTCGCAAATAAAAAAAAACTAAACAGACGAAGGAGACACTGGCAAGGTTGCACAAGGTTGTGAAACGCACGCCGATAGTAAGTCTCTGACTATTGTTTCCGATTTGCCTTTTATCTCACAATTACAATGATTAATGTTCGGGTATCCCACGTGCTCGTGACGACCTCACGTCGGACTGTAGCCGAATATTAGTTTAAGCATCACTTTGACGAGAGGCGGAGTCATCGCGCGCTGGCTGCGACAGAGGGAGGCGACTCCACAGAATAAATAAAAATGAAGCTTTGTCATACGCGCCGCCTGCTGCTGTCGGGCTGACCGGCAACAGGAAACATTACAGCTCTATTTACATTACAGCTCTATTTACAACTATACGATAAATTCGTCAAATGTTGCATCATTTTGCAATTACCGATTACTTAAATTGTTCTTGTTGTACGTCAAATCTCTAAAAGTGATCGTATTCCAAGCATATAGAATCATCTCTCACCGGCCTTTTGTTGTGAGATATAGGTTATTCAAAGAGATATTCGTCAGCGTAGTTACCGATTTGTATAAACTTCCTCCACGCTCGCACTTCCCAGATTCATACACTGCTCACCTCCTCGCCCACAGCGACCCCTGCAGCGCCGAGCTTGGAAACTTACCAATAATAATAATTTTCCACTTCGTATTTTAGCGAAAGCTTTCCATAATTTTCTGCATATAATGTATTAACTTTCTGTTCACTGAAAACCTGTTTCAGAGAAACCAATTCTCGAAATAAACAAGTTTTTATGTATTTAGGTAATATAAAGGCCAAATGTAAAGGAGTGTGTGCCTTGTATTGTAACATCTGAGTGACGCGGCGAGTGCAGCACCGCGTGCAGCGCACAATGTCGTGACAGCTGTTGGCTCGGCAGCTACAACTGAGTAATAGTGCGTAGTAATAGTGCGTCAATTCATCCTCAGTAGATACTGAAGATGAAGTTGGATCTCACATGACGACACTCGCTCTGACTCTACCGAATACATAAAAATATTATATTCTGTCCGCATATTTCGTAACACGCCCGAATGCTACATAAATGTGTAACAAAATTGCGTAACTACTTCACACTTCTTATTGAAATTGGTTTTTAAAATAGATTCAATTTGAATAATCCAGGAGCCCGTCTGCCCAGCGGGAAGTTCTGTTTTTTTTTTAACTAGAATACTGTAAACATAACGTCGAAGTATTATATTAAATAGATTATAAGTGGATTATTTTAAAAAAACTCCGGAACAATCCGGCTGATGGCCGATAGGTAAAAGAAGCAATTTAAAAGTTACACGGTATACGAAACACTTACCCAATATTGAGGTTTTCCTTTACTACACTTGATTTACAAGTATTTATAATCATTATGAATGATTTTGAAAAAATTTTGTTTTATTTAGATGGAATGTGCTTTCGACGATTTAGAAAGCCGTTGAGCGAAAGAACGAACCCAAACCAAGACGTGACTCACTACCACAGACCAAGAACCTAGTCACGGTCATACTACTTCGATTTTGTCTATTGTCCGAATTCAGTATATTCTGGTTGCGTTCGAAATTAGATCTGCAGGATGATTACCCATTTTGTTTCAATCAGAATCCCATTATCACAATCATTAAATGCGGCGCGTTGGAGTCGATATTGCAATGAAAATCTGTTTGCAATAAGTCATATTGGCTTATTGGAATGAAAACAAATGTGAGGTGAAAATACATGTGCCAAATTTCAACCTTGTAGTATTATAAAAATAAGATAGAATGAAATGAAATAAATAAAATGACTGTGATATATAGACAGACAGACCCACGTACAAGCGGACAGATGGACGAACAGACGAAACCATAAGGGTTCCTTTTCTGACTACGGAACCCTGAATATGGTTTGTATAAAGATGACTACTTCAACATGACTACGAAAAAGCGGTCCAAAATTATTCCACCTCTGCTCCACAGCCAGTCACGGTCAGTTATCGCGAGCGCACTGGTAATCGCGCGCCAGTACCACACTGACAACGCGTACAAACTGTCCAAATAGCTAATTATTCCACCTCAGCTCCACAGCCAGCCGTGGTCAGTTATCGCAAGCGCACTGACAGCCACGTGCCGCTACCGCGCTGAGAACGAGCACAAACAGTCCAACTAGTTAATTATTCCGCCTCTGCTCCACAGCCACTTGCGGTTAGTTATCGCGACCGCACTGGCAGCTGCGCGCCGCTACCGCGCTGACAACGCGCACAAACACCTATTATTATTTATTATTATTTTTAGCCATATTCGTCCCACTGCAGGGCAAAGACCTCCCTTCCCTCCTTCCATTCCTCACGGTTGAGAGCTTTTGTAGTCCAATTGTGAAAATAGAAATCAAGCTCGTCCCGCCATCTCCTTTTGGGCCTGCCGTGACTTCTTTTGATATTCTGTGGCATCCACAATGTTGTGGTTTTTGCCCAGAGATCATCCGACATGCGACAGATGTGTCCGGCTCAGTTCCATTTCAGGCTGGCGGCTTTCTGACCAACGTCCACGATTTGTGTTTTGGAGCGCAGTATTGTTTTTCTAATACGGTCCGATTGTCTGAATCCCAGAATACTGCGCTCCATGGCTCGCTGGCATACTCCGAGTTTGGACTTTTGCTGAATTGTTAGCGACCAAGTTTGTGCACCGTAAGTGAGGATGGGGAGAACATACATGTCCATGAGCCTTTTCTTGAGTGTTAGTGGTAACTCACCTTTCATTAGATCTTTCATCGACCAAAAAAAATAGCTCTTCCAGGCGTTTTCAGTGCGTCTAGCAACTTCCATGTCTTGTCGCGCCTGAAAAGAGACTTTTTGGCCGAGGTACAGGTATTCTTGGAAATACGCGATCTCGACCCCCTCAATGTCGATCCTATATTCTGTGCCGTTTGACATGAGCTTGGTCTTCGACATATTCATGCTAAGTCCTACCTCGAAGCTTTCCTTGTTGAGTTGTTGGATCATGTCGTCAGCAAAGCGGAGGTTAGTGAGCCTCTTTTCACCAACGACAACATCCTTGTTCTCCCAGCTAGCCGCCAGTGTTCTGAAAACCTCTTCTAGAGTGGCTGTGAAGAGTTTGGGAGATAACGGGACACCTACTGCCAAAAAACAACTGAAAATGAAAATCACCTCACGAAACAGCGCAGCGCTGCCCTATCGCATTTTAAGGAGAAATCTTCTTATGTATGTAGTGAACCCTATAGGCACAGTACATATCCCCCTTACTTATAAAAAGTTATGCAATGGTTATGCAATGATAAATAATTCTGCGCAGTACAATTTTGTACTGCGCGGAATTTCTAATCATTGCTTATGCATAACTTTTTATGAGTAAGGGGGTCAGTCTTTACAGACAGTAGTGTATCGAAGCATTGTTTTCGAGTTTGATGTATACTGTCAGTTGGAGACCGATGGTTGCCACCTGTGGGTCTTTGCCCGGCTACAAAAAAGGAGGGTTATGATTTTATCAGAATACCTATGTATGCATGAATGAATGTATGTATGTATGTTCATCTGTTTGTACATGACCACACTTTGCAGACAACCTTTTAAATTTGTAGGAATCTTCTATTATTAAAACCAGAGATTTTAAGCTACTTACAAAAACTTACATCCAAAAAAGGAGGCTATCTATTTCACGCGTATGTCTTAAATATAAAGTGACACTTACATTATAAAGAGGAAAGATTTGATTTTTTGTATGTTTGTATTTGTGTATCTTTGTTTGTAATGGACAAACAAAAAAATACAAAACCGATTAAAAAAAATATTTCATGTATTAGAAAGCTACATTATCAGCGAGTAACATGGGCACTAATATATTATTTTTCAAGAAAGAAGAGTTCCCTACGAAAATTGCAATATTGTAACCCAAGAAATCAATAAAAATATTATTAAAAAAAACGACTTCGTATTCAAATGTTCTTTCTAAACAAACACTAAAATGAATAAAATAATTACAATAGAACCAGAACACTAACACTTTAAAAAAGTAAAAATGTAATACCGATTCAAAAATACAATTTAAAATGGAAAATGTTATATTAGTTTCTTACCCCGCTTTTCACATCAATTCACATCACCTATCAAACATAAACAACCGCTTCAAAATCGGTCCATTTTTTTGCATCGTACAACGCCTTCGCGTACCGTACAACAACGCGCTCAGGACAGTGTTGGGGCTGCCTCGCAGTTGGCAGTGCCTCGGGCATGTTCGCTTGGGCACGCATCGACTGTTTCCATGCGACCATGCGCAAACGGAGCACATCCCTGGTGACAGGGTGCGGAGCAGCACCAACGTTGTCCTGGCAATGATCGCAGACAGGATGGACTGCCCTTATAAACGGCACTGCTAGGGCCGTTTAATTCGAAGTTTTTTAATGTTCCTACTTCATTGTTATGAGCTCAGTTGCTCGAAATAAATGAATATTATTTTATTTTATTTTTTTATTCATAAGTTCCAACAACGCGTTCGTGGAAATACATGCAAGTATTTTGTTAGATTATATATATCGTTCCGTACGGAATGCCACTTAATATCGAAAGTCGTCGTTCGTAAAATGTATACATTTGTAAACACAAAGCTCGCGAATAAATAGGAATCGGTTTGCAGCCGTGCAACGAGTCTCAGCTCAGCTCTCTCATGTCGGTGCGCACCGTTTGTCGAAGGAACTCGTAACAAATCGAATTTACCGAACGCGAGCAGGGCCCTATTTGATAAAACTATAGTAGACTGACAAATGTCAATCGACAAATGTCAGTCAAACTAACGAAATGCGTTTCATAAATCTCGACAATTCATTCAATGAATTGCATGAATTGTCAAAATATCACTTAGTATGTTTCATAAAACAATAGTAGTGACCAGCAGTCAACTGACAATTGTCATGAGAAAAACTTTTTATGAAACGGCGGTTGCTTACAAATTAC
Source organism: Alsophila aescularia (assembly GCA_946251855.1). Classification (NCBI taxonomy): domain Eukaryota; kingdom Metazoa; phylum Arthropoda; class Insecta; order Lepidoptera; family Geometridae; genus Alsophila; species Alsophila aescularia. The sequence goes on from OX276377.1 coordinate 42,498,177, forward strand.
CACGATTTGTAGAATTGTCGTGACAAATGTGACAGCCGAAGCTCTATCTGACCCATCACTGGTCAGTGATCAAAATCGTGAAAGTATTTTTTTTACTATGACTGACAATGACAAACACAACATGTCAAACAAATGTGGCATGACGGGCATCGTGAAATGCAATATGACTGACAATAATCAGTACCGTCGTGATTGTTTGTTATATGAAACGCAGGTTTGGCTCATTCGACTGACATTTGTAGTTTTATTATGATTTGTCGCTTTATGAAATAGGGCCCAGGGCTGCCGCGCGGTAGGGGTCAAACGCGATGCGTGGTGTTCCGCGGACGCGGACAGTTCACATAAACCCATCATTCTGAAAAGCGCCTCTCGTTTCTTGCCTGTTTTACTCGAGTAGTTTTATTTAGAAGCCGGTGGTAAATTTTTATAACCTTTATCTGCATTTATAGTTCTAACGAAACTATTACCTAATTAATAGAAAAAGCAAAATATTCAAATCAAATCATCAATTGTACCTACAATATAATTATTTTCCGGTCACCTCACTTTCGCCGCAACCGTGCAAGGAGGCCGGGCGACTGTCAAATGGCTTACGGCGATATTGTATTATTGTGTGGTAGGTATCATTGCATTCTGTTGATGCGATACTATTGCACTGCTTGGCGGCTCAGGGCGCCCACGCCGGCAGTCACCTCGCGCGACCGTATGCCTCAGGGTCAACCTGCGCGATTCTCACTGATCCTCTTGATGTGACATGGCTACGGTGACACTTATCATCAGGTTGGTCGCCAGATTATTTGTCATTTTTTATCTTAAAATAAAAAGATTGTCCGAACCACAAAATAATAACAACATGTAAGTAAATGTTTTTTGCCTGAATGGATGCAAGTCGCGCTCTGTAGGCGACACGAGTGAATACAAGTCGTATGTATCGACGTCATTTTAATATATTTAAAACTTCGATTCGAAAATAATTTAAAAATACACGATATATTTTCTTCCTCAAGCGCATGAATAGTTCGCATCGTCACGGGAAATTCTCATTCGAACTGGAAAAGAAATATTGTAAAGAGCATTCGTTTTCAAGCGCACCGCTGCACCCCTTATCCCGTCGCCCGCCCGCCCCTTAGCGCCCCGGGGCGGGAGCCGTACGAGATACATTGCGGAGCGAGGTTACATAACGCCGCATAACGCCGCATACGGCCCGGCCCGGTATAAAACTTCAACAATATGACGGAAATAAATTTTATTTCTATCTGATGCACTCGCTCCTTCAAAATGTATCAAGGCCATATTGTGAAAAAGAAAAAATAAAAGTCGACAAACTATGTCCAGAGGGGTATCATTGAATAGAGGTGTTTGAAAATCATCTGTATGATTTTCTTATTATTTTTCATTTCGAATGACCAATTCAGGATCTATAACTTTTTTTTTGTTTCTTTGATTGACGAGACGGGTAGGTCGCTCGCCTGATGGTAAGTGTCACGCCTGCCCAGAACAGTTGCAGTGCCGCCCAGAACCTTGGTTGCAAAATTTTGCTTGACACTGCACTGCGGTCGTCACCCTGAGACATTGGATGTTATGTCTCATTGACCAGTAATTTCGCTGCAAACATTGTCCTTCAAACCGAACACATAGAAACTTTTACTCACTACTGCTTGCCGGTTGAATATCTAACAAAGGTGTGGTACTTCCTTAGGCGGCCTCTACAAAAATTTAGAAATGGTCAGCAACCATTCTCACAAATTCTTATAACATAAACTAAAAGATTTTAAATAAGAATATATTATTATAAAAAACTAAAAACCAACTGCAATCAAAACTAAAAAGAGGCAAAGCTTGGTTGCCTCTTTTTACTTTAGATCACAGTCGTTTTTGTTATCGCTATTTTTTTTATTCTATTCCTTTTTTGTGAATTTTGACCTTATTTTTCTTTTTTTTCTTTCTTTTTTTCGTTTACCCATATTGATGTTTATCATTGATATAATAAGTATTAAACCAAAAAAATTAAATCTGAGGATTTTATTATCTCTGTATGTAACTGACACTATTCAGTAATTTTCAGCAAAAATCTGAATATCTGACTTATGACTTTCATTTTTTTGGCCCTTGGTTTACATTGTGTAATAATCAGTTAATAGTAGTTTATGAAACGGTTGCATAATAAGGGGTATTAAAACACGAGAGGGAGTTTTTTTTATAGTATCACTGGAGTGTTTTATATATTAAATGACGAAAACTCTCGTAGGTATGGAGCCAACCAGTGATTTTATGTGAAAAAATATATATTACAACATCGTTTAGTTAAAAAAACAATGTTATTATGTAAAAAAAAATAGAGACGTGCCGTGTGTAATGTATGTCATTATGCCACTATTTTTGAGTTCACAATCCAAATTTTACAATATGAGTGAAGATAAATATAATAATAATTCCCACCCGCCCGTCGACTATGGCATTAGCACGGCAACGGGCACAACCAGTGAATTCCCACCCGCCCGTCGACTATGGCATTAGCACGGCAACGGGCACAACCAGTGAATTCGCAGCTATTGAATTGCGTCGCCTGCAGCTCCTTTGATAGTATATGATACTAGCTGTACCCGCGCCATGGCCCGCGTGGTCATTTCAATTAAAAGTAGCCCACACGTGTTACTCCAGGACCAAAATTACCTACAATGTACAATATACTACATTTCTTCAAAATTCGTTCAGCCGTCAAATAGTTTTTTATCGATTGCTCGTCATCTAATCATCGGAATAAGGCTAGCGCGCACTGCCTTGCGTTTTTATAACGTATATTCTGTGAAGTACGGAGTGTCATAGAAGTGCACGTATTGCGGTGAAATAAACTTATATAATACAATATGAAATAAACGCTAGAATAAACGCACCGCGTTCCACCGCAAGGCAGTGCGTGCAAAGCCTATGATACCAAGTACCCCAGTTTTTAAATAAAACCTGGGCCCTATTTCATAAAACTGTAGTAGACTGACAAGTGTCAATCGACAAATGTCAGTCAAACTACCGAAATGCGTTTCATAAAAACCCGACAATTCATTCAATGAATTGTCAAAATATTACTAAATGTGTTTCATAAAACAATAGTAATGACCGGCAGTCAACCGACAATTGTCTAACAAATGTCAATAGAAAAAAGTTTTATGAAACGGCGGTTGCGTAAAAATTACCACGATTTGTAGAATTGTCGGGACAATTGTGACAGCCGAAGCTTTACCCATCACACTACTATGACTGGCATTGTGAAATGCAATATGACTGACAATCATCAGTCCTGCCTTTATTATGATTTGTCGCTTTATGAAATAGGGCACTGGTAAGGCGTCGTAGTGCGACGGGCGGTAAACGAATGACGTGCAGCGTGCAGATGAACCGAAGAAAATACGTAATTCGTAAAAGTTACGTATATTCAGAATAGGTTAATTGATCTGTATGTATATATATATAGATATGCGCAGAGTGATTTGATATCAACCGGACAGTAGGCAATTCAACAGATAACTTCCAGTTGCAAGGACTTGAGAGCTGGAGGTCGTGCAAAGCGCTAAACTAAAGCTAGTGTGAGCCGAATTCGAAAATCTACAGACTTGAATTTAGCGGGACGCTTGGTTGCAGTGAATGAAATGCTTGCGTGTTTTAAGGTCAATCAGCGCCATCTAGTTAAATCGGAGGCAGAACTTTGATGTGTTTGGTTTATGCACTGGAGTTGTTGATGCTGGTAAATGATGTAGAGTTACAACCTTAATTATCTTCTTTCCCGTTCGTTAAACGGATGTTTTATTACTTTAATTTAACATAAACTTTGGTCCCTTATCCCTTAAAGATCCTTTATTTTTTCGGGAGTAAAAGTATTCTAAATTTTAACAAATAATGTTAACTTTGACTACGTCCTGTTATATCAAAATCCGTCCAGTTGTTTCAGCGTGATACGTGTTCTTTTAAAAACTTTCAACCCTTATCCTACGGGAACTTTTTATTTTTTCGGGATAAAAAGTATTCTAAATGTAAATCCATAACATCAGCTATCATTGTGCCAAGTTGTATCAAAATCCATCTGGTAGTTTCAGCGTGATGCGTGTTCATAGAGACACACAGACAGACAGACATACAAAAAATAACCTTTTTGTACTCCATATCGATTTTGAAGTTTATCTCAATCAAAAATTTAGACCAGTTACAGTTATATTATAGTAATAGATAGATAGAAGATAGATAGATAGATGTATAGTAACTTAATATTGCCACATGCTTTACTACAAGTATAGGTCACAACTTGTCTTACCTAGGAATCATCAGTTACAGTTTTAATTATGAAATTCCAGAATGATAGTTTTCTGAATTTATCAATGTTTCAAAACGCTTATTGTATGTAAGTATGAGTTAGGTATTCTGTGGTCAGCAAACATTCTTGGCATAGTATAGTTGTTGCATTGACGGGGTAAAGTTATCTAGCAGTTTGATGTCTGCTAAGGCACCGAGACACATTTTACGTGATCAATATTAACATTTGTAAAAGTACCTACTTACAAACTTAATTATGCAGCATAAATATTAGAATGTAGGTAATTATGATAAATTAAACAACTAATACAACTTTTTATTGAGTAGCAATGGAAGCCTTAAGTTATTTTATTATTTGTGATAGATACCCTACCCTACTAGGAGCCTAGAGGATCAATGTAAGTATATTATTTCAGTAAACTTTTTAGATGATTGTCCAGCCTATTATTTTAAACAGTTCGCTGAGACACTTATCACATTATCAAGTCTTTCACTACATATGTGAAACAAATGGTCATATGAATAGTTAGGTGGTGTGTTTGCTTGTACACTGCAGACTTAAAAATGAGCATCTGAGATTTTGCCTGTAGTGACAGTAGTTCGGTTGTTAGTCTGGTGGACCAAACTAGTCCAACTTTTCAGTGGTGATAGTTCGGTTAGTACAGAGTTGTTATTCATAGACAGTGTATATGCCTGCCATGTTTAGTGCGTTGTGATGTACATTTAGTATTTCTCTATTAGGTCTTCACATTTTATCCACTGTTCATGGGTAGTACGGCCAAGTTTTTTCACACAAACTTCTTGTAAGTACAATATTTAATGTTAGGATCATTTGGGATAGCTCTGCGCTGTAACTTCAATGTCTTTCTTGAAATGAGAATCTGGAATGCATATTCTAGTAATATCAGTAAGTACATTTGTTTTTTTAGACCTTTAGAAAGAGATTTTCATTTCACAGGAGAAAGCTTTTCTTATTATTATGTAGTTATATGGTGCAGTTTGTATTCTAGGTTATTTTAATAATAGTACTATTATAGATTTGTTGTGATATATACTCCAAGGTCATTCTTGCACATTTGTTGTTGATGTTCTTTTATTCAGATTTCGAATGAGCAGGTTGTGATGTTTATCCTTAGAATCTCTAACCTGAAACAGAATAATGTTACATTTGTGAGTATTTAATTAAATTATTACGCGTGAGTATATCAAAATAAGTATAGCATTGGATATCCATCGTTATCTATACAAAACATAAAATTATAGCACGACGCCCTTCTTACCTTTCTTTTTTCTTAGAGGTTATTTTCCCATAGGAAAATTTGCCCCTTAAATCAATTTTAGAGTTCAAATAAAGTCTATACACATACACTAGGTAGATAAATTGTATTATGTTTTGATACAAAACAGCAAGTTCATTTTATGTTATTGTTTACATCGTAGAAACTTGTCAAACTGACGAAAATCGACGAAATGTTTACTTTTTTAAACCAAGGTAGATTCAGTCGTGGAAATCATTCATTTTTACATGAAAGTGATAAAAACGTAGTTTATGTGATGTTTAAAAGGTTTCAATAAAGCAAAATCGCTAAATAACGAATTAATATATTTTATTAAAGAGTTATTAGTAAAACAACTACAAAAATGATGTTTTGACTGATGCTTGATTGACGGCTTATACCATTTTTGTTTCAGTGGCAACACTCAAGCGATTTTAGTAAAACATAGCACATCCGTGCCACTGCGTTGCAAATGAGATAGCGACCTTAATTTAATAGACTACCAAATTTGCCACTATAGCCAGCCCAATCGCAGAGATGTCGCAGTGGGGAGGATTTTTTCAATAGCTTACAGAATCGGGGCCCGGATCTCTGTTCTCCTCTACAGGTCGCATTTCTCAACCGGTCTAGACGAAACTTGGTATACAGGTAAAGCGAATTTTTAGAATTTTTTAGTCGTAGATTTTAGATTGGGGGGTACTTCGCGAGTTGGTTGCGGTTTCATCTAAATACTAACTGCTGAGTTTTCGCGGAGCGACCGCCAGGTGTCCGTTTTGCCGAGTCGTTTCTTGTTTGGCCCCGCTCACATAGGGGCACGGAATCCAAACGTGGCGCATCCGCAAACCCCGTACCAACAACCACCGCGTAAACAAACGTCTTATACAGTATTAGTCATATGTTACCAAAATATTGCATATTTAGACAAGAAAACGCATCGACTTGAAGTTATCTTACTTAATGAGCTAAACTGTGACGTGCTAGCAATATTTGAACAATGGATGTCTGAACCTAACCTTAACAGTGTAAACATAGACGGCTATGTGTTAATGTCCAGCTATTGTCGGAAAACAATTGCACACGGAGGTTCTAGCATATTTATCAAAAATTGTGTGAAAGCCATCGAATGTTTATAGCTTACAAAAATGTCGATAGAACAGTACTGCGAAATGTCCGCAATAGAATTAGTTGAATATAATATTATAGTTTTGTGCATCTACATGACTAATTTAATCAGTTCCGTAGAATTTCTGTCCCACTTGGAACGTTTTCTCGAACGAGCCAGTGATATCAGTAAAGAATTTATAATAGTAAGTGGTTTTAACATTAATTGGCTTAAAATCAAATGTGCAGAACGAAAGCAGCTGTGTGATGTGTTAGCAACGCACAATTTTACAAATTTAGTCAACTTCCCAACGCAAGTGACTGAGACACCCTCGACCAGCCTAGACCATGTCTACAGCAACATGCTGCAAGGATCAGTGGTAACACCTCCCGTTATAACCTGAATGCGTGCGGCGGTCGCTTGCCAACGGAGGCAGCCGCTCCCGTGCACCCGCCTGCTCAGGGATTATTCCGGGGTGAGTCGTATGAATTTCTGTTCAGAAATTTTGAGTAAAAACTGGAAGTATCTACATATTTTCAAATACACAGAAAATCTGTCGATAATCTAGACACATCCATAACAAACATTATGACAAACACATTCCATATTTGTTTTCCTATGAAGAGGAAAACCGTTAAGAAAAAATCATGGGTCACAGATGAAGTAGTTCAAATAAAGACCTTGCTTTTTGAAACTATAAAATTAAGTAACAAATTCACCGATAATGCTCATATTTTTAATTTAATTGAACAATTTAACCATTTATATGACATAATGATCAATTCTAACAAAGCCGGCTACTATTCAAATTTAATAAAAAAGAGCAGCAATACACACAAGCTACTTTGGCATGTTGTAAATATTGAGAGGGGAGTTAGCTCGCGGGCTTCGGCTGTTTTCATAGATATTGTCAAGGACCCGAGCGGTTCAACCATTCAGCTGCATTCGAGCTGGAGAATATCCAGGGGCAATGAAGGTGAGAAAAATCTCCCCATTGTTTAAAGGGAAAGGGAAGTGCGATAATATTGATGACTATAGACCTGTGCCTATTCTTCCAGCGATTGGTAAAATTTTTGAGAACGGGATTAGTACTCGTCTCACTAAATAAATGACCTCCACTGCGGCTCTTTCCGAACGGCAATATGCGTATCGAGCCAGTCGATTTACAACTTCACTCACGCGCGAGGTTATTATGCGCGTATTCGAAGCGTGCGAACGGTAGCGGCAAGTCGCTGTGCTATGCTGTGACTTTTCGAATGCTTTTGACGTTGCGGATCACTGCATCCTCGCTGCCAAGCTACGCCACTATGGAGTGAGGGGACCAGCTCACGCTCTGCTGACTGACATCTTGCGGAACAGATCCCAGGTGGTGGTCAGTGACGGACGTGAGACTAAATTAGATCCTCTATCTAACGAGATGGGTGTAGTGCAGGGGTCATCGGTATCTAACATACTGTTTTGCCTACTTCTGAACGACTTGCTCGATGTGATTGCCAGTGGTGATATATTCATGTATGCTGATGACGTTGAGGCCATTGTCAGTGCTCAGACTCTGAAAGAGCTTGAGCGGGGCCTGAATAGAGCAGTGAATGAATTGGCACAGTGGTTTCATCAAAATGGTCTGGTTCTTGATCTTACAAAAACTCATTTTCTCCACTTCGCCGGACGACTGGACGGACTTCTAGAAGTCTGAGCGTCCACATTAATGGAACTTTTATCGAACAAGTTGAATTTATAAGCTTCCTTGGGTTTTAAATAGATCGTGGAATGACGTGGGGTTCGCTTTTTCACAAAGTCTGTGCAAGGCTAGGCAGTGCAGGTTATGCCTGAGTTATTACAGGTTATGAGTTTTAGCACATTTAAGTTTATACTGAAATCCTGGCTCGTTGAAAAAGCATTTTACAATGTTGACGAATACTTGACTGTACCTAAATGAGGTACTTTTTTTTTTCTTTTTTTTTCATACCTATTAATTACTTTATTTGACATTTAATTTATTGTTTTGTATGTGATTACTAGATTTAATGTAATTTGTATTTAATTACCATTTGTGATACTCCGACATATAATTACAAATTACCAAATTATGAATAAATGGTTTATCAGGTTTATCTGGTTTACTACACTTTAGAGTTTAAGCATGGCACAGGAGCGCGGTGGTGTTTTCTATCAAGAAAACTAATAAAACCTTATTGAAGAGCTATAGGCCACAGCTTGCTCTTGAGCCACCGTTATATAAGTTTTTTTTCTATGGTCATAAAAAAATATTTTGTACCTTCCAGCTCTCGAAGAAGCCGGTTTCTGAAAAAGCATATTACCAGAGACTTTATTAACAGGGTTTGTCACGCTATACTTACAGAAGACCGAGGAGAATAATCATCTTGCGTTTGTGAACTATGAAAATGCGGTCCAAGTCCCTTTATTAACTAGCAACTAACTAGTACACAAGCACAAATTGAAAATGTATTTAACCCCCGACTTCCCACCCCCTTTTATAGCTAGAAAGCATCTCGATCTCATCAGTTTTCAAACATAAAAAACCGCATCCAAATCGGTCCATTCGTTTGGGAACTACGATGCCACAGCCAGACACACACCACACACACACACACACACACACACACACACACACACACACACACACACACAGACACAGACACAGACACAGACACACACAGACACAGACACAGACGCAGACGCAGACGCAGACACAGACACAGACACAAAGTGATACTGGTGTGTTTGTGGGCAATCAATGAGACGACCGTTTAGCTTGGTAGGTGGTTTATTACTGCCCGCCGCGTGGCACGCAGCCTATCGCGGCGACATATACTGCACTCCTCTTACATTATTTTGAAATCCTGGCAATATACAAAAACATAATTAGAAAAACTTCTTATAGTCTACTTTCTTCTTCTGTCTCAGTGTTCGCCCAAGCGTTCTGCCAACTTCCGGTTCCGGCGTACGGTTATCAGCATCAACTTCAGTGGCGGAACGCTTGGGCCCCATTCCATCACATTCGGCTACCTGATTACTTCCTAGATTTTCACTAGCCTCCTCCCATCTGTCCCCGTCCCCTCCCCCAATCACCTCAGCAGCGATGTCCGTACCATGGTCGGCTGTATTCGACGCTATAGAATCATGTACTCTGATTACTTCGGAGTCAAAATCCACCGAACGCGGTGAAGAAGGGGGCGAGACAGTTGTAACATTTGTTGGAGATGGTGGCTGTGTAGTGTACGACTCGGAAGGCTGCATCGGAATATATGTTATTGCCGACTCTTCCGGGCCGTCACCACAGCTAAATTAGTTGTTGACAGAACATGGTTTAACGAGTTTTCTAATCTGATCTAGATGTCTTACACAGGTCATGTTAAAATTCTCAAAATAAACATTAAACATTCTCGATCCAATTTTGTTTACAATTTTACCTTCCATCCAATTAGCTTTTCGAGCAGAAAACCATCTAGCCCATACAATTTCACCAATTTCAAAACTTCTAGCCTTGTTACATACAGAATTAACATCATTCACAACAGGTTGATGGATGTTTTCCTGAGGTAAGATTAAGTCCAATCTAGATCTTAGCTTTCGTCCAAATATTAGTTCAGCAGGCGTTGAACCGGTACTGCAATGTTTTGTATTACGGTATTCAAATAAGAACCCAATCAATGTGTCGTGAATTTGACGAGATGCAACATTCCCTTCGCTAATTATGCATTTAATCATTTTCTTGCAAGTCTTTACCGAATTTTCTGCTTGACCATTACTAATTGGATGATAAATAGGAGAATTTAAATACTTGATTCCGTTATTTTCACAAAAAAATATGGAATTCTTTAGAACGTATTTTGACATCATTATCCGACACTAAAATATTAGGAATGCCAAATGTAGAAAATATATCTTTTAGTTTAATAATCAGTGCGCCGGTGGAGGTGCCGCAGTTCATATGTAAGCATTCCAACCATTTACTATATGCATCGATTATGATAAGGTATTCCGCTTGCCCTATTGTCATGTAATCTATATGAATGCGGTGCCATGGCCCGGGCGGACGCGGCCAGGGCGCGGGGGGTGCGCGTGGCGGCGCACTACGCACACTAGCGCACGCGCCGCAGCTACCTATCCATCGCTCGATGTCTGAGTCGATTCCCGGCCACCACATTCTACTACGAGCCGAACACTTCGTTTTTACAATACCAAAGTGCGCCGAATGTAGTTCCTGCAACATGTTATTGCGAAATATTGAAGGGACGACAATTCGATGACCGCGAAAAAGACAGCCACTATTCACCTCTAAATCGGTTTTACACAGGAAGTAAGGCATGACAGTTTTACATTTGATTTTACGCGGCCAACCACTGTTCATGTACTTAATCACAGTTTTTAACACCTTATCGTCCGCCGTAGCGCGCTTTATCTGTTCGAATGAAACCGGTTTCGTAGTAGCATCTAGGAATAAAAGGGGAATAGGTATCTCCTCTTCACCTGTCTTATCGCTTTTTTGACTTTCACTTATGGAAGCTGGCAACGGCGCTCGTGAAAAATAATCTGCAACTAAATTATTTTTGCTACTTATATATTCAACGGTATAGTTGTAAGCTGACAGCATTATTGCGTAGCGTTGTAGACGGAGTGCGGCTGTTAATGCTATTCCATCTTTTTTACCAAATATTGAAAGAAGTGGCTTATGATCGGTTCTCAAAATAAAAGGCTCTTGGCATCCGTATAAATATTGATGAAAGCGTTTAACGCCAAAAACGATAGCCGTCGCTTCTTTCTGTATTTGACTGTAATTCTTTTCGCTCGGTGACAAGGAACGGGAGCCGAAGGCGATCGGCTTCTCGGAGCCGTCAGACAGCACGTGAGCGAGCACTGCCCCGAGGCCTGCAGGCCCCGCGTCAACTGTAAGCACGAGCGGCGCCCCTGGCTCAAAGTGCGCCAACACGCGCTCCGATGCCAGCTCACTGCGGACCAAGTCCAGTGCGCGCTGGTGCCGCTGGTCCCACTGCCAGGTCACGCCCTCACGTAGCAATTCATGCAGGGGATTTAACAACGAGGACGCGTTGGGAACAAAATTCCTATAGTAATTCATAACACTGAGGAATCTCTTTAATTCCAAAGCATTAGCAGGAGTAGGTGCTTTTAAGATCGCTTCTACCTTCTTGGGACAGGTTCTCAGACCGTTTTTATCGATCATGTATCCCAAATAAGTGACGCTTTCTTGAAAAAACGCACACTTGCTTTTTTCGAGTCTTAACCCGGCGTTCTGTAACCTGCCCAATAATTCTCGAAGCCTAGCCAGGTGCAAGGTTCTGGTAGGAGCAGTAAGGCAGATGTCGTCGTACCAGCATGTAACACCTTCGATGCCGGCTACTAATGTTTCTATGGTGCGTTGGAAAATCGCCGGTGCATTCGCGAGTCCGTAGACGAGGCGCGTATATTTAAATAGCCCTTTCGGTGTATTGATGGTGGTGAGCTCTTGGGATGACTTAGACAACCTAAATTGGTTATAGGCATTACTTAAATCGAGCTTAGAATAGTGTTGCCCACCTCCAATTTTCGCAAACACCTCTTCTATATGAGGCAAAGGATATTTATCGATTTTAAGCACCTAATTTAAAGTACATGAAAAATCTCCGGCTATTTTAATCTTGCCGTTATCTTTCAACACTGGGACAATAGTGGTTGCAAAGTCAGAAAATTTAACCGGCACTAAAATACCCGTTGTAACAAGTCTATCCAATTCACCTTCTACTTTGTCTTTTAAGGCAAAAGGTATAGATCGCGGCTTAAAAAACCTTGGTACTGTATTTTCTTTCAAGTGTAACTCGACTTCAAATTTATTAAAACAACCGAGCTCATCTTTCCAAAGTTCAGGGAATTCGTCTAAGACCTGCTGCACCTCACCGACTGAATCTGTCCCTAGCATATAATTTTCACACGTGGAAACTAATCTCATATTAAACAGCTTCATAAAGTCGCGCCCTAGTAGTGGGGGTCCACCCTCTTTAAATACATAAAATTGAACACGACGTTTCATGTTATTGTAAGAAATTTCACACGTAAAATAACCCAAGGGTGCAACTTTATGTGTAGTATAAAGACAGAATACAAGGTCAGTTTCTGACAACTTATAGTGTTGAAAATGGTCTAAATAAAATTTCTCCGACATAACGCTACGACCGGCACCACAATCCAGTTCCATAGAAAATGAATTAACACCTACTAATACATCCACTGTAATGGGATCATTGTTGACATACCTTAAGTTGAAAAGGTCGCACTCTTTGCAGTCATGTGCATTAACTTCCGTTTCTACGTTATACAACGCCACGTTATTGCTCCTTTTCTCACTACACACTTTCTTAAGGTGCCCCTTTTTACCACAATTTTGGCACGTATAAAATTTGAAACGGCACTTATCCGCTGAGTGATATTTTAATCCACATACTGCACAACGCGGTCCAGCTGCCGCCATAGCGTGCGCCGGCGCCGCCTGTGGCCGGCGTTCACTGACACGGTACACCGCCTCCTCCTTGACTTGATGCCCTCCGACTCCAACGCAGGCACGTGCAGCCCGTGCACATGCCGCCTGCTGAGCTATCTCCAACGCTTTGGCAAGCGTCAGCGATTTCAAGTCCTGTTCGAATAGGCGATCTCTCTCCGGGCCGGCTTTTAGACCCAGTATGAACCTGTCCCGCAACAGCGTCACCAATTCGGTTCCAAAGTCGCAGTACACGGCGAGACCTCGTAAACGTGCCGCCCACTCCTCAACACTTTCATCCTCAGATCTGGTAGCATCATAAAACTTTGCCCTGTCGGCAAACGTCGATCTCTTCGGCTGAAAATGCTCATTCAGTACTTTTACCAGGTCTTTCCACGGCACTGTATTTATATCTTGAGGGTGTACGAGATTCCTTGCAAGCCGATATGACTCGTCCGACAGATGTGTTAACAGTACCGCACGCCAGTTATCCTCCGCTATATCGTTCAACTTGACAAAGTTTTTCATTTTTCCGTAAAAAATCTCCCATTCTTGACTCTTGTAGTCAAAAATGGATAAGTTTCCGATATAACTAGCCATTTTAATTGCACGCGTGGGTAGGTGCCTCGGCGCCAAATGGTGTGTTTGTGGGCAATCAATGAGACGACCGTTTAGCTTGGTAGGTGGTTTATTACTGCCCGCCGCGTGGCACGCAGCCTATCGCGGCGACATATACTGCAGATACACACCCTAAACTTCTAACACCCGTCTCTTTGTTCGGGGGTTAAAAATAAAACTAGCTAACTACTTCATTAAACAATTACAACCCACGTGCTATTTCAGAGGGTCTAGTATGAGTTTTATAGTTTTCGAAAACGAAATGTAGTTTCGTTTAGTTCCATACATTTATTGGTAGCAGGAACTGCAGTAAATGTATGGAGCTAAACGAAACTACATTTCGTTTTTGAAAACTATATAAACTCGTACTAGACCCTCTGAAATAGCACGTGGGTTGTAATTGTTTAATGAAGTAGTTAGCTAGTTTTATATAGGAAGTCCATGTGTTCTAACTCACTACCGGTTGGCAGCGCTCCCGCCGGTCTGGCGGCATTGCCTCGTTGAATTGCAATGATAATTTGATGAGTCAGATAAGTACCAGCATTTTGGTCACTTCGACCCCTTAATATCGCTCTCAAGCAAGAACATGATTTACTGCCTCCTCGTAATAACTCGGCAAACGTTCGCTTGTATTGCACGCATGCGACCGGCGCGGTCAGAACTTACACATGCCAATGTATGTCTGTTCGTGCCAATGAAATATGCAATGTCAGTGTTGTAGCCTAACAATTTAGGACATTAGGGATCAAATAAAAGAAATTAAAGTCGCTAACTAGTGAACGTTATTCCAATTCATTGGGGTAACAGTATCCAGAAGTTATTTTTTACTGTCTCTAAAAAATATATAAAATGTTACCGGCCATCAAGGAACTTGTTTATACGAGCACATAACGTAATATTATTTCAGAAATTAAGTTGATTAAGCGATGTCACAAGCAGACATATCAAAACCAAGAATTTGTCAACTTTGACAAGTCAGATTATTATGCCGATAATCTGCTGTTTTATTGATGTCACCAAGAGCATTATAATGTGTAACAAGTATTTTAGTGGTTCTAGTGATGCCACGTGTTTACTTAATTTGAGTAAGTTAATTTATTTATTTATCAAAACATCTCATTCCCTATAAACAAGTAACTTGATTTATTTAAATACGAGTATGTTCAATATCCTAACATTTTTTTTTCCAATCAAGCAAATTTTAAACTTGATTAGCCAAGTTTATATCAGTCTTTGATGATTATTTCTCTATATAATCAAAGATATCAGTGTTGGCTGGCGACGGCACTAAGTTCAACCGGGGGTATATACCTGTAAAAATATCTTATACTAATAATAACGGCAATTTCCCACTGAACGTCGTACCGGTGGATTATCGCACATGTGACCTTGCAGGCGGTGCCGTGTCGGTGGTTATCAATGAATGAAAGAAATGCCTTTATTTATTGTAACAACCGGTGAATCGAGGAGGGCGCGGCGTGTGGCGCTGATGGTACCAAATGTGACACAACTAAGACCGCCGCCACCACCGCACTGCTGTGACTCGCATCAGTCATGTCAATATTTTTCTTTGTCCAGGCGCGTTCAATGTTATTGTTAAGATTATTTCGACTAATAATAACTCAAATCTTCTCGTCGTCCATACCACAGTGCGTGAAAACAAAAGTCTTCAATCAGTACAACCTACCAGTCATGAGATACGGAACCAAAACATGGATACTCACGGTCAGACTAGTCCATAAATTCAAGGTCGCTCAGTGAACTACGGAGAGAGCTATGCTAGGAGTTTATCTGAAGGACAAGATTCATAAGTGATCCGACAGAGAACCAAGGCAACCGATATAGCTCTAAGGATAACCATGCTAAAATGGCAGTGGGCTGGTCATATTTCCCTAAGAACCGATAACGTAACGATAGAACGTATATAACGTAACGTTGGGATAGAGGAGTTTTCGCGTGGGATCACTTTTAGGCAAACCTTTTTACATTTTATTTTTTTTACATACCTAGCGTATGACGCTCTGTAGCCAGGTGGAGTGATACGAGTAACTTGCTAAAAGTGTCTGGCAAAAAAATGGATGACGAGAGCTGAAGACCAAGCTCAGTAGCGTGTGTCAAGAGAGGCCTACGTCCAGCAGTGGACAATTATAGGCTAATTATTATATCTAGTTTAGTTATTTATTTCAATTAAAAGAGAGCCGCATGCGCCCCAGGCTAATGCGGCCTATGCCTACACATAACACAAATATTACGTTTTTCCTCGGGCCTATAATAAACAACCAATATTTGAGTCCCCGCCCCCGCAGGCCCGCAGGACACATGCTGTCTGCACGTACACCTCGGGGCGAGGTTAGCCCTGTCGCGATCTGATTGATATAAATAAATAAATAAATAAAATATACTTACTATATTATAACAACACATATATTTTATGATTTGTCGCTTTATATTTTTTCCTATATTTCATACGTTTAGTTTCTAAAATTAAAACAATATCAGGTAACACTGATCAAAAACACGTTGAAACAGTATAGCTTCATGGGTGGCTATCGATAGGTACCTTGTATTAAGTCCGATTATCATCACTACCACAGAATAAATAATAGTACAAGTCATTACACAATGGAGACGCTGGTGACGCGATGTTTTTGTTACCTCCGTGCTAAAGGTTGATGAGTTTTCGTTTGGTAGCAGAGCAAACGTCATTCAATTCGACATAATATACATCTCGGCAATGATCGTTTTAGCGTCGCGCTCGACGTCCGCTCCGGATGAGCACTGGCGTGGCGCGGAGACGAGGCGGCGCGGGTGGTACAACGACGATACTGCGGCGTTGGCAAGAGGAAATTGAGAAAGTTTCAGATCTGAGTGATATAAAGTGCGCAAGACGCGAAGCGATGCGAGCTCAACATTGTCCTAATACGGTTCACGGCTCGGAGCGAGAGCGATCCTGTAGTCGCTCACTAGTGTGACTAACTTGCACCGCCTTATTGCTGAACCTTCACGCTGAATGCCTCAATTAAATTTACAGCCACTGCCACGTCACCAGACAGAATTCAAAAAAAAAACTTTATTTATTAATACATTTTTTTTATTATTAAATAGTTCTTTACATGTCTAAAACAGTGTCATTTGCTACATCGCTGCAAATTAAACATCAAGCTCTAAACTTAACTTTCCTGTAGCTTTGTCAAACTTGCTCCGATCTGAAATATCTACCTAATAAAATGTTCTCGATATAGTAATTGTGGCACAGGGTATTGTATTTATGGACGAGGGGCACGGTAGTGGTACGTTCACTTTAGTCACGTGGAGGGTGTGCATCGGTCGATTGATTGCAGTATCCGTTTGAGTGATGTCAAGTGAGGCGCGGCCCGTGGGTTCGAGTCCGGCTCACAACCGCCCATCTCGCCGCGGACAGATTGCGATCCAGATTGCAGCTGTAATTACTCGAACCCCGCAACCCGCGCCCACCGCCCTCGCTTGAGGCTGTGGTTGATGCCGCAATGCTTACGCACTACTTGCAGCACAGTAGAAAAATACTTATTTTATGTAAGGCTTTCCTTCCTTTATCCACAGTGAGAATTCAAAGCGAAATAGAAATATAAATTGCTTGCGAACGACAAGGTTGCTATTCACACAAATATTTAGAGTAGGGCTCGTTAAATAACAGGGTATTTAATTATTCCTAATTAAAGAGCATCAGGAGTTATTAATTTACATAATTGTAGGAGAATTATTATAGCATTGAAATGCTAAATAGTCGAACGAAACAGAAGTCGAAACGGAAATTTGCATAGAACTGGAATTTATTACGGAGCGAGGGACTTGAGTCGGTTACAAAATAGTATCTACTGATGTGTGCTATCCTACCGACGCACAATACTAGGAGCTGCTCCTGTAGTAATTCTAATATTATTTTGATTATTATAGTATACAGATGGAATTTTCGAACCACACCCGGAGGGAAAGTATACTTAATACAAATAGCAAATTTTACTCAAAGGAAACATAACTTAATTTTTAAAAAGGAACAAATCTACTTTCAAAGATTTTCGAAAACTCGCTTGCCAGACTGTATAATCGAACTAGATAAAATTTAGAATAATAACATCCTGTACTTTTATGGCACCAAACGATAGGGTCCATCATAAGGATCAGATCTCTCTAACAAATATGGTAAATTAAATGAAAGAAAAACCAAGAAATCTAAACTAATAAATTTAATGGGACATGTTAAAGCACTACTCGTATTACTCGTAGATCCATGTAAAATTAAATTTACCAGGTTACTTATGGTAATACCTTAATATACAATAATCTCTGACGTCATTTATTAATTAAAATGACTAAGAACAATTTAGATAAGAAGATTTCAGTTGGCACGTAATAATGCGAAGTAAACAAAAAACAAGTAAACAAAAAACTCTTGTTGTAATGCAGACTCTTTATTAAATAATTTCTCTTCTCTTTATTAAATGCATAAACTTGTGTATCCAACAAAATGGAGCTCGTTTAGAGCAATTCATTAGATAGCATACCCTTTTTTTTCGTTCAATTAAAATAAGTTAAGATTTTATGGATTTCCTTTTATTTTATTGATCATGTTTGTTAGAGAGATTTGATTCTTATGATACATTGAATGACTTTTTTTTTTTTAGGTTGTCTGGAAGAGATCGCTTTAAGCGATAAGGCCACCATTGTACTACCATAGTTTTAATTCAATTACAATTTATATGTTTTCTAACTGGTAATTACAATAAAGTGTTTCTATCGTATCGTATCGTATCGTATTGACCCTAATGATTGATGCCATAAGAGTACAGGCTGCTATTTTATCGGTTTTAGCCGGTTCGTTTTCCAACTGTGGCAAATGAGTTTTCGAAAATCTTTGAATGCAGATTTGTTTCTTTTTAAAAATAAAGGATTTTTTTCTTTGAGTAAATTTTCCTATCTCCAGTATTTAGAATACTTTCCCTCCGGGTGGGGTTTAAAAATTCCATTCTGTATATGTTAGAGATTATAATGAATAAAAAAGTACGGCGACATTGATTTCAGTGTTTAATTTATCTGAACTGGAACATCACGCAAATGTCAGACAGTACAAGTTGTCTATAGTTTGTGGAAAATGTCCAGAGTAAGGCTGTCAGTTGTCAGTGTCGATGTTGTATCTGTCAGTAGTGCGTCTGATCGAGGTTCATTCACTTGACTTCAAGACAGCGCCTGCGCCGGGTGTGCGCGCACAGATTGATAAGAAAATAACATGGCTGACACAAAGAACGAGCCCATGAATCCTCTTCCGTTAAATTCTGCGACAGCAGCATTGGGATATTTAAAAAAAAACACCTTCCGCGATACCAGCTACTCAAAAGCAAGGACATTTTACGCCAGAACTGTTACTGTTAGGTTCATGTGAAGCTGTGATCGCTTTGTATGAATGCTCAGAATTCTCAATGTACATATTTGAATGAGTAGAAGAATCCTTGTTGGGTGGACAAAGGTTAAACATTTCTCTAAATGTCTGCCTATCAGCGGTCTCTTGTCTTGATATTTATCAATCAAGCTTTGCCAGGCTGAATCGTGATTGTTGGCGGAAATTGGAACACTTTTCACAATGTTTAATGGGGAACCCTCTTTATTCTTGTCTGTACAAAGCGTGATTGACTAATAGCTAATTTGACCAGCTAAGGATTTGACGATTTATGAATTTGATGAATCTAGTATTTGACTATTTTAGGATTTGATCGGTTTATAATTTGTCAAATTAAGTTTTTGGCTTGTATAGGATTTGACAAATCAAGAATTTGATAAGTCTCTGTGAAACTTCTCTAAGCGCGACAGCAGGTGGTGAAATTTATATATTTTTGGAATATGTTTTTGGTCATGAACCAAGAAACAGAATGTCTCATGAAGGGTGTTGAAGTTCTCGATATTGGAATTGAGAAAAAGTAACTCTAGTTTGGGTGAGCGAGGTCTGGATTCCAAACGCAAACGCTCAAAAATTTTCGCTCTTTTTTGATTAACTTAGCAGTACATAAGCAATACATGAGAAAGAAGTGTTCTTTTAAATAACTTTCAATCCTGCGGAAACCATCGATTTTTTCGGGATTAAAAGTATTTTTAATGTTAATCCATAACAAAAGCTATAATTGTGCTAAGTTGCATCAAAATGCGTTTGGTAGTTTCAGCATGATGCGTGTTCAAAGAGGCAGACAGACAAAAAACAAAAAAGTAAACCTTTTTGCACTCCATATCGATTTTGAAGTCTATCTCAATAATAATTTTCAAAAAATATTTAATGTACTCATTTAGCCCAATTACAGTTTAATTATAGCATAGATAGATTACATTCTGTCATTCACGAGGATAACACTACCACAATCGGGCAATCACGGGATATACCTAGCGTTTAAGTGGTTTTTGTCTCTTGAGCGGAACCTGGAAAATCGGTCAAGCCTGAGTATCATCATCTATGTTATTATGTTTGAGACTAGTTTGCAAGTCAATTTTGACATATTATAACGACGTCCAAAGATGCTGAAGTTTTGCACATGGGTGTAGTTCTGATGATAATTATAGTTTGACTACTTTTCAGCTTCATCATCAGGTCAGCTCAATAGTTCTGACCTGATGATAGAGCCGAAAAGTAGTCAAACAAACTCAATAATCGGATGATGGAACCCCTTCGAGTTTGGGCGCATTTGGTTTGTCTATATGAGTTCTCTGGTTTTATGTAGCATCCAGGGTCTGATGATGGAGCTGGAAGGTAGTGATAGGAACTCAATAATCAGATGATGGAAGCCTTTTGAGTATGAGTTCATTGTGTTTGTCTTGATAAGTTCTCTGGTCTAATGTGGTATCGAGGGTCTGATGATCGACTCGAAGTCATAGGAACCCATTACCCAACAATCAAATGATGAAACCCCTTAAAGTTTAGGCTTATTTGGTTGGTCTCTATGAGTTCTCAGGTCATAAATGATACAGGTGGCGTCTCTTAAAAGATTGCTTTAAAAAGGATTTATATATTTACAACATATAAATGCATTTGTTTTTAGTTTATGTTTCCTCATATCTACGAGATGTAAGACTACCACACCATCACCATTACCAACGTTACCATTTATTTAAAAAGTTCCATTTCATTCCAGTGAAATCATAGATAATTTTCTTCAAAACGAATTCAGCTGTTATGTAGGTTATTCATCCTTGGTTTTAATTTACCAACGAATTGATTCGAAAGTGAGTTCAACTATTTTCTTTGGCGTTATTTTCTATCCGTTATTTCATTGTTTGCTTAGGCCATTCAAAATCAAGAAATAAAAATATTTCTCCAAAAAAATATAACTACTTCATATTAAAAATGTTCTTTTGTAAACAACCACTAAAAAGAATAATGTAATTACAATTGACCTGGAAAAATATATCTTTTTTGAAATTACCAATGTAATAATAATGCAAAAATATAACATAAGATAAGAAAGAGTTTTTAGAAAGCGGTGCCAAACCTAGGCATCATTAAAATCTCATATCTTTACAACAAAATTAATACATACCAATCTACGCAACCACGAAGTAATATGCAGTTGTCTATGACGCACCCTCATGCAAAAGATAAAACAAAGAAAAGATAAAAGAAGAGACTCTCACGTTTAGATTTTGACTTTCACACGTTGACAAACAAATTGACACAAATACAGTAATAAGGATTTTGTTATTGTGATAAGGGAATCACAAGAACAAAACGACCTGCGGCGAAAAAACGTAGACACTCCAGAACACCCACGACGTCCACGCGCAGCCGCGCCCCGCGCCCCGCGCCCCCCGGATTGCTGCACGCATCGCGCATGGCGCAGGCGCCGCGCCGAGTGTGTCGTCACGTCGCGTGTCGCTCGACACATGACACTTGTTCTGCATAACGTAGATACCCCAGAGCACCCACGACTCATGTGTCGCACACTCGTTCCGCATAACGACGCCGAACACGCGCTGAATAACTACTCGTAATGAGCGTCGAATTAACTTTAGCGCGGCTCTTCTTTGTAATTGGGCCTCCGCCGCCGCCTCGATCGCGGCGGGTCTCGTGTCGTTAAGATTAATAATAATATAATATATAATATATTCGGGATATTTCCACACCAATTATCTAGCCCAAAACTAGGATACCCTGTGCTATGGGCACTAGATAACGGATAAACATACATAGATAAGAATATTACATCCATGACTCGGAAACAAACATTTCTGCTCATCACACAAATGATTGCACCTTGCAGGATTCGAACCCGCGACCGTTCGATTTCGTACCTAGGATCTCTAGCCACGAGACCAACTGAATGACCGGTTGAATTGGAGCATCGCGTTTGTGTAGCTGGAGTTTAAATTATATTTAAAAGTATATAGGTATATTAAAAGCTTTAATTTAACGTGCAGTGTATGTATGTATGTATGTATGTATGTACGTTTGTTTAGGTAAAATCTTTAGAACCACTTCCTCTTATCCTACGGAGTTGAATTTTTATGTTTGGTGCAGTTCCGATGACAATGCATTTTATGGTAAGCATGGCCTGAATCCAGATTAGCTCTCCAGCTCCAGATTAAAGAAGTCTTTAACGGTATACAGAACAGACGACCCAAAATTTTGTGTACGCGTTTTATTATGATAGCTGGGTTTAAGTTTTTCCCCATGATATGGTTGCTGCACTCGTGGTTGGGTCCTGACTAGAGAAGTCCTATATAGTGAACAGCACTGACACGAAATGTTATATACGCATTAAATTGTGATAGCCCATTCTGTGTTTCACCGTGACATGCCACATCACATTTCATAGTGAATAAAAGTTGTATTTAATGTGTTTTAAATTAATTTATTTGTAACATAGGTTGTCAGTTATTGTCATTGAAATAACACACGGCCACGGGGCGGCATCTAGTGCGGGGGAAGGAGCGGTCCCGCTCTTTGCTGCTGGATTTATTCCCAGCTTTGGTCTGAATTTATTACTATAAATCCTTTTCCTTAATTGCGTCTGCGGAGCGTTTAAAAGCCGCAGTCACGGTCGGGATCTTGATTCACAAGGACGCCGCCGCCGCCGCCTGCACTCTACCCGTAGCGTCTAGAGATCTACGAATATAATATCGTGGCTCTCCTGCGATATATAAATTGGAGCGCTCAGCACCAACCGCCACTCTTTATTTTTTTCTTGTAAAAAATACTTGGACTATATTTTTCTTTCACACCATTTTTGTTATTTCCTGCGTTTTTTCTGCTTTCACTCAAAACGTTTGCATTACCTGTAATATAAATAATGTTGTTGTGATTTTGAGCGCGCTTTGAAGTCACGGCTACAGACCCGGCGGCCAGTCCGCACGTCCGCGGTCAAGGCCCGCACGGTACGCTCGGGTACCCGCCCACCGTCGCCTCTCGTTCACTTCGCTCTACCCTTTATTTATACGCCACGATTCAAACTAACCTCGTTGTACGTTAAAAGACGTGTATCTGTTTATTTTAACACTTTCTTGAGTTATTTTTTTGCTCAAGCACCCACATGTTGTTTTTATCATTTAATTAACTCAATCTCATAATATAAGATCAATCGGATACATTTATTTTTAGCTGCTTTTGAAGTTTGAGTGATGCAGCCGATAATATCCACATCATTATGTAGATATGTGTAATTAATTTACGGCGCTAAAACAAAATGTACGTAGCCGTGACTTCGCAGCGCGCTCAAAATCACAACAACATTATTTATACTCGTATTAAAGGTAATGCAAACGTTTTGAGTGAAAGCAGAAAAAACGCAGGACATAACAAAAATGGTTTGAAAGAAAAATATAGTCCAAGTATTCCATTACAAGAAAAAAACAATAAGCGGCGGTTGGTACAGAGCGCTCTAATTTAAATATCTAAGAACAGCCACGATATAATTATTCGTACATCTCTAGACGCTACGGGTAGAGTGCAGGCGGCGGCGGCGTCCTTGTGAATTAAGGTCCCGACCGTGACTACGGCTTTTAAACGCTCCGCAGATGCAATTAAGGAAAACAATTTATAGTTATAAATTCAGACTAAAGCTGGGAATAAATCCAGCAGCAAAGAGCGGGACTGCTCCTCCCCCCGCACTCGACGCCGCGCCGCGCGAGCACAATGCCCGAGGAAAATACGTATGACTTCACCTGAATCGCTCTAATGCCATCTGAACTGACGGACTTTTGTTCGTTCCGGCCGGAGGGGCCGTCTCACAGTAAACGATTCCCTTAAAGCGAGGACACACGGGCACACTATGCGCCGTTGTGCACTGTGTACCACTTGCTGTACTTATAGAACGAATTGTACAGTCAATAACATAATACTCATCTGTAGTGATTCTTGCTTGCTGCATGGGAAGCGTATTCGAAAGTCAGAAATCTTTGTTTACGTGTAACTAGCAAAATAGTTATGAATCGCTGTAAACTTGCAGACATAGTGACACTGTGAACTTTAGAAAACCGGTTTACTTATTTCTTGCACCAATGCCTCCCAGAAAAGAACCAACGTTCAAACGGAGTCACTTGTTGGCTCGACTACCGATGCTGACGAGTGTAGTGTTCATCTTTTCTTATTTTTTCCTTTTTTCCCGACTGCGGAGAGTTATGCATTTGGGCTGTGTGTTTGTGTGTCTATTTGTTTGTATGTTCCATTGGCGCATCCTAAGTTGACAATTGACTTGTCAGCTGACGTATGACGTGCGGTTTAGTGACTGGAGTAATCTTTCAGGGACCGTATTCAGCAAAAAGTAGGTACCATTCGTCCACTTCCCATACTTCCCTCCATACTCATACTTTCCCTCACTTTCCCAAACCTTCATCCCCCCACATTTCCCCAGTTTTTTTTTTCTAAGTATGACCACACCGAAATGTAACGATCGCGCGATAACTAGTTAATCGTCACAGTAGTGAGAAATTGTGAGAAGTCATTTTGAGGTCACTGTTGTAGAAAAATATTTTGTTTTGGTTAGAATAAACATTATTTTTTAAGGGTATTATGGTTTCGTATGAGTAATGCCACCATTTTACTCTCATAAATGCAAGTTTTCACAAAATCTCTTTTTTTTTAAACCGATTAATAATAAATCTGATAAATTAATAATATCAGCTTATTTTAAACTGGAATATCAATACATTTTGATGATTGTATGCTCAAGTAAAAATACGGACATGTAAATCTGAGTCTAAGAGTTTATTATATGCTGTGCTACTTATCTATATGATAAAATCGAGTACCTATATTAAGAATATGTTTAATTTTTTACCGGTTCTCTATTTTCAGAACCGGGTCGGTTTCGGTTCTCCGATATGATCAGATTCTGCATTCCATAATAAAGCACAAAGAGCGTGTGCGAGCGCGACGGCGATACACATTTATGCGCGAGTGATAGAGATAAGAAATCGCAGTATCGCGGCCGTGCACGAGTAAGTCTGCTGGTGAAACATTTTGTCATCGAATGCACAGCATAAAGTAAGTAAAGTAAGCGAGATAGAATATGCGAAAAACGTAAGCGCAGGTAGTGAGCGAGGTAGTTATACAATGATGTCTTCACATTCAACATTGGGCTTGTACCTGAATTATACGACTAGTCCTGCACGATTAGATGTTATTAATCGATTATCGAATGAATCGGTAGCTAGTATTCGTTCAATTTATATTTTGATTTCGCTCATTTTTAATGCATATACCTAAACCTTCCTTTCTTTCCTAGCCTTCAGCATCGGTATTTACGAGTTAATTGGAAAAACGAATGAATTTGTGTCTCCTGATGTTGACACAAAATATCTTATGTATGTATGAATGCCAACTTTTATACTTTTCATATGTGTTACTAACTAAATGTACTGAGTTATTTGAAAAAAGAAACTCCTTAATTGGCTTAAAATATTTTATTTCATCTTGCATAATACAAAATACAATTACCTATCGATTACAATAGTTCAATTATATCGTTTTTTTTTTTTGATTAATGTTAATTGTATAAGAGGCAAGTCCCTAGCGTCTCGCACCTCTCGCTTGCCTCCAATCTGACCCAAAAATAGCATTTTGCGCAGCGACTTGCAGATAACTTCCGAGACACATGCTTTCGCTGCGCCTACTATACAAAACTATGAATCTCTGTGGACGGAGCGGCAACGTTGCGCTCGCGTCGCTGCAGCAGGCTTTATGAGGCCTGCCGTACCGTACCGCATGTGTGTGGAGATACTCCGGAGCGTACATGGAGCGAAAGCACTGTTTATTTTTGTAGAAATGGCGCAAACGCCTGCGCAATATGTTCAGATATTAGAAAAATATTCGTGTTTGTACAACAATAATCTTGCTAAATATGCTAGAAAAGTTTTACGAGGGCAGGGCATTCCATTTCCACGCTTCGTTCTTGTGCGAGGTATTTCAACCATAAAAGGGTGGCGCTTTGCTGATCGTCTAGTCGTACGGTGATGGAAAGGTGATGGGGGAATCAGGTTGTGCAGTTCTTGTGCACACTCTCCATGGTGCAATCTGTAGAATACCGCCAGGATTGCTATCTCACGTCGATGCGCCAGACTTTGAAGCTTACTCTTTTCCAGAGTGTCATCCCCAATGAGCCTGATAGCACGTCTCTCAATTGAATCCAAAGACTCGAGCTGATACTTGGCAGAACCGTCCCAGAGGTGGCAGCAGTACTCCGTACAAGATCGGACCTGTGCTTGATAAAGATTCAAAAGCTGTCCCAGTGTGAAGTACCGCCTAACCTTAGACAAAATACCAAGTTTTTTTGCAGCTACCTTGGGTTTGGATTCAATTTAAGACCCAAAATTCAGGTTTGACGTGAGGTCGACACCCTAAAGCTCCAAATGGTCGCCTATTGGTGTTGTTACACTTTGGAAAGACGGAGATCGCTTTAGAGGACTCTCTTTAGCAGAAAACAAACACGCCTGCGTTTTAGTAGCATTAAACTTAACCAGGTTAGCATCGCCCCAATCAGACACGGCTTCTAAGGCTAAATTTAAACTGTCTACCATAGCCTCTTTCTGAAACAGGACAGCGTCACAGATGGCTTGAGCATTGGAAGTGTATCTCTCAACTACAGTACTGTCATCAGCATACCCAAAGGTACCGGGCTTCCGAAGGTCATTAATGTAAAGTAAAAACAGTGTAGCCGAGAGAACCGATCCCTGAGGTACACCGGCATTGATAGCCATTTGATCAGACGAGCAGCCCTCTAAGACTACTCGAATAGATCGTTCCCTCAAGAAATCAACTATCCAATTGCATAAGCCAACAAGTAAACGATATGAGGGAAGCTTGTTTAAAAGGCCGTCGTGCCAGACCCGATCATATGCCTTCGATATGTCAAGGGAGACGGCAAGCGCCTCACCATGCATCTCTATGGCTTCGCTCAGTACGTGAGTGGCATACGCGAGAAGATCCCCAGTAGACTGGTTTCGGCGAAATCCGTATTGCCGGTCACTGAGAAGATCATTGTCTTCAAGGTATGCCAAGAGCCTAATGTTTATGACACGCTCCATACACTTACAGAGCAAGGAGGTAATCGAGACGGGACGATAATTGGCCGGATCAGCACGACTACCCTTTTTTGGTACTGGTTGTACATTGGCAAGCTTCCAGCTCTTCGGAACTTTACCTGAATGAAGAGAGAGGCGGTACAAACGCGTTATGATGGGAGACAATTCGGGCGCACAGTTTTTCAACACAATCGCTGGAATACCATCAGGACCACTGGCCTTGTTCACATCTAGAGCTCGAAGCGTTCTGAGAACCTCATTCTGGTGAATGCTAATTTCGGGCATAAAAACCCCGCAATGAGGAAGGCAAAAAGGTGTCTTGCCAGAAGCATCTAGATGCGAGGCTTCTGCAAAAAGAGAAGCAAATAAATTCAATTTATCTCCAGCAGTGTGAGCTAGTGACCCATCAGGTTTCAGCAATGGTGGCAGTGAGGGGCGGCAGAAGTTTACTTCGACCGACTTGGCCAGGGACCAAAAAGCTTTGCTACCCGCGGGGTATGAAGCCAATTTGGCCCCAATTCGACTTACGTGATCAAAATGGGCCTTCCTAAGTATCTTCTTGCAGGTCTTAGCGGGAACGTTAAATTTTCTCTTCTTAGCCCGAATATCAGAAGACTTGCGCTTTCGAGCATCAACCCAGTCTAGATATGCCGCACGCTTTAGAGCCATAGCATGACCACAGCTGGATCCAAACCAAGGCTGAGCTTTGCTGGAAAGAGTCTTGTTACTGAATGGAATGAAATATTCCATTGCCTGACATATTACCTCTGTAACAGAAGACGCACAAGTCGACGGGTCCTGGGAGATGAAACATGTTTGCCGCCAAGGGTACGATGCAAGGAATTGCCGCATCTTGTCCCAATCTGCTGAGTTGTATCTCCACACGCGCCTATTTCCCTTAAGGCTAGGATCAGGTGGGGAATACACTGAGACGGACTTAACCAGGCAGTGATCAGAGCTACCTATATAGCTAGATATAACTGAAAAGGAAAAAAAATACAATAATTATATTGTCGAATATAATTGTCGTCTTCGGCGACTTCGAATGTAGTAATATGCCAAAATAACGTCTTCGTCGTCCGACGGCATTGTCACAAATGATTGAAACCGTACGCGTCATACGCGTGTAATACGCCTCTTGGACAGGGTTCAGTACGCTGGGCTGCTCAAGCTGTTTGGCATATTTTGAAGCGTCTATGAAGCTACGCCTCCGTAGACAGTGACACTTAGTGTAATCGTAAGAATGTTGTACAAAGCACCCCTCGCTTTTTTACAATGACATGAATTTTCTCGTTAATCACTTTATTCTTAAATTGTTTTTTTTTTCTTTTTAGTTCCGTTATATAATATAATATTATTAATATATTAATATTATTTGTTGAATTTAGAACAGTAAGACATTATGGAAATTTGTTTTTTTATTATTATTTTATTGTCATCGGGCCCTGATAAGTGTACACAGTTTTGAATTAATCATTAATAATTTTGAAAAATTCGATTTCAAAGTTCCGTTACATACATACAGGTTAAGCTAATATGAGCTTGTTCAAATAATAAAAAACTGTCTAGGAGACTTAGTTTAAGCTACTGAACAAGAATATAACATTTTACAAATGGTGTCTGTCTAAGTTCTCTGTAAGTTCGCGCATCACGTAAAATTTACTGGACAAATTTAAATGCAGGTTTTACTGATTGATATCTTAGGTTTTGAATCTGGTATACCTTAATCTAAAACTAAAATAATAACTAAATATAATAGGAAGAAGCCGAGCAATCATTAAAATATAGACGACCGAACTTTTATTTGTTAGCATCTAATGGTGCTGTCGCGCGGCGGCAGCCGTGGTGGTTTCAGCTTAGAATAAGACCCCCCCCCCAATCCTCCCGTGGATGTCGTAAGGTGCGACTAAGTGATTACACACCAGAAGATGGGCAGTAGTGTCCTCCGAGCACATATTTGTGCACTGCGGTCACCAATCCGCCTACCAAGCGTGGTGACTATGGCAAACTCCCCCAAAATGATAGACACACCACAAAGACGGCCCCCAGCCCCCGGCTACCAACCCCCACGATCTCTTGACCTGGCAATTTATAACGCATGCACCTTGAGGACCGATGAGAAGTTGATAGAGCTGGAAGAAGTAGTAAGTAAGTTGCGCTGGGGTATCAAAACTCCAAAGAGAGGAAGAGGATACGATGACCCTTAATTCTGGCAACTTACTCTATTACCGGGAGGGCGACCAGCAGTCACAACATGGTATCAGGTTTCTCGTCCACAAGTCCCTCGTAAACAACATTGTGAAGATCGAAAGCGTTTCGTGCAGGGTGACATACCTTATACTCATAATTACCGAAAGGTATTCGTTGAAGGTCATACAGGTGTACGCTCCACACTCGAAACGCCTGGACGATGAAGTGGAGGCTATGTATGACGACATTTCAAATGCCATACATGCCCCGAAAACACACTTCACAGTGGTGATGGGGGACTTCAACGCACGGCTGGGCATGAGGAATGGCGATGAACTGAGAGTGGGGCAGTTTGGATTTGGACAGCGGAACCAAAGGGGTCAGCGATTGGTCGACTTCATGGAGAAGGAGGGACTCTTTATGATGAACTCCTTTTTCAGGAAGCGCCTGTCCAGGAAATGGACGTGGCTGCACCCCGGCGGTCATAAGCACGAGATAGATATCATTTTGACGACCAATAAGCATATATTCAATTATGTCTCTGTGGTCAACAGGGTTAAGTACGGCAGTGATCACCGCATGGTAAGAGGCTCATTGAAAATCAACGTAAAGCTGGAGAGGTCTCGTTTGATAAGATCTACTCTTCGCTCAAGTCCTGCCCAAATCCAAAACCCCGAGAGCTTTCAGATGGAGCTCCAAAATTGCTTCCAAATCCTTACCGAATGCGATACAGTGGACGAACTAAACAACGGGCTAGTGAAAGTTGTTCACGCGGTCGGGTCAGAGTTCTAAACTCCCCGTAAAAATAGAACACAGAAACTCTCTGAGCATTCACTCAAACTTATGGCAGAACGAGGCGAGATGAGGCAGCAGTCTTCAGTGTATATGTCAGCTTGTTAATGTATTGTTATGTCAGTGTATATACAGAGTTACAGCTTGCTTAATAAACAGATCTCCAAGTCAATGCAACACGATTTGCGTTCCTATAATAGTACTTGTATTAAGAACGCAATAAAGCGGAACAAGGGCTCCAAAGTGTTCGCAAGAAATCTGTCTATTGGGCAAAGTCTGTTGATGAAGCTGAAAACCGACAGTGGCAGCATCGTTTCGTCGAAGCCAGAGATTTTGAGTGAGCTCGAGAAGTTCTATGGACAATTGTACACCTCATCGCGTAGTCCACCTAGCACGACTAGCGATGCACGAAACCGTTTGACCCGACATTATACCGACGATATCCCAGACGTCAGCCTATAGGAGATCAAAATGACTCTTAAACAGCTTAAAAGCAACAAAGCACCAGGAGAGGACGTAATAACGACAGAGCTACTGAAAACGGGTGGAACACCGGTACTTAAAGTCTTTCAGAAGCTGTTTAACTCCATCATTCTCGAGGGAACTACGCCAGAGGTAGCACAGGAGCGTAGTGGTTTAGTTCTTTAAGAAAGGTGATAAAACCTTCTTGAAGAATAATAGGCCCATTTCGCTGCTGAGCCACGTATATAAGCTGTTTTCGAGAGTAGTTACAAACCGTCTCGTTCGTAGGTTTGACGACTTTCAGCCTTCCGAATAAGCTGGCTGGAAAGGCTTTAGCACCGTAGACCACATATCCATACGCTCCAGCAGATTATACAGAAGACCGAAGAGTATAATTGGCCACTATGTTTAGCGTTTGTGGATTACGAGAAAGCCTTTGATTCAGTCATTACAGTGCTACAGTCATTACAGCGGTATCAGATTGATTACCGGTACATCGAAGTGTTGAAGTGTTTGTACAGCAAGGCCACCATGACAGTCCGTCTTCAGGATCGGAGCACGAATTCTATCCAGTTGCAAAAAAGGGACACAGGGACACACCCAGGGCACACACGGGGACACACAGGGGCTCCCAGGGAGACGTTATTTCCCGAAACTGTTCACCTCTGCACTGGAAGATATATTCAAGCTTCTGAACTGGAACGGATATGGTGTTAACACCAATGGCGAATACATCACTCACCTTCGATTTGCTGATGATATAGTCATCATGGCGGTAACTCTGGAAGACCTAAGCACAATGCTCAGTGACCTCAATATTGTTTCCCAACAGGTTGTCTTAAAATGAACATGGGTAAGACAAACATCATGACAAACGTACCCATGCCGGTTTACGTTGGGAACGATATTATCGAAGCTGTTGATCACTATGTCTAGTTAGGTCAGACGATCCAACTGGTGTCGTGGTAAATTATTTTAATAGGGTATATATGGGTTATGTGTCCGTCGGGTGGCAGCCAGATGAACCAGGGGTGACAGAATCACAACGAGGGTCGCCGCCACAGCGTCGCAGCAGATAGCAGAAGATCGGTTTGCCACCGACGGAAGACACGATTTGCTGTAGGGAAGGGTTGCCTGAATGATGTGCCAGTTGGAAAGCGATTTGGGCCTTATGACCAGGCCGTACTGCTCGTTGGGCCTCAGAGGCCCACCCCATGGAAAGGAACCTACCTGCGCTTAAACGGTATTATAAGGAGCACTTACAGATAGTTTAATTAATAATCCTAAAACAATGTTTTCATATACAAGACTTAGATACTAACACGACGATACGTTGGTTGAGTCCAATAGTCAATAAAGAAGAGGGATATTGAAAAGGGGGCTTAGGGTTACGCGCGAGATTCGAAGGACGTCTGTTTTTAGCGCAATGGGAATATTCGATGTTTATTCATTTGCCAGGCGTCCCGCGACG
This sequence comes from Alsophila aescularia, assembly GCA_946251855.1. NCBI lineage: Eukaryota > Metazoa > Arthropoda > Insecta > Lepidoptera > Geometridae > Alsophila > Alsophila aescularia. Next base: position 42,530,411 of record OX276377.1, read on the forward strand.
GCTATTTTTTCATGAAATGTGGTACCTATAGTGTACCTTAACTGTAGTAACTGTTGGTCCTGGTATTCCACTACCCTACTACTATCTTGTTCGCGCGCGAAAAAGCTACCAAGCGCACGACCACGCGCATATAGTGCATGAGCAATCGTAACAAGGTAGTAGAAAAAACACAACGTGTCGTGGTACCCAGAAAAAATACAACGTGTAGGTATATATAAAGGAGGCATTTTATGAATTTACATCACTAAGGGTGTAAAAGGGGGCGGCAAAGTTTGCACGCGTGTAAACCTGATAACGCTTCGTCCATTTCGCTACTATTGAATAAATTTGCAGGATCCTCGTCCAACGACAAGCAATTATTGAAACGCTATCGCCAGTTCCAACTTTACTGTAGCCGTTATGTATTAATCATATTTGAAAACTCAAGTTGCTGCTGCCGGTTGGGTGTGAAAAAGTCAGCTTAAGATCACACGCCCGGCAATTAATAAGCGAAATAAAATAAAATTTGAAGACATCGCATCCATTGGTCCGAGAACAATGACGAAGGGAAGTGGCGGCAACGTCATTAGAGGATCGCTTTATGAAGGTTCACCGGCGGGGCGCGCGGGGCGAGGGAGGGGTGGGCGGGAGAGCAAACACCTGCCGCGCTCTAATGGAGAGACCATCCACCGCTCGCCGCGCACTAAATACACACTGTGGCGTCTGCGGCACACACTTCACCCGCTCACTAAACATCTACGGATTCACCCTCTCACCCAGCTGTTTTTAAACAATGATTATTATAATTAAATTAATAAGTTGTCAAGCTTTTTAATAGTTTTTCTTAGCATTAAATACCAGCCTAGCCTTGAGGATATTGTGATGTGTATGTAAATGTGTTCAAAGTTTACATCAATAAAGGGAATACACGGAAAAACCATTACGTTGTTGACATATTGTAGTTATCAGTCGTTACATGAGGCGTCGCTTGACAAAGGTCGTGACTTACAGTCGAGACTCGGGCTATATCCAACACTAATACATCAAATATTATATTGAGCTGGCCTCCTCGGCCTGAGAGACTTGTACTATTATTTATTCTGTGCCGAGGGCCTGTAGCCTAGTGTGCTGTGCGCCGGTGTGGTGGTGTGACGGTGGCATAGTGTACTGGTGGTGGATCGGTGGAGGAAGTGGCGGTGCGGTGTCGCCGGCACTTGGGACGTAATCCCACCTTTCAAGGTATATTCGTTGTTACCTTTCGTTGTGTTGATATTTCTGCGTCCTCGTTTCTTCATGCTCGTTGATTTATGTTGGGAGACGATCCCGTTTTATTTCATTGCTCTAGTGTGGCATTTGTAAACCTGCCGATGCACGTTGTGCGTATCACAGTTCAACATGTTTATAACAGAAATTCTAGACCGACAATGGTTATCAGTTATAGTAGGTTGATTTTTGCGGAATGTTCGATGTATAATAACACTATATTATAAAGACGACAGTTTGTATGTTTTTATGTGTGTTTGTGTGTGTTAGCGTGTGTGTGTGTATGTTCGTTACTCCTTCACGTTCAAACGGCTGAACGGATTTGGATTAAAATTTGAAACCAGAAGTGCTTATTGCAATATATATTAATATATATTATATGCATTAACACATAGGTTACTTTTTATCATCGTAATCATCGACGCGGGTGAAACCGTAGGGCGCAGCTAGTTTATAATACAGACTAGCTGTGCCCGCGGCTTTGCCCGCGTGGTCATTTTATTTAAAAGTAGCCCACACGTGTTATTCCAGACCAAAAGTACCTAAAAGTGTATATACTACATTTCTTCAAAATTCGTTTACCCGTCAAATAGTTTTTTATCGATTGCTCGGCATCTAATCATCGGAATAAGGCTAGCGCGCACTGCCTTGCGTTTTTATAACTCATATTCTGTGAAGTACGGAGTGTCGTAGTAGTGAACGTATTGCGGTGAAATAAACGCATATAATACAATATGAAATAAACGGTAGAATAAACGCACCGCGTTCCACCGCAAGGCAGTGCGCGCAAGGCCTAAGATACCAAGTACCCCAGTTTTTAAATCAAATCATAATTATCTTCTTTGTACAGTCTGTTATGTTCCTATCGCTTTATCATAAGTACAGATACTACGCTCTCTAGTGTAGAGGTCCTACAATAAAAATACTTAGGCCCGTGTTAAGGAAGTAAAGTATACCCGATCTCAGCTCGTCCAGTCTCGTTGCGCGCCCTCACGCATAGCTGTGACAGTTCAGTTAAAACATTAAGCAGTTTGGTTACCAATAAAAATGATGAATAATAATTATGAGGTATTCATTTATTTGTTGTTTATCTTACTTCAGGTAAAACTAAAGAATTTACAAAGTAAAAAAAAACAATGTCAATTGACAGAATTCTTTTCTGTTTTTGAGTTTTTTCTAAATTATCCGAATTGAAATTATTGTGACATATTTTGCTGTGACGATTTGACGGTTTACTTCAGGAAATGACAGGAGCCTTAAAAATATCAAGGAAAATGTAAAAATAACTCATTAAATATGTAAATGCTTAAAAATATGGAGCAAAACATTTTTTAAGAAGCGCGTGATTTCAATTCCGCACCTCTGGGCTGGAAAGCTGACATGCTCCGACTTCGCCACAGAGCTTCATGGCAAGATGGTCAAAATTATAAAACCGTTTTAATGTCTTATTTTTATGACATTCTTTTTAACATTACTTGGAACACCTATCCCGCAGGAACCTTACAGTTTTTGGAGATAAAAATAATCCGTAGTTTTAATACATAATATGAACTTTGACTGTGCTAAGTTACATCAAACTCCGTCCAGTAGTTTCAGCGAGATATGTGTTCTTTTAAATAACTTTCAACCTCTATCCTGCGGGAACTCATGTTGTTTTCGGGATAAAAAGTATTCTAAATGTTAATCCATAACATAATCTATGATTGTGCCAAGTTGCAAAAAATCCGTCTGGTAGTTTCAGCGTGATGCGTATTCAAAGAGACAGGCAGACAGACAGATAGACAGACAGACAGACAGATAGACAGAGAGACAAAAAAAACCTTTTTGCACTCCATATCGATTTTGAAGTTTATCTAAAAAATTTTTTTTATTATATTATATTTTATAAAAAAATATATTTTAAAGTCTAACCCCTTACCCTCATGACTGACACAACAATAATTAGGCCCCAAGTGCCCGGCGACTCCATCGGAAATATCACTGATGACAGTACGGTGACACTCCCTGGAGTCACGGGGCCAGATAATCTCCGGGTGGGTACTCCTCACTGTCAGAAAACCTTGGTTAGTATAACGGATGCTGATAAATTTAACGTTATGACTTACAATGTACGAACATTAAGAAAGGAAGAACGCTTGGTCGAACTGGAAAATGCACTGAAAACTATTAAATGGGACGTAGTTGGTTTAGCAGAAGTAAGGAGAGATGGTGAAGAAGTATTAGAAAGAAACAACAACATATTTTTCTATACAGGACGCGGTGACCAGTATGGTATCGGATTTATAGTCGCAAAACGTTGGAAGAACAACAGCATAGAATTTGTATCTTATTCGGATCGAATAGCTGTGCTAAAATTTCGTGTATCCGAAAACAAAAATCTCACTCTCATTCAAGTTTACGCTCCGACGTCTGCTCATCTCGATGCCAAAGTCGAGGATTTCTATGATCTTCTAAACAAAGCTCACGACGAACACAAAGGTTCATGGACCCTCGTGATAGGAGATTTTAATGCTAAGGTTGGTGAGCATCTCCCCTCAGACAACTGCAATGTTCTCGGCCCTTATGGCCTAGGAACTCGAAATACACGAGGAACCCGACTTCTCCAATTCGCTTTTGGACAAAACCTCAGTCTTAGTAACAGTTACTTTTATAAAAAAACCTCAGCGACGCTGGACTTGGCTATCCCCTGATAAAAAAAAATGAAATCGATTTTTGTCTCTCTTCAAGTAAACAAATAGTTACTAACGTAGAAGTATTAAATGCCATAAAATTTAGATCGGACCACCGACTACTAAGAATATCACTTACATTCAAATTAAAAATACAACGCTATCAGATGATTCAGAAATCGATCAAAAAACTCGACAAAATTACACTGTAAGCGAATCAAAATCATTTTATATTGGAACTAAAAAATTGCTTTAGTCCTTTACTTGAAAAATATTCAGAGAACGTACAAACTCAATATGACAATATAAAGGAGTCCATTCGCAATGCTAGCCAGAAGATAAAATGTTTAAAACGTAAAGATAGAAAACTAAGTATCAAAACCAAACAACTAATTGAAGAGAGGCAGAAATTGACTTATTACACTACGGAATACAAAATAAAAGATAAAGCCGTAAAACGTAATATCCGAAAAGATATTAGACAGTTTAACGTAAAACGTGTAGAAACTGCTCTGGTCAACAACACATCCCTAAAAATAGCAAAGCAAGGTATGGAAAAAGGACGTTCATTGATTTTATGCTTGAGAGATAATATGGGTGCGAGACAGGGCGATAAGGACAAAATCTTACAGATTAGCACAGAATTTTACAAAAATCTTTACTCGGATAGTGCGGTTCCCCAATACACTACCGATGAGTACTCATGCTCTGACGATACAGCTCCAATCACCGGCCTGGAGGTGAACCGTGCGCTCTACAGCATGAAATACAGTAGGTCTCCAGGTCACGATGATATAACAAGTGAGGCGCTCAAAATTGGGGAACCGATTCTTATTCCACACATTACAAATCTATTTAACTCCATCTTAGAATCAGGTATTTTTCCAAAGTCATTTTGTCATTCGAATATCATACTCTTACATAAAAAAGACGATAAATCTAACATCGAAAATTATCGACCTATAAGCCTTGTCTCACAAGCCGAGCAAGCTGGTTTCCGGCAAGGCTTCTCTACCACTGACCATTTACATTCCATCAATCAAGTAATAGAAAAACACACTGAATTTAAATTACCCATATATTTGGCATTCGTAGATTACTCCAAGGCATTCGATAGTATCACACACTCGTCCATATTTCAAGCACTCCATAACCAAGAAATTAACCAAACATACATACACTTACTACAAAATATATATCAAAATAGTTCGGCATCAATAAAACTAGCCAATACAGGACCTACCTTCCCCATTAAAAAGGGAGTCAAGCAAGGTGACCCGCTATCTCCAAAATTGTTCACCGCCACTTTAGAAGAAATCTTTCGGAAAGTCACACCTAGCTGGGAAGGGAAAGGCATTCTCGTCGGAGAAAAGCGCTTGACGAACCTCCGATTTGCAGACGACATCGTGGTTTTCTCCTCCTCAGCGCACGAATTGGGTCACATGCTACAAGACCTATGCAAGGCAAGTCTCGACGTCGGACTAAAGATGAATATGTCGAAGACCAAGCTGATGACTAACAGCACAAGACGTAAGATCCACGTCGAGGATGTGGAGGTTGAATATGTTCATGAGTATGTATATTTGGGCCAATTAGTCTCTTTCCAGGCGAGACAGGATGCAGAAGTTGCACGTCGCACTGAGAACGCCTGGAGGAGCTATTGGTCCATGAAAGACCTTATGAAGGGAAATCTGCCACTATCCCTTAAGCGCAGACTCATGGACGTGTGCATTCTCCCCATCCTCACATACGGTGCACAGACTTGGTCTTTGACTGATCATCAGAGGTCTGACCTCGAGGTATGCCAGCGTGCAATTGAACGCAGTATTCTAGGAATTAAACTAACTGATCGAATAAAGAACACCATACTGCGTTCCAAGACTCAGATTACAGACGTGACCCAAAAAGCTGCAAAACTAAAGTGGGACTGGGCTGGACATGTCTGCCGCATGTCGGATGATCTCTGGGCAAAAATTACCACGCAATGGGTACCCCAAGATTGCAAACGTCATCGTGGCAGACCAAGAAAGAGATGGCGGGATGAGCTTGACTCCCACACAAAGAACCATTTGTGTACCATTGCAACAGATAGAGAAAAATGGAAAAAGGGTAGGGAGGCCGGCCTTTGCCCTGCAGTGGGACACTACAGGCTCGTAATATATATATATATTTTTTTTTTTTTTTTTTTTTTTTTATATTTAATGTACAGATTTAGCCTAGTTACAGCTTTATTATAGTACTAGCTGTACCCGCGGCTTCGCACGCGTGGTCTTTTCTTTAGGTTCAAAGTACCATAATGTGCTATTCCAGGACCAATATACCAACATTTGATCAGCCCAGTCTAGATATGCCGCACGCTTTAGAGCCACAGCATGACCACAACTGGATCCAAACCAAGGCTGAGCTTTGCTGGAAAGAGTCTTGTCACTGAATGGAATGAAATATTCCATTGCCTGACATATTAAAACATGTCAGGCAATGGAAAAATACCTCTGTAACAGCAGACGCGCAATTCGACGGGTCCTGGGAGGTGAAACATGTTTGCCGCCAAGAGTACGATGCAAGGAATTGCCGCATCTCGTCCCAATCTGCTGAGTTGTATCTCCACACGCGCCTATTTCCCTTAAGGCTAGGTGGGGAATACACTGAGACGGACTTAACCAGGCAGTGATCAGAGCTACCAAGAGGTGGGGATACTGATACGGAGTATCGGTCTGGTTCAGTCGTCATCAACAGGTCGAGACAGTTGGCAGTGTCACCGTCACGGTCAGGTACCCGTGTCGGCTCCTGCACCAGCTGAGAGAGATCTAACGCCAGAGCAAGCTTCCGCGTCTCTCTACCAGCGTGGTCGGTTTTTTGGTATGGGACAAGCCACTCCTTGTGGTGGGCGTTAAAATCCCCCAAAAACACCAATTGAGCAGACGGGTAACGCTGTTGGGCCACACTTGCCGCCTCATATAGATAGTCTACCAATAAAGTCGCCCCCCGATCTCCACTGTGTGAGCGGTACACACAAGCATACACAATTTTCTCTATGCCCGTGTCCACCAGCATCCAAATCACCGAGAAGTTAGGGTGCTCAAGATTTCGGAGACGCAGACAGCAAATGTCATCACGGGCGTATACACAAACGCCGGCATTTGGGATAAATACAAATATACAATACAATACAAATATTTATTTCGGTAAACTTAATCTAAAATACATTTCATGGTTTGAGACCCTCTGTTAAGTATGGAGATACCTGTGTTAGAGGGTCAAAATAAATAGATGCTCCAAGATATAGCCTGGATAATCCGAGTATGCCGTATCAGCTGGACATCCTATCTGCGTCTCCGACAAGAAGAACAAGTGGGGCTTAGAGGTCTCCAGATGATAATGGACCGGTTGGAGATTGGAGTGAATCCCGCGAATATTCGCAAGATTCCCTTTAAGTGTGAGGACGTGCATCTGCCGTTTTAACTTATATCTTCTTTAAAACATATTAAAAGTAAACGTATTAGTAGTAATTAAAAGTATACTCGTAGATATATACCTGTGTCAATTTGCATTAAAAAAAAATTATTTAACTTGCAATGTTTGTATGTATGTATGTTTGTTTAGGTCAAATCTTGCAAGCTGAATTAGAACCACAGCTTCTTATCCTACGGAGTTGAATTTTTACATGTTGGTTCATTTCCAATTGGTTCCAGTTGGTTGGTCTTGCTAACCATAACAATGAATTGTCCATTGTTATGGTTAGCAAGACCTGAACCGACATCCAAGATTAGCTCCAGACAATGAACTCTTTAGCGGTTAACAGCACAGACACAAAATTTTGTGTACGCATTTTATTATGAAAGCCACGTTTAAATTTTACGATTACATGGTCCCAGATAAACGAACTCTTCAACGGTCAACAGCATAGACACAAAATTTTGTGTACGTATCTTATTGTGATAGCCAGTTTTAAGTTTTACTATGAAATGGTTGCTGCACTCAGGATTGGGTCCTGACTAGGGAAATTCTCAACGGTTAACAGAACAGACACGAAATGTTGTACTTATACGCATTTTATTATGATAGCCAGTTCTAAGTTTCACCATGACATGGTTACTGCATAAAACCATTTTTTGTTAAGTTTTCTATTATACTTATTTTCATTTTTGTCTGCCTGTTTGTCTATCTGTCTGTATCTTGACCGTGCATCACGCTGAAACTACTGAATGAATTCAACTGAAACTTTGTATGATTTGAGTTCATACTACGAGGTAGGACATTGAATACTTTTCATCCATTGAAATTAAACGGTTCCCGCAGGATAGGGGATGAAGTTATTTAAAAGAACGCGTATCACGCTGAAACTACTAAACGAATTTTGATGCAACTTAACACAGTCACAGTCATATGATTGGTTAAATTAAGGGTACTTATTATACCGTAAAATTAAAGCCTTCCTGTGGGATAGGCGTCCAAAGTATGTTAATTTGAAAGTGAAAAATATCTTTACGCATAAAAAAGCAATAAGTACGAAAAAGCCTGTACAAAGATAAAAAAAAATGTCTAAGGTACATAAAATAAGCTACTGAACAAGAAAATAACATTTAAAAAAACGTGTCTGTCTGTCTTTTTGTCTGTATGTTTGTTTGTTCGTGCATCACGTTAAAACTACTGGACCGATTGCGATGTAGTTTTCTTTGTTGGTTAGCTTAACGTCTTACTTAAAAATGTGGGTAATTGGTACTATGGTGACACTATAGCCAATATAAGCTCGCACGAGTGAGTCTTCTCTTCTATTCGACGGAACTAACATACACCTGGCATTGGATCTGTAAGAAGATCATCATCGGACTCATAAACACGCACGAGACGGGCCCGGAGCGGGGCGCCTCCGTCGTTGTTTCTGCAACTCGCGACCCAGTCGCGACTGCTGCATCTGCATTTCGTCGTGGCGTATCGTCATTTACGTTCGAGGTGTCTACGAGCTACATAATTTAGTGCATAATAATCATAATCGTATCTTTTTACACGACTGCCCAAAAAAGGAGTGTAATGTTTTTAGCATTCATGTATGTTTGTATGTATGCGAGTTTTTTTATTCCACCATAACATTTAAATGCCTGAACAGATTTAGAAGTATGGGGTATCGTTAGAATCCTTACATCAATTTTTCTGAAAAATATTTATATTTTAAAGGGAGTAGATGAAGGCGAAAAAACTTCTTATTTTACAATATGGGTATCAAATTGAAGGCTTTGATAAGCACATTCCAACAATATATAATTTATTGGTATAAGTTCTTTTTTTGGCAGGGCAGGCGTGTTTTTTTAGCTTTTAAGCTAGTTATTCAAAATTATATCAAGTGTGTGTGTACAAGTAAGAGGTTATTTTGATATCTTGTTCTTACGGACAATCAAAGCGCCACCTACAGGTATAATTTGGTATACGAGTATCAATCGTCACTTCTGGCAATAAGTGACAGTGACAATACTTCTCGCAAGTGTCATCGTAGCATTTCCTTCGCCATTGCATCGTATCAAGTGATAACTTGACAAGTGACATATCGACGGATTTCAGACGTTCCGTTTGTCGCAATTAACATTATTTTTCCTTCCTTAGTTAATTACCATAAATCTTTACACTTTTTTAATACTTTCCGCATTGAAGTCTTTTAATAATAATAATATATTCGGGACAATTCCACACCAATTACCTAGCCCCAAACTAGGATACCCTGTAATATGGGCACTAGATAAAGGATAAACATACATAAATACGAATATCAACATCCATGACTCGGAAACAAACATTTCTGCTCATCACACAAATGATTACACCTTGCAGGATTCGAACCCGCGACCGTTTGATTTCGTTCCCAGGGTTACTAGGCACTAGACCAACCGGCCGTCAATATCCCCGTCCCGTCCCGGCCCCGGCCGTCGGTATTGTTATAAAAATAGTAATAAAATATTTAAAAATCATTTAAACAACATAATCGTAGGTACGGTTGGTGAGTTTTCACAATATTGTTATAAAATATTTCGGTGTTGTTAGCTATTATTACCAATAATTTAATACGCACATATTTTACGTTTAAATGTTGTAGCGATTGCTACTGAAGTCCATAATAAATGGACAATAATTTTAAAACAGGGACTATGCTTTAGGAATGAAAATTTTTATAGCAATAAATAGGAAATGCCATCAGGACGTTGAAGTGAGACGCATCATTTGGAAAGATTCATTGTAGTAAGAACTTGGCATAACACAATGATACTGTTTGTACTGATGTCTGTTTGTCTGTTTGTCTGTTTGCTGAATTTCCCACCTCCAAAAACAGTACAAGGCATGCGCCGATTTCTCGGCATGCATAACTACTACCTTAGGTTCGTTCCTCGCGTTGCACAGTTTCAAGCTTCCTTAATTGATGCATTAGTATCAACTAACAGTAAGGGTGCAAAACCATTCCCATGGACACCCAAGCTGCTCCAGCAATTTGAGGCTTGTAAGAAAAGTCTTTCCAAGGTAACGCTCCGATCAGCGATGCCAAGTTGGGCCTATTTACTGATGCGTCCGGCGTTCACATTGGATCCTGCTTGACACAAATAGTTAATATTCAGTGGTTTCCCTTGTCTTTTTTCAGCATGAAGCTAACTCTTCAAGAAGCACAGTGGCCAGCTTATTATAGATAATTGCTAGCAGTAGAAAGTGTTCAACATTTTCGATATATCCTAGAGGTACAGCACGCCACCACGTTTACAGATTAAGCCTCTTTTGTACGCGTTCTTAAAACGTCGGAAAAAACTTCCATCCCTACAACTAAATCAGCTGTCATTCATCAGCCAATTTATTACCGACATCGAGAGCATAACAGGGGAAGATAACGTCATTGCTGACGATATGTTGCGTAAAGATATCGATGCAATATCTATGGAGCAAGATTACGAATCCCTCGCAAAGGCACAGACCAGGAACTGAGCATTTTACTTAAAAGTGGCTCTAGACTGTCCCTGACTAAGATGATCATACCAGGGACGAACATTTTAGTTTACCTCAACATTTCTTCGGGTAAGCCACGTCCTTAATTGACGAAGGGGTTAACTACCGTGCTGCTTTAAACAAATTGCACAATTTAAATCATTTCAATCTACAACGCGTCTCGTTGTAGATAGTTTTGTTTGGCCTATGGTGAGAAAGGATTGCTGAGCCTGGTCTCGATCTTGTGAAACGTGTCAGCGCAGCAAGGTTTCAAGACACAACTCAGCTACCCTGGGTAAATTTTCCTTACCATCTGGTCTTTTTTACATGTCCATATAGACATCATTGGTCTTCTGCCTGTCTGTAATGAATATCGTTACTGTTTGACGGCGATAGACAGAGTGTCTAGATGATCTATTATAGCGGAGGAAGTAGCGGAAATTTTCACCAGAGAATGGATTTCTTGTTTTGGTGTGCCGTCGGTTCTAACACATTATGGATCTTTTTCTGAAATAAATGAATTTATTTTTATTATTATTATTATTCAAACAACAGACCAGGGCGCTCAATTTGAGACGGACCTGTTTTAGCGATTTTTGTTTCAATTTGCCACCAAGCGCATTAGAACCACTTCATACCACCCCTGGCAGTTTTGATGTGCCACAATGAATCATGGGTAAGATCACTTCTGATGGTTCTCCTAGGAATGCGGTCGGCATTTAAAAAGGATCTTGAAGCCACGAGCTGCTTTACGGCCCCTTAGACTCTCTCAATAGTAGTAGCTTAGTAGTAACTTCTCTCGCACCTGAAAGATTCCAAGACCCTGCTGATTTCGTCGTACAAATGCGAGACAAAATTACAACTTTACGGCCTCTACCAGCTACTTGACATGGGGAAAAATCTTCCTTTATATTTAAAAATCTATCAACCACGTCGCTCGTTTTCCTATGAGACGATACCATACCATACGAAGGGCACTGCAACTACCTTATACTGGCCCATATAAAGTACTTGAACGTTCGGGTGATGGTAAGACTTTTACTCTTGACGTTAAAGGCAACAGGATGGTTGTGAGTATCGATAGACTCAAACTGACTTTTATTAATCTCTAGCTTTACCGCCCACGACTTCGTCCGCGCGGACTACTGTCTAACGCGAGAAAAACCATCCTATTTTCTTCTATGATTTTAAAAACCAAATAAACAAACAGACTACGTTTCACTTGGTATGGATTCGGATTACCAATCGAACCAAGCCGAGAAATTGCCTGTTTCACCTCTATGACCAGCTGCTCAAGTGAATTGTTTCCAGAACCTTCGAAAAAGCAACAGCTGGCCCAGCAGAACTCGCCAGTAAAACAGCCATATACCACACGCGTTGGCAGACGCGTCAGTTATAAGTTTTTTTACTAGTTTAGTTCTTAGTGTTTTAAAACTCAGTATTACAAGTGTAAAAATATAGTTAATATGACTTGGTAGGTTTTTTATCTACACTAATATTATAAAGAGGAAAGATTTGATTGTTTGTTTGTTTTTAATGGATAAACTCACAAAATACAGATCCAATTTAAAAAAATCTTTTACGTAAAGTAAGCTAAATTATCAGCGAGTAACACTAGCAGGGATTTATTTTTCAAAAAATTAGAGTTCCCTTCAAAAAATGCAATAATGAAATACGAAGGATTAAATTTTGCAGAAAATCTCGTTTACTTTGTATCACAAACCAAAGATTATATAATATACTACGTAAGATCACAAACCTAGAAGGAGATACGGGTCTTTGTATATCCAGTAGACCATTGGGTGGCGATATATCTAAAATTGCGCACTGCAGCGCGCATACTGCGCGTGCGCGTCGTAGTAAGCGACTGGATATGGAACGTTGCCGTGGAAACGAAATCACAAAACATCTACTAATCATTGACGTAGGAAATGCTCAATGCTAATAATACACGAAATAGTAACCGTATTTCAACCTCCTTGCGGTAAACAGAATATAATACTATAGACGAAATTGTACGTCAGTATAAAACCTATAAACATAAACATTTTGTGTAAGAAATTGTTGTTGTTCTATTTGTCCAAATAAAGTACCTCCTAATGTTTTCTTTCTATATATCTACCCGTGCGAAGCCGGGGCGGGTCGCTAGTAGTAACTAAAAGTTCAGTGTATACTTTATGATTTGTTTTTGTTTAGATAATAAATAATTATATATTCTATGTAAACTTAACACGTTGAGTGCGAAACCAGATCTGAAACACCTTGTCTATGCCTCGCTTACAGTGCGACTAAGAAAAGTATAGAACTCTTTGTCGTGCGAAAGGCATAAATTCAATTTGGTTCGGTGTACGAAAGAGGTGAATATATATCTAAGATGTGTTATTAAAATAGAGTCCATTGGTGTGGCTACTTTCATACCAGATTTCTTCGGCCAGGTACCGCACAGAAGACATAAAATTTCATCACAGTGCGAAAACAGGTTGAATGCTCCTGGTATCCCGCGCACCTTGTACCGCACCCTACGCTAGCTTCGCATGGCTAGTGTTGGATCGCATTCGAGTGAAACGCACGCGTCAACATGGCGTCAAGACCGACGAAAAGGTGCCGTAAAAAAATTAACTACGATGTTCGTGAAGACAGTGGGGACAACATATTTTTATTTTTATCTCTAAATATGCCGAAAACTTCCCTTATTCAGTGCGGCACAGGGTGCGTAAGACCCTGTATTTTATTATAGCTGTAACTTTTAAACAAAACAAGCTGTTGACGTACGCCTTCAGGTTCATGTCAATTAATTCAATACTGTTAATATTCAAAGCAAAAAAATCATATATATTTTTACATGAAGCCAAAAAAAGAGTTTTAGTTTCTTAAACGTTACAAGGTTTAATAAGCCCTGTACCGCCACAATGATAGTTTTATGACCAGGTGTACAACGCCTTGTACAACAGGAATGGAAAGAATAGAAAAATCACTGCCGCTTTGAATGTCCCATCACTTAAATAGTAGTTCCGTCATTAGTGTTATTACGGCTTTTGGTTCTGATCGTTATCAAAGATTGGTAGCGATTCGGGCAAAAACTAAACTAAACTTAATTTCTTCAAATGTAATTTCAACCTTGTTGGCTTCGTAACAAGGTATTTTTGCCCCTGGCATCTTAGCCTCACTCACTAAACTATCACTAAAGCCTGTCAGCGTAAAATCAATTTTGTTTCCATGCGGTGAGAGTCTCGATTTGTCCAAACGCTGTCTCAGAACGTGTCCGAATTTATCCAAACGCTGTAAGACAGCATGTTAAAAACCTGTTTTAATTACGTTATTTTAAGCGTTGCATCTTAAATTGACGTAAGTGTACAATAGATGCCAGGGGAAAAAAGACCGTCTTACGAAGTTTACAAGGTTTAAATTTACTTTTGAAGAAATTAAGTCGAGTTTATTTTACGGAGTGAACTACCAAATCGCTGCCATTATCTATCTGTAACATAGAGTAAAACTGTAACTGGGCTAAATCTGTACATTAAATATTTATTGAAAATTATACGAGTATTTGAGATAAACTTCCAAATCAATATGGAGTGCAAAATGGATATATCTTTATTTTTTGTCTGTGTGTCTGTCTGTCTGTCTCTTTGATTTTGATGCAACTTGGCACAATCATAGCTTATGTTATGTATTAATATTTACAATACTTTTTATCCCGAAAAAAACTATGATTCCCGCAGGATAGGGGTTGAAAGTTATTTAAAAGAACACATACCACGGTGAAACTGCCCGACGGATTTTGATGTAACTTGGCACAGTCAAAGATTATATTATGTGTTAAAATGAATGATACTTTTAATCACGAAAAAATAAGGGATTCCTGCGGAATAAGGGTCTAAAGTTATGTTAATTTCAAGGAGTAAAAATAGTACATACGTACGTTTATAAAAGGGCACCGTAAATTCGGCGTTGATGCCATAAAGCAGAGTAGCGCAGTGGGAGCATCTCCGGCCTACAACCCGATCGAATTCACGTGCTTCTATAAATGTTTTGCCTCAATATTTATAAGCATTTACATATTTTATGCGTTATTTTTACATTTTCTATGATATTTTTAAAGCTTCTGTAATTTCCTGAAGTAAACGGTCAAGTTTTTTTTTGATAACAATATGTAATAAAATATTGATAATTTATAATCCTTTCGACGCAATATACCAAAAACGTAAAATGCCAAAGACGTAGAATGGTACGCGAAAATCGCTAAATACCAAATGCTCGACGATGCCAATGTTTTAAATCTTCACAGTCACCATAATTCCACTTCGGATTATTTAGAAAAAACCTCAAAAACAGAAAACAATTCTGTCAATTTACTTTGTAATATTTTTTGACTTTGTAAATTTGTTAGTTTTACCTAAAATGCATGTTTTATTTACAATCCCTCATAAAAAGCGCCCTCTTGCATTTGTTTGTATTGGTAACCAAACTGCTTACTTTTTACATGGTGTACTAACAGAACTGTCACAGCTGTGCGATCGATCCTTTCAACCACGGGTTCTTCCGTGATGCACTAACTAAAGTGAGGGCTGACGTTTTTGCGTATTTTGAATATATACATTACCTACACAATGCTCTTGACGTCAGAGACCATGTTGGCATCGAGTATGTTTTAAGATCTAAAAAGCAAAAATGTATTCTTCAAAGTATACCGTAAAGGTATACATTCGAACATATATTACGTCACTGGCCGAGCTGAGATCGGGTATAGGTAGTTTCGAATTTAAGATTTTGCGCGGCGTATTTTGAAAATATACCTACCACATAACGCTATTGCAAAACAGATAGATTTCTTTTACCATCCTTCATTGGCCCGACATGGCCGTGGTTGGTTAGAAGACGAATGCGGGACCGAAGCGTAGCGAGCCTTCGTCTTCTAACCTATCACGGCCATGTCGGGTCACTGCTGAAGGTCAGTATGTATGTTTGTTCTCACATCAAGTAAAAAACTACTAGATCAATTGCGATGCAATTTTCACTATTGGATAGCTAAGGGTTTATTATAAAAACTGGGATACTTGGTATCCTAATCTAATGATTAGATGCCGAGAAATCGATAAAAACCATTTGACGGCTGGAAATTTTTGAACAAATGTAGTATACCTAATGTACTTTGTAGGTACTTTTGGCCCGAGAATAATACGTACCTATGAGTTACTTTTAACAAAATGACCACGCGAAAAAAGCCGCGGGTACAGCTAGTTGTAAATAAATTAATACAGAATAAACGGCTATTCTCCGTGAACATTCAAGTTTGATTTCAATGAGCCTGCGTTCAACTCGGGGAGCCAAAAGCTCCCACACATACAATTCAATAAAAATGGTCAATTTGTAGTGTTTTTTTTTTTATATGGAAGTAAATAAAAAACTGTCAAAGAAACTACAGAATAATTTTAAAACCCCTATTTATTAAGAACCCACTCGATGGGTATTTTTTAATCTTCACTTTTCATGTGCGGGAGCACTCAGTGCTCTTCAACTCAAGATGTTTGATAAGTCTTATTATGCTTAATTACTTCGCTGGCACTTTTCTTATTTGTGGTTTTTGTTTCAAACATGAATATAATATGTTTTGGAATATGTCACATAGGTTATATTTCTAACAGGTTGTTGCAGGATATAAATTGTGAAAATGGCAGGGTATCCTATTTCTAGCCTCTCGATTAACTACCTATATTTAGAGAATAAACAAGACAGTTTTATAGGAAGCTCGATCTCCGATCAACCTCCCGTATCCCGCTGGTGATAAATGTACAAAAACAAGCGCGTTCTATCATGAAAATCACCGCTTTTTATTCCTTTTGTGCGAGCGAGTAAACAAACGGTGGAGTCGGACACCGCCGCCAGCAAAAATGCTCCTTCATTATAACGCAAGCAAATTCGTTTCCGGTGTTGTGCTACAAACAGAACTTCGCTCCGTCTCGCACCGCCCGCCACCTCCGCGGTGACGTCACGCGATATATTGAAACCTCACTCCAATAGATACATGTCTTATGGTAATGTTGTATTATTGGCTTACATTTGAAATGTGGCCACCCTATCTGGTACGTATCCATGTTCCGGTACAAAAAAAAACTGGTTCACGTACACAGTTTAGTATCATCAGGATTTTTTTTCTATGCGAAACGAGATAGTACATAATCGCAGCCGTCTCGTGGACATTGTAGCTTGATGTTAGTCGTGTAAGGTAGTGCTTGGCTCTGGAATAAATTTGGAACTTTCATGCAATCGGTTTCAATCGAGATTGCAACAAAGATACTAATTGAAAACAACAGCTCATAAATGTCCAATTAATTATTAAAACCATAGATGTACTAGGAAGATCAACCATAGCCTTAAAAGGCTATGTGATCGCGCCGACTTGTCAGTGCACGACATCGTATTTACGAGAGAGGAGCTCCCGAGTTTTTCATTAAAAATTACGGTTTGTGCGGTGAAAGGGTGTTATAACCAAAATCAACACAACACAAGAAAGATACTAAGATCGGTTATCATACGTAAGTACTACACTACAGCCTACATTTCTTGAGTAATTAATCAAACATTACAGAAAAATAAATCGTAGTTTTGACTGATGCCATTTGGTTCCGAATTGCTAGGTTTTGAAAAAGAAATATTGGCGTTTTAGAGTTTTGTTGATAAGTGTTAATTATGAATTGACTTTTGTTAATACATTAATGGTTTGCTGTTGCTAGGTTACGAAAAACAAATTTTTCGTTTGTTGTTCATTTTTGTTGATTATCCACACATGTTGATTATATAGAAGTGAAATCGTTTGTTTGTTTGGCGAGTTTTAACGCGATTACGGCTGGACTGAATTTGATGAAATTTGGAGTGGATATAGCTTATACCCTGAAATAAAATATACGATACTTTTCATCATCATCATCAACATCATCATACTTCACTCTCAAACAGCTGAACGGATTTTGATAAAATTTTGGAATAGAGATAGCTTGTACCCTAGAATAACACACAGGATACGTTTCGTCATCATCACCATCATCATCATCATACTTCACTCTCAAATAGCTGAACGGATTTTGATGAAATTTGGAATGGAGATAGCTTACACCCTGGGATAACACATAGGATACTTTTCTTCATCATCATGAAAAATGGTCTAGGGTACTTAAAATAGGCTACTGAACAAGAATATAACATTTTGAAAAATCTTTTCTGTCTGTTTGTTTGTATGTATGTTCGTGCATCACGTAAAATTTACTGAACTGCCTGAAATGCGGTTTTCATTGTTGGATAGTTTAAGGTTTGACTTAAATACTGTAGTACTATGTATTTTAGTCAGATGATTAGATGCCTAGCAATCTATACAAATCTTTTAATTTGACGGCTTAGCGAAATTTGAAGAAATGTAGTATTTTATAGGTACTTTTAATCCTGGAATAACACTACTTTTAAACAAAATGGCAAGCAAAGTCGCGGGCACAGCTAGTAAACAAATATATGCGAATAAACAAGACGCAAGATGACTGGCGGCGGTTGGAAAGGAAGAGTTAAAAATCGGGCTCAATGGCGTTCTTTGGCCTATGTCCAGTAGTGGACAGATCCGGGCTGATAATGATGATGATGATGATGATGATGATAAGTGATGATGAAGTTTTAGGGTTTCATAACTGAACAGAAAAACAGGAACCCTTATAGTATAGGATCACTTAGTAGCCCTTTTTGACAAGAACGCGTGGAGGTATGAAGTTGATATGAATATCTAATACTCAAGTTTACAATCCCTCAGAGCTGTGAAAAAATCAAACCTATAAATAATAATAATATTAATAATTCATTTATTTCAGATTATCAAATCCATAATTAAATTAAAACACAAATTAAAAATTAAATTAATAGAAAAAGAAAATTGAAATTAAAACAACATTATAAAAAACGTACGTATTAATAAATCACGTTATCAAAAAATACGGCCGCTAAGGACTCATATTTTAACACTCGCAAGCGAATCAAAACCAAAAAAAGCTTCCCACTAGTAGGTACTTCACGTTGACCTTGAATCATGAAAGTTGGCAAGAAACAATGCAAAGTAAATGTAAAGGGAAAATCCATACACCGTATATATGAAGTTATATAACAAATAAATACGGAACCCTCAAGGTCCGACTCACATTTGGCCGGTTTTTAAATAGATGTTTACATTTATTCCGCCAAGCATTACGTCATGCACATAACATCAAAGCTCATTCTATTGTCCGCGAATCAATAACTCATCCATCAACTTTATCTTACCTATCTACCCATTTAGTTTCCTTATTACATTCTATTATATTAAGTAACCGTCCAATCTTTAATAAACGGTATCATAAAAAAATATTAATCAATAAAAAATATGCTATAATAGGTCAATGTGATACCTCTAGCAACATTATTTCTTTACCTGTGTGTGTGTCGCCGAGCGTGAATACGCGGTCCTTACGCGTAAATATATCGAGTTTGTTCCTTACTTTTTGGACGAGCGCTTGTCGGTACCTACCTTCTATCCCTAGTACGTCTATGATAAAAACATAAATAAAATTATATATTGTATTATTGTAACTCGAGCACCTATCCTCCTCCTCCTGAAGTTGATTATTCAATTCTGGGGGTCATGATCAATTCATGGCATCACTTTCTCCTTGATAATATTTCTCAATCTGCTTCGACTTTCTGAGGCATGAATTGAATCGGAGACACTAGCGTTGAGTGTGGTGCGGATTTGTTCAGACCATCGCAACGGACTCCTGCCTCTTGATCTTTTTCGATCTACCTTCCCGGTCACAATCAGCTTTTCAAAGTTTTCACCTGATTTGCGTGCGATGAGACCAACGAATTAAAAAATTCGTCGGAGCACCCATATGTACACTAATTTGTCACATTTCATATACTCATTATAGATACGTGTTATGACAGTTTAAATGATAAATTATGGTGACAAACCTTACCTTGTCCCTCATGTTTCGTAGCGATGTTAGCTTTTTCGCAAACGTCCAAGCTGTTAGGACCTGTGCTCCGACCACAGAATTTGGTTTCAATCAGATTGTCACTTTTTTCATAGCAATTTCGACTCTATCGCAACGCATTAATGAATTAGACGGATTGAAACCGATATGATCAATATTGCGTAATAGCACTGCTGTTGTGTGATTTCTTACCCTGTGGCAGTGCATCAGATATTACGACGAAATCAGTGGTGATTGTTCAGTCTGGCCGTGAGTCTGACGTTGAACACATGGTATTGAAAAACTATCGTCACTGACTACTCAATTTTAAATAGTAGTTAGTGTTTTTTATTTTACCTTCTTGTTGCATGAAAAACTGCATACTTTCCACATTTTTTATTCGGTGCCACTAAAGTGACAATACTATAGGTGGACAAAATATAAGTATAAAATTCATGTTAGTTATAAAACTTATTTACTTATGCTGTTATAGTAGGTACTTCACAGATAGCTCACCCTAAACAAACTCATATGATAATGTACGAGTGAGTTCATTTCAATAGATGGGCGTTTGTTCGATTGGCGACCTCGACGTGACCCACTGCGCTGCCCGCTGATGCTACCGCACTGTGCCGCGGGACAGCCGCGCCACGATCATCCCCCTTCACCTCCACCCCCGCCTGCCCTCCGCTGACCTCTAGCTCCACACCGCATCCTACACAAGGATGGGCTGTACCGATGCATAATGTACAGAGTTTTTTCCTACTCCTCTCGTACCAACTCTAATAATAATGTCACTTATACCCTTGGGACGTGAACATACCCTATCAAACAATCAACTATATGTCTCAATACCAAGTCGATGAGGAAATTGGACAATACTCGGATCCTATTCCAAGTCAAGTAAGTATAAATCGAAGAATGGGGTAGTAATAGTAACCTAATTGAAAGTTTTCGGTCTTGCTTGACTGAGTGGAGATGGCACACCCTCCCTCGGGGCAACGGGTGAGGGAAGGGGAATGCTCGCGATGACTAACGTCTCGCAGATTACATGATGCTTTTTGTTCGCGAGCAGAAGGTGAGAGTTATTAATTTATCAATGATAGCGAGCGGCCGAGGATTAATGGAGCGGAGCTAACAGCATTCACAGAGCATCTCCTGTCCCGCAAGGGTGTGCGCCTCCCTGCATATCAACACGTCGCTTGCCCATCTAATGTCGCTGTTATTGTTATCCGAGTTTGTGGCAGTAACTGAGCGCTAATAACAATTACGGCATGTGGCTGCCAGCTGCGAGTGTCGCGAAAGCACTCTCTCTACAACGTAGTTACAAATGTTTTGCGTTCAAAATATATTAATGAAGAATATATATATCGAAATAAAATAAGAATATCATTTTTATATATATATATATATATATATATATAATTTTATAGTTTAAAATTTATTCATCTTTCTATTATATATATATGGTTTATTGATGTATATATTTACATACACACATATATATATATATATACTACTACTACAATAAGGTAACTAGATGGCGCTACTGTACACCGCTAGATTGCTTGTAACAAAGTTTGTACTCGCGAGTCATATAATGACTCGCGAGTACAAACTTTGACCTTATTGTAAAAATAACATTAATGACCAAGGTGCTCCATCAGTCCCTGCCTAGTAGGTGAAGGGCTGATTCCACTGGTAGAAACCTAAAAGTTAGCAATTTACTGTATTTTGAGGAGCTATTCTGCTCATTATAACACCTTTCAAATAAAAATGAAATATCGAAATCTGATCTAATAAGGCGGAGATATTCAGTAGCCCCCTTTTTGCCCCATTTTGGAGGAAGTAAGTACTTCCCCAATAAAAAACCAATGACGATTAAAAAATTCAAAAAAATATTTTAACCTGTATACCAATTTTCGTCTAGATCGGTTGAGAAATGCAACCTGTAGAGGAGAACAGCCATATAGCCGGACAGGCGGACACCCGGACAAAAGAAAGCATTTTTGCCCAAGCTGAAACGGAGACGCTTTGCTCGCGCTTCGCACTCGCTCGGTAAAATATGACATGTGTAAGGGTGTGTGTGTGAGGATATATTGTGCACGTGTGTAGTGTACAGACTCGCCGTACTGAGACACTGACATCTCTGCGTATATCTGGCCACGGCGGCTACCTACATTTCCATTCTCAGTTTCCCGAGAGGGGCCAATAGAAACGAGATTTATGTATGAGCCGAGGCCGTGCCTTGCGCCCCGCTCCTCCTTCCGCCCCGAGGGCCGCGGTGTTGATAGATCTCTGTCTAAATAATTACAAACGGACCATATTTCAACACTACTAAATAACGAGTTTAAAAAAATATACGTCGATATTTTTCTTACGAATATTTTTTCTTAGAATTTTATAATTAATCAGTAAAACATCTGAGTGAAGCTGAATAAAACTTGCCGAACTCTGTCAAATAAAGGGGAGCAAGAAAATAATACTTAGAGTACACAAGCAATATTACACGAAAGCAGACAGCCCGCGCCGGCGCTAATCCGGCTCTGCGCCACCTCATCCTTCGTTTATGAACTTTATACATACATTACCACCTAGTACAGATACAGATACCACCTATGGGTGGCCTTACAAACTCTGACACCAGAGGTTAGAACAACCTCATTCGACATAACATCCACACCTAGTTAACCTTCTTCAAGTTGGGTGTAGGTATTCCGAATCTTGTGCTGAGCGTTATGTATTTGTTTGTTGCAGTGCTGTCGTGCGGCGAGGTGGGCGGTGCGCCGCGGCTCACCAAGCGCTACGTGGGGCTGTACACGGGGCCCTACTTCGATCCCTCCGCGCCCAACAACATCACCACGCAACTCGGCACGCACGCCTACCTGCCCTGCAAGGTACCCGATTCACTCACTCATCATCAGCAGCATGCATTACATAGACTGCTGGATATAGGCCTCTCCTAAGCTCTTCTCATTTAATACTTGCTAAGAATCGCTTAAATATTTATATTTATTTTATTGTTTCATTTACTCAAAAAAAACTTCCTACCAAGTATGAATACCAAATTAATGGTATTAAGATAGGCAAAGTTAATTCTATTAGGGATCTAGGGGTAATTATTAGATTCAAATTTTTCATTTTCTGAACATATGGATTCAATACAATACAATACAATACAATACAATAACTCTTTATTGAACACATTACAATAAAAAACAACATAACAGAACAACAGGATTCATTGGTTGGTAAGGCCTATAAAAGCTTGGGCTTCATATTGAGAGTTAGTCGTGCCACGGTAATGAATAACATTACCGTGGTCGTGCGTTCTCAGATATTGGTGGCCTGAAGGCCTAGCGCTACTCGTATGTGCGAAGCATCTTCGAGTAGTGTAGTCAGGTGTGGAATCCGCAGTACCTTATATAATTATATTCACAGCCTGGAGAGCATTCAGAGCAAGTTTATATAACACTTAAATTAAAACGGTGTGACCACGAGACCGTCGCCAAATTATCGATGCTATCGGAGGCTGCTTATTGATTATGAGGATTCTTGTTATCATCATCATATAAATCCATACCAATATATAAAAGTGAAACGTTGTCTGTTTGGTTGTATGTTTGTTTGTTTGTTTATTTGGGGCGCTTTCACGCGATAACGACTGGGCGGATTTTGATGAAAGGCTTCGAGCGGGATAAGGGTAGCAAAAGTGCTCTTGTAAGATTTTTAGCTGATTTTTATTCTTGTTAGTGCTTATAAGTAGTAGTACTGCTACACCACAATTTATGAAAGAAAAAAAATGTTTTTATTAAATTATTTTTGCTAAATAATCTACTAATGAAGAGGTATTACAGAAAAAAAAACAAATTGCTTCTTTATTTGTGCTAGTAATTGTTATTCAAACTTCTTTTTTTATTACACTAGTGTATTTCTTATTCTAATAGTTATTTATTTACCTATAATATTTTATTTTTGTTGTAATTACAATCCACCAGCAAGTTCGTAAAAATTCGAATAAAATAAAAACTCACTTCAGATTCGGTAAGCGGTATACTCGTAGATAGGTATAGTTAGCACAATTAATGAGCCCTACTTAAGTTTGTAGGTAGCATTGGTATTCTGGTGATTTGTAATTATCGGATTCGGAATAATATAATGGCCATTAGATACTTTTCATGTTGAAATTATACTAAAATTAGAAGTCATAACTTCTGCAGAACAGTTCGTTACAACATATTATGGTACAAAATATAAAACTCAGATTTAATTCATCCACTCCTTCTGGACGCCAATAAACACGGCAACAGTCCTCACAATAGCCGGTGACAACCATATTCTCGTCGCTGAGGCTGATATAGAAATTCGGCAGACTTTTAAAAAAACCGTGTATATGGGAGTGGCAGCGACAAAGAGTAGTACATTTACATGTTTTCAACCTGTAAAGTATACCTTAATAGTAACAGGGATAACCTATTAAAAACTTTTAGGTACCTAGTCATATGACTCTAATATTGGGATGTTATTATTATAGAAATCCATTAGAAATCATAAACTTCGTCAATTGTACTTAAGACATTGCGAGTTCATAAAGACTTTCACAACTTCTCTTGTACAAATACATATTTAACAATACTATTTCACATAGCGGTTGTATTCTCTTTGCTATTTCACAATAATAGTAGCAATGTGGATAACTCTTTAATGTCATGTATTTTATCAGACATAAAAGAAAATCAAAGTATCTGTCAATGAAACTGTGTATTTTTAAAATAAAAGTAAGAAAGAGTATGCTGAAGAAAAAGTTTAAATTAAGGCACTCGCAGCAGGTACAGAATTTTAAGTATTTAAGTGTTCTGACACATCTCAATCTTCGTCGCTGTCTTCATTTGCTACAACTGGAACTCCTGTATTTATGAAAAGCCTAATAGGAGTTTCCGCAGGTTTAATTATTTTTGACAGGTATCGAGCTTGTGTTGAATAATAAACTACAGCTACAATATGCGAACAGCAACCTACTGTTTGCATGCCGTTGGCACATTCACAATAATGCCTACTAATTCCTCTACGACCAATGGTATCTGGTACATATTCGATGAAGCAACGATATTTCTTTATTGAAATATGGCGGGACTGTACTTAAATTTTCAAAATGTTGGAGTTGTCCTTTACGTATTTAATATTTAATATTCCTCTTGGTTGAGAGTTTCAGCCAGATATGATAATGTTACAAGAAAAGTAACTTCATAGAGATCTTATTAAATAAATATATTTAAAAAAATGGGACAGTTCCACACCAATTACCTAGCCCCAAACTAGGAAATCCTGTAATATGGGTACTATATAACGGATAAACATACATAAATACGAATAATAATAATTCTTATTTCTTATTTGAGATGGGGGCGGTAAGGCCTGCACTGACGTCCCGCTTGGGGTGTTTTGTGCATTTCCCCCGACCACTCTACCCAAGCCATCCCGACTCCTTCATATAGCAGAGTGTGTGCTTGGGTCGCTGGCACAACTGCTCCAGTGATAGATATGGTGGTGGTGACAATGAAAATGAAATCAATGAAGATGAAGATTGTACTAATGAGTTGGGATTAGGTCGCTGAGACAAATTATGCATTCCAGTAGTAATTCTGATTCCTTCTGTGGCCGGACAGTGTAGTAGCACTTGCTCCACAGTCTCGTCTTCCTGCATGCAGCCGCGACATAGAGGACTATCTGTGGCTCCAATCTTGTGCTGATGATAATTTAAGTCGCAGTGATTTCTTAATAAGCCCTATTAAAAGGCGTAGGTCCTGCCTTTGCCACTTTAGTATGTTTTTTGTTATATTTTTGTTAATTAGCTAACTTTGTACCAAACAAGGTTGGTAGTTTCAAACTTACTATTTTAGTTTTTCGGGTAAACAGAACCCTTTCTGTCTTCTGAGGGTTCACAGATAGACTGTGGCGTTCACATCATCTCTCAACTGTCCGTAGCGCCCGCTGCATTTTTTTGCATAGAGTCGCCTCAAACAGTCCCGAAATCATGATTGACAGGTCATCGGCGTATCAATGGTAACTATACCATCTTTGCTAAGGAGTTCAATGAGTTTGTTTGCTACCACTACCCAAAGTAGTGGGGACAGTACGCCTCCTAGTGGACATCCTTTACTGACAAGACAGCCTTTTGTATTCGCTGTTTCTATGCTGGCAGCTCCTTTTGAGAGCATGGTTGTGACCCATTTGTTCACTCTGTTGTCGACGCCTTAGTTCCTCAGCCCATCCTCGATACTGGGAAACGTCGTTTTTTTTAAAGGCCCCAATGTCCATGAAAGTGACCAAACACGATTGCTTGTTCTCTAGAGGTGATTCAAATTTGTGAACCACTTGATGAAGTGCAGTCTCTGTTGATTTTCTCAATTGATAGGCATGTTGGTTTTTATGGACAGAGTTTAATGCCTGTGGTCTATTTCGTACATGCGAGTATTTGTCGCACAATCTCTTCATTGTCTTCAGGAAAAATGAGATTAAGCTTATCGGCCTGAAAGACTTGGGGTTTGCATAGTCAATTTTGCCTGGTTTTGCCCAAAATACTACCTTTACTTTCCTCCATGCTTTAGGTATGTACTTCCATAAGAGACAAGCTCTGAAGATTGTAGTAAGATGTTAAGAGGCATCAATATTTTCCACACCAGTAAATATGGTTTCAAGTGGGAGGTTCTCCTAGACCTTAATGAAAGGAATGAGGCTAATGGAGACAAGTCGGGATTAAACCAAGCTTACACACTTAAATTCACACGCAAATGAAAAGTATATAGGTGATAGCTACACACACTTTGTTATTATAAAATTGAAATTATTGCTTAATGTTACAAGAAAAGTAACTTCATAGAAATCTTATTAAATAACTATATAAATAAATAAATATATTTGGCATAGTTCCACACCAATTACCTAGCCCCAAACTAGGAAACCCTGTAATATGGGTACTAGATAACGGATAAACATATATAAATACGAATAATAATCATTCTTATTTCTTATTTGAGATGGGGGCGGTAAGGTCTGCACTGACGTCCCACTTGGGGTGTTTTGTTCATTTCCCCCTACCACTCTAGCCAAGCCATCCCGACTCCTTCATATAGCAGAGTATGTGCGGGTCGCTGGCACAACTGCTCCAGTGACAGATATGGTGGTGGTGACAATGAAAATGAAATCAATGAAGATGGTACTAATGAGTTGGGGTTAGGTCGCTGAGACAAATTATGTATTCCAGTAGTAATTCTGATTCCTTCTGTGGCCGGACAGTGTAGTACACTTGCTCCACAGTCTCGTCTTCCTGCATGCAGCCGCGACATAGAGGACTATCTGTGGCTCCAATCTTGTGCTAAAGATAATTTAAATCGCAGTGATTTCTTTAATAAGCCCTATTAAAAGGCGTAGGTCCTGCCTTTGCCACTTCAGTATGTTTTTTGTTATATTTTTGTTAAGGGTCGGAAAAACGATCTTGACATGTTTGCATTCCGCTTTCCTATCCCAGATATTCTGTTGCTCACTTTCAGCATGGCGGCGCAGTAGGTCTCGCACCTCCATCGCCGATGGTTTGCATAGACCAACTGTGCCGTCACTGACCTGTTTCTGGCTTCCTTCCTTGGCGAGGGTATCTGCCATGGTATTTATTACCTTTACAAGAACTATGGCCTTTTTGCCATTTGACTATTGTTCTGTTTTTCTCCGCTAGTTTCTGTAAAGTCTCATGACACTATGTAACCCTTGATCTAGTTACAAGTCTTTTAAGTGCACAAATAATGGCCGCGCTGTCAGAGGTAAACACGAAGAGTTTTTTTTCCTCTTGTTCCCCATCTAGAAGAGGAGAAAGTGCGTCTAATGATGATATTGCTCTTGCTGCTAGCAACAGACACATGGTCTCTGCCTGAAGTACTGTCTTAATCTTGCTCAGAGATTTTGATTCAGATAGTTCAAATTCCGGCGAATAAAAACCGCAACCAACTCCCGAATTGTTTATTGCACCATCCTTATAGACGTTGCAACAATGTGAGAGTGCAAGACTATCCAGTTCACTGTCCATCGTAGCCAGCTCATACCTCTTGCTATCAAGGTGTCTGTTGGACACTCTGTCAGTGCCCTTACTTGCCTCTGGGATGATTGTTATTGCTCTGTCCAATATTCTGCAGTGATTTGTAATGGGTCCGTTGCCCTTCTACTGGTTTGTGGACTTTATCCTTAGTGATGATGCCATTGCTTCCTGCTGTATAAGCAGGTGCAAAGGAGTCAGACCCAGGATCATGTGAAGAGTAGCTGAAGGTGGCGATTTAATACGTCCGCTGATTAAAGAAGGCGCAAGTCTCTGAATTTTCTAGTTTGGTGATTGTTTTCACCAGACTGGTTCGTGTCCACCACACTACACAACCGTAAGTGAGAACTGGCCGCACTATTACAGTGTATAGCCAGCAGGTTAGTTTTGATTTCAAGTCCCAATCTTTTCCGACTGCTCTGGTGCCTTGCCACAAAATATTTGTTGCTTTTGTTGTAATGTGGTCAAAACATTTCCAGCACAAATTTTGCTATCTAGCCAGATACCTAGATATATAACTTCTTTACTCAGAGCTAACTTTGTACCAAACAAGGTTGGTAGTTTCAAACTTGCCATTTTAGTTTTTCGGGTAAACAGAACCATTTCTGTCTTCTGAGGGTTCAAAGATAGATTGTGGCGTTCACATCATCTCTCAACTGTCCGTAGCGCCCGCTGCATTTTTTTGCATAGAGTCGCCTCAAACAGTCCCGAAATCATGATTGACAGGTCATCGGCGTATGAATGGTAACTATGCCATCTTTGCTAAGGAGTTCAATGAGTTCGTTTGCTACCACTACCCAAAGTAGTGCGGACAGTACGCCTCATTGTGGACATCCTTTAGTGATAAACAGCCTTTTGTATTCGCTGTTTCTATGCTGGCAGCTCTATTTGAGAGCATGGTTGTGACCCATTTGTTCACTCTATTGTCGACGCCTTGGTTCCTGAGCCCATCCTCGATGCTGGGAAACGTCGTTTTTTCAAAGGCCCCAATGTCAATGAAAGTGACCAAACACGATTGCTTGTTCTCTAGAGCTGATTCAAATTTGTGAACCACTTGATGAAGTGCAGTCTCCGTTAATTTTCTCAATTGATAGGCATGTTGGTTTTTATGGACAGAGTTTATTTCAAGTGGTCCATTTCGTATATGTGAGTATTTGTCGCACAATCACTTCATTGTCTTCAGGAAGAATTAGATTAGGCTTGTATCGGCCTGAAAGACTTGGGGTTTGCATAGTCAATTTTGCCTGGTTTTGGCCAAAATACTACCTTTACTTTCCTGCATGCTTTAGGTATGTACTTCCATGCGAGACAAGCTCTGAAGATTGTAATAAGATGTGTTTTTATATTGCTTAGCCTCCACTGGAGTAGTTCTGGAAAAATACCATCTATTCCAGCAGCCTTGTAGAGTTTGATTATACTTACTGCCCATTGAAGGACCTCTTCTGTGACTATAGATTCCGCAAAAATCCAGTCCTCAATGACCGGTATATGTGGAGTTTCTGCTTCCCATCCTTCCTCACTATCTACACGACATTCTGGAAAGTGGACTTGTAAAAAGAGTTCAAATTGATCTTGCTCCGATGTCATATATGTACCATCTGTTTTTTCAGAGTAACCATCCTTACCTACGTATCATTAATCATTAATAGACTTCACAAAAGGAGACGGTTATATGTTCAGCTGTATCTTTTTTTTTATGTAAGTCGGTCGATATCTCCGTCAATTGCGGACCGATTTTAAAAATTATTTTTTGTTTGAAAGGTTGTCCCATATAAATTGTATTAAAATTGGTTCAGTAGTTTTATTAGAAAATCAATTTGTTTTATATTTTATGTTCTCTAATATCTTGGAATTCCTGAACCGAATTAGATAATTGTTTTTACTTGAGTAAGAAGACCTCTAGAGTATAAATTTCATCAAAATTGGTTTAGTAGCTTTAAACAAGCTTTAATTTAATTCACTGTGTTATAATGCTTAGGACTGGATTGCAAGTCAATTTTGAACAATTTAAGGACGTCCAAAGATGCTGAAAATTTGCACATGGGTGTAGTTCTGATGACAATTAAAAACTACAGTAGTAGTAGTAGTGATGGTAGTAGTCAAAGGAACTATACAATCGGATGATGGAATCCCTTCGAGTTTGGGCTCATTTGATTTGTTTTGATGAGATCATGTCTGGTTTTATGTGGTATCAAGGGTCTGATGATGGAGCCGGAAGTTAGTCACAGGAACTCAGCAACGAAATGATGGAACTTCGAGTTTGCGCTTATTTGGTTTGTCTTGGTGAGTTCTCTGGTTTTATGTGGTATCCAGGGATGATGGAGCTGGAAAGTAGTCACAGGAACTCAACAATAAAATTATAGAACCCCTTCGAGTTTGGGCTCATTTGGTTTGTCTTGATGAGTTCTCTGGTGTTATGTGGTTTTCAGGGTCTGATGATGGAGCCGGAAGGTAGTCACAGGAACGCAACAACAAAACGATGGAAAATGGTCAAAACTAATTCAGTGTCATATATGTAGGATTTATTCATCCTTGGTTTTAATTTACCAACGCTTTGAGTCTAAAGTGAGTGTCTTCTATTTTCTTTGGCATATAGTCTTTCCGATGTTTGCTTAGGCCACCAAAAATCAAACAATAAAATATTTTTCCAAAAAACGACTTCATAATAAAAACGTTATTTTGTAAACAACCACTAAAAAGAATAAAATAATTACAATTGAGCCAGAACAGTATCACTTTTCAGAAATTACCAACGTAATAATAATGCATAAAAACAACATAAGATAAGAAAGAGTTTTTTGAAGGCGGTGCCAAGCCTAGCCATAATTATTAATATGGTTTCAAGAGGTCTGACCACCTGGCAACCTCTTCTCTTCCTCGCCCAAAGTCAGGGACGTATATTTTTATGACACCTGTGTGGTACCTAGGTTCCTTGTTTTACCATACACCATACAGGCCACGACAGCCGGCAGTAGCGCTGATATGCTGGGCAGATGAACGACGCCTTCCCGCTGCTGTTGATGAAACTGCTCTATCAAAGGAAACTCGCGCCTCCTACGCTCTTTCTGCTCGGTTCTGCGGTTTTTGCTGCGGCATGTGCTTTGGGGGAGAGTGCTCGGCTTGTAAGGCTTCCTGTGCTGGATGGAGGTAAAGGGCGGGGGAGTGCCCCGCCTTTTACCTCCATCAAACACAGCAGTTGCTTCAGCCACCCCTGCTTCACGCTGTCGCCTCTTCTGCTCCCTCTTTTGAAGGTCGTGACGCGCTCCTGCTCCTCCTCCTGCTTCAAGCTTCTGAACTAGTCCAGGCGGCGCATCAGTCATCGTCGTTGTTCCAATAACAGCAGCACCCGACGAGGCTTGGGACTCCACCGCCTTCGCCTTCGGTAGTCCACATCACACCCTCTAGCCCGGGTAGGTACTAGAGGGCGCCGAGTCCGGAGTCTTAAACATATCTTCCAATGCATTTGAGAACAATCTCGGAGAAATAATGTCCCCTTGTCTCACACCTCGATGCAAGGGGATATGCTTAGTCTGCTGGTTCTGTACTTGGACGGTCATTGTTGCGGCGTCATACAGACATCTCAACACTTGGGTATACCGCCACTCGACTTGGCATCGTTGCAGGGTCTCCAAAACAGACCAAGTCTCGATAGAGTCAAAGGCTTTCTCATAGTCCACAAACGCCAGGCACAGGGGCTGATTATACTCTTCTGTCTTCTGTATAATCTGCCGCACTGTATGGATGTGGTCTATGGTTCCGTATCCTCCCCGAAACCCGTCTTGCTCTGTTGGCTGGAATTCGTCGAATCTCCACGGAAGACGATTCGTGATGACTCTCGAAAACAGTTATAGACCAATGCTCACCATGACCATGGCTCAGGAGGGAAGTGGGACGAATAGTTTTTCAAAAGGGTCTTGTCACCCTTTTTGAAAAATAGGACGACCACACTCTTGTTCCATGCCTTTGGAGTTCTACCAGAGAAGAGAATGGAATTAAACATACGCTGAACCTCTTTTTTAAGCGTGGGAGTACCTCCTGCCTTTTGGAGCTCCGTAGTAATTCCGTCCTCGTCAGGGGTTTTTCCATTTTTGAGCTGTTTCAGAGCCATCTCGATTTTGTCTAGGCTGACTTCTAGCAGCTCTTCGTTATAGTGGCGGGTCAGAGTGGCCCTGGAATCTTCGATACAGTCGGCCATAGAAATCTTCATCTTCCGCGAGATTCTCCGGCTTAGAAACGAAAACTTTCCCACTTGATGTAGTCAACTTCGTCAGATGGCTTCGACCAAGATGTTGTACGAAGACTTTTGACCCCCTATTTCGCTCTATCGCTTCTTCTATAATGCTTGTATTGAAGCGTCGGAAGTCTCGCCTTACGAGCTTAGTTATTTGCTTATTCAAAGCCCGATGTCCTGACTAAGTGCCTGCTGGATCTTCGAGTCGTTTCTCAATGAGCTGCAGAGACTCCACCGAAAGTTTTGATTTCCTGCCTGTACGCCGCATCTCGCAGACCTTTGTGCCCTCATCCCTCAGGATTCTCACCGAATGGTCAAGTTCCTCGTAAATGTCAACGTCAATTGTGCTTTCCAAGGCAGCGAATCGGTTCTACAGTTTCAACTGGAATGTTTCAGATCCAACAACAGTTTGGGGCAGGTTAGGTCGGAGCGTGGACTTCATCAAACGGAGACGTTCAAGCTTGCAATCAATATCCAGAGACAATTCGGTGATCACTCCCGGTTTTAAACCTAGTGATCACAGAGACATCTCTGAATATGCGCTTTTTGTCCACTATGATGAAGTCGATCTCATTTTTCGTCACACTATCGGGGCTTTGCCACGTCCACTTCCGTTGGGGCTGATTTTTAAAGAATGAGTTCATTAAAAACAGCCCTTCTTTCTCGAGGAAGTTGACTAGCATTTGCCCCCTGTGATTTCTGCTGCCAAATCCGTGTTATCCTACTACCGACTCGCTGCATGCCTGTACTCCCACTTTAGCGTTGAAGTCTCCCATGACAACATTGAAGTAAGCTTTGGAGGTGTTGTGCAAGGCTTTAGATATTTTTGCGTACATATCCTCTACTTCATCATCCGAGTGTTTTGAAGTTGGTGCGTATACCTGAATAGCTTTGAGGCTATATAATAACTCTTAGTTAATTTCATTACAAGGTACGCCACCCTATTCGAAACACTGGAGATTTCTACAATGTTGTCAGAGAGGATCTTATTGACAAGAAACCCGATACCGCCTGGTCTCCTTCCCTGAAATACATAAGATGGCCCGACTCTAAGGTTACGGTATCCTCTCCTTCTCTTCGGACTTACTCCATAATGTGCCTCATCTCATGTGCCGCAGCTCCTCTTCCAATTGCGTCAGATGTTCTTCAAGCCACAACGTGCGTCCGTTATACGTAGTCAGTCGGTTTTGGCGGCCTTCCGTAGCCCGGGGATTCTAAGCACCCCCCCGCCCTGCCGTGACCATGACCGCCGCCGTGGCCAGGAATAACAGGGCTGCCGGGAACTGGGGGCCGTACTTTAAGTGTGCTTATCATGGAGGTAATGCCCATAATCGCGACGCTGGGCAGGCGGGTTGGCGATCGCAAGGCACAGTTTCTTGCACCGATGACGCTGCTGCCCGTCACCGGTTTGTAGAATATAACTGCGCCTTTTTTGAATGATAATACAGTCATTTGTCGGTCGTCAGAGCCTCGTCCGTTGTTCAGCAAGATGTACCATGGGCAGGTGAGGTTGACTTGGAGTACTGAAGTGGTAGTTGTACTCCCTTACATCCTAATATATTATTATTGCCACTCTACTTGGCATCGCTGCAAAGAGTCCAGGACAAACCACGTCTCGATGGAGTCAAATGCCTCCTCGTAGTCCACAAAAACAAGACACAGCGGCCGATTATACTCTTCTGATTTCTGCATAATCTGGCGCACTGTGTGAACATATCCTCCGCAAAATCTGGTTTCAGACGGCACTCAGTTGCTGTCAGCTCGTGACTCGCGACTAACCCCCCGCGCCGCGACGTTTCAGGTGCGGCAGCTGAGCAATAAGTCGGTGTCGTGGATCCGGCGGCGCGACGCGCACATCCTCACTGTAGACCGCTTTACTTTCATCGCTGACGAGCGTTTCCAGGCATTCCTAGTCGAGGCTACGGACACCTGGACACTGCAGGTATTCATATATCAATTTTTTTTGAAAAATTATTGGATATTCACATTTCTGTCAAACATCACACTAATATTATAAACGCGAAAGTATTTTTGCTTGTTCTTCCTTCACGCAACAAGTAAGCGATAGATTGTTGTGATTTTTTGTACACGTAAACCTACTTCACAGACCTGAGAGTGACATAGGCACATCAACATCATCATCATCGTCATCAATCCGCGTGGCGAAGCTAGATAGATAGATAACTCTTTATTGCACATAAAAGAATGATATTAAAAACACTTTATTTAGATCAATCGGCGGGCTTATCACTAAGCAGCAATCTCTTCCAGGCAACCGTAGGCTGAATAGAGACACAAAGACTGTTAAGGATGGTAGTTTGCATAAATATACACCTACTTACAAAATGTACAAAACAAATTACACAAATAATTAATACCATAAAATAATACATACCTAAGTATTTAATATACATAAATATTGTGCAGATGAAGTAGTAAAGTAGTAGTAGTGAAGTAGTAACGCTGTTCAATACTTGTATATGTGCGCAGGTGAAGTACGTGCAAGCTCGGGACGCAGGCGTGTACGAGTGCCAGGTGGGCACCGAGCCCAAGATGAGCCACTTCGTGCAACTCAACGTCGTTGGTGAGTCACCTTTGTACCAACTTGTCGGAGTAGTGAACTCCCTCCTATTAGTAACAACCATAGTTTTGAGCCATCTGACGAAGTTGTCCACATCAAGCGGAAAAGTTGTCGTTTCTTAGCTGGAGATTCACGCGGAAGTTGAAGATTTCTATGGCCGACTTTACGTGTCACATGCGTCGCAAACCGAACCCGATATCGATGATTCTAGGGCCACTCTGACCCACCCTCTATACACCGAAGAGCTGACAGATGTCAGCCTTGACGAAATCGACATGGCTCTGAAACAGCTCAAAAATGAAAAATCCCGGGTGAAGACGGAATTACAACGGAGATCCTGAAAGTAGGAGTTATTCCCACGCTTAAAGAGCTTCAGCGTATGGTTTATTTTGTCCTCTTCTCTAGGAGAACTCCAAAGGCGTGGAACAAAAGTGTGGTCATCCTGTTTTTTAAAAAGGGTGACTAGACCCTTTTGAAAAACTATCGGCCTATTTCCCACCTGAGCCAAGCTGTTTTTCAAAAGTCATCACGAATGGTCTTGCGCGGAGATTCAAATAATTCCAGCCAACAGTGCAAGCTGGGTTTCGGGAAGGATACGGCACCATAGACCACATCCATACAGTGCGGCAGATTATACAGAAGACAGAAGAGTATAATCAGCCCCTGTGCCTGGCGTTTGTGGACTATGAGAAAGCCTTTGACTCTATCGGTCTGTTTTGGAGTCCTTGCAACAATGCCAAGTTGACTGGCGGTAAACGAGTATTAGGGAGAGCCACTGTATGAAGAAAAATAAAATGTTTGATATGGATTTGACATAGTTATAATAAGGTGCTTATACTATGAAGGTGCTTTACTATTATATTCACAAAACATCATTACTATTGAGATTTGAATATCATCTGCAGCCTAACAATAGACCCTGAAAATTCATAAAATTAAAAAATGCTTTTCGTCGTATGCCTAAGAGTACTGATCAAAGTTAAAGTTAAGATTTCATAACGCCTATCTTGCAGATTTTCTGCACAAAGAACGTGCTACGGTACGGTATTGACAGCACTTTTGACAGCTTAAGGTAGACGTAGCAGAGAAAGTTCTCGTTCTTCTTTTTGAGCAACAAATAATTACACTTAATCACAATTGTTGTGTCAGCAAATTTTTTTGACAAATGAGGACTGCATCGCAGGTGTAAACGGCTATTTTGAAGACCTCAACAAAGAGGCACCCGCCTCTTTATAAGTTATAAGTTTAGGGTGTGTATCACTGTATGTGTGTGAGTGTGTGTGTGTGTTTGTGTGTGTGTGTGTGTGTTTCCGTTTTTTTTTTGTTGAAATCTAATGTGATTGAGATGGTTAACAACTCCAGCGCATAAACCAAACAAATCAAAGTTCTGCCTCTAATTTAACTAGATGGCGTTGATTGACCTTAAAACACGCAAGCATTTTATTGAATGCAATCGCGTACCGCTAAATTCAAACCTGCAAAGTTTTCGAATTCAGCCCACATTATTTTGTTTATTTTTTTACTTTGTAAATTTGTTAGTTTTACCTTAAGTGCATGTTTAAAAAAGATATAAATTATCGTTTATAAATTACAATCCCTCATAAAAAAGCGCCCTCTTGCCGCTGTTTTTATTGGTAACCAAACTGCTTACTGTTTCACATTTTTAACCCCCGAACAAAGAGACGGGTGTTATAAGTTTAGGGTGTTTATCACTTAGTGTGTTTACTCTCTCTGTGTGTGTGTGTGTGTGTGTATGTATGTATGTATGTATGTATGTGTATGTGTATGTGTGTGTCTGTGGCATCGTAGCTCCCAAACGAATGGACCAATTTTGATGCGGTTTTTTATGTTTGAAAGCTGATGTGATCGAGATGGTTCTTAGATATATGAGGAATGGGAGGGAAAGGGGAGGTGAGAACAGAGGGGTGAGAATCGTAGCTTCTAAACGAATAGACCGATTTAGCTGCGGATTTTTATGTTTGAAAGCTGATGTGATCGAGAGGGTTCTTAAATATATAGGGGATGGGGTGGAGGTGAAAAAAGAGGGGGGAGGTGAAAAAAGGGGGGTGAGAATCGTAGCTTCCAAACAAATGGACCGATTTAGCTGGTGTTTTATATTATTGAAAGCTGGGGTAAACAAGATGGATTACGCATAAAGAGTCTAAAACGGGTATATATTAGAGTTCGATTATAGCACAATGGAGTATCTATAACACGGGTGTAAGTATTTTAATTGTAGGACCTCTACACTAGAGAGCGTAGTATCTGTACTTATAATAAATCATTATGAACAAAAATGACTGTACAAAGAAGATAATTAGGGTTTGATTTAAAAACTGGGTAACTTGGTATCTTAGAGGCTCGCGCGCACTACCTTGCGGTGGAACGCGGTGCGTTTAATATACCGTTTATTTCATATTGTATTATATGCGTTTATTTCACCGTAATACGTGCATTTCTATGACACTCCGTACTTCACAGAATATGCGTTATAAAAACGCATGGCAGTGCGCGCTAACCTTATGCCGATGATTAGATGCCGAGCAATCGATAAAAAACTACTTAACGGCTGAACGAATTTTGAAGTAATGTACTTAGTATAATATTGTACCTTGTAGGTACTTTTGGTCCTGGAATAACATGAAACGACCATGCGGGCAAAGCCGCGGGCACAGCTAGTTTAATTAATAAAACATGTTCGCCATCTTGGATTGGAATAAATGTTTTAAGCACCCCGAGATATCAAAATAATAATTGCTCATCGAATTAGCATTGCAGTTCAACGGGGTAATGTCACCAGCATGGTTGGTACTCTGCATACTGGTAGGGGCAAGAACACTTGGACTTCTATGGCATGCTGGTTGCCCCACTGTTTCATGTTTAGTACCAGTACGCAATACTATTATTCATTGCAGTTTAGCGGTGTAACGCCACCGAATGGGGTAATGTCACCACGGTCCACGGTCCGGTTGGCAGCTTACCCAACCATGTCACCAGCAATGGTTTGGTAAGCTGCCAACCGGTAGTGGGCAAGAACACTTGGACTTCCATGGCGTGCGGACTGTCCCTTGTTTCATGTTTAGTACCAGTACGCAGTACTATTATTCATTATGTGGTACTAGTTATATTTTTTAGTAGATAATAAACAATTACTCGTCCCATAGATCTATACTGTGTAACTTTAAATTATAATCTCCCAAGTGCATAATTTTTGCATAATCTCTATGTACTTACTTGCGTCTAAAACTGCCAAAAACCTGCTTCAAATTAGGCCTCCGGTTAGCATTGTGTATCCAACCTCTTTGGTTACAACGTTCTACTTATCCACTGCCGGGCTTTGTTTAAGATTTTTTCTTTTGTTAATGTAGTGTTGTGGTGCCTCACAAAATTAAAATCTTGCCTTAACCTTGAAATGACCAGTGCATTAACAGGTGTTTGCCTTTCACGCGCGTTGAGGTCCCTTGTGGACAATGCCGGGGACTAATAAGGGGACTAACTAAATTTTACTTTAGCCTAAACTGCTTAGTAGACTAAGAACGTGTCCAATATTGACATGTGGACTTGCTTGTATACAATTAATTTATTGTGAACTGACAACGAAAAGTGTTTTCCCAGAAGCTAATACATTTTTGTTTAGCAAATTTCCATTTCATCGCGTTTCTTTTTGACATGGGCCTTCCAGCGTAGCTTTGCGCCTAATGTCATAATGCCAAGTTTGGCAGTATTTCTTAAAGAATGTGTACGAAATAATTAAGATTCTCGTTTTCAAATTTAGTATGTGTAATTTTGTATACATTTGTATACATATTCGTACTCAGCTGCGTAGGAATATAAACACCGCAGTGCGTACGAGTGGTTTCCTGGAGGGTGACCCGTGCCTTATCCGTTGCAGTGCCAAAGATCGAGATCGTGGGCGAGGCGGACCTGTACGTGAAGGCGGGCAGCACCGTAAGCCTCAAGTGCGTGATCACGCAGGCGCTCGAGGAGCCCGCCTACATCTTCTGGTACCACAACGAGGAGCGCGTGCTCAACTACGACCGCAGCCTCGTGGAGATCCGCATGGAGCGCGTCGCACCCGACACCACGGTGAGACTGCAACACGACGCGGGGACGCTGCTTTAACTGTACACCTTGTGTTTCCACAGAATATCACTACTCCTCATCCAATCGGAACTGCCTCTAAAATATCATTTTAAGTGCTACTGAAATTAATTTGAACCACTAAAACGAGTTCCTGAACTTCCCATCTAACCGTTCCTAACTATTGGACCACTCATTTCAGGTAGGGAACCTCATAATCTACAGCCCGCGGCGCGAGGACTCGGGCAACTACTCGTGCGCGCCCTCCAACCTCGACTCCGCCTCCGTTGTGCTGCACGTGCTCAGCGGTGAGTACCGGCCGCGTCCGCCCTCCATCCCGCCGCGAATCACAGACACCGCAGTGACTAGTCCGACGCGTGTTTCAGGTGAGCAGCCGGCGGCGATGCAGCACGGCAGCGCAGCGCCGCGGCCACCTGCGCCGCTGCTCGTGGCGCTGGGCGCGGCGCTCGCGGCCGCCGGCGCCGGCCGCCGTCGCGACTCGCTCGGGCTCCTGCTGCTCGCCGCGCTCGCGCTGCTGTTCCCGTGAGTAACGCTCTCCCATCGGTAGTGTTGCCCGTGTTAGGGGAGACCGCCGGACTGACCGGAGGCTGTTCGTTTCAGATTAATGTGCCATGACGAGGACGAGGACGAGCGCAAATAGCGGAGCTACCCCGCGGCGCCGCGCCGCTGCCGGGCCGGCACGCGGAGGGGGGCGCGGCGCGGCGCCGCACGCGTGACTCGTGACGTCCACTGGACACTACACAAGCGATGCTTAGTGCGGTTATCAAATCGTATTATAAAATTTTCATATTTAATTGGTTTAGTCGAACAAGAACGATCGGTTGTCCGCGATGTGATATGAACGATGTGAGGACGTAAAGTTAAGATTACGAAGTTTTACTGTATAGGTACTAAAGTTTATATTACGGTACGGGAAGCGAACTGTGTAAATACGCGGAGTAAGCGCGGCGGCGCGTCGCAGCGACGCCGGCGCCGCGTGTCTCTCGCACCCTTGTAAAGATGTACATAGTTTATTGTAATTATATGATAATTTTATTGACTAAACTACAGATTAATTAATAGCCGGCTGAGCGTCGGCGCCGAGCCAATACTCTACGTAATAGCGACATCGAAGTTGTGCAACCGGTCTCGTCCTCGCGACGCTTCCTCGTATTGTTTAGTCGGCGGTGCGATTTGTAATCAAACGCATCGGCGCGATGTATTGTCTGACCACGCTACACCTTTGGCCAGACTGAGTATGAGCACTCACGTAACGCCACCTCTGCTCTATTTTCCGATGAACCTATCATAGCTACGAACACGTGACCACATATTCAATCTGACCACAGTGTATGAACCGCCCCTCCACATAACACTAGTAAATAACAGTGTTTACGATTGGCCTGACATAAGAAATTGACGACATGTCATATTAAAGTTTCCACCTCACTACGTCTCACATCTTACACTTCCGATTGGAGTATGATGGAACATACAAACTAAAACTTTGACAATTACATATTTGAATATTGTGGAACGGCGGTGAGCGGCGGTTCAGACTAATGTAAAGGTTGACACTGTTACTGCCTCACTTGTAAATATTATACTATAAGAAAATACAAATAAAGATGAGATCGTTGAAACATTTTCTCCTGCCTTTCATTTCAACATTTGAGTAATTGTTTATATTTTGATGTCTAAGAACAATTACAAAGAGAAAATTTGATTGAATTTCAGAAAAAAGCTATTTTTACCACGTTTTTATTAAGTTACTTTCTTGTTTGCCTGTCGTTCCGGGTGGAATGTTGTAGCTGAAATTTCGGGTACTTCACGAATAGCTATCCGGCTGTGACTTTCACGGTAGCTCACAAATCGAACACAAAGAAATAAAAAAAATACGTGGCGTTTAGATTAGTTTTTTAATCTACATTTGCTACTTTTTTCAACTAGACTATTGTAAGGTTATAATTAATTATTACACTTTCTTTTTATCCTATTTTTTTATTACACACAAATATTTTTATTCGTTCGGCAACGAACTCACCTGACGGAAAGCGATGATGTGGTCGAAGCTGACGCCTATCCAGTAGATAGCTATTCAGTCTAGATTTAAATACACCTTTACAGCTTTACAGTTACAGACCACTTCAGATTCTATACTCTTCTAGTCTGTTACTGCGAGACCTGCGTACATTATTATATGAACGAGCGAACCCGTGGTACTAGTATTACTAACAGTCGTACCACGTCTCAAAAATAACCCATAGAACTACCAATTGATCCAGTACTAATCCAGCAGTTTTTTTTTTACCCATGTTACACTCTTACCCCCGATTCCTATAAAAATAAAACGAGTCGTTTTTCCTACGTCTCGTTACGTTTTGACGTTTTTTCTTTGGCTTTTATGTCAAAAGCTGACGGATAGTAAGTGAAAACCAATGATGTTATATATAAACTGAGGGTGAAAACGGTTCGTTTTAAGATTTAGGAACCGGCCATTAGTCAACATTACATAGTTTGACACCTGTCACTTTGACACCCGTCACTTTGACACCTTTTACATAAACAATCATATCATTGAAGTCGAATTAACACAATTAAATTTATTCAATTAGTTGAAAAGAATTTAAATTACAAATTAATTATACACGTGTTGCACAGAAATATAAAGTTCCGATAGTATATTATCACTATGAAAGGTCATCAGCACAGTTTATAGGTAATAAGTGGAGTCTAGGTCTAGGCACAGTTGTGTCGATGCAGCTTCCTGCAAAACGCTGCGCACAAACACAGAGCTATGGGAAGGGTTGCCACATATCAATTCGACAAATTTTAATGACTGAGTAGCCTTAATTGCCTATTTTTTTTTTTGTCATTTATGTAGCCTAATTCGCTTAACATTTTGAGCTAAGTAGCCTAAATTAAGCCGAAAAAATGAAGAAACGTAAAAACGTAACGTAAAGCAAAAAAATAAATTTTAGGTAAGTATATTCTAACTTTGAAAATACTTAGTGAAAATATATTTTTCAGATAACGTTTTTATATATTTCATGAATTCGTTTTTTTTTCTCTACATATCCTCTCCTAATAAAAGAATATCTCCGTGCAGAAGTTCACAATCCTCATCAGAGAGAGAATCCTTATTTTGTAGCGCGCCATACTATTAGCTCGTCTAATTACTCGCCTGACGAAGACAAAAGGCGTTCATGCAGTGGCGGTGCGTCCCCCACTCCGCACGTTCCTGCGCTTTGACTAGGGACGCAGTCTCCCGGAAGGCAACAAAGGACAGTAAGACAGACTCGGCGTCCCGCGCGCTACCGCGACTAATCGTTTAACTTAACTGTATAATAGTATTTTGCTTCTTTTGTGTTTTCCTTTTTATATGTACTTTTCGTGTCTTGTAATCATAATAATTATATCGTTTAAATCTTTACTCGCGTGTGTGATTCACCTTTCAACCCTTGAGAGAGAGACTAGCCAGCCGGGCAAACATCAAACTGGCATCCCAAGCGAGGGCCTGAAAGTGCAGTGAATCCCGTGATAAAGACAAATTCAGTTGAATTCCGCGATAACGACAATCACAAAGACACGTACACGCCGACAGTCGCGTCGACAATCCATTTTACAAGACGCAGAAGAATCGGACCCAGCTGCAGGACCAACGCCTTGTACTATTATTTATTCTGTGCCAACGCCAAGCTTCACCGCCAACGACATGACGTCTATATTGGCGTCCATACAACACACCCAAACAGCCGCTTTCGAAAGCCTTCTCGAACGAGTGCTCGATCACGAGTCTCGTTGCGCGACGTCATCGCCAACGCCGGGAACATCCACGGCTTCGGACGCGCCCGCTCACCACCCTGGGAACTTCGCATCCTGTACGCGCGGTTCAGCGGAGCGCCCGGCGACTCCTCGACGCGGTTGTTTCATATAAAGAGTGCGCCCGTGTAGGAGACGACAACGCCCTGCGCGGGCTATCTATGTTGTTAACTGGCGTTGCAGCCGTGTGGTGGCAAGGAATCAAGGCGACAATCGCCTC
Organism: Alsophila aescularia; assembly: GCA_946251855.1. Classification (NCBI taxonomy): domain Eukaryota; kingdom Metazoa; phylum Arthropoda; class Insecta; order Lepidoptera; family Geometridae; genus Alsophila; species Alsophila aescularia. The sequence continues at coordinate 42,573,280 of OX276377.1, forward strand.
CTGGAGCGATGCTGTGACGTCACTACGCAGCGCCTTCGGTGACAGCCGACCACCGCACCGAATCTACCTGGAACTTTTTAGTACCGCCCAAGGACAGCGGGAGAAGACTGAAATATTTGTCGCCAGAGCGCGAGCTCTACTCGCTCGACTTCCACCTGGCGACCTCAGTGAAAAGGTGCAGATAGATATGTTAAACGGCCTTTTACACCGTCGAGTACGTGAAAGGCTGCGAAGGGACGAAGTATGCTCCTTCGAAATGCTTTTACGAAAAGCGAGACATATAGAGGACGCCTTCGACGAGATCGGGCCAAACGAGTCTAATAATAATAATAATTATCAAACAACTCGTCACCGTGGTACAAATGGTACGCAACGAAATACTGCGGTCGGAGCACCCGCCGCCGTGACGCCGACGCCGCCCCAGCATCGCTTCGCGCCGACGACGCCGCGTGAACGTGGACTTCAAGCGTCGAGCGCAGGCACGGACGGTTCACGGACGAACAACGTAGCGACGAGCAGCAGCAGCGCCGTGCGTCTTTCCCCAAGCTACGCGAACTTCCCTCCTACCGCCAACGGCAATAAGTCGCGATTTTGTGTTTACTGCAAACAATACAGACATACACGTGACCAGTGTTTTAAATTAACGTCGAAATCAAAAGCGGACAATGTTAAAAATGTAGTGCCACCCTCCTGTTATAGTTGTAACGAACCCGGTGTTACGCTATCCCAGTGTCAGAGATGCAATTCTGTGCACTTCGCGATCGACACTGCATTGACCTTTTCTACCTCTCTTAATATAAATTCATAGATTACCCCCGTAGACGCACCCGTACCAACCGATGTCTACAAGCTACAGTCTTTCCTAGGATTAGTTAATTACTACAGGAACTTTGTCCCAAACGCATCAAGCATCCTCAAACCTTTGTACGATTTATTAAAAAAAGGGTCAAAATGGTGCTGGGATAGCGAACATATAATGGCATTTATAGAAATAAAAAACCTTTTATCTTCTAAACAAGTACTAGCGCACTTTAATCCCAAGGCAAGAATAATACTGACTGTGGATGCCTCGCCGAGTGGGTTAGGAGCAATATTATCACAAATAGATTCGGACGGATTTGAGCGACCGATATCATTTGCTTCGCGCACGTTAAATGCGGCTGAGAAGCGTTATTCTCAAATTCAAAAAGAAGCTACGGCAATAATATTCGGGGTTCGTCGCTTTCATCAGTATTTATACGGGAGGTCCGTCCCGTTCACACTACGCACAGACCATAAGCCGCTTATCTCGATTTTCGGCCCAGATAAGGGTGAGGTATAAGGGTGTTCTGTAGGTGTCAGCTAATCGTTTGCTGAGGTATGCTATTTTTTAAGCGCGTACAATTATAAGATTGAATATTTTCGAAGCGGTGAAAACACTTCATATCGCGTGCCTGCCTCCTCGAGCCAGCGGCGGTGCAGTGCGTGCGCGGCGCAGTGTTGCCAACGAATTATCTAGCTCCCCACTTGAGTCAACTCCTAAAACCACCAGAAAACCACTAACAAAAAGCACGCCAACTTCCATTATCGCTAAATTCTCCACTAACTTCATTTTTGCTCTTTACGAAAGAAAAAAAATGTGTTTATTAGAACAAGATACATCTAATATTGCGATAAAATATACGTCACACATTTTGTACCTATCGAAAGTACAATTATGAAAAAAGAAATTAATGAAATTATAATTAATTTAATATCATAATAAAATGTCATCTACTTCAGATGAATCGTTACCATCATCATCAATTTCCGACTGATATGATTCTTTATTACCAATTTGTTTGATAACATTTGCTGGGATTTCGTAGTTGTTGCAGCATTTTCCTATTAACTTCATACCGCAACGTACTCTTAATATGGCAGTTAAAAGATTAAACACTATTCTATTCCTCTGCTTGTTTTTTATAACGTTCATACTGTCGTTGATGTGTCCGAACGAAAAGTAGCCCGAATTGAGAGAGGAGAGCGTAACATAAAAGATATTTTACGGGGAATCCCCGTGAATAAAGTAGTATTTACTTAGGAGATCAGAAGTGTTGCCTGCACGATAAAATTATACTCCAAAAAAGGTAAGAAAAATATGTTTAAAAAGTGTGAGTCGACTTTATGGTCGTCATTCCAGTAATAAATACTATATCCTACTAAATTCTTAAATTCCACTAGACAGATCCACTAGCCACTAAAAGCAAAATTTCTCCACTAAACGGAGAAACCAAACCACCAGTTTTAGTGGAAAATCCACTAAGATGGCAACACTGGCGCGGCGATATGAACCGACCGAGCGAGGACACAGGTCCTGTTGATTTAGCTACATATATAAATTTTGTAGTTGAAGGGAACTTACCGGTCAAACTAAACGAGCTACAGAAAGAAACGCATAACGATATTATTTTAAATAAAGTGATGAGTTTTGTGATAAACGGGTGGCCCAATAAGGTTTCCGACATACACATTAGGCCCTATTTTTTATGTAGAACACAGTTATCTGTCGAAAATGGGTGCCTCATGAGGGGACATAAGACATATAGTGCCTGAAAAATTACGTGCCAAAATTTTAGATGAGCTACATAGCTCTCACATTGGTATAGTTAAAACAAAAGCTGAAGCTCGCTCCCGTTTCTGGTATCCGGGCATTGACGGGGCGTTAGAAAATCTAATAGGTTCGTGTGACGTATGCAATCGGCTGCGGTCGTCGCCGCCGCGGACTTCTCTCGCGCCGTGGCAGTATCCACCCAAACCGTTTTATAGAATTCACATTGATTTTTTGGGTCCATTAAATGGACACATGTACCTAAAACTGGTGGATGCATACTCTAAGTGGGTGGAGGTTTACGATATGAACAATAATACTAGTTCAGCTGCAACAATTGACAGAATGTATGAGTTTATGTCTAGATTCGGATTAATGCATACGCTGGTGAGTGATAATGCAGCAGTTTTCTCCTCTCACGAGTTCCAAGCCTTTTGTACATTAAACGGGATAGCGCATCTCACATCACCCGCCTATCATCCGGCGAGTAATGGACAGGCAGAAAGCTATGTCAAAATAGTAAAGAAGGGTATAAAATCCAGTCTTGTCATCTGTAAAATTCCCGCGCTGGAGCTTCCGGGGGTGAACGCTAGGGAAATAACAGTGGAGGGGAGTCAGTCCGAATCCGAAAGTAGGGCGTTCTCGCCTTCAACGACAACGACGACGCCAATAGCACCCCCGACTGATTGCTTGTCATCCAGGAGCTCCAATAGGTTGTTACGTGATATTCCACGAGTAGATTAAAGGTCCTTATATAAGGGTGGAGGAAGTGTTGTATAGCTACTAAGTCATAGATATAGACGCGCGGGGCTGCGTCCCCCCGCCACCCGCTCGCTGAGAATAAACGTGTTTAAAATGGCCGTCGTGTTGTTATTGCTCTGCCTCGTCTAAATATTCATCAGATTTTTACTGACATATCATTTGGTCCAGAACTGTGCATCTTTAATTTGGAAGAAGACATTACTAATTTATGTCTAAATCTAGTTGCATACCGTCGTACTTGGTCAGCACACTTGTTAAAATACTGTGAATATTTCCCAACAAAAATACTTAGTTCCATGATATAAATTGAAGTCAAGGTCAGAATACAGAAATTAATAAAATGCGACCTACAGCGTTCCGGCTCTTTTATATTGGCAAGTATGCGAATGCATCTTTTTTGGGAAATAAAAACGTCTTGTGAAAAAATTCATTTTCATTTTCATCTACACTATTCCCCCATAACAAGATACCGTACCGGAGCCAAGCATATGCATAAGCATAATATGCTTATATGTCCGTAACCTTACGTAGTTCTCTAAGTGCATACATAAAGCTTGAGAGTTTGGCTTTAATCTTTTGGATATTACTTTTCCAATTTATGTTTATATCTCTCTTCCCCACAAGCAAAAATGAGGCAAATATATTCCACCGTGTTTGACGTTTTGTCTTTCGTATGTCGTTTTTATCTGTGGTATTATTGGGAAAACATGATTATCGATTTACTTTAAATTGAGGTGATAAATGGAAAGAAAGTATTTGTCTGATTCTGCTGGTACCTTTGGTCATTAATTTCGTTCAATACTGACGAAGTTAAGTAATCCAAAGTAATCCGACAATATCTAGGTATTTTATATCGATTTTATGCCTCAGTGTCAGCTTCGATGTAATGCTTGTTTTTTTTTATTTACTAGCCAGAAATCCTGGACTAAGTGTTTGTTTTATCGATTGAGTCGTATTTGGCAAAACAGAAATCGATGTGACGTAATCACGACGTTGAAATTGTAGGTAAAGTAGGTAGGAAGATTGGTAGTGTTTCGCACTACAATAATCATGTATTTTTTTGGAAGTAGTGTTGTACAGAATTGCTATAAAAATACAAAATACAAGTTCAAAATAAGATAACTTAAAATAGATAGGTATACATTTACCTATACTTAACAACTAACTTACCTTTGTCTCTAGAGATTCTTTGAGAGTTCCTGAGATTTGTATTTACCCTCAAAGTACATACCTACTACTACTAGTAGTAATCGGCTGCCCTAAGGTGTATCCAAGAAAGTGTTATATCATTGCCATTATTCTCTTTATCCGCTTTTTTTTTTTCTCTTTTTTCTTTATTTTTTTAAGATATCTTCGTGGAATTTGTCGTGTAACGTAAAATACTATTGTTTAGGCCACAGTCAAATTTGACAACTGCGACAAGGCGCATGGCGTTATAGTCTATATTTATACTCGTATGATCTATGGAAAAGCTAGGGATGTGATAAAATTGGTAATAACATAGATTTTTCGTATAATCGCTTTATAGAGATCCCATCAAAATAGATTATGGAAAAATCGATAAATTTTCAAGAAATTCTGAAAAAATATATTGGGATCCCTTCAAAATCGATTATGTAAAAATCCATTAAGTTTTCAGAAATAAACGATTTTTCTGAATAAAATAATTGTTTATTATAGAGATCCCATCAAAATAGATTATGGAAAAATCGATAAATTTTCAAGAAATTCTGAAAAAATATATTGGGATCCCTTCAAAATCGATTATGTAAAAATCCATTAAGTTTTCAGAAATAAACGATTTTTCTGAATAAAATAATTGTTTATTTAGTGTAAAGAAATTTAAATGATAATGCTTGAAAAAAAACGATTAACGAATAATACATTAATTTATTATTTACATTAAGTCCAAAAAAATTACAATTTCATAATAATAATCGATTACACATTTTAATAATCGATCATTTTTTCACATCCCTAGAACAGTCAAATTTCCGGAACGGTCCGTACATTTAAAAATAATAAAATAAAAAAAACATAACGTCTTCTTTTGTGAAATCGATTAAAAAAGTAACTTTTGTTCCATGACTACTCAATTGCAGTTCGATGAAAAAAACAATTGAAACAAATGTCAAAGTAACGTCAAATAACGAGCAGACTACTGTTTAAAAAACTATCGAGAGGTCACTGATAATCCATGGAATAGCCGAATACCAAATAAACCAATAATTCGATGGAAAATCACTGAACGATCATGTATGTATATTATTTAGCTAGCAGAATACCATATGTGTAAAACTAGGCCATCGACATGCCAGCGAAATACTGTGCCAGCGAGATTCCATGGAAGCGTTCTTAAATTATAGTAGGAACCAATCTTTATGGCGGCTGTGAAGCGCGCTGCGAGTGTGACGTCGCGCTGGTACAGTAAGTTTCGCAATTATTAGAGTATTTTTTTACTACCAACTTGTAGAACATGCTAATAATAAGAAACACTTTATTACACCAGAATTATGGAACAAATATACAAGAATTTAATTTAAAAATAGGCAAAAGGGTGGTGTTATCGCTAAAAGCGATCTCTCCCAGACAACCTTTGGATGGACAGAAATTACGAATTAAAAAAGGACGGTGGTGCAAAACAATACAATAAATCATGCCAAATAAAAATGAATATACCTACATATTTAATAAACTACATAAAGCATACTTACTTGCATGTCACATGCAAATAATGCTATGATTGAAAAAAAAAATGTGTTCAGCAGAGCAATTCTGTAAAAACATCGTTTGGGTGAGCGCGGTCACTGAGTGACCGTCCTCACTTCACTTAGGCTGTATCGAGTTTATTGAATTGGTATTCAGCAGTGCGATTACGTAATGTTGATCATGACAGTTTCAAGCAGTCAAATTCAATAATGCTTTGCGATAGAGTCGATTTTGCTATGAAAAAAGTGACAATCCGATTGTAGCCAAGTTCTGTAATTGGGCCACAGAACGCAAAATCTCGCCAAGTGATGTGAGATCGAGCTATGAAAATGACGTCACGATCGAGTTTCGTAGCATAATGATACCAAGATAAAAAATTGTTGCTCGGCAAATGCCGGTTTTTTAGTTTGACTCTTAATATATAAAATAAGGTCTACAAAAATATTATCTGACTGTCGTTACATTATTTTTAACAAATTGAAATTGTTTCCGAACAAAAGCCCAATAAAATTGATCAATTCTAATAAACATGTGGCATTATTATGTCCTGGCAAGTAACGTAAGCTTTGATGCTTGTCTAAAAGTGTTGCTATTAAAATTAATTTACCTAAAAATGTGGTAAAATATTAAGATGTATGGTGGATTTATTAAACTAATATATAAAGCAGTATTAACTGGCGATCTTAATGCTTAATGTCATGACAGATAGATTATAATTGCTCTTGGCAATGGCATTATGCACCAGTCTAGTCTTTATTCTGTCTGTATCATGTATGTTTCAATCATTTTATTGGTGTAGGTAAGTATCTAATTTACATCCTTATTCCCACTGTTAGGACATAGGCCCAGAAACATCTCACAGAAATAGTTTGTAATGATTTAAAAATTCAATATTGTACTTATTAACATTTTGTTCTTACCCCGCCTCCGCTTCGTTTGAGTTTCACGGACTTTGAGATTTACTTTCATAAAAAAAATAAGTAAAACTCATCATGGAATACTATTGTAATGAGATTTAAGTACTCAGCCTAAATGTTTTAGTAATATTTGGTCTGAGTGTAGTTACCCTAGAATAATGGTAGTGTTGGTGTTTGATGAAACATTCGGGAAATTATTCACTGTGTTGGGTAAACATTCCAATCCAATCAAACTAGTCTTGTTCCTGCTCGGACATTAATGAGATCGCTCCGTACTAGTACGTGCAAGTCAACGTACTAGTTCAGTGTAATAGTACTATTAGGACTATTTGTACATCAAATAGAAGATCTGATGTACGAATAGTCCTAATAGTACTATTCTAATAATATCTAACTAAGCGAGCATTTCCGGAACAGTTCCGTAGTATTTGGTTGCTAATGTCTCTGTTGCTTAGCTATAAGACTGAATGTAGGTATATAATAGGTCTAAGGTAACAGTTTTAGAACAAATTAGATACCTATGATAGAAAACACCAAAGCATCACCACAAATTAAATCAAATCACAAAGAGGAATAAAGTTTTACACACGATACGACAAGCTCGCAGCAACTTCCAAATACATAGGAACAATAAACAAAAAATGGACACGCGACCAGCTTGTAATAATGCGTAAGCTGTAAGCGCGAGACGGCAACACCTCAAAATCTCCTTAATTAACCTTTAAGTACCGACGTGCTATTTGAGTTACATAAGTACCGACGTGAGGTCTGACGGTCCACCCTAGCTTAATATTAAATATGACAGTGATTTTCTTGCATTTCTCCATATTTTCCAATTTTGTTCCTACGTGATGTTTATACTTCTATTGTTTATTAAATTAAATCAAACTAGAAATGTTTCAACATTTATTAATAATTATGAGCATAACAAACACAGACGAATGATTTTTCATTGAAAAATAAAGTGTTTTACTTAAACTACATAAATTATAATTAATCTTAAGAAAACCTCTACAAAAATATATTTTTCTTATAGATAAAAACCATTTTAAACTATCGTAATCATTAAATCAGGCATAAACAGCCGTTATCTACAAAATCACAAGCCATCTAAATAGGTATCTAAGACAGTTACAAACAGTCTTTGCAAACAGGCTTGTTGCATTGAAGGCACACATATTTCGTACAAGTGTCACATTTGTATGCAGTCATGCGTTTTAGTCTTGAAGGACAGATATGAATTTACGCCATATGCTGTAAGGATCTTTCGGATCAGCTTCAGAGAGGTTTGAGGACGATACTGCTAACGCTGTTATAATATTGTGCCGTGGTGTTCGCACGCCGCTGGTGTTGCAAGGAGATTGAATCCATTTTAATCGATTCTTACCGAAATAGAATCGCACTCAATTGGTCTCGTTGGGCTCGATTTCTTTCTTCGGAGGTAATGTCATCGTTTTCTGATGCCTCCGTTTCGGATTCTGTGTTCTGATCACCGTCCACTACACTGAAATTAGGGTCAATAACCTCAGCCGTCTTCTAACCATCTCGCCACAATTTCTCCATTCTGACTATTATGGGGTCGTGTTGAGTATCGTCTTGTGACAGAACCACTATCATTGTCATTTGACCTTGCCCGTTTTGTGCCTGAAGACCCTGGTTGGTTTATTGTGACATTACACTGTAAATAATTGAAAAAACAAATGTAAAATGGGAAAATCCAAAAAAGTTACGTAAGTACCGACGAGTGGTCTCAAAGTCCACTCGCGATCTTATAAAAGCCATAACTTACCGATATCGCGCGCACCAACACTGCCACTCTCCATGAACGCTCCTGGGTGACTGCTGGAGGGGTAGATAGAAGCGCGGGGTAATACAACTACGCTAAACTAGGTAACTCGGAATCCCGAACGGTCAAAGTGTCTGTCAGACCACACGTCGGTACTTAAAGGTTAACAAAAAAGAACCTTATTGCATTAGACATACAAACTCTACAAAGGGCCTCGTTCGGTCGTCAATCGTCTCTGGTCGGAACTACTCGGATGTACTCGGACCGGTCACTGACTGAGTACCTACCTAGTACTATTGTCTCTGTGAATGAGTTTTCTGCAGCCCGATTCCATAACTTGGCTTCAATCGAATTCTCAGTATCGCAGCCACTAATGCCTTGCGATAGAGTCGAATTTGCTATGAAAAAAGTGATAATCCGATTGTAGCCAAGTTATGGAATCGGGCTGCTGCTCTCTTGATCTCAGTACGATAGACACGATAGTCATAATAGACCGACGTCCGACTAGCGTTCGGTAACATGTCTTCTAGTTCAGTGCAGAGTATAATACGTGCGACGAAAGATGAGACTTGACGAGCGTCAGTAGTGGGAAGCTTGCGCATGTATATTCGTGTACGAAATAGTTCTCCATAATTTGTAAATCTATTCAGGGATTTTTCAACAACATTCGGAATTATGTGTATAGCAAAACTATATTAAAATTCATCACAATATTTATTACGAAATAATAAAGTTAAAGATAAAAAATGGCAGATTGTCCTAGTCACTGTTACTGTCAGTAAATCATAGTTTTCGTCAGATAACGTTGAGGAACTACCCGGGTTGCTGTCTGGTAAAATCTTCTACTGTCATAATGATCTCAGTATCCGTCAAATTCACAATTATGTGATCACTTACTAGGTATGTAAACGTTTTTTCCATTCATTTGGTCCCATTTAATTTGCCTTTTCTGTTACTAACTCTATCACATGTTTGAGGTTCCATTGCACATTCTTACTATGTACTTACATAACCTTTTATTGACGCCCCCATTTCGATTGGATTTAAATCAGGGTAGTATGAGGGTAGTCGCAATACGTCATGACCGTGTTCAGATAGCATTTTTTCAATGCTGAATGTTTTATAATGTTCTTTATGTATTTTTATCTATTTGTACAATAGTACTTTAAGCATATATTGAGTGTAAGGAAGCCTTTCTTGGGTTAGCCATGATTGCATATCAGCTTTCACAAAGTTGCACTCGTATACAACACATCTATAAACAAAGTAGAAATTTATAAACACAGGTTGAACTCGTCTGTACTGCGGAGGAGTCAAGCGGTGCGTGCGCGGGGCGAGGAGAACAGGAGGCAACTACCGCGCATGCGCAGCGCCGTACCGCGCCTCCCGCGCTCTTTCCGACCTAAAAATCGTCTACTGCGCAAGTCAAACCACGTGGTGTGTCAAGTCTCAATCTCATCTTTTGTGGCGCGTATTGTAAATTTGTAACGTTTCTTATTAGTACGTAGTACATGTACTACACAAGACTAAATCAAACCAAAATTACCAAAAACTAAATCTACGTCAAACAAAAACAAGTGAAATCGTGCACCCTATTTGAACAATTCCTGTCTGATTCCAGCACAAAATATCTATTAATACTACTTCCAGTTCAAGTATTTCAAAGTGGTTCAAATATTTCATGTCTCCGTATTTAAAAAGGTACTCTGTGATTTCAAGACACAAGTGGTTTTTACATGCGACCAATTTGATGACCCTTTTTTTATCAATAACGTTTGTATTGAAGCATAGTTTGAGGATCATAGTTTTAAATTCTTGTATTTTGTGTTGTGTCCATAGAACTTACGTCTTGCTTTGTGTTGTCTTGGCTTCCTCCGAGTGTGAGCTCTTACCTACAAAAAAATAAACCTGACTGCACTAAAATAGTACGTGTTCTTGTGGATTATGTACATGGAGAGAAACTCAACGCTGGCCAAAGGATTTCTGAGGACAGTGAGTGGAACAGACAACACACGGAGGACAACGAGCGGACAAAGACAAACAAAAAAAAAAAAAAAGCGCTGGCGTCGTCGGTAGCGGTGGAGTAGCGGTGATAGAGCGTTCTATAGTGCAATTTAGAATCCAACGATACCGGGTTCAAAACTTAGGCTCCGCACCTTTTCTCCTCCTTTTCTGAGTTATGTCTGTGGTTATGTGCGGTTTTCCATCGCTCCGTGCTTCGGAAGACACGTTAAGCTGTCGGTCCCGGCTGTTATTGATTAATCAGCAGTCGTTAAGCCATGTGAGAGACCCTCGGCCTGGCAAACTCTGACACCAGAGGTCAGCACTACCTCATACAATAAACAAACAAACAAACACACGGAGACAGTGGGAACATCTTTTTTGAGGTGTTTGCTGGTAAGTACTTACGTTAGCTATCGCGGCTTCGCACAAACCTCAGAAAAATTGATTTGAAGTTTGCTTGCTAAGAAGAAACCCTTCCTGGAAACAGTTAGCAGTCTATATCTTTAAAACGATTGAACCGCTTTTTATTAAACTAACTTTTCCCTAAGTTAACAGATACCGAAACTATTACAATTTTTTTATTTGCAATAACACTTGTTTTTTCTGAGAAATATGTGGACAATCATATAATATAGGTATATCATACAACCATAATAAACATTCGCAAAATTTGGTACACTTGTTTAGATACCCATAAAGACTAGGTAACATAATATATATATATTTTATATATTTTTAACAATGTTTTTTTGCAGTTTGAGGTAGTCCTCTAGTGTTAGAGTTTGTCAGGCCGCCCGAGGGCTTCTGACATGGCTACTGCTATTATCAATAACAGCCGGGACTGGCAACTTAATGTGCCCTCCGAAACGAAGCGATGGAAAACCACACTACTAACCAACTTAGAAAAGTCATTGGTGTGAAGCCTAGGACTGAACCCAGTATAGTTTGATTCTAAGTTGCACTGATTCACAACTAGGCTACCATCGCTCTTTTAACAAAATTACATACCTAGATATGCATGATAAGCTACCTAACCCCAACTCATTACTACCATCTTCATTGTCACCTCCACCATCTCTGTCACTGGAGCAGTTGTGCCAGCGACCCATGACCACACTCCGCTCTAAGTGCAGGCCTTACCACCCTCATCTTGAATAAGAATCTCACCTTTCCGTTTAAAAATATACATTGCATTGAAATATATTTATAGTGTATTAAGTTTTTCTGATTAACTAACAATAAGCAGACCAGTCATGTAAAATAATATTGTAGGTATCCATGAAAAACACATCTTCTTAAAATAAGTTTTTTGTCAAGTTTAGTTTATTAGAAGTATTGTCAAAGTCACAAATCAGTAAAATGGTGGACGTTATGTGTGGTTTTTCATTTCGTTTTCAGTTTTCAAATGATGCAACAAGACCCACAGCATGCCGGGATAGTTACTTCAGGAATAATTACTGAATCTAGGACTTCATCTGTAAGTATGGAAGTAAATAAAAATAAGTAATAAGTATATGTATAGTAAAAAAGTAAAACAACACATAGTGCTTAAAATATTTTGTCTCGGCTTAAAAAATCCACTGCTAGCAAAATATTGGCCTTAATGCTTTATCATAAGTATATATATATATATATATATATATATATATATATATATACTTATGATAAAGCATTAAGTAACAAAAAGTCTGTTCAATGAAAACAATTAATTAAAAAATGGTCTATGGGACATAAAATAAGCCACTACCAACTTTTCAATACAACATGAATATAACTTTTTTAGAATGGTGTCTGTCTGTATTTCACTCAAAAACTGTTGGATCAACTGAAATGCAGTTTTCATTGTCGGATAGCTTAGGTGATGACTGTACTTTTTATCTCAATCCGATAAGTAGAAGGTCAGCAATTGACAAAAAAATAACAAATGTATATATATATATATATACGGTATATAACACGGTATATATATATATATATATAATATATTAAATGTATAGTTTATATGAAACTATACCTTGGAAGTCTATCATATAATAAAAAAACATTTAAATTAAAAAGAATTATCCAAATCGGTTCGAAATTCCAAAGACTTTCATGTTCATCAAAAATTTGCTCATATTTATTTTTCTTTTCAGCTCCACGCCACAGTCGTAGAAGTTCGACTTCTAGCTTCTCACCTTCTCAACGACGGAGTCACTTGAGTAGTCTGTCTGAAAGATTTTTGATGGGAACAGCGGCTGCAGTTGGATAGCTTGGTGGAACCATGAGCCATGAGCGAGACCGAATGCTAAAAGTGGCGCTTACGCGGATGAAAGCATAAAATTGTGGGCAGAGGCAATAAAAACACAAATACCACTTATATGACTTTTATTTATACAGTACAAAATAGTAATAATGAAATATATTTATTTAACATTGCTTAAGTGGGTAGGTATAATTTGTTAATATATATTGCACTAGCTGTGCCAGCGGCTTCGCACGCGTGGTCATTTTTCTAGATTAAAGTACTCTCTGTGCTATTCCATAACCCAAAATACCAATATACCAACATTTGATCAAAATTCTTGCAGCCGTCAAAAACTTTTTTATCGATTCCGCAGCTTCTTCTCATCGGATCGAAATACCAAGTATCCCACTTTTTAATTCAAACGGTCAAACCCTAAGCTATCCTACAGTGAAAACTGCGTCGCAATCAGTCCATTAATTTTTACGTGAAGCGCGAACAAACATACAACCAGAAAGACACGATTTAGAAAAATAAATATCTTGTTCAATAGCTTATTAAAAGCAGGTACACAAGACAATTAAAAAAAACTTTGTACAGACTTTTTCGTAAATATCACTTTGTTAAAGATACAAATAATCGAATAATACAATAAATTAAAAAAAAAAAAAAAAAAAATATTATGGCGTGCGCTGCGAAAACTCATTATATTATAATGACTTTTATAGGCAAATGTTTGATACCTTGGGTGACATTGCAATTTTTGTTGAGATCACAATTTTTTGAAAAATATATAAATATATGTGATAGTGTAGCTTCGTATTAGGTGAAAGATTTTCCTTATTTTTTTGAGTTAATCCATTACAAACATACAAAAAGTAAAAAGTGAGGATCAAGAATAATGATTTACAAATAAATTATTTATTTGTCCGGTTGATTTTAGAACAAAAGATCTTAACATTAGATGTAATCAAGCAGCAAATGTAGACTATAAAACAAATCTAAAAACACGTTTTTTTTTATTTTAATGCATTGTCATCGTTTAGTGAGCTGCCCTGAAAGTTTCAGCCAAAAAATAATAATAGGGTAGTGCTCGAAATTTGAGTTGCTTGATTCCAGCCGGAACGTCAGACAAACAAGAAAGTGACTTAATAAAAACGTGGAAAAAATAATTATATTCACTGTTCATCAGTTTTTGCTTTCATATCACTAATCACTTATTGATATTGTTTAAAGGTGAAATTTATTCCATCTTGTCCATTTTCACTTAATTCTTGCACTGGAGTCTCATGTACCTACTCAATAAAAAACGAAGCTAAGTACTTTGCTTAATTAAAAATATACTAATTTATTTGCCGAGCTATCCAGAGTGACTGAACTAACTCTTGACGATGTACAATCATTTTTGCCACCACATTGGGGTGGTAATGAAGAACTCTGGATGCACTAGTAAGTATTTGAATCAACCTTTTAGTAAACCAATATTTCTCCACTGTTTCGGGCGGTAGCATAATAATTATATAGCTTATTGCAATGGCCCTCCGGTGTAACTTCAAGCTTCCAGACATCGGCGTCACCATACGGGCCCTTTGCATATCCCGAGTTACCTGGAAAGTAAATAAAAAGGTGCTTATAGGGAAGTATAGGGTGTCTACATGACTGTTTTTTGGTAACAGCTTTGGCTAAAAATGATAGTGTGCACAAAATATGTAATTTCGAAGAATAATGGTAAAAATCAATAGATTTAGTACATAAGTACTTGTTTATAAACAAATGTATAGATCATGTCTCACCTTCGTTCTTATTGATATTCCTCTTTGTAGGAGCTGTGTTCAAGGTTTGGTATCACATTCCAAACTTTCAACTAACTCTTGGAAGAGTCTCCACATAATCCTAGTAGCGGCATTGTAACTGCTGCCTTCTATTATTACCTACGTGTTTGATGTCGGGACTATCAAGGAAAATTGCTTGTTGCCATTCGGACTACTGGAAGCTGACCGCGCGCCGTCCCGTCGGGATATGCCAGCGCTTGCTTTTGATTTTCAGTGATACACGGTGCGAACGCCCTCCTATATGACCGTTAGAATCTAATAGTATAATCAGCTGTACCCCGCATATATGGAAAGCTATATTTGTAAAATCAACTTTACCACGAGTATAATAATATGAGAACCTATATTTGTATAATCAACTTTACCCCGCGTATATGGGAAGCTATATTTATGTACTAGCTGTGCTTAAGTTATCCAACAATGAGAACCGCATTTCAATCGGACCTGACGTTATTACGTGATGAGAAAACAAACAGACCAACTGACACCATTTAAAAACTAGTGGCGCTATGAGCTGTAGACCTTGCGTGCACAAATATCTAGCGATACATAGTATCGCCATCTAGTAACCTTATTGTAATACTAACATTAATAACTAAGGTGCTCTATCAATCCCTAACTAGTAGGTAAACGGCTGATTCCACTGGTAGAAACCTAAAGTGCGGAATTTACTGCATTTTTAGGAGCTATTCTGCTCATCACGCCGAAGATCCTTAACTGATCTTCACTATATTGTTTATGAGACCAACTTATAGTTACTACCTTTCAAATAAAATAAGAACCATCGAACCCCAATCTAAAATCCCCGACGAGAAATCGTAAAACCTGTATACCAAGTTTCATCTACTCGTAGATCGGTTGAGAAATGCGACCTGTAAAGAAGAACAGTCAGACAGGCAGCGCAAACCATACCGGGTCAATCTTCGGCTCTGCTCCGATGACTTCTCTAAATTATATGTGGATTTCCATCACTCCGTGCTTCGGAAATGGACCGACGACCTGATGAAAGTCGCAGGGAGACGCTTGCATCACATAACAGAGAACGTATTCAATATACCAACATTTGATTAAAATTTCTTCAGCCGTCAAAAATACTTTTATCAATTGCT
Organism: Alsophila aescularia; assembly: GCA_946251855.1. Classification (NCBI taxonomy): domain Eukaryota; kingdom Metazoa; phylum Arthropoda; class Insecta; order Lepidoptera; family Geometridae; genus Alsophila; species Alsophila aescularia. The sequence goes on from OX276377.1 coordinate 42,589,192, forward strand.
CGGCGTCTAACTCACCGGATTGAGATACCAATTACATTGAATCCAACCCTAAGCTATCTAACACTGAAAACTACATCGCAATCGGTCTAATAGTTTTTACGTAATGCGCGAACAAACAAACATACAGACAAACAGACAGACACGAATTTTAAAAATGTTTTATTCTTGTTCAGTAGCACAGTCCATTTTTTTTTAATTATCTTCTTTGTACAGACTTTAACGTTGTTATTGCCTATAGCTGTGCCCGCAGCGTTGCTCGCGTGGTAGTTTTTCTGGGATATAATGATCCTTTGAGTTATTCCAGTACCAAGCGTACCAATATAGGTACCTACCTACCTGTGTTAACAAACGTCAGTGGCGATCCGACATGGTCGTGATAGGTTAGAAGACGAAGACGCGAGCGAAGCGTAGCGAGCATAAAGCCCCATTATAGCTAAGAACCATCTTGTTTACCTCAGCTTTGAAACAATAACCCGCAGTTAAATTGGTCCATTCGGTTTAAAAGATATGATTCTCACCCCCCCCCCCCCCGCTTTTTCAACTCCTCCCCCCCTCCCATATAGCAAAGAAACATGATGAACCATCTCGATCACATCCGTTTTAAAACATAAGAAACTGCATCAAATTTGGTTCATTCATTTGGGAGCTACGAAGTTCACCATATCCCCCCCTCCCCTCTCTATTATAGCTAAGACAAATCTTGTTTATCTCAGCTTTGAAACATAAAAAACCGCCGCTAAATTGGTCGATTCGTTTGAAAGGTACGATTCTCACCCCCTTTTTTTCGAAACTCCCCCCTCCTCCCTCCCATTATAGCTAAGAACCATCGTTCGTTTACCTCAGCTTTCAAATATAAAAAACTCGCAGCTAAATCGGACCATTCGTTTGGAAGCTACGATTCTACCCCCCCCCCCCCTCGATTTTGAAGTTTATCTCAATTATAATTTTCAAAAAATATTTAATGTACAGATTAGCCCACTTACAGTTTTATTATAGTATAGATTACTTCAATATAAACATAATTTTGGACCCATATCCCGCAGAAACCCTTTACTATTTCGGGATGAAACATGTCCTCAATTTTAACCCATCATATAACTTAAGACGGTGCCAAGTTGCATCAACACCAGTCCATTAGTATCAGCATGCTACGTGTTCTTTTAAATAATTTTCCACTCCTATCCTGTAGGAACCCTTAATTTTTTCGGGATGAAAAGTATCCAATGTCCTATCTCGAAGTATGAACTCAAATCATTCCAAATTTCATTTGAATTCATTGAGTATTTTCGGCGTGATGCGCTGCCAATGTACAGACAAACAGACGGACAGACAGACAGAAAGACAAAAAAAACAGTGTTGGCTTTGGTATTGAATATAGAATGACCTCCAAAAATATTACAAAATATCTTCAATTTACAGAATTTGGACATTACCCCGCAGGATCTCTTTATTTTATCGAGATAAAAAGTATTCTCAATTTTTACCCATTATATATACTATGACTGTGCCAAGTTGCAACAAAATCCGTCCAGTAATTTCAGCGTTATACATGTTCTTTTAAATAACTTTCAATGCCTATCCTGCAGGAACCCTATAATTTTTCGGGATGAAAGTATCCAATATCCTACCTCGTGGTATGAACTCAAATCATACCAAGTTTCATTTGAATTCATCCAGTAGTTCTGGCACCGTGATGCGCAGCCAAGATACAGACAGACAGACATACAGATAAAAATGAAATAACATACAGTTTAGGATTCATTATGGAATATAGAGTAACTTCCAAAAAAAAACACAAAATCTTTAATATGCAGAATTTGGACCCATATCCCGCCGAAACCCTTTATTTTTTCGGGATAAAATGTATGCGTAATTTTCACCTATCTTATAAACTATGTCTGTGCCAAGTTGCATCAACATCCGGCCAATAGTTTCAGCGTGCTAAGTGTTCTTTTAAATAATTTTCCACTTCTATCCTGCAGGAGCACTTATTTTTTTTGGGATGAAAGTATCCAATGTCCTACCTCGTAGTATGAACTCAAATCATACCAAATTTCATTTGAATTCATTGAGTATTTTCGGCGTGATGACACTTCCAAGGTACAGACAGACAGAAAGACAGACAGACAGAAAGAAAAAAATAAAAAAATACAGTTTTGGCTTTAGTATAGAATACAGAAAATTAAAAAAAAAAAAAACAAAATATCTATAATTTACAGAACTTAGGACATTGTCCCGCAGGAACTCTTTATTTTTTCGGGATAAAAAGTATCCTCAATTTTAACCCATTATATAAACTACAACTGTGCTCAGTTAAGTTGCATCAAAATCCGTCCGGTAGTTTCAGAGTGGTAAGTGTTTTTTTAAATAACTTTCAACCCCAATCCTGTGGGAACCCTTTCATTTTTCGGGATGAAAAGTAGCCTATGTCCTACCTCGTAGTATGAACTCAAATCATACCAAGTTTCATTTAAATTCATTCAGTAGTTTCGGAGTAATGCCTAGCCAAGATACAGACAGACAGACAAACAGACAAAAAAAACTGTTTTAGCTTCAGTATCGAATCTAGAGTAAGGTCCAAAATTTTTTTTCTAAATATCTTCAATGTACAGAATTGGACCCGTTACAGTTTTATTATAAGTATTTAGATAACAGTCTTTATGGCATTCCAGAGGCGTTCTTCAGGCTTCGGGCAGCCCGACTAACTCTGACGACAACCTCTCAACAACAACAAAAAAATGGTCAACGCGGATTGCTTGTCGTACAAGCAAGCGATCCACGTTGACCATTTTTTTAATTTTCATTATTTTACAAATTTTTTGTTACTTGCTGCTTCATTATTAGTTTAGGACAGTGACTGAACGAGTTATAGATTTTTTCGGGTCATTCTACCGAACAATAAAAAATAAATAATAAACTAAACTTTTATCAAAATGAACTTTTTATTTTCTTAATATAATAACTTTTAATCTAATAATCATCTAAAAATAGAATTAGAGATCAATCACAATAATAAAATGAAACAATTGCTCATTTTGGTTTTATCACATCGATAGAAGTGATATAAATTTCGTCATAAGTGACATAAAATTTCATAAAACTTTTAAATTAGGTAAGCATAAAAAAAAAAACAGTCGTAATTGCTTTTAGTGTTAACCATCTTAATATGTCACTGCAAATAATAAAACATAGTTATAAAGTACTGAAAAAAAACAACAAAAAACTACAGAAATGACGTAATCAAATTGTTCCTGTAGATTAAACCAGAAACATTAAACAATTTGATTTTCTTCGTCAGACGAAGATAAAAAAATATATCTGAACGTTTTATATTAGTTATATTTTCTTTTCTTTATTTGAAACGTCTCATCTTCAGAAGAACTATCAGATCCATAGCATGTTCGATAAAAATCAACAGAGGGACGTGAGGTTGCCGCTATTGAGTTCCTGTATATGTCATGGATTGGTTCTGGTGATACTGGCTATAAATGAGTTGGTTTCATCAAATCAGGTCGAACATCATCTTGCTGTTTTTTTATGACTCAGGTAAATAAGCCCAATTTTGTAATGTGCGCAAATCTGATCCGTTTTACTAACATTGCAACATAATCTTCTTGCATGCATGATATCAGGACTAGTCTTCTTCCTTGTAAGTTGATAAATTGATAAAGTGCCAGTAAATGGTCTAGTAGTGCTAGAACTCAGTATATTCGAGATGTTATCAACATGAGTGTCGTCGATTGGTAGAATAATAATACCCTTACATTTTTCTCGTAAGCAATCCGCCAATGCTTCAAAATTTGGGATATCTCCACCTGTAGCTACATATACACCTGCTGTTCTTTTGACGCATCCTCCAATCCCATCAGGGGCCCCCTTCCCATGCCCGGTTTCACTATAATGCCATATTATATTTTCTACACCAAGTTCCCTGCTTAAATATTTTGCAATTAAAAAAAACATGAAGCTGTTTCTGTATCTAAGCAAAATGAAGCGATTTGTGTATCCTGTGGGAACCCTTTAACTTTTCGGGATGAAAGTATCCTATGCCCTACCTCGTAGTATGAACTCAAATCATACCAAGTTTCATTTGAATTCATTCAGTAGTTTCGGCGTGATGCGTGGTCAAGATATAGACAGACAGACAGACAAAATTGAAAAAAAAACAGTTTTGGCTTCAGTATCGAATATATAGTAAAATATATTTTAAAAAAAACATTGTACAGTATTGGACCTATTACAGGTTTACTATAAGTACAGGTAAAAGGTAAATAACACAAAAAAAACAAATCATCACTTCTGTAGAAAGCGAGGAGTGAGGATCCAACAGGAGTGAGTTCTACAGAAGTGAAGTTTCAACATAAAAACACGTGAACAGTGCAAAATTTAAGGTTATGCAAACTAGATTCACTTGACTTCAATAATTAACCAACTTATTAACGAGGCCATAAGCAAATGATATTTTTAAATTGTTAACTTATTTTTTATTGTTGAGTACAGGAATGATGAATGAGCTTTGACACTGGTGTAGAACGCTTTTGTAACTTTTTTATTCCCTGACCCACAATTACTTGCGAAAATATGGCTGACAATACCAAGGCATGACATAGTAAAGGGTTGCCAGAGATAGAAAATAATGTTGTTTATTGAAATATAAAAAGTCTACCATTTGGATAATTTATTTCTACATGTGTGATTATTTTTCACGAACATTGTAGAATGTTAAATAACTTAAATAATATAACGAGTATTTTTTTGTTTTTTTTACTAGTTGTTCTTTTGTCATATACTTTACACATTAATTAATTTGATATACGCCTAAAATATTTCTAAATATTTTTTAGAGACATATCAGTGTCATAACCTGTGTCGCGAACATTCTACAGGACGTGAGTTATCACGTTCTTTCCTGCTGAAATTAAAGTAAATTTGACAATAAATGTGAAAATTGTTAATCGATATATTAAATGGCCATGAACTTGAACAAAAATGGGTTTAAACGTACTTAGTTAAAGTTTACCGAGCTCTATGACATATTTCAAGCGAACCAAATTTTTGTGATTCGGTAGAATTACCCTTTCAATGTAATAGTAAATTACTTATCAGTTATCAAAACTGTAAAATGTTGTGAGAGAAGATTCAGGGTACTGTACGGGCGAAATAGTAGACTGGGTCGTAGCGTGGCAGGTACGCGCGTCACTCCTCCGGCGGCGCGTCGTCAACGTCGGAGGCAGTGGCATCGGTGTCAGTGCCAGCACCGGCAGCACCGCGCAAGAAGGCGTGCAGGGTGTCCCGCAGCGCGTAGTTGGGCGCCACGAGCGCACTGCGGAGCCGCCGCCCCGACAACGGTGATGTCGCGCCCTCTGCAACACACCGGCGAGCTGTAGCGAGACCGAGGGCGGCACGGCGGCGGGCGGCGCGGGGCGGCACTGACCGGGTGGCGCCGCGCGCAGCCATTCCAGCAGGTTGGCCCGCTCATACGAGAAGCCGTCGGCGGCGCGAGCCGGCCACGCCAGCAGCCGGTGCGACAGCGGGCACAGCAGCGCGTGCGGCGCCTGCGCCTCCTGCGGATAATAATTCTATACAAGAAAATAAAGTATGCAGTCGGGAGACCGTTTTGTGGAACACTTTTAAGCTTAATGATTCAATTTCAAATATCTAATATTTTTATAATTTTAGTTCGTTTTAGGCATGGCAGTAGTGTATTTTTATTTTTTTATACCTTTTATGAACAAGCTTTGAGAAGGCTAATAAATTATACATTGTTGGAATGTGCTCATCAAGGCCTTCAATTCAATACCTATATTGTAAAATTCGAAGAAAAAAACATTTTTTGCATATGACATTATGTTTTTCGTTTTTTTTTTCATATAATGTACTTATACCCTTTTTTATTCGGGATAATGTAAGGATTCTAACGATACCAAATACATCCAAAACTATCCCGTATTTCAAAGACCTCATTTAATGTTACGCAAAATTGTGATGTTCGGTAAGAAAAAACTACGAATATACTATAATATCTTAAATGGATAAGGTTTTCGTTTTAAATCAAGTTTTTATGCGACTTCACAAAACGAGACAGTTGTCGGTATGTTTGTATGTTTTTTTTTTTTTGTTTCGGTCTATGTATCCGTCAATTGCAGAACGATATTATTATTTTTTTGTTTGATTGTGTATACTCTCCAGGTGGTCCCATATAAATTGTATCAAAATTGGTGCAGCAGATTTTCGAGAATAAATAGTTTTTTGAGTAAATCCATTCGATTTTGTGCTTATATTCCTTGATTTTATGTTTATCTCTAAGAATTCTAAACCGATTTAGATGGCTGTTTTTTTATTTTTCTGTGTAGTCCCATATACACTTCATCAAAATTGGTTCGGCAGTTTTATTAGAAAATCTATTATTTTTTATAGTTTATATTCTGTAATATCTTGGGATTTCTGAATAGAATTAGGTGATTCTTTTTAATTGAGTAGGAATGTAGCATGTTAAATCATGACTCCAAGTGAGATTTTGTTGTAAATCCCGATTAAATAGAATTTGTTGGGTCTATTAGATCAAGGTGTGTTTTCCCCGTAAGTGGAAGCCAGACACCAAGTTTGGAAAAAACGCCGAACGACCGTTCGCGGCGCCACTTTCTTCGATGAAGGAACAATGAAAGCATTTCTTTGTTGAAGACAGAATGATGATTTCGCCTATCTAAAAATCAATGGATAATGGTTGAATTTGCCTCTGCGAGTGGAAGGGTAAAGTTTTCATCTCATGTCTCAAAATGGTTAAAATGGTAAATTCACGCAGCGACAGCTAGTGCCAAGAGGCGTGAACTAGAAGGAAGGTGTAAACGATGCGGAAACCTCTGTCGGGAAGTAGCAAAGCTTTTGAGTGTTACTATTATAATGAACGTTCCAGGAATGTTTCGGGCTCTGGATAGCTTTGAACGGGGGGCGGAATGTTTGAAAATCCGGAATAAGTCGCATCATTGAGTTGGCTAACAAATCGGACATTCAGATGGCAGCAATTCATATGTCGAAAATAATTTACACCTACAAATCGCTTGCGATGGTCACACCATGGAATGTTTTGACGTATCGAGTATAACACAGTAAAGTTCCAGAGAAATGCTTTTTTTTGTATGAAGTTTGAGAAGTAAACAACCGGATGCTGATTGAAATGTACCAGAGCTGGCTGGAGGACAGTGACCTGTATAGCTAGGCCGACAAGGTCTGAATTACGATGCAAGCTGCAGAGTAGTTTCTAGAGATTTCCGGATAAGCGGATGTTCGATTTCGGAGTAGACTGCTACCCAACATAAAGCCAGAGTTCGTATATATACAAAAGAGAAGCCTGCGGGGACCATTTTGAATATGGACGTTGAATTTAGTTTGTTTCACATAGTTGGCACGTGATTGAGATCGGCGCAGGTGAAAATTTGTTTGTTTCTGGGATTCCAGTAGCTTCTGTGCGTAATCGACTTTGGTTTACGAGTTTTAAATTCGCAGGCAGCAGAAGAACACGCAGTCTCTTGTGTGGACAAAACGACCGAGACACGCAGTCCAGAATGAGGCGCGGAAACCGTGACTGCACTGTAACAGGCGAAATAAGTATACGAGTGCAAAAGCCAGGTTAGTAGGATTTCCCGTGATTCAAGTATTATATTAACGAAATATCTGTTTTGATTTTGCACCGCGACTATCTAAGGCGGGTATCTCGAGACACATTTAAACACAGAGGAACGTGGGTTTCAGGTAAAATCGAGCATCAACGGACGGCCGCTGCCGTCACCACTGCGAGCTGCTGTGCGCCGATCTCCCGGGGCTCACCACCGTTCGTGGAAGAAGCTGATCTCCGAGGGTCACCAGAAGGTCTCCAACGCACCACCTGTCCCTTAGAAGACACCGATCGAGAGAGACACCAGACTCCGACCGTGGGAGACGCAGAAACCATTCGAGAGGAGCGGAAGGCACCGTTCGTGGAGAGCAGGAGGAGCTGAACGAGTGGAGTAAGGAGGCGATCCGCGGCGGCACGCCAGACGACGGTACGGCGTCCCGGGAAGCTTCCAGGTTGGTTCACTCCAAATCATTTTGAGTCAGCAAGCTACGGAAGTGAGGGAAGCCTTCGCCTACTTTCGTGTTAAAATACTGTTGAAAGATACTTTCTGTTTTAGAGTTTGATATCCCTCTGGGATCACATTCTTACACACACACACACACACACTCCTGTTTGCACAAGTTCTCTTTTAATTTAGAAAGTTCTAAGGCATAGACAAGACTATTCCGTTGCGTTGTGACCAATACATGATGAACTGCTGAGCACCGTCTCTCTAAGTTTTTACTAGCCTAGGATACTGCAGTTCTAATGTAAATTCATATCGTACAGGCCGAAGTTATGTACTATAATATATATGTTTGAGAAAATTGTAATCATATTTGAGAATTTTGAGTTTTGAGTATTGAGTTAGTAGTATTTCCTATTATAAGATGTTGCTGTTTAGAAATATTTTGATGCAGAACAAAACTAGTTAAGTGAAAAATACTTCTTTTTGAATTCCTCAGTAACGGGGAGAGTACCAAACTTTGATAACTCATGTGTGTTTTTTTTTCTATTTTTGTAATAAAGCCCTTTGTTATTGAATTTACCATCTTGTTTTAATTACTTCGCCTTTACCTGAGAAGGAGGTCCGTTTCCTTAGCCGGGCAACGGTCCTTTCAATGGCGCCCAACTGAATAAATTGACAAAAAAAAAACATTTTTTATATATATTTTTTTCTTTTTTTTTCCTCTTACAAACTGGCGCTCAGGTACAAACTGGCGTTCAATGTAAATTTGTTGTTTTTTTCTGCATCATACGAATCATAGGGATTTAATGACATAGGTCATTATATATTTTTTAAGCTTTGTGCTTATTTTTTAAGCACAACGCTTAAAAAATAAATACAGGCAAACAGGTGTGTACATGAAAGTATCTTCCAAACTACCCTGGACACGTGTAATATTACTGTTGTGAAACTAAACTGTAATAACTCTTTGTGTGTTGAAGCCATAATACTGTTAGTGTTATTTTGAATACTTGGTATATTATTTGACTGCTTTAGGAAAAATATTATGTGTATTTAATGGTGAATCATGTGTAATTGATTGTATTATTTTCTTTCATTGGATTATGTATTGGTGTGATATTTAAAATAGTATAGATCCGTTAGTAGAGTGACTTTTACGTTGTAGGTAGGTACGTACCATTTTATTGCAAGTGCGTCACAACACAACAGTTTTTTTTTTATATATTGTTTGACATATCGGTTCCAAAACATTATAGAACAATTTAGTTACACATAAACACATACACAAATTTTCCTTTTGTTCATTGTATTTTTAGGGTTCGCTCAAATATTTGTGAGGTTCCGTAGATATTATTTTTTTAATCGATTGCTTAGTAGTTTTTTTTTTTAGGATTTCATTTACCTTTTATTAATTGTATTTTAGGGGTCGGTAAAATATATGCGAGGTTCTGTAGTTTTCTTTTTTTTTGGATCGTTTGTTAGTTTTTTTTTCAGGATTTCATTTTTTTTAGCACAACAGTATGCAGTAGCACAAATGGAGACACGCCTAATGACGCTATATTCTTTTTTTAAAGATGAGCAGATTTAGTAGGGTTCTATTTGTTTGGCAGGTTTTAAAGTCAACAACCACAAGGAGAGGTCCGTCATGAAAATCAATAAAGCGGTGATTGGGGGTTAGTGCCGTTCTAAATCTACCTCTATTGTGAAGCATTGAACAATTTCAGGTTAATTGCTTATGTCCAGTTTTGTTTTTTAGTTAGGTTGTGATGTTTTCGTTTGGTTGAATAGATAAGGTTTGTCTAGTTAACTTTTTAGTTCCATCGGATGAATCTTTTGATAAGTAAATATAGTTTGTAATATTTTATGACATTTTTTACAGTTAGTAGCAGTTTATATTGTGAAATACACAATGGTCATATTTTTGTTGATACGGCTGGGTTCGGAAAACAGATAGTCTAGATCCGAACACAACATATCATCTTCTTTCACACCTTAGTGGTATCAATGATAATACGGAGAGGTGTTTTTTTGTTCATAAATTGTGGGGAACACAGTGATCATCCTTTTGTGCATATTGTTACGTTCGGAAAGGGATGGAGTGTATCCGAACACACCATATCTTCTTCCTTTCACGCCCTAGCGGTATCGAAGTTTTGAGGCACATTTTTATGCGCCATTGTGGTACCGGTGATGACTTGGAGAAGTTTTTTTGATCATGAATTGTGGACAACACATTGATCATCCTTTTGTGGATATTGTTGCATTCGGGTAATGAATAAAGATGTCGGGGGATGTTATAAGAGCTGAGGACAGCTCCATATTTTCAGAGGAGGGTAGGGCCGCATGTGCTTTCTCTTGAACACCTCTCATTGTCAGCGTACGGTACACATATTTTGCATATATACATGAAGACTGACTGATCAGAGAGGTTTTGTGTTGGGGATCATAGATTCTGTGGTGCTCGGAAAATCGGCGGATTGGAGCCGGTCACGACAGATCTTGTTTTTTTTGCACGCCCTAGTGGTGTGACAAATTTTGTTGCAAATATATTTATGCGCGAATTTCAGGCAAGAATAGTTAACCTTAGCCGGGTTAGACTGACGGCCGGATACACGGGTGCAGATGACAACACCTGAACAAAAGAAGCCTGGGTCAAAACATGGATTTTACGTGAAGGAGTAATCCTAAATAGTTATCGACAGTTGGAGAGAATAGGATAACCCTGGACCGCATGATGTTGCGTGAAGTTCTGTCCTGGGGAAGGCTCATTACTAGGAAATGATTACTGGAGAAATAGAGAAAGAAAGATTTTATGGGTAGTCCAATTATTATTTTTTAGGTATATTTTTTGTTTTTGTTTTTTTTTTTGTATTGTTATTATCTGGCGAGTTTTGCAGGATAAATTTGGTTTAGATTCTCAGATTTGGTTTCTTGTTCTAGGTTTAGGTCAGCCAACTTAGAATTTATGTATTAGAATATAGGATAGCCCGGACGAGACAGGAACTTTTTGGCGTGTAGAACATTGGTCCTGGCAGATGGAATAAATTAGGAATCCTTCATTCACTAATACAGACTGTTTTATACATTCATTAGACAATATATTAAAAACTTTAAATAAATATAGCACAGTTACTGTTTTGGGCGATATTAACATAGATATTCATCCAGACAATACAGACCGTCATTCTGGTAACTACCTGGAATTATTGGCTAGCCATGGTCTTTTACCAGGTCACACAATGCCTACCAGAGGCAGCAAATGTCTGGATCATATTATGTTAAAAAGTAAATTTGAATGTACGACAATTGTGGTAAGAACATTTATAACTGATCATAGTCCAGTTCTTTTAAACATTAAAACCAAAATGAATAAATATTTTTTATCTAAGAAATTAGTTTTAAAATCAGACTGGATTAAAATTAACCAGCAAATAAAAAACTTAGATTTTTCAGATATTCTTACTGTACTAGATGCTAACTTAGCAGCGGAAATGCTTGTTAACAGACTTATGGATACAATCAGAGTTAATACACGTACTTTTAAAATACCTCAAAACCAACGTATAATTAAACCATGGATAACACCTGGCATCCTTCGGTGTATTCGTACACGTGATAAAATGCACCTTAGATTTAAAGAAACAACTGACAACAATACTTTGAAATTAACATATTCTAGATACAGGAACTTTTGTAACAGCTTAATAAAAAAAATAAAAATTGAGTATCATAAAACAGAACTAAATAAAAATAAAAACAATATTAAAAAAACTTGGCAAATCGTAAAACAAATTACATACACAGAAAAACAAAAAACTGACAATAATTCTTTATTACATTTGAAAACAAGTCCGGAAAATTCAATCAATTTTGTGAATAATTATTTTACAAATGTAGGCAAAATTCTTGCACAAAAAATTACTAATAGCTCTGGAAACATAGGTATTGATCGGGCATTGGTTAATTTAAGCAATAATATACCATCTCAAGTTAACTCTATTGGTATGCTAGCAACAGATGACATAGAGATCCTCGCTATAATTCATGGGTTAAAAAATGAATTTGCGGTAGGACACGATGGAATATCAAATAACATAATTAAACAATCTGCACCAACACTGGTGCCTCTGATCACACACCTGTGTAACCTAAGTTTGTCATCTGGACGTTTTCCACGAGTTTTTAAAACCTCAATCATAATTCCTATTCACAAGGGTGGAAACAGAGACAGTGTTAGTAACTACAGGCCGATATCAATTCTACCTGCACTTTCTAAAATTTTGGAGAAGTTAATCAACGTACGATTGGTATCCTATCTCGAAAGATTTAGTATTCTGTCGCCTAACCAGTTTGGGTTCAGAAAAGGAAAATCAACAGAAGGAGTAATAACTTATCTTTCTGATGTTATAATAGAATACCTGGATAGCAAAAAGAAAGTTATTGGAATATTTTTGGATTTAGCTAAAGCTTTTGACACTGTCTCTGTTCCCATTCTCTTGAAGAAACTAGAAATAATGGGTGTACGGGGAAATGCACTGACTCTAATGGAAGACTACCTTAAAGACAGAACCCAGAGAACAAGGTTAGGTAACTCAACCAGCCATGATGAAGTGGTAAGCTATGGGGTGCCACAGGGAAGTGTACTGGGACCAACTCTATTCCTTGCTTACGTAAATGACCTGTGCAATTTAAATTTGGATCATGGAAAAATATTCTCATATGCTGACGATACGGCTTTGATTTTTGTGGGAAATACCTGGGAAGAAGCGCATGAGTATGCTTAATCAGGACTAAAAAGGGTTATAAGTTGGTTACAGGATAATTTACTGACCTTGAACGTAGATAAAACTAAGTTCCTAACTTTTTCAAATGCTCGAGGTAGGTTACCTAACATTGAAATCAAAGCACACTCCAACTGTTCTTCAAACAACTGTGACTGCACGAAGCTACAACGCGTAGAAATAATTAAATATTTAGGTCTTCACATTGATTACAGAATGACCTGGAAGCCGCATATTGATATTTTAAGCAAGCGAGTACGTAAATTAATCTTTGTATTTAAAAACCTACGTGAAGTGGCAGATCGAGACTTACTTTTTAATGTCTACGATGCATTGTGTAAATCAATTCTAACTTACTGTAACACTACTTGGGGAGGTGCATGTAAAACTTACTTGTTGACACTCGAACGTGCTCAGCGTGCTGTTCTCAAAGTCGCCACTAAGAAACCCTTTAGGTATCCTACCCGTGAACTTTATATGGACTGTAAGGTGCTCACTGTTCGACAGCTGTACATCTACAACCTAGTACTGGCGCAGCACAAAATAGCTAAAACACTCAAATTACATGAAGACATCTATTTGAAAAGAAGGAAAGATAGAGTTTTCTACAGGTCTAAGTTCAATACCAAGCTGGCTAGGAGACATAAAATATTTCTTGGTCCGTATATGTACAATAGAATAAACAAAGCTATTAACAATTTTGTAACATTAAATAATCCGGAGTCCAAGAGTGCATTAATTAAATGGTTAGCTTATTTAAATTATGAAGATACAGAAAATTTATTAAAAGTTATATCATAACAATTCAGCTTAGTCCTCATTCCAAAATTATTTATTTATTTATTTTTCACTCATTCGTTTTAAAATCACACATACCCACTCTCATACTGTAAGCATGCTTTTAATTAACTAACTTAACTATTATATAACAGTATATATTTAATATTTATTATTTATGTTATTAATATAAAATATAAATTATAATTAAAGCAAATTTAAGTTAAAATAATAACTTACATTTCATGTACTTACTTTGTTAACGTAGTACCTATAGTTTTTGTAATATGCTCGAAGGTAATACAGAAACCTACAACACAAGCTCAGCTTAGTGTAGGTTCTGTGTACACTAAAATGTGAATCTTAAACTTATATGTACTTTTTATTGTGAATCATTAAGTGTTTATCATGAAATAAATAAATTTGAATTGAATTTGAATGGCAATCTCGATAAGGTAAAAATGTTTAGAAATGAGGTAATCACTCATGTGAAATTTTTAAACGATTTAAAGTACATTATTTGTGTCAATGTTTGGCATGTTACTTTGATCGAAATTTAACAATGAACTTTAGAGACTGGGGGCTAGACAGTTGGATATTTTGTTCAAGCATATTATGTTATTTTATTTAGAAACATATTTGATCCTAGTCAAGCATGTTATTTTTTTTATGTAGATTTTATCAAACGAGCGTAGAGGCGGTTTAGACTGGTGACCTCTTTAAACTCAAGCCTAGAAACTAGTTAACCAAACAGAGGTGGTTTTTTCTGGTGACCTCTATAAATGAAAAGCCTAAAACCAGTAAAAGCGCGAAAAGGCGGATTCCTGGTAACCTCTACAATAAAAAGCCTAATTACCAGTAACAGAAATTATAAAGCGGGTTTTCCACTCAATACTTTTTTTACAAGGGGATAAGGGAGTATGGATGTTTTTACCAATGGTAGCATAAGTGCCAACAGCTAAATAATATTATAAAGGTTGCGTTTCAGAGTTTGTTTGATTTGATATATTTTGTTTGGGGATTTACAATATACCCAAAAGGTCCAGGAAGTTTCTTAGGTTTCCACATTGTCAATGAGATGTTTTTTTAGTCTGGTTCTGTTTGCTTTTATTTCTTGTTTGAAATAGTTCCAGTGACTGTTACCGCTGAGGGCAGCGAGTATTTCACATTGGCATGTGAAACTCTAGCAGGAGAGGGTGTATTGTAGCATGTTAAATCATGACTCCAAGTGAGATTTTGTTGTAAATCCCGATTAAATAGAATGTATTGGGTACCTCTGTCGGGAAGTAGCAAAGCTTTTGAGTGTTACTATTATAATGAACGTTCCAGGAATGTTTCGGACTCGGGATAGCTTTGGACGGGGGGCGGAATGTTTGAAAATCGGTTTGTTTCACATAGTTGGCACGTGATTGAGATCGGCGCAGGTGAGAAAATTTGTTTGTTTCTGGGATTCCAGTAGCTTCTGTGCGTAATCGACTTTGGCGAGTTTTAAATTCGCAGTCAGCAAAAGAACACGCAGTCTTTTGTGTGGACAAAACGACCGAGACACGCAGTCCAAAACGAGGCGCGGAAACCGTGACTGCACTGTAACAGGCGAAATAAGTATACGAGTGCAAAAGCCAGGTTAGTAGGATTTCCCGTGATTCAAGTATTGTACTAACGAAATATGTGTTTTGATTTTGCACCGCGACTATCTAAGGCGGGCATCTCGAGGCACATTTAAACACAGAGGAACGTGGGTTTCAGGTTAAAATCGAGCATCAACGGACGGCCGCTGCCGTCACCACTGCGAGCTGCTGTGCGCCGATCTCCCGGGGCTCGCCGCCGTTCGTGGAAGAAGCTGATCTCCGAGGGTCACCAGAAGGTCTCCAACGCACCACCTGTCCCTTAGAAGACACCGAAAGTATTTCCTATTATAAGATCTTACTGTTTAGAAATATTTTGATGCAGAACAAATCTAGTAAAGTGAAAAATACTTCTTTTTGAATTCCTCAGTAAAGGGGAGAGTACCAAACTTTGATAACTCATGTGTGTTTTTTTTTCTATTTTTGTAATAAAGCCCTTTGTTATTGAATTTACCATCTTGTTTTAATTACCTCGCCTTTACCTGAGAAGGAGGTCCGTTTCCTTAGCCGGGCAATGGTCCTTTCAGGAAGATCTCTAGTGTGGAACTGTATAAATTTCATCAAAATTGGTTTAGTATCTTTAAACAAGCTTTAATTTAATTCACTGTGTTATTATGTTTGGGACTGGATTGCTAGTCAATTTTGAACAATTTAAGGACGTCCAAAGATGCTATTTTTTTCACATTATGACAATTAAAAAACTACAGTAGTAGTAGCAGCAGCAGCAGCAGCACTAGTATTAGTCAACTACACAATTGGATGATGGAATCCTTTTGAGTTTGGGCTCATTTGGTTTGTCTTGATGAGTTCTCTGGTTTGATGTGGTATCCAGGGTCTGATGATGCAGCCGGAAGGTAGTCACAGGAACTCAACAACAAAATGATGGAATCCCTTCGAATTTGGGCTCATTTGGTTTTTCTTCATGAATTCTCTGGTGTTATGTGGTATCCAGGGTTTTATGATGGAGAAGGTAGTCACAGGAACTCAACAACCAAATGATGGAACCCCTTCAAGTTTGTGCTCATTTTGTTTGTCTTGATGAGTTCTCTGGTATTTTGTGGTATCCAGGGTCTGATGATGAAGCCGGAATGTATTTACAGATATACTCAATAACAAAATGATGGTACCCCTTTGAGTTTGGGTTCGTTTGGTTTGTTTTGATAAGTTCTCTGGTGTAATATAGTATCCAGGGCCTGATGATGGAGCCAGAAGTAGTCAAAGGAACTAAACAACAAAATGATGGAACCCCTTTAAATTTGGGCTCATTTGGTTTGTCTTGATGAGTTCTAGTCCTAGTTTTATGCTGTATCCAGAGTCTCATGTTGGAGCCGGAAGATAGTCACAGGAACTCGACAGCAAAATTATGAAACCCCTACGAGTTTGGGCTCATTTAGTTTTTCTTGATGAATTCTCTGGTGTTATGTGGTATCCAGGGTCTGATGATGGAGCCGAAAGGTAGTCACAGGAACTCAACTACTTAATGCTATGTCGGCGTATCTTAGAAGTGCTCACAACACCACATCACTCGATTTATAGAGAGAAAAAAAAAGTTCCTGAAAACGATCTCTTAAATAAATTTTGGGAACAAGAATCGGATGTAGTAGTCACCCAATCACCCCTCACTGAAGATGAAGAAAGGTGCGAACAGATTTTCACATCGACTACTCGGAGAGATAACTTGGGACGATACATTGTTAATTTACCGTTTAGAGATCAAGACCCAAAATACCAGTATGGTAACTCAAGAGAAATTGCAACGAAACGCTTTTCTCAGCAAGAACGACGATTACTCAAGGATCCAAACCTGAAACAAATATATACAGACGTTATTAAAGAATATTTGCAACTGGGCCACATGGAAGAGGTACCGAAGGTACAACTAGACAATCCAAATGCGGTGTACTTACCACATTTAGCCGTGGTGAGGGAAAACAAGGATACCAGCAAAGTTCGCGTAGTTTTCAATGCATCAGAGCCTGGTGCTAATGGTGTCTCCCTTAACGACGACTTACTGGTTGGTCTGACGCTGCAAGATGACCTACGTCATATTATTCTGCGATGGCGAAACTATCCCATATGTTTGGTATCTGATATCGTTAAAATGTACCGACAAATCAAAATCAATGAAAAGGATACAGATTTCCAGCGACGGTTGTGGCGTGATAGTCCGAGCGACGATCTGCAACACTTGCGATTATTGAGAGTAACGTTTGGAACAGCTTCAGCACCATACCTTGCTGTAAGAAGTCTTCAACAACTATCTCGTGATGACGGCAATGCATATCCTTCGACATCTGAAAAAATACTAAAGGACTTTTACATAGATGATCTTATGACAGGTTGTGAAACGATACAAGAAGGGAAACAGATTTATCAGGAGATGACAAAAATACTAAAGAGAGGTGGATTCGAACTTCAAAAGTGGAGTAGTATTAGTGAAGAACTGTTAAAGGAAATAGAAAAAATTGAAGGAGAGACTGACATGAACAGAAAAATAAAAATTGATACTTACATGAAAATCCTAGGACTGACCTGGAACCGGAATGATGACGCCTTTGAGTACGCAGTGCAGCTCCCACCGGTAACAGTACCTGTAACAAAAAGAAAGGTAATATCGGACATTTCCCGTTTGTTTGACCCGTTAGGATGGTTGGCACCATTAATTATCACAGCCAAAATCTTTATTCAAAAATTGTGGCTCTCAGGAATTGAGTGGGACGATAAGCTTCCACCTCAATTACTGAAAGACTGGCTAACCTACTGTAATGACTTACAGCAACTTACCAAGTTTAAGCTTCCACGATGGCATCACACCAGATCAGACGACGTACTCCAAGAGCTTCAAGGTTTTTGTGACGCATCCAATGACGGTTTTTCGGCCGTAATCTATCTGCGTGTCATAGACAGTCAAGGGGAAGTACACGTCAACTTGATCACATCAAAAACTAAAGTGTCCCCAATCAAACAAGTCTCAATCCCAAGGTTAGAGCTTTGTGGAGCCGTGCTTCTAGCTAAACTGTTGGTTGAAGTAGCTGCTGTTTTGTGTATTAACAAGACGCAAATTCATGCATGGACTGATTCTTCTATAGTACTTGCCTGGCTTAACAGTAGACCCAACCGATGGAAAACCTACGTGGCGAACCGTGTGACGGAAATAATCACGGCTGTAGAACCTCAACAGTGGTCACACGTTGCATCCAAAGACAATCATGCAGATTGTGCATCACGGGGCACGAAGATTCTGGAACATGAAAAGCTTTGGCAAGAAGGTCCGAAGTGGCTGAAAGAAAAATATATAAATTACAAGAAAAATGAACGAAAAGACACAAATTTAGAAGAAAATACAAAAAAGATATGTGCAGTAAATACTTACCCAAGCTCAAAAGAAGAGGAAGATCCAGCTGAAGATATATTTTCACGATTTTCTTCTCTTACAAGACTGATCCTCGTGGTTGCTCTCATACCACACAGAACTCTTGGTCACAGCACCAGACATAAATTATGGAAGTGTCAATGTTGGAACTCTAGGACGATGGCAACTCATTCAACGGATGACTCAAGAGTTTTGGCGACGATGGTCCAAGGAATATCTGACTCAATTTAATCATCGCTACAAGTGGTCACATCAAAATCCTGAGCCAAAGGTTGGAGATGTGGTATTGGTGATGGAAGACGATCTTCCCCCAGCTCGGTGTTTATATGGCATCATTGAACAAAAGCATCCTGGGTTGGACGGACTTACTAGAGTCGTCAGTTTGAGATGTAAAGGCTCAACAATGAAACGCCCTGTTTCAAAACTATGTTTCTTACCTGTTTCAAATTAGTTTTAGATGTCTGTCTTCAAACTTATTTTCGCATGTTGAGTGTTTTAGAAACTTAAGCCAGTTGTAGTTGATAAATGTACTGTTTGTTTAGATTTGGCTAAGTTATTAATATACAGAATTAAAATTGATTGTTTTTAGTTAAACTCTGTTGTTTTAGTTATATCTCATGGTGGGCGGAGTTCATTGTCAGGAAAATTTTGATAATTTATCCTTGGTGGGCGGTATGTTTAATATATCCAACGCAAGTATGTGCAAGCGCATGTAGTTCACCAAAAGTATGCTAGATGGCGTTAGTGCAAGACAACAGATTTCTGAATCGTGGTGACGAAATTCTCCGGGCAATACAGCGCTCACCTCAACGATGTTTCAAGTGCGTTCGAGTTAGACCGTAGCTGTAACTTGTATGTTTAATACAAATTATATTTGTTGAAGAATACGGTGTATTATTTTTTGGGATCCAAAGGTGACAATGATAACAAAAACTTGATTTGTATTTATTTTGAAAATATTTTAACAAATACCAAACAATTACATACAGAGACAATAAATAAAAAAAAACACTTTAAAAATACCATATAATTATTTGTTACCGAAATAACATATTATAATAATCACCAACTTAAATAATATCAAAACAATATAAAACATTCAAAATTTCCATTACTTATACCTAATCTTTACACCAATATCATATTACACAGTATTAATACCTATTTATTATACATGCATTTTTAATGAGTGGAGAATCGCGACACGATAAAATATAGTAAGTATTTACGACTACAATATTTTTACTTCCTATATACTTAAGTAATACCGACTGATCGGCTGTCAAACTTTTTGTAATATTTAATCAGTGCTCCCTTGCCATTTGGCCAACCAAATTAGAAATATCTTTTTCCTTTCAATATTGTCATGATCTTGAAATCTTTCATGACATTTTACCTGACTATTTATCGGTAATATTTTAAAAACTTTAAAAAACTTAATTCTCCTAACATTACATTAAATTTATCATCATCATTTTTCATAAGTATAATATTCTTTAACTCTTTCTTTAATTCATTCTTACGACATAAATCATTTTCAATTTCCTCATTGACCTCGTTACTTTTTATGTTTACATCATCATCACATTTCATCATAACATTACTTAACTTTCTTTTAAAATCTTTTATATCACTTTTCACATAACTTTTACGCATAATATTTTCATCATAATCACGACTACTTTTAGAATCATCATTTTTCTTACTATCCTTCTGCACAAAAATAAGTCCTTAGTATTTTCAACCTTCCTGAGTACCAAAGGGTGATCAAGCCTGGTGGTAAAAGGTATCGACTTCGTCAAATCCAAGTTATCAGTCTCTAACCTACGCTTATGAGCTTTGGTGAAACATAAAATCCTCCTCTTATTATAATATCGCGTAAAATCAACCTTTTTCCTAACATTCAACTCATTTGGTATGTTAATACTCATAAGTGCCAACTTTTATTAGGAATGCAAATGAATTCAAATTTCATTACTTTACTTTTATAACTTGTCTCTAAAGTGCACTGAGCGTCACCTACTTGCTGATTCTGCTGATCGCGCAAAATATGAGCGCTGCTCGGTACAGAAGGCATGTTGCACAATGGTTTATTTTCACAAGTCCACACGTTTGTATAATTGTAATTTTTACGTGGGAAATTACTACTTTTTTGGTTTGTAAATTGAATATTAACATTTTGGGATGCATTACTAAAAGATGGCATATTAGTTTCTTCATCTAATGCACACTG
Source organism: Alsophila aescularia (assembly GCA_946251855.1). Lineage (NCBI taxonomy): Eukaryota > Metazoa > Arthropoda > Insecta > Lepidoptera > Geometridae > Alsophila > Alsophila aescularia. Next base: position 42,610,041 of record OX276377.1, read on the forward strand.
AATGGCTTCTGTCAAAGATTTAAATTGTCTACATGAAATAATTGTACCTACTTAACCTTGAGTCCATTAGCAAATATTTTAATCGCAATTTTTTCATTAATGGGGTGTAAGATATTTATTTTTTCTCTTTCACCTTCTGACTGTGCAAACGTTAAATTCGTTAGTAATTTTCAATGTCTAATCCATAACTTTTAACTGATCTGTCACCCTGTTTACAATTAACTAATTTTAATTGTAACGTTACCGGGCATTTTTTCGATAGTAAAATATTTCTCATGTCTGCTAATAAAGTCTCTACATTATTATAATTCGATCTAAAATAAAATTTTGCGCATTGTAACAACCTGGTTTTTAAAACAAAATTAATCAATAAGAACTTGGAATTTTCTGTTAACATACTCCTGTAAAAATCTATCCCATCAATTAATGTTTTTGTAACTTGTTCTTCTCCCGTCATTACAGGTAGAAAGGCAATGGCCGTTTCGAAATCAAAATTATCCATGTTAATCAACTGAATGTAAAACTTGTAAATAATTCAAAATGTAATGATATGTATAAATTAAATTGTATAAACAGGCTGCTAAAATGAAATTCTAAAAAAATATGTCAATAACATATCTATCTCTCATTGCTAACTTCAATAATAAAAAAAAATACTTATCGAACGTGTACATATAGTTTTATCTTTCGCCATATTAAATACTCACAAAAATAATACTCTCCTAAAATAAATTCGACGTGGAACAACGCGGATGTGTTTCCTGACGTCAGCAGGGCTGGAGTCCAGATGCTGGTACTTGATGATGATGCTTGCTGCTGTTTTCAAAATCCTCTTGCGTTTAGGCCGGGCTATACCCTGGTCACCGATCCTTGATCTCGTGCTCCATGAGGCAGAAGATCACCTTGTCTCCTTTATTTTTATATCACGTTCCGAAGTTCCGATGTAATTAACTTTCCACTATAATTATTTTCTTCATTACTCTTCTTCTAATACATAGCGTGTTTCATAAAATTAATTTTCTTTCTTCATATTTATTCTTCTTCAAATTCGTCTTCTTTCTTCCTTACTAATTCTTCAATAAAATATTTTATTCTTCTGTCATCATATTATTTAGTTTTCTTCCTTCATCATTCATTAATTCTTAAATTTTTTATGTGTATATTTATTCTTCATTATTTATTTCTTTCTTTTTAGGCAGGAACAAATAAGCAGGGTCAAATTGGCAAGGTCGCCATGTAATGTGGTTGCTGGGTTGCCATGTAATGTGGTTAGTTGGTGCTTGCAGTGATGAATGAAAGAGGTTGTTTAGGACGCATCTTTATTGCTACTCTAAAGTAACATTTTTAATATGAAGTCGTTTTTTTTTTTTATTTATTTTTTTTTTTTCGCTTGCGTGCTGTCGCCCGCATCTCTCCTTGTGACGCTAACCTCTGCATCCAGGAAAAAAGGACATCAGAACTGAGGACAAATCGGAGTAATTTTCTGCCGTTATTATACACTAGTGACTCGCTCCGGCTTCGCACAGGTAGCGGTTACACCGCGGCATTTTTCTTACTTTTAGCATTTTTATACCTCGTAACTTGTAAAAAAAAAACGCCAGTAAGCGTAACTCAAAATCTTTGGCAGCAACGACCGTAATATTTATTGACCATAGACAATTGTTTTATTACTCACTTACTTGACAGACTTATTATTATTTCGTTACCATGGCAACATGTCATTCCGTTCTATATTTTTGATACCGTGGTGCAATTTTCATAGTGAAATCTAATGTTTTGAAAAATAACATACTGCCCATGTTACTTGCTGAGAATGTAGCTTTCTGTAAGTGAAAGAATTTTTTAAATCGGTTCAGTGTTTTTTGAGTTTATCCGTTACAAACAAACAAATCTATCCTTTTTATAATATTAATAATGTAGATGAAGTTTATATTTTTTTAATACGGGTATACTTGTAGTGTTAATATGTAAAATATGATGAATGTGGAAAACAAGTTTTAAAAATTTTAGAGAAATGTGCATCCTAATATAAAAATTCATATAATTTTTATTATTTCCATACATACATTGATAATAAACTTCAAGTTCATATCTTATTTCATAGGTTTAGACTCTAGAAGCCGGTAAAAGACAGCTGACGGACCGACAGACAGACAATTTGTGGACCTACGCAGTTAGTGTTTGGAGTCCCGTAGAACATCACTGTCTGCAGGCGGCTTGGTGTTTGCAGTAGATTAGATATTTACTTACGAAGGAAGATGCCGCGGCCCACGGCTTGGTGTTCACAGTAGATTAGATGCGAGTATTGATACTTACGAAGGAATATGCCGCGGCCCACGGCTTGGTGTTCGCAGTAGATTAGATAATGGTAGCAATTCGGGCAAAAACTAAACTAAACTTAATTTCTTCAAATGTAATTTAAACCTTGTTGGCTTCGTAACAAGGAATTTTTGCCCCTGGCATCTTATCCTCACTCACTAAACTATCACTAAAGCCTGTCAGCGTAAAATCAACTTTATTTCCACGCGGCGAGAGTCCCGATTTGTCCAAACGCTGTCTCAGAACGTGTCCGAATTTATCCAAACGCTGTTAGACAGCATGTTAAAAACTTGTTTTAATTACGTTATTTTAAGAGGTGCATTTAAATTGACGTAAGTGTACAATAGATGCCACGAAAAAAAAGACCGTGTTACGAAGTTTACAAGGTTTAAATTTACTTTTGAAGAAATTAAGTCTAGTTTAGTTTACGGAGTGAACTACCAAATCGCTGCCATTGATACTTACGATGGTATAGTAGGAACCAATCTTTATGATAGCTGTGAAACGCGCTGTGAGTGCGACTTCGCGCTGGTACAGTTAGGTTCGCAATTTATACCACTTACTTGTAGAATATATCACATGCAAATAATGTTATGATTGAAAAATTGTAATTAGTGGTACATACAAATATTAGAATGATAAAAAAAAACTATGTTTGTAGAAGCTAAATTAGCGGCGACACTTAACGCTGTCATACCTAGTCATTATTTTTAACCAACCATGACATTATGTTAACATAAGCCAACACAATAACATTATGTTTGTCGGAATATGCTGATGGCATTATGTATCTAAGGGGTTGTGTTGGTGGAAATTAAATACATTGATTATAAAAGTAGAAAATAATTATAATATATAATTATAGTGGACATACGCCTTCTATTGAAACTTCTTGGCTAGTTGATGTAGCTTCGTCCGAAAAATCCGAGCTACCTCCGTCTTCACTGGAATCTGAGGAGTCATCAGATTCAGAATCGGATTCATTGTCGCTTACTCAAATAATCATTTTTTCTGTTAAATTATCAATGATGACATCGCTTTTCTTATAATCCTCTCCAACGCTCATCACTTTTCGGCACAAAGAGATGCATTCACGTTCCCCCATGGAATCAACCTTTTCTTGCACCGACCCTATCACGGTCTTTGTGTTCCATGTCATATTTTTATTTGCAACATGTCCCTTTATTGCTGCCCAAGCCATCTCGATGGGGTTTAGGTCAGGATGGTATGGAGGAAGTCGTATTACCACATAGTTATTTTCACCCAAAACTAGGTCGATATAATTTTTTTTTTAAACGTTCTATATGGATGTGAATTAATCTGTATTACTCAGGTTTGGATAAAGTGGGACTAAATTGTACGCCCTTCTCGCAAAGCCATGTTTCCATCTCAGTTTTCCTGCTATTTGATGTTGGGGCTGGATTTGCCAACTTACTATGGTACGATGCGTTATCAACCACAACAACTGAATTATCTGGTAAATTTGGCATCAGCTGACTGCAAGTCAATTTTTCGTTGTTTTGATAATTCATGTTGTCGTGGTAGTCGCCAGATTTTGAGCCAGCCTTACACATCTAAAGTGCATTGGGCACAAAACCAGCTTCGGAGCCCGCATGTACGATTACTAATCGTTGACTTTTTGTTTTTTTAAGCCCTGTATGACTTTCGTCGCTCCATGCTTTCGAGTTGGTGTGTGAGGATCGAATCGACGTAAGATTCGTCTGTATAAATGTTGGGTCGGCCTTCTGCACGATATTTGGTTATTTTTTTAAATATTATAGACGTTGCTGACGTACATTTGATTGTTCAATCAACACCTTGCATTCATCTTCTATCCTTTTCCATTTAAAACCTAACCATTCATTTGCTAGCATTTTTATAATTTCTTTTAATTTTTTCGTTTCACTCCGCTAATGGTGAAGGTTGTAAACACCTGTAAAAGGTATGCATATCGGAATTTTATTACGCTATGGCACCTGTTATAGTCTTATGAAAGTGTTACTCTTTATAATATTTAATTTGTATGCTGTAGGTGTTTCTTAAATAAATAAAAATATGGCATAAGCATGTTATATACCCATTAAAATTAATGTTTGCTTTTTTCTTTGCAGTTTCTTGAGGGTTGGTAACTCGTTTTCAGTTTTGTGAAAATTATGAACGCACCTTTTAGTCACACCTTTGTAAAAATTGACTATCCCTGTCACCCTCCTTCTGCCAATTCTCTTATTCCCAGGTGTAGGAAAGATTAGTAACTTTCCGGAGATATGGGCTTTTGCTGCTATTCTTTGTACAGTCCTTAGGGATACGCCAGTAGTAGCCGATGCCCGTTTTTGTATTTGCTCTAGCTTAAATTGAATTCCTTGCTCACCCTCCTTTTTCATGAACTGTAAAATGTTACGTACCATATTTCTGGATTGCCTTCGGAAAACGTTGTATCTTCCGCGAGGCATTATTAAAATAAAATAACAACATGAAAACGAAGCAAACACAACAAGAATAACGAACAACAACAAAAAACTCTTACAAACAATAAATTAACAAGTAGTAAGTAACAAACAAATTGAAATAACTAACTGGAGTGTACTTGAACAGAATCGCACTCATGTAAGCAGTATATGGATGTAGTGTTCACACAGTCAAGCACTTAAACGCGCTGGGAGCGCACGGGATGCGGTGGGCTAGCGGGAGGGTGTGCCCCGACCTCTCGAAAGCTCGCTTACACCTAAACTTAGCTATTGCGCTGTGTCTTGCGCCTAACTTCACAGCCGCCTTATAGATTGTTTCCCACTATAAGTGATAGAAAATTAGCAGTTCGTTTTTTGAATGTATGCTCTTCTTGGTTTTGCCGTCGTACATTAATTCAGGTTTGACATTAAAATTGCTTCTCTAAAGGTTAAACATGACACTTTCTGGAGAACGTGGAATAAAAAATATATAATTAATGATGTATTGTCGCTCGTATGCAAGTGCGGTACCAGGCGACGCGGCGCGCTGCCACTGCAGCTCTGCACGCGCGCGCTCCGCCGCGGTGGTGTCGGCGTCGCTCTCTTCGCGTGCAATGTATGATGTACTGTCGCTCGTGTGCGAGTGCGGTACCAGGAGACGCGGCGGCAGCGCGGCGCGCACCCACTGCAGCTACGGCGGCGCATGCGCGCTCCGTCGCGGCAACGTCGGCGTCGCTCTCCTCGCCTGAAATGTATGATGTATCGTCGCTCGTATGCGGGTGCAGTACCAGGAGACGCGGCGGTGGCATGGCGCGTAGCCACTGCAGCTCGACGCGCGCGTGCTCTGCCGCAGCGGCGTCGGCTTCGCTCTCCTCGCCTGGAATGCAGAGGAACATTATCTTCTCTACATAGTACATGGTATAAAACAAAGTCGCTTTCCGAGTCTGTCAATCTGTATGTCTGTCTGTTTAGCCGCTAATGGATTTTGATGCGGTTTTCACCATGAGTTAGGTAATTTTTCAAATCATTTCAAATCATTTATTTGCAAGAATACAAAATATGTTAATTCAGTTCTTGTTAAATTTGTATAAAAAAAAAATACACAATATCTTCAATTTACAGAATTTCGGACATCATCCCGCAGAAACTCTTTATTTAAAAAAAAAAAAAAAAAGAAAAAAAAAAAAAAAAAAAAAAAAAGATAAATTTGATCCTCAATTTTTACCCTTACAATTTTTACACAACAAAATCCGTCCAGTAGTTTCAGTGTGACACGTGTTCTTTTAAATAACTTTCAACGCCTATCCTGCAGGAACTCTTCAATTTTTCGGGATGAAAGTATCCAGTGTCCTACCTCAAAGTATGAACTCAAAACATACGAAATTTCATTTGAATTCAGTGAGTATTTTCGACGTGATGCGCTACCAAGGTACAGACAGACAGACGGGCAGACAGACAGACGGTTTGAATTTCAATAATACAGTTTTGGCTTAAGTATTGAATATAGAAAAGCCTCCAATTTTTTTTACAATATATCTTCATAGTACAGAATTTGGGACATTATCCCGCAGGAACTCTGTATTTTTTCGGGATAAAAATTATTCTCAATTTTTACCTATTATATAGACGATGACTGGGCCAAGGTGCAACAAAATCCGTCCATTAGTTTCAGCGTAATGCATGTTCTTTTAAATAACTTTCAACGCCTATCCTGCGGGATCCCTTTCACTTTTCGGGATTAAAAGTATCCTATGTCCTACCTCGTAGTATGAACTCAAATCATACCAAGTTTCATTTAAATTCATTCAGTAGTTTCGGCGTGATGCCTAGCCAAGATACAGACAGACATACAGACAGACATACAGACTGACAAAAATGAAAAAAAGTACAGTTTTGGCTTCAGTATCGAATATAGAGTACTTCCAAAAGAAAATTTCAAAATATCTTCAATGTACAGAACTGGACCCGTTACAGTTTTATTATAAGTATAGATTTATTTTATGGAAAACAAACAGCTTTTAAAATTAATCTTATAGAATAAACACAGTGGGAATAAACTAGCTTTAAAGTTTTCATTAATAGAAATTATTTACTTATGTAAACAATTAGATCAATGTTGCAATATGCTACCCAACCCAGTCACTTTTACAGCGAGATCAACTACTGTGTTGTTGGTGAATTCACAGGAAGTTTTGAGCTCCGACATCTCATCCTTGATCTTCTTTACTTCAACTATTAGAGCGGGTACACCAGCAAGCTGAGACTTCGGGCTCTCCATCCCACTTCCGTGAACTGGGTACATCCAAAGTCTAGGTAACTTTTGCAGGAAAAACATTGCACTCCGTCATTGAAGTCATGTTCACACGACACGCACTTCATCTTACCAAAAAATGTTGGTGATATATTAATAGTAGGAGTAGGATACATGAGGCTACTATGGATGCTCACAGCTGACTGAATGCTCACATGTTGTCACGTTAAAACTAGTGGACCGAGTGCGATGCAATTTTTACCATAGTATAGTTTTGTGTTTCACTTTATAATCAGTGCCTAAAAATATGATAAATAATTTACCAAATCCGAATATTAGCAGAAGGTCTTCTACAGGGTCGTCGAGAAGGTGCGCGCCGGTGAGGCGAGCGGCACGCGCGCGATCCTGCAGCATCGCCACCGTTGGTGCCGCGCAGCTGTCTGTGGGCGATGAGGCGTTCTTCATTCTCGATTGAACCGGATCACTGAACGAGTCAATGACAGATTGCGGCCGGACAGGTGGAGCTCACCCGGAGCGTATGCAGCGTACTCGCGCAGCCACCGCGCGACGCCGGCCTCGCCCCAGAAGCGCGGCGCAGCGCCATCGTCGTCGTCACCGGTGGCGTCGTCTACCGCACGTGCCTCGGCCGGCTCCAGCCGCCACAGCGTCAGCTCGCCGCCCAGCGAGCCCACCGCTAGTAGCGAGGCCCCGGCAGCGGGTGCGGCCGCCCGCGCGCCGCCCGCTCCCTGCACCGGCACCGCGCACTCCTCCCACAGGCGCGTACCGCGCACGTTGTGCGCCACTCGCCACACGCGGGCCCACGCGTCTTCGCCTGCCGTCACCAGCACCAACGCACCCCGCGCCGCTCCCCACTGCACCCCCGCCACCGCTCCTCCGTGCGCCGCCACCTGCTGCACCAGCCGCACGTCCGCGCCCGAGCCCTCCTGCGGACCAATCGACACGTTAACACATAATAAATAATAGTACTAATAAATCATCATTATCAGACTGCGTTCGTCCACTACTGGACATAGGCCTCTCCCAATGAACGCTATAGAGCCCGATCTTTGACTCTTATCATGCCGTTTCTGCCGGCCACCTTTCGCAGGTCGTCACTCCACCTACCCGGTAGGCGTCCTACACTATGTTTGCCAAGACGCGGTCTCCACTCGAGGACACGTCTACCCCAGCGGTTTTCCGTCCTTCGAGAAATGTGACCAGCCCATTGCTATTCAGCTTTCTAATCCTTTGAGCTATGTCAGTAACTGGTTCTCTGGCGGATTACCTAGTTTCTATAATACTTCACAGAAACCCACATTATAGCTCTCTCCATAGCTCGCTGAGCGACTTTAAATTTGTGGAAAAGTCCCACTGTTTGTGTCCTTGTCTCGGCTCCGTATGTCATAACTCATAGGATGCACGCATTAAAGACTTTCGTCTTCAGGCACTGTGGAATGGACGACGAGAAGACCTGACGAAATTTTCCGAATGCCGCTCAGCCCAACTGAATTCTTCTGTTGGCTTCCCTATCGAAGTTGTGTCTACCCAACTGCAGAGTTTGCCCAAGAAAGATAACAACTTCGAGGGTTTCACCATTAATATCTACAGGTCTCGGGGTAATGAGATCGTTAAACATGATCTTGGTCTTGTCTAAGTTAATACCAAGACCGATTTGTCGAGAAGCATCAACCAGGCCGTTTCAGCATTCGCTCAAGTTCCTCCAGCGACTCCGCCGTGAGAACTATATCATCGGCAAATCTTATGTGTAAGATTTACTCGCCTTTATATTTATGCCCTTATCTTTCCAGTCGTGTCTTAAACACATCTTACAAGGCGATCGTGAAGAGTTTCCATGATATTACATTACCTTGTCTCACACACCTGCACTACTGGATTTGTTTAGACTGCTGGTTCTGTACTTGAATACACATAGTCGCGGCATCATACAGATATCTCAGCACTTCGATATACCACCAGTCCACTTGGCATTGCTGCAGTGACTCCAAAACAGCCCAGGCCTCTACGGAATCAAAGGCCTTTTCATATTACACAAAAGCAAGACACAGGAGCTGATTATACTATTCGGACTTCTGTATAATCTGCCTCACAGTATGTACGTGGTCTATGGTACCAAATCCTCTATGAAATCCGGCCTGCTCCGGAGGCTGAAACTTGTCAAATCTTCTTGCGAGACGATATATGATAACCCTCGAAAACAGCTTTATAGACGTGGCTCAGGAGTAAGATGGGGCGGCTAATTCTCATCGCCGCGATTCTCACCGTCACCTTCGTGGCAAATTTTGTTTTTTGCTAATTTGAACTATTTTTGTAAAAAAACTTATAGCGCTGGATAAGACGAGTAAATTCATATGTAAATTAATCAAATCGTGAGTCTTGTTTGAAAAAAATATGAAACAAGCACTGATGGCATGAGGAGCTAGCACCTCCTAGACGAAAGAGCTACCTACAGTTCTACTGAGGCTACGCGAATTGCTACATAAGTCAACGGATCTAAATCCAGCCTTATGTACTTACGGAACAACGCTACGCCTGCCAGCTGTTTTTTTTGTACAAACGATAACGAACGCAGATGAACTAGCAGAATTCATAAGGAAGATGGCTGACACAATGACGTCACTCTCGTTGAATAACGCACAAAAGTACCACTCCTAGCGCACTCCATTCGTACACAAAGACTTGTCCACCTTTACACACGTCTTTGTGCGCTACGATTTTATCGATTTGGGTATATCAATATTTTCAGACTATAAACATAGGTTGTGGCGTCTTTGTGCGCATCGATTTTATCGATTTGGGTAAATCAATATTTTCAGACTAAAAACATAGGTTGTGGCAAAATAATGAGGCATTAAGGGTAGCTAACGTTTCCTGTTTGGTATTTGATCTTTGAAAACATCGGGTCTATTTTGTAGAAATAAAAACTGCATTATTAGATTTTCAAAAAAAGTTCAGCCTTCCTAAAAAAACATTATTTTTGATAAACAAGTTGGCTCAACTCTATTTCCCATTAGGAAAGTAGACAAAATAATAGCACTTTTACAAGTCAAAATTAACATCCCATGAACAAGGAGCAATACATAAAATATTTTAGAAAAATCAAACAAATAAAATATACGTAAACTAAGTATTCTTTGAGTTTGAAAAGGAACTTTCTCTTACATGTGCTAACAGAGTGAAATCTCACACTGGAAAAGGAAAACCCACCTGACTCTACCAGTGCTTTGGAAATACGCTCGTTAGAAAAGAGAGCACCAAGAAACTCTACGAGGATGTCAGTTTTTCCATACTTGTTACTTCTTCATAGTTTTTTCAAATATCATAAATTAAGTATATTAAAACATAATAATGTAAATTACAAATATAAAAGATAAAATGAGATGTCTCAAACTGGGAAAAATTAAGTTAAAATTCAAACTAGATATGTTGTATAAAACAACGTGACATCATGTCATGATCTCATGGCATGTTGTGAGACATCTTACAAAGTACTTTGAACATTTAATATCGATTTGATCACTTATTGTTATGGAGCTAGGAGACATCAGGCCTGCAGTCTCGACATCGATAGAGATTGCTTTACAAACGAAATCTGTCGCAAAGTCTGATTATAACGATATTTGGCAGTCTATGACAAATATCGATATCAATCATGATCAATGTTAGTACAGACACCGATGAAAATCGATAGCTTTTAACAATAACTGTCAAAGCTAACGATTATCATCGGTATGTACCGATTTCGGTTAGCATGCAATCCTTATTAATATGTCGAGACTGCAGGCCTTTTTTTTTCCCGACTTTTTCTTCGATTTTTTTTTTTTTCGACGACCCGCACGAGGGTACCCAGGGGGTACGGCCCTCGGCTTGGACGGCCGTCTGATTACGGGGGTAACGAACTAAACACCCCTGGATCGCTACCGTTAAGTAGTGATCGAGGGGGCCCTGAACAATGGCTAGGTGCCCTTTCATTGATTATTATAACTGACCGCCGATTCGTAATACACCTTCGAGAAGAATCGGCAAGAAACTCGAAAGCGAATAATATCTGGCTATGTGTTATGGGACCTTCGACCTCGCCGGCGAGGTCGGTGTCTGTGTCTAAGTGTGTTGATACCCCCTGGCGGGTTGCCAGAGGTGGTCGAATTGGACGAGGCCATCGCTGCCAGTACTTTGACTGCGATGGCGTCGTCCGGATCGTCCAGGACATCGCGGGGACGTCTACGGAGGACGATACTGTCTGTCGTATAGTCGGAGGCTTTTACTACGAGCGGGTTGGGATGGTGGGGCGCCGCATCAAAGTAGCGGCGAGAGGCATCTTTCATGAATTGACTGATCGAGGGAAGCTCGATATCGCGGTGCAGGTCGGCGTTCCTCTGATACCAGGGAGCGCCGACTGCATTTCGAAGGAATTTATTTTGGACTACCTGGAGCGGCTCCAGGATTTCGGGACCGGCGTGCGCGAATGCTATAGACGCGTAAGTCATGACGGGGCGGATGCAGGCTTTGTAAAGCGTCACCTTATTCCTAAGGGACATTTTACTCCGCTTGCCTAAGAGATGGTAGAGGCGGCCTTGGAAGAAGAACGCCCTGTTACGGACTACTTTGACGTGTTTGTCGAATCTCAGTCGATAATCAAGGGTAACTCCTAGGTATTTAGTTTGTTTAGTCCACGGGATGGGTTGATCGAACATCGTAAGACGACCGGATGGAAGGTACCGCTTGATGTCCTCAGTAAAGCGCATTGCTGCGCTCTTCTCAGGGTTCACCAAGATGCGCCATCTTCGGAACCACTCTCCGAGGGCGACGAGCGCCTTTTGGATGCGTTTCCGAAGATGGATTGGCTTCCATCCGGTCGCGTAAATCGCGGTATCGTCGGCGAAGAGGGAGATCTCTACGTTAGGGGGGCGCGGAAAATCGCTTGTGAACAGTGAGAACAGAAGCGGGGAGAGCGCGGAGCCCTGAGGGACTCCGGCTCTGATGGGGTGAGGATTTGATTTGACTCCCTCGACACGATAGCGAAAGCTGCGGCCTTTGAGATAGTCTTGTACTATGAGCACAAGACGGTCTGGCAACCCGAGCTGGTATAACTTGTATATCAGCCCGGCGTGCCAGACTTTGTCAAAAGCCTTAGCCACGTCTAGGAAGACGGCTATCGTGGTTTGGGGTTTCGGATATCTGTTGAAGCTAGCGAGAATGTGCTCCGTGATGCGGTGCACCTGTTGGGGGCAGGAGTGTTTGGCTCTAAAGCCAAACTGCTCGTCGGGGAGGAGTTTCTTTGAGTTTACAGTGAACCAGAGTCGTCTCAGAATGAGTCGCTCGTAGATCTTCCCCAGAGAGCTGAGGAGACTGATTGGACGGTAGCTAGTGGGCAAGGTAGATTTTTTGCCTGGTTTGTGAATGCCGATGACGTCGGCACTCTTCCAGGCGTCGGGGAACGAGTGATTGCTCATAGCGGCATTGAAGATGCTGACTAAGAGGTAAACTAAAGGGACCGAGAAATGTTTGAGCACCCTGTTGCTGATACCGTCAGCACCAGGGGCCTTTCGTACCTTGAGACCTTTGATTATCGACTCGACCTCGGCCGCTTTCACGGGCTCGAGGGGTGGGTCAGTCGGAGGTTGGGCGTTTCTACGTTCGATTTCGCGGTCCACCGCGGCGATGTGGACATGATCGACGTGATCGTCGGTGGGGGAGCATTGGGCTTCGAGGCTCTCGGCCAAGCACTCGGCCTTTTCGTCGTCTTCGAATGCCGGAGGGAGGTCGAGCCTTTCGAGGGGGGGGGATAGCTGTTTGGGTGTCTGACTTGAACTTTTTCGCCAGCTTCCAATACGCTTGGTGAGATGGCGAAATGTCAGTCAACTGTTCGTCCCATCGATTGTTACGCAAATCCTTTATGAGCTTCTTAACCGCACGATGAAGGCCTTGCATAATGGATTTGGTAGTCGGGGTGGGTTCCGCGTCGTGGTGTCTGATTGCTGCGTTCCTTGCCGTCATCAGCCGCCTCACGCTCGCAGGCAGGTTCCAGAGGCGGTCATCCACCGCTGGGACCTGCCTGGAGCACTCACCTACGACGGTGGTGAGGTGGCTGGTGAGGGCATCGATCGAGCGGGTTACGTCGTCGGTCGTGACAATGTCGTCGGGGATGAGGTCGAGGTCGGGTGAACTGATAGGTTTGAGGGCTTCCCCCAAACGCTTCCAGTCCACTATCGTCTTGGTCGGAGCAGGGGAGAGTCGATTGACTGGCTCTGGGCCGAGGCGCATGACTACGGGACGGTGGTCTGAATCTAATTCCTGATAAACTTGAATCGAGCGGAACTTGAGGGAAACGTTCTTTAGTAGTGGTATGTCTAGTATGTCAGGTACTGCAGGCCTGGCCAGGCCATTCTTAAATCAAAACATAAAATTTTGAAAAATAATACAGATAACTTTACCCATACATTTTTATGAAGTACCGTTTGTCGCACCATGTCCATGCGAATAAATGCAAGAAAACGTTGATTTTTCTTCATAATATCTTATCTTACGTCTATGTCGTCGTCCAACGGGGCAGTGGGCTATAATTCAAAAGTGAATTTAACCTCTCGCAAGTCGATCCTCCAGAGCTTGACGAGTGAGTCGCAGCCGCCCGTGGCGAGCAAGTAGCTTCCTTCCGGAAGCTCTAAACTGGAGGATGGCGGTGCGAAATCACAGCTCAGCACACCTGCAACGGGAGACGATGCGTGACCACCAGATATAGAGGTGATTCTGATTCAGCGGTGGCGTTCAGAGCAGCTTCGTGCTTGCTCACCCAGGTCGTGCGCCTGCGAGGCGTGGTAGAGGCAACCGGGCTCCGGCGGCGCCGCCAACCGCAGCGCGCCGCTGGCCGCGCCCGTCGCCACCACGCGCCCATCCGCGCTCCACGCGCAGCACGTCACCGCTTCCGTGTGCCCCGTGTACACGCTGACGACGCAAGCTTGTATTCAAATATTAATTAAAACGGCTAAAAACTCACGATAAACATTGTTGGACATACTCTGACCAGTTTCGGACTATTTTAAATTCCTTCGTCTGTGAGTGTTATTTTGACAAGCCGCGATGAGCGCTACGAACGTCAGCACGCCAAATGGTTGTACGACTCAAAGAGAGGATAGAAAGTGTAATGGCGTACTGGATGGGGTGCGGGTCGGGATCGGTGAGGGCCCAGAGTGGCGCCAGGCCGTCGTCGGTGGCGAGCAGCAGCAGCGGTGCGCGGTGCGGAGACACGCGCGCGGCGCGCACGCCGCCGCCACCCGTCTCGCCGCCCGCCCCACCCCCGCCCGGCACCACCAGCGACCGCAGCACCACACCCGACTGCACACACTCGATATGAGCCGGCTTAAAACCACAGAAAAACCTTTCTCCAACTATTATTTTATTATGGTTCCGAATTAATTATATCGTGTCATCTCCGACATATCCTACTGCATAATATATTATTTATTAAAAAAAAAACGTAGAATTTCAAAATTTTTTTTTTTTTTTTTTGAGGTGTATGCCACCAGATCTAGCTGACCCCGTCAGAGAAAAAAAGCTTGTTTGCATCATTTTAGTTTTGTTCTGAGCCGTTTTTATTTCATTTTCTTTTTATAATAATTTATTTTTATTTTTATATTTTTTAGTTGGTGTTTATGTAAAAGAGTTATATTTTTTGGAATGACCTTTTGAAGACCTTGATTTTTGATACCTCACTCGATAGGTTTTGGCTTAGAGCAACGCGGCCCTTTGTCGCTCGCGCAAACACGGGGGAGACGATCTAGCGCTTCCAATCGATACATTTTTAACCCCCGACAAAGATACAGGTGTTATAAGTTTAGGGTGTGTATCAGTGTGTGTGTGTGTGAATGCGAGTGTTTCTGTGTGTGGCATCGTAGCTCCCAAACGAATGGACCGATTTTGATGCGGTTATTTTCTGTTTGAAAGGTGATGTGATCGAGACGGTTCTTCGATATATAGGGGGTGGAGGGGAGAGCGGGGAGGTGAGAAAAGAGGGGTGAGAATCGTAGCTTTCAAACGAATGGAACGATTTTAGCTGCAGTTTTTTAATGTTTGAAAGCTGGGGTAAACGAGATTAGCTATAATGGGGAGAAGGAGTGAGGGGAGGGAGAGGGGGGGTGAGGATTGTAGCTCCCAAATGAATGGACCGATTTTAATGCTGTTTTATGTTTGAAAACCGATGTGATCGAGATGCTTCTTAGCTATAATGGGGGTGGTGGGTCGGGAGTTATATATATTTTTAATTTATGCTTGTATTCTGTCTTTTTTTGGCGGAGGGATCCTCGCTCCCACCTATTTTTTTTTGCACAGAATTGAATCAAGTCGTTGTACGACATTACATACATTTATAAATAGAGCAACACATCAAAAACTCTAAATACACATCCACACTTTCTGTGTCCAAACATCTTGATATATCTTCAAACATCTTGATAATGTGACACATTGACACAATAATTTAGAGAAGGGAGTCGCGAAAGTGACTCGACTATCGAATCGAATATAACATCGATGATGACGACGTCTCAGATGAGGAGGAGGATCTACACATTCCACCTGCATCGCGTTAATGGTTGACGACTTCATTGCACCTAGGATTATTCGTAAACACTTGGATTGAATGTTATTGAATTTTTCAAGGGCAGATTTATTACAGGGATCTAACAGGAATGAACCATTGTCCATATGATTACGGACAATTGCATTATAGAGAAGTTTTTGGGTATATGGGTACCCAAAAACTTCTCTATAGAAGTTTGGTGGGGATCCCCCCCCCCACCAAACTTCTGAGAGTGAACGGAGAATATTGATATTCTTTTCACATTTTTTCGAAATGTAGTCAAAATGAATGACGCCATTCATTCGGGAATCAAACCAGATGCCTAGGAATTTAACACTATTTTTTTGGGGGATTATCACATCATCTACTAACAGCTCAATGTGGGGTTTTTTTGTGAACACTACAACGCAACACTTTGAAGCTGATAATGAAAGACCATGAAAATTTTACCAACCATTTAGATGAAAAAGTGCAGAATTTAGACGAGAAGAAGCTTCCGCTACAGTTTTAGCAGATGTATAGACAGCGATATCATCAGCGTATTGTAATATCTGTGAGAAGGGCAGAACCGTACGATCAAGGTCATAAGTGTACAAACTATAAAGTAGTGGACTTAGTACTGAGCCTTGGGGCAGACCTTTCCAGACAACTCTAGGGGGCAAAAATGAATCTTCATTTTGAATTTTGATTAAAACGTGTCTTTCCATAAAAATGTTACAGATAAACCGAACAATCTTCTCAGGGATGGTCAGCTTGATTAATTTATCTCTGAGCACCGGAACATTGACATTGTCATAGGCTGAAACTATATCCAAAAAAGCTCCCACTAGAATTTCTTTATTTCTTAAGGAAATATTAATATCAGTGGATAAAATTCCTAAGCTGTCGAAAGTACTCATGCCTTTCCTAAAACCATACTGTGTTTGAGAGAGAATATTTTTGCTCTCTACTATCCACTCTAGTCTATGCTTAATCATTTATGCTTAATCATTCATTCCGTTACTTTTACCAATACAGATGATAAAACAAACCCCTGCTATTGGGATCAGATCCCAATAGCAGGAGTTTGCCTGGTTTTAAAATAGGGATAATAATTTGTGTTTTCCATTGTTCTGGAATAATTCCGTAATTATATGTATATAAAATGAATTAGTAAGGATTAGGTAAAACTTTTTAGTATCATCAGAAGAGTTTATAATGAAAGAGTAAGGTACACCATCAACGCCTGGGGATGAATCAGTTAGGCCATCTAAAGCAAGTTGTAATTCAATGAAAGAAAACTCAGAATCTAATAAGGAGTAAGATGGGAGAAGTTGAGGAAGAGAAGGGAAAGAATCTGCAGTGGGAGCCAGTTTATCACTAAAATAGTCAAGCCATGACGTAGGGTCGTTAGAAGTTATGTTTTGTATATTGTATGAACCTCTAAATCTTCTGATTTGAGTACATACCAGCGAAGGGGGGGTTCCTGGAAATAGGGTTTCACAATATCTAGTCCATCCACTTTTCTTTTTTGCTGATAGAAGCTTTTTGGCTTTAGCCGCTTTTAACTGGTAATTAAGAAAGTTAACCATAGTCATATCTGAGTTATAAGTCAGCTCAGCCATTCTTCTACCCTTGATAGAGTCTGAACATTCTGAATCCCACTAAGGAGTGGATACTTTGAACTTAGGAGATTTTTTTCAATGGGATGTATTCATTAGCACTATCAATTATAGACTCTAAAAATTTTGAGTAAGCCTCTTAAGGATTACTAAGAGCGTGGTCATGAGTCAAGTGTATTTCTCTGTCAAGAGTTGAAGAATATGACGACCAATAAGCACCAGAAAGTCTATATTTTAAAGAAGGGGACGGATTGTATGAAGGTAATGTTCTATTTGAAATAGTTATTAATATAGGATAGTGATCACTACCATGAGTAGAACTTTTCCAAAAAATAAGAGAAGACAGAGCAGGAGAGCATATAGTTAAATCAACAGCACTTTTAGGATCTTGGTTAGGTCAAACTCTACGAGTAGGAGAGCCATCATTTACAACACAAAGGTTAGCCTCATCAAAGATCTCTAATAATAAAAGTGAAAATGAATCACAGTGGCTAGAGCCCCATGAAGTATTGTGAGCGTTAAAATCAACTAGAATAATTACTGGGGAGGGAACTGAGGAAATAACTAACATGATATCAGATATTACAGACGGATTGGGATGAGGAACATAAACGGATAAAAAGGAAATGTCAAAAACTCTTACGCAACAATGTTGATATCAGGATTAAAAGGAGGGAGAGGAAGTTGAGAAAACGGGAGGGTACGCTTTATGATTAGGGCACTACCTGCATACCCATCAGCCCTTTCGTCCCGGAGGCATGAGTAACCAGAGACTCGAAAACGAGACCCCGGTACCAACCATGTCTCAGACATGGCATGACATAACAAGTCTGTCTGTGTTTGACTGATAAGGAAAATTTAGAAATTAGAAATAATATTTGATGTTTCATGGGACGAAGACTTTGACTGTTCCACTGTAGAACAGTGACTTGATCCATAAGTAAATAAGTTATTGATGAAAGTTTAGAGGCAACGTCGGACGGTAAAGAGGAATTATTTTAGGATATAATACTAATAATCAGAGAGATAAGAATCTCTAGAAGATTGTTATTGATAGAGGGTGGAGGATTTTCTAAAGCGCAGCCGTTAGGCATTGTCGAAGGCTCAGGGGCAATAATTGCCTGATGAGCTGTTTTGTCGTAAGATTTTCCTAAAGTAGCTTTAGAACGGGGAGAGGAATCACTGTTTTGGCATAGGCATGAGTGGCTGAAGAGTTTGCTAGGGAGCTAGAATGATGAGTAATGGGGGGTTGAGAAGGCTCTTGAGCGACCTCAGTGTAACGTTTATAAACTTGTGGCAATCTATACGAGGCTTCTTCATATGAAATACCATCCTGAGCCATAACCATTTTGACTGACTTCTGTCTGTCCTGCTCCGTGCAGCACTTATCTATGGAAAAATATTTGCCCGAGCAATACAGGCAGCAGATAGGTGGTTCAGTTCCTTTACAAACATCACCTGAGTGAGGATGAGTACATTTAAAGCACCGGGGCTTCGATCTACACTGAGCTTTTATGTGTCCTAATCTGCAACAGTTTAGACATTGTATCGTGGGGTACTGATATGTTTCAACACGCATAGATGTATGGAAAGAAAATATCCTCTCAGGCAACAATTGTCCGTGGAAAGTTAAAACTACGGTCTGAGTGGGTAACCAAGTAATTTTCCCATCGTCATTTATAGATTTTCGGTTCAGTCGTCGAGCTTTTAAAACTTCCCCACATCCGCAAGGAAGATCCAAACTCTCAACGAATACATCCATTGAGAAGTCGACTGGGACATCTCGTACCAATCCCATTCGAGTAATGTTATATGTCGGTATCACAGTATTATATTTGTGTTGTTCTAGAAGAGGGTTTTCCAAAAATGTATTGGCGTCAGGAGCTGTTTTAAATTCAATTGAAATCTTATTTCGCCCTACCCGCTTAACTCCGTCTACACATATGTTACATATTTTATTTTGGTGTAAGAATTGACCAAACTTAATCGGTCGGATCGAAGTACCCGCTGCCAGGTCAGGTTCAGATCGAGATACTTGGACCACGAACGGCCCTTTATCAGTGGCATTGTAGGCTTGAATACCAACAACCAACAAAGGGTGGTTATATATAGTTTTGATGGAAGCTGCGGCCATCTCAGTATTAGTTATGGTCTTTTTCGGGTTTGTATCATTAGAGGAGTCATCTAATCGCCGTTTAGTGGCAGACTGTTGTAAATTGTCAGGTGGATCCGGTGGAACTGGAGGAATTACCTCCATCTCCATTCTCCCAATAAATTGAAGAGTTAATTAATTCAATCAATAAATAAGTGTCGTAAAATACAAAAAAAAACTACTTGGAGAGACAATGAACCCACAACCATAAAATAAAATAAAAGGTTTTCTCACTGACAGATGTTTCGGCTACGACAGGCGACGGCAGAATCCCAACTTGATAGATTCTCCACTCCTTGCGAGACGTCAAACGTCATCGTCAAACGTCAACGTCAAACCAAATGGATTGTCAACTTATCGCACACCTCTGTATGTACAGATGGCGCCCCAGTGCAATCTATGGTCAAACAGTAAAGCGAAAGAGCGTCGAATCATCCTACTTCCGTCACGAAGCGACAGTTGATACCTTGGAAAAATAATATATGTCTTCGGAGCCTGCATGCAGCCGGCAGCCACTAAAGTGCAGCACTTTTGGTATCGTGGCTTCTGCAGAAATTGTAACGGGCTTCAAGGAGAATCTGGAATAATCTGGTAAGATCAATCCATATCATTTTATATCGTGTAATATTGAAAGCCAATATTATGACGGAATTTTATTAGAAAAATTTAAGTTGCTTGATTGGCGATTGTTAAATATGGTTGAATTACTTTTAAAATTTTCATGGTTGTAATAACAATGAAAAGAAATTTCTGAACGGATTGCTGCTATTAAAATATTGCTGTTGATCAAGTAACCATCCTCAGTTGGTTAAAAACAAACCTATGATTTAGGTATAGCATAGAATTCTTTGGCAGAACTAGCAGGGCGACCGGGAACTGGGGGCCATTTATTAATTGTGGCGTTCATATTGGAGGTTTTGTCCATAATTGCCACGCTGGGCATGCGGGTAAGCGATCGCAGGGCGTAGCTTCTCGCACCGGTGATGCTGCTGCCCGTCACTGACCTGTGTCATTTGGCTACGCTTGTTTTTATGATGGTCATACCAACATCTTTCGGTCGCCAGAGCCTCGTTCGTTATCCAGCAAGATGACCGCGTGCAGATGAGGTTGGCTTGGAGCATTAAGATTATTTACGCTCTCATACATCCCATCCCATCTGATCAAGGAAATGGCAGGGCAGGGGGTGCGAAAAATCCCCAGGCTACCGTGGGCCACCCGAAACAAAAACAACTGACCCTGGCTACGTACGACAGACGAACGATTACACTTGACAATCACATGGCGCAACTCGAGCCGGAGCTTACCAAGATACGGTGGCACATCCTAGGGTTAAGTGAAGTCCAAAGAGAGGGGGAGGATACACAAACCCTGCAATTGGGCCACATATTCTACTTCCGAGAGGATGATCAGCAGTCTCAGGATGGCGTGGGGTTCCTCGTCAAGAAAGCCCTCATTGATAATTTTATAGAAATATCCAGTGTGTCGACCAGGGTAGCATACCTGGTTCTTAAGCTGACCGAAAGGTATAGCCTTAAGATTGTACAGGTTTACGCACCCACCTCGGCACACTCGGATGATGAGGTAGAAGATATGTTTGATGATATATCTTCGGCCTGTCGTGAAAGTCCATTTTTATGACCCTTCGCTTACCCTTCCTTCGTGATAGATGTCAATAACTAGTGGTTTCATCCAAGACATACCGGAAACCAACCCCAGCAGTGGCCAAAGAGACCCCACTATATGGACAAAACTGGTATTTTTGGATGAACCCATAATATGAAAACATAACGCCTGACATCTTTCGCATAGCAAGGCAATTCATCGATTCGTTTGATATCACTTTAGGCGCCCTCCCCACGTGTACCATAAAAACAAAGTTATGGATTATTGTTATTTAAATCAATAACAAAACGGTGAAATTCAACAGGAGGAGCGAGCAGGTCATTCTGCCTCCCCAATTGTTTCAAAAACATTTAGACCTCTAATTTTCGTATCGGATCGTCCGGCTGTTCATAAAAGCTCTTTTGTTAACTATATTAGGCCTTTCTATATGTAGGGATTTTATGTAGATGCATTAGTATTTATTAGTAGTCTAGCAATATAAGTGAAACCCTATTTAGTTGTAAAACTTATAGTAATACAAACTAGGTTATATTTGGAGCGGAAGAAGGGGCGAGGGGGGAAGATGGACAAGGTCACGCGCCTCACCCCGCGCCTCACCCCCGCAGAAGCTGTTATATAAGGATTTCGCGCCCGTGGAGAGGTACAGTACAGACCAGACCACCTTTAGTTGCAAAATAATTAAAGGCCGATTGCGGCATGCTTCTCTAGTTGCGAGCCGAACATGTTATCGATTTAATTAAAAGTTATCGAATTTAGGGCTCTTTATTTAACCTAGGTTACTAGTTATAGCATGTAGCAACACAACATTAACTTTATATATCACCTATATGCTCTAGATTTTTCATAAATATTTTTTAAACATCACGCATGATTTTTGCGCGAATTTATATCGACCATAGTCGATTATTAAAAAAAACTGGACTATTTCCTTTTTATTTTTTATCTCTTTGAAAGCTACATCTGTAGCGGTCCTAAACATAGATTCTAGAATTTAGGTAGTACCTACCATAGATGGACTGCATTTAAGTTGAAACTAATTTACCACAAACTTTACTCGTTACTCTAATGTACGCATTTCGTGTGATAGAAAGACATAGCAATAGCTGCTCGCGCTCGTCTCTAAGTGGTGCGCGCCACCTGACAGATTTATTTGTTTGTTAACCAGCTGGTTAACACAAGCCGCAAAATTACTTTCACAAAATTATTGGTTTTCTGATCATTTTTGGACTGAGCTTGTGTAAACGTGCTAATATATTAAGAATGGCGTGTACTGTTCGTAGTTATTCAAGCCGTGTGAGTGTTTTAAAACAGAATAATGTGAATATATCTTTCCCTCGGTAAGTCAAACTCATTAATAATGTACTTTACTAACTAAATTGTAAATTTCACTTTAAAATTTTACTAAAAGTCGGTCAATATCAGCGTATACTCAGTTTTTCACGTAAAACTTGCGAGTATAAAGCTTTTCTTGTCTTGGAATAACAATAAAACTATAGCAACCCGGTATTTTTGTCATTTTACCTACTTCATAGTGTTGAGGGTCGGAATCTCTACAGGTATATCGATATCCATAGGTAACATAGTTTTTTTAGCAATGTAACAATTTTTAAAAGCTTTTATTTAACTTGCAATGTTTGTATGTATGTATGTGTGTATGCTTGTTTAGGTCAAATCTTGCAAGCTAAATTAGAACCACTTCCTCTTATTCTACGGAGTTTTTGCATGTTGGTTCATTTCCGATGACAATGCATTTTTATGGTAAGCATGATCTGAATCGGCATCCAGGATCAGCTCCAGACAAAGGAACACTTCAAGAATCAACAACACAGTCACGAAACTTTGAGTATGCATTTTATTATGATAGCCTGTTTGAATTTTTACCATGACATTCATGGTTGCTGCCCTCCGGGTTGGCTTCTAACTAAGGAACTTGTCAACGGTTAGCAGTATAGACACGAAATGTTGTATACGCATTTAATTATGATAGCCCATTCTAAGTTTCATCATTACATGGCTTCTGCATAAAAGATTCTTTTTTAATATTTTTAAATTAACTTATTAATATTTGACTCAAACGAAAAATTACGAAACGACGATGTTTCCATTATGACACGTCCGTCATAATGTTTTTCTCAGAAATTTAAAACAAACACACAAAATAATTAATGTATATTGTATTTTATTTGTTTCTGTAAAGATACGAACTTGAAATTTGCCATAGTGTATACTATATTA
Source organism: Alsophila aescularia (assembly GCA_946251855.1). Lineage (NCBI taxonomy): Eukaryota > Metazoa > Arthropoda > Insecta > Lepidoptera > Geometridae > Alsophila > Alsophila aescularia. The sequence continues at coordinate 42,633,259 of OX276377.1, forward strand.
TTATTATCATTATATTACAGACTTAGCCCAACGGATAAGTTGAAGTGGCAGTGGGCAGGACACAGTTGAAATGGCAACTGTTTACCTCTCGAAGAAATTATAATTTTGCACAGCAATAAAAAACAGTATAATTATTCAAGCCCTAAACCAAACAACAGAGAGAATCAAAATGCTGGATGATCTTACCGAAAATCAACCAACTGACAATTTCCAAGAAGAAATGAGCGCCGATCATGATTATATTCCAGACCCAAATATTCTTAGCAAATACAGTGGAAATATAATTTCATACATTGCTGGCTTCATGGTTAAAAAAATGAAGAAAAATATGCTAATTGAATATTGTTACCAAGTTGTAATAATTTTCTAATAATAATAATGAACAAAATAAAAATATGTAGCTTACTTCCGCCAAAACTGTAAGTCAGACAAATGATAAATGGTAAAATTAACACAAGTAAAACCCCACGTTAAACAAACCCTACCCAAAATTGAACTAATGAAAAATATAAATGAAATGAAAGCTCATTTATATATATAAAAGGCCTGGAGGCCAGAAAAAACACACAACAAAGTTGTTTGTTAATCATTTACATTTCATTACTAAGGCAGTAGTAGACTTTTATTCGTAAATTGTATATATCTCGAGTGTAAAAGGCATCAGTACCAAAAGACGAGTGCGTCCGAATTTTTTACAATAAACTTGTTTTATTCAAGGGTCAATAAATTTGGATATTCCTACTATTCGACACTGAATAAAATAAACTAAGCATGTTAAGATCGTAGCAAGTGAAAATACGTGGTCACTCTCTGCTGCTTTGAGAAACGGGCGTGATGGTATGTATGTATGTATATTATGCAAGATTTAGTATAATTATATGAAATTAAATTGGCTTATTCCAAATTATTTATTTTGAAAACTTACAATGAAAACTAGATACGTACAGCGCCATAAATGCGGTTGCTCAAACATGAATAAATGATTTGTATGTTGTTTATATCTACAAGTATCACGAAAAAACTACTGAACCGATTTTGATGCAGTTTTCACTTCCTGAAAACCTATAGCACAAACTAAATACTGGAATACTTCATATCTCAAAACTTTACCAGGATTGGACGAGATAGGGCTCTAACGAAGCAGCAGGCATCAGCTAGTACATAAATATAGCTAAAATATTAGAAGCTATAGTAATACAATTAAAAATATGCTGTTTTGTGTATAGATATTTTTGATACCTACATAAAACAAAAATAATATCGATCACATATGATATTATGTACAAAGAGTATATAAATACTACGTAAGAAGAGACGGGACTGACGTATATTGGAACGGATGTTGTGAATTTTTAAAATGAGCGCTGAGAATAAGTGCAACATAACAAAACGAATGACCATAGATAATAACACTCTATATCGAGCATGTTAGCCAACATGACAAACAGAAAATGATGTCTGCAAACATAGCACATTTTTATCGATATCGATATTTTCAGAAAAAAATAACGTATTAGGACTATTTTAATTTATATGGGGTTTATAATAATAATATGTCTTTTCTAAGCATGTGGTTTTTATTACATACAAAAATAATACATTATATAGTACACAACACAATTTGTGTCTTTTTCCCTTAAAATAATGTCTAATCTTCCTTACTCCTTACTTAATATTACAAACTAGCAGTGGTTCGTGATTAATAGCAGTTAAGGAGTAGCAATTTTTTTTAAATTGGGTTGTTTCTTTTTGTAGTCGGTGTTTCGAAAATGTTTGCCACAGAAATATTTAATTCATGCAGCTTTTCGATCGGTATGTATGTTCTCTTTATCGGTCACTTGTATCCAGTTTTTGCACCTGAAAATAAGTTTTTTAATTAAAATTAGATGATTAAGCGGTTTTAGGCTACACGACATTAGGTATTCTAAATTTATACTTTTACTACGTTTACTATTATATAGTGTGGAATTCAGAAGGACTTAGAATAAGATTAGGAACCAAATGTCGAATAACGGGTTATCGATAACATCGGCACCGCACTAGTTCTAGCAAGGCTATGTTATTTTGTTGAATATTATGAAAGAAAAATCATTAATTTCTTGTACCTAATAGATTACCGAATAGAATTACCACTTACCTTCTTCTTGAGTGGATCTTTATTGAGTGGAAATTTAGCCATAAATGATCGTTTTTGACCCATCGCTCTAACAGATCGCAAACCACAAATTTCGCAAGTATATAGCTCATTGCATAGAAAACTTTCAAACTCAATCACACTATTATTTATTTAATGTAGAAACAAACACCTTCAAAGCATTAAATACATCAACAGACGCATAGTAAAAAACTGTTCATAACTGTTGTATCAAACGTGAGCTAATTTCTATGGCGGCTATCTTTTCTACTTCACTATATGCATAACCTTCTTGCACGCCTTCGCTATGAATATGTGTTCTGTGGATTAACTTTGTTTACAAAATTATTAGGCAAGTTGATTTTGTGATAATTACCGCCTGTTGATGTATTTAATGCTTTGAAGGTGTTTGTTTCTACATTAAATAAATAATAGTGTGATTGAGTTTGAAAGTTTTCTATGCAATGAGCTATAAACTTGCGAAATTTGTGGTTTGCGATCTGTTAGAGCGATGGGTCAAAAACGAACATTTATGGCTAAATTTCCGCTGAATAAAGATAGGTAAGTGGTAAATCTATTCGGTAATCTATTAGGTACAAGAAATTAATGATTTTTCTTTCATAATATTCAACAAAATAACATAGCCTTGCTAGAACTAGTGCGGTGGCGGTGTTATCGATATTTTTTCTAACATGTTATTCGACATTTGGTTCCTAATCTTATTCTAAGTCCTTCTGCATTCCACACTATATAATAGTAAACGTAGTAAAAGTATAAATTTAGAATACCTAATGTCGCGTAGCCTAAAACCACTTAATCATCTAATTTTAATTAAAAAACTTATTTTCAGGTGCAAAAACTGGATACAAGTGACCGATAAAGAGGACTTGACATACATACCGATCGAAAAGCTGCATGAATTAAATATTTCTGTGGCAAACATTTTCGAAACACCAACAACAAAAATAAACAACCCAATTTAAAAAAAGTTGCTACTCCTTAACTGCTATTAATCTGCTATTGCTAGTTTGTAATATTACGTAAGGAGTAAGGAAGATTAGACATTATTTTAAGGGAAAAATACACAAATTGTGTTGTGTACTATATAATGTATTATTTTTGTATGTAATAAAAACCACAATATGCTTAGAAAAAACATATTATTATTTTTAGCCCCATATAAATGTATATAGTCCTAATACGTTTTTTTTTCTCAATATATCGATATCGATAAAAATGTGCTATGTTTGCAGACATCCTTTTCTGTTTGTCATGTTGGCTAACATGCTCGATATAGAGTGTTATTATCTATGGTCATTCGTTTTGTTATGTTGCACTTATTCTCAGCGCTCGTTTTAAAAATTCACAACATCCATTCCAATATACGTCAGTCCCGTCTCTTCTTACGTAGTATTTATATACTCTTTGGTCGTCGCTGAAGATCTTCGAAAAAAATATTGAAAATGTCAACTCCATACAAATTGAATTTTAATCAACTTCCCGCGTGTTTTTATAAATATTTTCATTAGAAATGTACTAAAATAACACTGCAAAACTATTGTATATTATTTTAGCAACACAGAAAAGTTTGTTTATTAATATGAAGTACCAATAACAACGGTTTGTTTACGTAAGGTCGCTACACCCAGATAGGCGTCCGGTTACCAGAGCGCTCAAGGTGGGGAGTTTTTTTTACCCCCGCGCTCCAGCGGGTATGACGCCGCGAGTATGAGTGTCCAAGTGCAAACCCAGCAGTCTAAACATATCCAACTGCGCAGGAGAGTGAGACAGGGAGATGTTATATCACCGAAACTAATGCCCTGGAAGATATTTTTAAGACGCTGGATTGGAACGGAATGGGCATTAATATCGATGGCGAGAACATCTCACACTTACGATTTGCCGGTTATATCGTCCTAATGGCGGAGTCACTGCAAGACTTGCAAAGTAAGCTGACCAACCTAGATGATACTTCTGGACGGATCGATCTCGGAATGAACATAGATAAGACCAAGATCATGTTCAACGATCTTATTGACCCAGAACCGATTGCAGTTAAAGGTGTGCCTCTTGAAGTTATCTAACAATATGTTAACCTTGGGCAAATATTGCAATTGGGTAAGAACAACTTTGAGAAGGAAGCCAACAGAAGAATTCAGCTGGGTTGGGCAGCATTCGGCAAGCTTCGTCAAGTCTTCTCGTCGTCTATACCACAGTGCCTGAAGATAAAGGTCTTCAATCAGTGCGTCCTACCAGTCATGACCTACGGAGCCGGAACGTGGACACTCACGGTCAAACTAGTCCACAAATTTAAGGCCCTCAGCGAACTATGGAGAGAGTTATGGTTGGAGTTTCTCTGAAGGACAAGATTCGTAATGAAGATATCCGACGGAGAACCAAGGTAACCGACATAGCTCAAAGCATAAGCAAGCTGAAGTGGCAGTGGGCAGTTGAAGACCAAGCTCAGTGGCGTGCATTAGGAGAGGCCTACGTCTAGCAGTCGACAGATATAGGCTGATGATGATAGAATTCTTAAATATACCATTGTAAATTCACTCAAAGTACGTTCACTCAGAGTTTGTTCAGTTTTCGCTGAGTACAATTGTGTCGGTCGCGACCGCGTGATCTAGTATAAAAGTGCAACTTATCAAAAACGTCGTGTCGCGATGACCCAGTTATTGCGCAAGGCCGCGGAGCTGAAGGCGAATTAAATTGTTAAGGCGTAGTTCACACTCGCTTTAATTTTATAAAAGTTTGTAAAAAAAAAATGGGTCCCCGAAGCAAATCAAAATAAATATAACAACAGAAAATGAACGTCTGATGTACGATACCATATGCGAAGAACGAGCTGAGCATGAAAAACTGCAAGGCCTAGTTAAGGACTTAAAAAGTCAAATAGAAATTGACACCAGCTAAAATGTCTTGCGGAGACTAATACATCGGAGCCTGCAGCTGCAACAATGGAGACTTCTTCCCCACGCGCTCTATATAGCACGAACGAAGAAGATCTAGCTCGATAAACTGAGTGGATTCGAACAAAAACTAGAAAGAAAAGAAAAATGAACAGCTCACCCACTCAAGACGAAAATAAAAATAGCAACTAAAGATAAAATTAAAAAACTCCTTTGCCACCACCCATTATTTTGGATGGCATTAAGGAATATCAAGGTTTTTTTTTACTTTATGACAGAGAATCAAACAGTGGACACGTTCAGTATGAAAATGTTACGTTACGTTGAGCGGATAACGAAATTTGGTACCGTTCTTTAAACGGATGTTTTATTACTTTAATTTATCATAAACTTTGGTCCCTTATCCCTTAAAAATCCTTTATTTTCGGGAGTAAATGTATTCTAAATTTTAACAGATAATGTAAACTTTGACTATGCCCAGTTACATCAAAATCCGTCCAGTAGTTTCAGCAAGATACAGTCATGTTATTTTCAATAACTTTCAACCCTTATCCTGCGGGAAACTTATTTTTTCGGGATAAAAGTATTCTAAATGTTAATCCACAGACAGACAGACAGACAAAAAATTAAAAAATAACCTTTTTGCACTCCATATCGATTTTGAAGTTTATCTCAATTAAAATTTTCAAAAAATATTTAATGTACAGATTTAGCCCAGTTACAGTTTTATTATAGTATAGATTCTTATATTTATATTTAAGTATTATATTAACCAAATGTTGTGTTTTTACTGTACAGTGTTGTATACACTTGTAATTGATTGGTTCACATAATCAGAATGTACCCTTATCTTAAGCTAACTATTAATGTTTTGTGAATTGTTCGTTGGTGTGTCTAAATAAATAAATAAATAAGTAGGCTCTAGGGCGCGCCAATGAAACAAACATACATACGGTCCAAAAAACATAACCCTCCGCAGTCGGGTAAAAACAGCGCGGACCATACGCATCCGTCGTAGTGAAGATTATAAAAAAACTCCCCGTAAATCTTACGTGTCTAGCAGATGTAAAATACTCAAAACGTATTTTCTCTGTGAAAGCATATAATATAGGACGCTCAGTAGATATAGAGAAGATGCGCCCGTGGTAGCTACCTGCACGTCCCAGACGACAGCGCAGCCGTCGAGGCCGGCGGTGAGCAGCACGGCTCCGCTGGCGCCGAAGTCCGCCGCCAGCACAGGGTAGCGGTGCTCCAACAGCGTGTGCTCGAGAACCAGCGCCCCGCCACAGGCGCCCTCCGCGCGCGCCGTCTCCTCCTGGTGCGCTACCCAGCGCCATACTTTCACTGAGCCGTCACTGCATCCATGTGTCAAAATATACATATAATTTTTTTCCAGCGAAATTACTGAGCAATGAGACTTAACAACTAATGTCTCAGGGTGACGAGCGCAGTGCAGTGATGCGCAATAATTTGCAATCAAAGTTCTGGGTGGCACTGCAACTGTTATGGGCTGGCGTGACGCTTACTATAAGGTGAGCGACCCGCACGCCTCGTCAATAAAAGTTAAAAAAAACTGCTTGATATTCATAATATTCTCTTGTTTAAACAAACCTACAATAAAAAGAATAAAATAATTTCAATCTAACCAGAACACTATCACTTTTTGCAAATAAAAATGTAATACCAATACAAAAATACAACATAAGAACAAATCGAAATGAGAAAATTAAAGTAAATGTTAAAACTGTAAAAAAATATAATCAAATAATATTAAACTATATACAAGACTGATAATTATTATGTTAATGTTAAGTTGCGAATGCCCTTGGTCAGCAAACATCTACATACGTGATGTTTTGGTACCGCGCAGCTTGCACTGATACTGCCAGGCCACAGGAACGGATTTAGGACAAACTCTTAAAAATATGTGCTGATTAATGTTATGATAAAAGGCTATAATATCATCTATACCAATATATAAAAGTGAAACTTTGTCTGTTTATTTGTTTGTTTTTTTTGTTTGTTTGTTTTTGTTTGTTTGTTTGTTTGTTTGTTTGTTTGTTTGTTTGTTTGTTTGTTTGTTTGTTTGGGGAGCTTTCACGGGATAACGGCTGGATGCATTTTAATGAAAGTTAGAATGGAGACAGCTTATACCATAGAATAAAACATAGGATAGTTTTTCCCTGAAAAAGTTTCCGCTGGAAAACTGAAAAAGTTGATTACTCGCTGTAAGGAACGGTTGCCATCACAGAATGGTATCTGGTTGCAAAAAACATCAACAGCATTGGTGCTATATCTACTTTTGCATTGGTTTTTAATATCCTAGAAGAAAATAGGATGCTCTTTTTTCGCGATAAACTGTAGTCCGCGCGTACGAAGCCCCGGGCAGGAAAACTAGTATGTTATAAAATCTACTATTACCTGTTCTTTACTTTAAGCTTTATGATACAAACTGTTCGAAACAAACTGTTGACTTGATATTAGTAGTTTATGAAACGGTTGCATAATGAGGGGAATTAGGCGGTTTTTTCATGAGTATCACTCGAGTGTTTTAGTACCTAGTTATGTGCCGTTTCATACACTACTTTGTCTATACTCATGCAATAGGAACTTTACCAACTTTGCCAACTTAGCCCAAGTTTGCCTATTTCATTTCGATTACGATATCTCGCGTTTGCTTAGTTTATTCTTATTTTCTACCATTTTGTAGTAATTTTACATTATTATGGTACCACATTTTTTTAAATTAAATTATAGCACCATTGTTGTGAGCGAGACAAAATGACGTGATTGAGATTATTTTTAGTGCGCTGTAACATTTCAAGCACGGTAATGTTACACGGTAATAGATAACATTGAAACACGGTAATGTTAACTATTACCGTGTAACATTACCGTGTTTCAAGTCTCGTCCACAAAATAGTTGTTTTTGTGTAGTTATAACGTAAGAAAATACTGTATATTAATATTTTCCTTGTCGTTTGTTTTTTTTTTAATGAAAATGAGATGGTTTTATCAAAAAATCTTAGGCTGGCCGCATACGTACGTTTTCCGTATTTGATTTCCGAATACATTTTCCGTATTCGGAGACCCGAATGGTTCAAATCGATATAAAATACACTGACTGCCGCTGTGAACGTGCAGCACACGTTCGTTTTTTTCCGTACGGAACACATTCCGAATGTACGTTTCGAATGCCAGCCCGCGCGTTCGGAAAAACTATTCAGATAAAATCTAATGACGTCATTCGGAATGCAGCACTGGCATACATTTGTTATGTATCGCCGCACACTCGGAAATTTTCATAGTATTCTGTGCGCGCCACGCGCCTTGCCGTGTGGACGTGTTGTGCGTCTTTTACGTCTCATCACGTCTCATTGGTAGGGTGAGAGCGAGAAACATAAGATAGGAATAGAACATAGGGTGATAGACTTGACAAAACACTAAAAATATAGGTAAACTATATAGAGAGAGAGGGAACGTGCGAGCGAGACACCACTAGCCACTCCCACCACCCGCACTGCGGCTGACCGCCGCGAGACGACAGCGCGAATCGACCATACATTGACATACATTGAGAATCGTAGCTCCCAAACGAATGGACCGATTTTGATGCGGTTATTTTCTGTTTGAAAGCTGATGTGATCGAGACGGTTCTTCGATATATAGGGGATGGGGGGGGAGAGCGGGCAAGTGAGAAAAGAGGGGTGAGAATCGTAGCTTTCAAACGAATGAACCGATTTAGCTGCAGTTTTTTATGTTTGAAAGCTGGGGTAAACGAGATTACCTATAATGGGGGGAACGAGCGAGGGGAGGGAGGGGGGGGGGGGAGATGAGAATCGTAGCTACCAAACGAATGGACCGATTCTGATGCGGTTTTTATGTTTGAAAACTGAACTAATCGAGATGCTTTTTAGCTATAATGAGGACGTAATTTTTTTTTTATTTGAGCTTGTAGACTTCATGAATTTTCCTTACAAAACAATTGCATCTTTTATCGAGTAATATTTTTATAACAAAGCAACTACAACCTAAAATATTACAGGAACTACAAACCGCCCATACTGGTATTGTAAAAATGAAGGCTTTGGCACGGAGTTATGTTTGGTAGAGAAACATTGATACTGACATTGAAATAATGGTAAAACAATGTAAAGCATGTTGCTTAAATCAGAAAAATCCTACAAAAAACCTGTTCACAGTTGGGAATACCCTAAAGAACCCTGGAGCAGAATTCATATAGACTATGCTGGACCATTTATGAACAACTACTTTCTCATTGTTGTGGATGCATATACAAAATGGTTAGAAGTTATCAATCACAACAGCAGCAACAATTAATATGCTAAGAAAGTTATTTACTACATTTGGATTACCGATTACATTAGTCTCAGACAACGCAAAACAGTTCCGTTCTGAAGAAATGCAAAGATTTATGAAAGAGAATGGAATACAAGCAAAATGTACAGCACCATATCATCCATCAACTAATGGACAAGCAGAGAGATATGTTTAGACGTTCAAATACAAGCTTAAAGCTATGATAAACGATGAAGGAATCTATTTTTTTTAATGATGTACAGGAAAACACCAAATAGTACTACTAGACTAAGCCCAGCTGAGATGATGTTCAAAAGGCTATATAGAACTAAAACTGATTCAGTAAAAAGATATACAGGAACAGAGATGTATGTATGATAAATCAAACCCTAAGCTATCTAACGATAAAAACCGCATTGCAATCGGTCCAGTAGTTTTTACGTGATGCGTGAACAAACAAACATACAGACAAACAGAAAGATATACACGATTAACAAAAAAATATGTTCAATACCTTTTTTAAGCACTCAAGATCATTTTTTTCATTTCAATTAATTAAGTAGTTTGGGTGCGATGCGCGGTCAAGATACGGACAAACAGAGAGACAAAAATTAAAAAGTAAAACAGTTTGGCTTCAGTATCGAATATAGAGAACCATCCAAAAAATATTATTTATTATTTAAATATTAACATAACTTTGGACCCATATCCCGCAGAAGCCCTTTAATTTTTCGGGACGAAACTTATTCTCAATTTTAACCCATCATATAACATAAGATAACTTTTGCCAAGTTGCATCAAAACCCATCCATTAGTTTCAGCGTGTTACGTGTTATTTTTTTTTTAAATAATATTCAACCCCTATCCTGCGAGGGCCCATTAATTTTTCGGGATGTAAAGTATCTAATGTACCTACCTCGTGATATGAACTCAAATTATAAAAAGTTTCATTTGAATTCATCCAGTAGTTCCGGCGGCGTGATGCGCGGCTAAGATACAGACAGACAAATGAAAAAAACATACTGTTTAGGCTTCATCATCGAATATAGAGTAACTTCCAAAAAAAATATCACAATATCTTTAATGAACAGAATTTGGACCCATATCCCGCAGGAACCCTTTATTTTTTCGGGACAATTTTTTTTCATAATTTTCACCCATTTTATAAACTATGTCTGTGCCAAGTTGCATCAACATCTGTCCAATAGTTTCTACGTGTTCTTTTAAATATTTTTCCACCCCTAACCTGCAGAAACTCTTGAATTTTTCGGGATGAAAAGTATCCATTGTTCTACCTCGATGTATGAACTTAAATCATACCAAATTTAATTTAATACCAAATTTCGTTTTTTTAACCTCTCTTTGGGCTCCTGAATCCTGATATCCAACAACCCCGAACCGATTCAGATAATGCATTTTTTTTTATTGTTATTACAACTTATTACACAACAAATTTCATGTAGCTATCCATAAATTTTTCAAATGTTACTGTAGGAAAAACATCCCTCTCGCTGTCAATGATTGATTTTTTAAAACATTTCGTGTTAATACAAAGTAAAACTTTAATTATAAAGATAAAGATTCTTCCGCGTTTATACGTATTTTTTCCAAATATTCGTGTATCGAGACAACTGTTACGCGATAAAATGTTTTTTTTCGTTAATTGACCATGCAATCGTTTATATTTAAAAAAAATGATACATAGTAACATACAAATTGAGTGTCCTAACAAAATGTTAATAAAGTAGAGTAACTTTCATTGCTTTAGTGTACAGCTTATGGATACTATTAGTTATTCTGTGGCACAAAAACTCAAATTTCAAATTTTGCCGCAGCCGGTCTTGGCCCTATACGTTTCACGCAGTACTTTGATGACCGCTGGTGTCCTAACCGTAAGATGTCGCCCGCTTCTTTTTCGGTCTTTGAAGTCCGAATTTTCACTAAATCGTTTGATAGTACGATAAATAAACCTCCAGAGTTATTTTCAAATTATGCAGACGTTTAAAAACCTCGGTTGGCGCTTTACCGCCGCGGTGCAGCTCAATAACTCCAATACTGTCTTCCATAACTCCAATACTGTCTTCCATTTGCATCCACTCCATTTTTTTATTGGAACAAATCAATTTATTTTTTATTTTAAGATGGTAGGAATTTCATAATCAATCCTTACATTTCTGGCCAGTATTAGAACTTTAAATTAAAAGGATGTGACAGAACATAGGACCCGACAAGGACATACCTGGAGGCCGTGGCGAGTAAATCCCCGCACGTGGCGATACAGTTGATGGCACTGGCGTGCGCCTGCGCACTCCACACGTGCCGCGCGCCGCTCCCGCCCTCCCCCTGCACTGTACCCTCCGCCTGCGTGTCACCGCTGCCGCTACTCCCCTCATCCTCCTCCACGGGGCCTATACCCTACGGACTTGTACTATTATTTATTCTGTGCGTCCTCGGTCGCTTCATTGTGCGGAGTTTCCGTTCATCGTGCGCGGCACAATCGTACCTCCAGATCTCCGAGGCCAAAGTGTGTGAGCACTGCGCACGGCGGCTCCAACTCATCTTCCAGTGAGAATGAGCCCAGCGACCACATGCGAAATGACTTGTCGTTCGAACCTGCAACCGACACATCCTTTAACCGTCGTCTCTCGCGGGGACCGGGGCCAGTGAGTGCGAGCCGAGTGGGGTCTAACCGGTGATCATGTAGCGGAGGTCGGGCGCCACAGCCACGCAGGTGAGGTAACGCGGGTGCGCCTGCACAACGAGCAGGCAGGCGCTAGCGGGCGGTGCCCACAGCCGCGCCGTGCGGTCCAGAGACGCGGATGCGAGCACCGCGCCCTCCACGCCGCCAGACCCGCCGCGCGCCCAGCGCAGTGCCGTCACCGCCGCCGTGTGCCCCTCGAGCACGCCGGCAGCAACAAGGGGCGCGCTGCCAGGCCCCACACGCCACAAGCAGATGCGCGCGTCGTGTCCGCCGGTCGCGGCGGTGCCCTCCTCGTCGGTGTCAGCACACAGCGCGCCCATGTCATGCGCGCCGTCCACCCAGAACAGCGGTGCTGGCGCCGCGCCGCCACACCCCTCCCCGCTGGCGTTGCATATCGCTAGAAAATGGAAACGGATAAATGCAATGATAATGTTTATGTTTATATACGCTGTACGATATTCTTTAGTCGAGAGGGAGATGAGTGCTGTTTTTTAGCAAGTCCGCCCACTTTACGCCGAGGCACCGGATCGGCTTCGCATTGCCTCGGCGTTATGTAGTAACTATTTACACGACTGCCCAAAAAAAGGAGTGTTATGTTTTTAGCTTTCATGTATGTTTGTATATTTGTATGTGAGTTTCTTTATTCCACCATAACTTTGAAATGCATGAACAGATTTAGACGTATGGGGTATCGTTAGAATCCTTAAATTCCCCCGAGTAACATAGGCTAAGGAAGGCATAGGAAAAAAAACAATATGGCGGGAGTATGGCTCCATTTTCATTTGCAAAAAAATATATTTTTCTTTGAATTTTACAATATGGGTAAGTATCAAATTGAAGGCCTTGATAAGCACATTCCAAAAGTGTATAATTTATTGGCATAAGTTCATTTTTGGCAGGGCAGGCGTGTTTTTTTTAGCTTTTAAGCTAGTTATTAGTAATCTGTGCTGAGGGCGCGTAGCCAAACCGCCGTCACGCGCCTGCATCGGGTCGTCGCCGCACCTGCGTCGGGTCGTCGCCGCGCTTACGTCTCACGTCATCGCGGCTAGGGTTTGCGGGCGCCACTTACCCCTTTGCAGCCTGCTACCACCTGCTACCTACGCCGGCTTATTCCATAAATCCCCTTCGACAATCCCCTCCGAAGGGGACTTTTGTACTTTTTGTCCAGAAATCCCCTTTATAATACAATAACCTATCTAATACAAAAACGTTATTGTTATTTTATTATATAGAGTGTTTTTTGATCGGTAACTGTGTTGAGTGACAGCGGGAACATTGGTGCTGAAACCAGGGAGAGAAAGGGAATTGCAATTAAAATTGCAAATCAGTGTAAAAGAACAGGTACTGTAAGGTAAAACAGTGAAAATAATTGGATTGTATGAACAAACTGTGAGTAGAAAAATGACTATTTAACAGTGAAAAGACTTAGAACATTTGAAATCAATAATTTCTGTACTAAAATTTGGAACTTTTGTTAAAAACGTAATTTTAAAGTAAGAATTTCTAAATGTCATACGAATTCTGTTATGAATCATAACTTGTTGTTGAGTGTTAAAACAGTTCGGTTTTGTGATTTCCATTGATTTTGCCATTTTTATACAAGACCGGACTTCTGTTATTTTCCATTTCTCATAATAACAAATATTTTGACGCTATTAGCCTCATCCCGGGTTAGTGTCGGAATCCCCTTTAGATTTTTCCCATTAACGGGAATTCCCCATTAAGGGGAAAATCATGTGAAATAATATGATTTTCACTTATCCTGGAATACTTAATGGAAAATGCTGCTGCCTTATTTTTATGTGATGAATAAAATCTTATAATAATACCGTAGGCACTAGGATACTGCTAAGCTGTTGGATTACAGATGCATAGCTAATAAGTTGCAAATAAAATTACTATCGAGCTAACGACTTCAATAATCACAGAATTATTCAGGGAGTTGACTAGTTAAGCTTTTACTAATAAAATTTTATTACCTATGAAAAAAACAATAATGAATTAAAAATTAAAAGAAAGGTTCGACTTACTAGTGATGTGTTTAAATCAAAATCACACATAGTATTTACAATAGTTTTACTGGTTAGGTACTGACTTGTCACAGCGGGCTATGAAAAAGGCTATGCTCGGAGTTTCTCTGAAAGATTGTATCCGCAATGAGTTGATCCGGCAGAGAACCAAAGTTATCGACATAGCCCTTAGGATTAGTAAACTGAAGTGACAGTGGGCTGGTCATATCTGTTGAAGGACTGATAACTGTTGGGGTAGACGTGTTCTTGAGTGGAGACTGCGACTCGGTAAACGTAGTGTAGGGCGATCTCCTGCTAGGTGGAGCGACGATATACGCAAAGTGGCTGGCAGCAGTTGGAAGAGAAGAGCCGAAGGTCGGGCTCAGTGGCTTGCTTTGGGCTCTCCCAAAGCACGCCACTGAACCCGACCTTCGGCTCATGATGATCATGGATATAGGCCTCTGCTTATTTCCATCAGTGGATTGACACGGATGATGATGATGACGAACTTTATTATGGAGTCTACCGGTGAGTTAGCAGCGGCTCAAGCAGATTTATTGGAAAAGTTGATAAAAGCAGACCAGAATTTTAGAAATACACCAAATTATAGAATAAAGAAACAGCTGTTAGAAACTAGAATATAAATAAGAGAAGACCTGAGGAAAGAATTCAAAGAAGGAAACATAGAGATTAAATCAATAGCTACAAAACAACAAAATGAGAAAGAAGATTAATTTACCAAAGATGTTTATGTGATTGTGTCACTTGCATAAGGCAAGCGAGGGCTAATAAACCACCATTCATGGGACAAATTCCTGCAAACAGATTGAAACCAAGCAAATCAAGTGGGGTTGATTACGCGGGACCCATTAACATTCGGTTTTCGCCAGGTCGAGAAGCAAAGGCCTATAAGTGCCTAAGAAAAATTGTTATAGAACAGTTCCAAGGCGTAGCCGGGTTGACAACTCGGCAATCTGAAGTCGATCCGGTGCTGAAGCGTTCGATGGGTAGGTATCCCTTATTTGGAAAAATCGGTCACAAAACCTAATTAATGAAAAAAAACAACCGTAATCATACCCATTCCACTCGATTTGGTCCATCGAAGAACGAGATCGCGACTCACCGGCAAGATCGAAGATTTTGAGCACGCCATCCGTGCAAGCGGTAAGCAGCAGCGTCTCTCGCGCCGGTATTGCAAGCGCGTGCAGTGCACCCTCGTGTGCTGCAAACCGAGCCAGCAGCGCACCGCGTGTCGCCGCCCACACGCACACTGCGCCGTCGTCGTGGCCCGTCACCAGACGCGCGCCGCCGCCGCCTGCCCAACACAACGCGCGCACCGCCGCCGCGCCCGGCGCCGCCAGCGTGCGCCGCGCGCCCAGCGTGCGCCCGCACCACACGCGCGCTGTTCCGTCCACGCCGCCAGATGCCAGCAGCGCGCCGCCACCGCTCCAACGCACCACCGTTACTCCGTAGCGGTGCGCTGCGCACGCCTCCGCCGCGCGCTCCCAGCCGCCGCAAGGCGCCCAGCGCCACAGGTGCAGCGCGCGGTCGCCGCCGCCGCTTGCGAGTCGCGCTCCGCACGCATCCAGGCACGCCACCTCGCCGCGATGCGCGCGGACAGCCTGCACCAGGGTCGCGCTGCCACTCCACTCCATGGTCCGCCGCCGTGTGCCGGTGACTGGTCGCCGAGCGGTCGATCATTCGAGGTGACACGGCCTTCGTGCGTGATCGATGACGCGGCGGCGTCCACTCCCATCAGTCGATATGTCGGTGAATGACCCCTGCGGCCACACGCCTCGCTTCGCTTACTATGACTGTTATTTATATGTATTTACTAGCTGTACCCGCGGCTTTGCCCGCGTGTTTCTTTTCATTTAAAAGTAGCCCATACGTGTTATTCCATGACCAAAAATACTAATATACTAACATTTGATCAAAATTCCTTCAGCCGTCAAAAAGTTTTTATCGATTGCTCGGCTTCTACTCATCTGATTCACATACAAGTACACCAAACACTAAGCTATCCAACAGTGAAAACCGCAAACTAACAAACAGACAAACAGCCAGACACGAATTTTAAAAATGTTCTGTTCAGTAGCTTATTTAAAGTACCCTAAAGCCCTAGACCATTTTTTACTTAATTATCTTCATTGTACAAACTTTTTCGTTGATATTGCTTTACAAGCTGTGTGTAAAAACTACTGGACCGATTGTGATGCGGTTTACACTGTTGGATAGCTTAGGGTTCGACTTAAAAACTGGTGTACTTGGTATGTGAATCAAATGAGTAGAGACTGAGCAATCGATAAACACTATTTGACGGCTGAAGGAACTTTGATGAAATGTTTTGATATCGGTATTTTAGGTCTTGGAATAGCACATATGAGTACTTTTAGCGTATAGAAATGACAACGCGTGCGAAGTCGCGGGTACAACTTGCAAATCTATCTTCTATATATAAATATATATATATAGAAGAAGATAGAAGATAGATAGATAGATAGATAGATAGATAGATTTGCAAGTTGTACCCGCTAATATAAAACTATATATTATGGTATATATATATATATATATATATATATATATATATATATACTATAATAAAACTGTAACTGGGCTAAATCTGTACATTAAATATTTTTTGAAAATTATAATTGAGATAAACTTCAAAATCGATATAGAACGCAAAAAGGATATTTTTTAAATTTTTGTCTGTCTGACTGTCTGTCTGTCTGTCTGTCTGTCTTTTTGAACACGCATCACGCTGAAACTACCGAACGGATTTTGATGCAACTTGGCACAATCATAGCTTATGTTATGGATTAACATTTAGAATACTTTTTATCCCGAAAAAATCATGAGTTCCCGCAGGATAGGGGTTGAAAGTTATTTAAAAGAACACATATTACGCTGAAACTACTTGACGGAGTTTGATGTAACTGGGCACAGTCAAAGTACATATTATGTATTAAAATTATTGATTCTTTTTATCCCCAAAAAATATAGGGTTCCTGCGGGATAGGAATTCAAAGTTATGGTAATTTAAATGTAATATAAATAAAACATTAAAAGAGTATCATAATTTCGACCCTCTCGCCACTATACTGTCTGGTTTAGCGGGACCATTTCTTCCTGCCAACCCAGACGTGCGTGGATCGAAATCCGCACTTCTTGAAATTTTTTGCTCCATATTTTTATGCATTTACATATTTTATGCGTTATTTTTACAATTTCTTTGATTTTTTTAATTGTTTTTTTTTTTCCTGAAGTAAACGTCAAATCGTTACAACAAAATAGGTCACAATAATTCCAATTCAGATAATTTAGAAAAAACTCAAAAACAGAAAAATTCAAGAATTCAGAATTCTGTCAATTTACTTTGTTTTTTGTTACTTTGTAAATTTGTTAGTTTTACCTGAAGTGCATGTTTAAAAAAGGAAATAAATTATCATTTATAATTTACATTCCCTCATAAAAAAGCGCCCTCTTGCGGCTGTTTTAATTGGTAACCAAACTGCTTACTGTTAAAAAGCGCCCTCATGCGGCTGTTTTATTGGTAACCAAACTACTTACTGTTAAAAAGCGCCCTCTTGCGGCTGTTTTTATTGGTAACCAAACTGCTTACTATTTTACATTTTTAACCCCCGAACAAAGAGACGGGCGATATAAGTTTAGTGTATGTTTGTGAGTGTGTGTGTGTTTTCGTTTTTTTTTTTTTGGTTGAAAGCTATTGTGATTGAGATAGTCAACAACTCCAGCGCATAAACCAAACAAATAAAAGTTCTGCCTCCAATTTAACTAGATGGCGCTGATTGACCTTAAAACACGCAAGCATTTCATTCACTGCAACCAAGCGTACCGCTAAATTCAGATCTGCTAACTTTTCGAATTCGGCTCACATTACTTTGTTTATTTTGTGTGTGAGGGTGTGTGTGTGTCTGTTTGTGGCATCCTTATAAAAAAGCTCCCAAACGAATAGACCGATTTTGATACGGTTTTTTTGTTTGAAAGCTAATGTGATCGAGATGGTTCTTAGCTATATGGGGTAGGGGGGGGGGGCGAGAAAAGGGGGTGAGAATCGTAGCTTCCAAACGAATGGTCCGATTTAGCTGCGTGTTTTTTATATTTGAAAGCTGAGGTAAACGAGATGGTTCTTAGCTATAATGGGAGGGAGGAGGGGGGGATGGGGATGGGGGTTAGGATCGTTGATCTCGAACAAATGGACCGATTTTGATGCGGTTTTTTATGTTTGAAACTGATGGGATCGGGATGGTTCTTAGCTATATGGGGCGTGAAAAGGGGGGAGTTTCGAGAAAAAGTGGGTGAGAATCGTACCTTTCAAACGAATCGACCAATTTAGCTGTGGTTTTTTATGTTTCAAAGCTGAGGTAAACAAGATTTGTCTTAGCTATAATGGGGCTTTATGCTCGCTACGCGCTACATGGTGAAGTTCGTAGCTCCCAAATGAATGGACTAAATTTGATGCAGTTTTTTATGTTTTAAAACGGATGTGATCGAGATGGTTCATCATGTTTCTTTGCTATATGGGAGGGGGGGAGGAGTTGAAAAAAGGGGGGGGGGGTGAGAATCGTATCTTTCAAACCGAATGGACCAATTTAACTGCGGGTTATTGTTTCAAAGCTGAGGTAAACAAGATGTTTCTTAGCTATAATGGGGCGTTATGCTCGCTACGCTTCGTTCCCGCCTTCGTCTTCTAACCTATCACGACCATGTCGGATCGCCACTAAAGGTTGTTAACACAGGTAGGTAGTTACCTATATTGCTACTTTTGGTACTGGAATAACTCAAATGATCATTATATCCCAGAAAAACTACCACGCGAGCAACGCTGCGGGCACAGCTATAGGCAATAATAACGTAAAAGTCTGTACAAAGAAGATAATTTTAAAAAATTGGACTAAGCTATTGAACAAGAATAAAACATTTTTAAAATGCGTGTCTGTCTGTTTGTTTGTCTGTATGTTTGTTCGCGCATCACGTAAATACTATTAGACCGATTGCGATGCAGTTTGCAGTGTTGGATAGCTTAGGGTTTGACCAAGACCTGAGGTACTTGGTATCGTAATCCAATGGTTAGATGCCGAGCAATGGATAAAAAACTTTTTAACGGCTTAAGGAATTTTGATCAAATGTTTATTTTAGGTCTTGGAATAGCACATAGATTACTTTTAACTCTAAAATGACAACGCGTGCGGAGCCGCGGGCACAGCTACTATATTATAAGAACTGTAAAGGAGTGGAATGCTCCGCCCTCGACAGCGTTTCCGGTAAATATAACCCAGGTGTGTTCAAGTCAAGAGTGAATAGGTATCTAGTAGGCAAGCGTGCTAAACCTTCAGCCACATCATCCTTTCCATCATGGGAGATCGTGGTCAAACGATTGTTCAATATGTCAATAATAAAAAATAAAAAAAAGTATTAATTATTAAAGACAATCAAATAATAGTTACACTTGAAAAAGTAAAGCTGGCATATGCAGATGCACCCCTCATTTTTAATGATGAAATTGTTGAACACACTGTTAAAGTGTCCGAGTTTTATGTTTAGACACATTGTTTATGCCAAATTTCAACACTGTAGCCTTAAAAAAAGACTGAATAAAATGTGACCTACTGACTGACGGACAAACGGACTAAAAGCCTCTAAAAGGGATCCTTGTAAAACTAAAAATGATAAAAATGATCCCAACACATTTCAAAGTGTTGGGATCATTTTGACGCGGACGTAGTCGCAGGCAACAGCTAGTAAAGTAGCTTTGGGCCAAAGAGTATATTGTTAACAAAAGAACCGTTGTTTATGACACTTTGTGTACACAACTATGCGTAATTCAAAATCGTTGTGTATGCGACCTTTTCGCTATGGCGAAGGAAATGTCTAATAGACACGACTTGTCATGTCACAACGTCCATGATGCATAGCAACGAAATAAACAATGAATTAAAAATGGCCGACCTCATAGTAATGTGACCCAAACAACAATTCATCACATCGAAAGACTATTACTTTGTATCGATTTTATAAATACTTTATGTCCTACCTGTGATACCTTTACCTGTGATGACGTCAAAGCGCATTTATGAAAATGGATGTCCAGATTTTAGTGTCCGTTGCGATTTATTTGTTTACCGCATCTTTAAAATCATATGTATAACTGTAAGTACCTATTATTAATGATAAAACTACGTCTTCTTTCTGTGACCCTCTGCTTCACACGCATCATCATCATCATCATCATCAAATCACATCATCTGCCGACAAAAGTCTACAGCTGAAGATTGGCCTCCACCATACCCACCAAAATTTGTTCGATAGATGGGACGTTATCTCGTATGAAACTAATCTCATGCGCCCGAGAATGACCCTCTAATGTTCGAGCGTATATTAAATAATATATATACACAAGTATAATGTCAGTTCCATATTTTAAAAAGCACGTACTTAAACATACAGGACTAGCAATTTACTGCAAAGACCTGAAGTAGGCATTCAGTCTGTGATACTGAATATAATAGTAAATGTGATAATAACAACGTAATAATAACAGAAGTGATAGATCTCATCTACATCTCCGTTTTGGGTGAAATCTGTAAAAACTTAAAAGGGCTATAACTCTTAAATTAGCGATCCTAGACTAGTAGTTTCTTTACAGAAGTGATAGATCTCATTGATATCTCCGTTTTAGATGATAGCTGTCAAACTTTAATTCCCTATAACTTTTAAACTAACGATCCTAGAATAGTATTTTTTTTACAGAAGTAATAAATCTCATCAATGTCTTCGTTTTGTATGACAGCTGTCAAACTTAAAAGGGCTATAACTCTGAAACTAACGATACTAGTATTCCTTTCAGAAGTGATAGGTCTCATCGATATCTTGGTTTTGGATGACATCTAATGAAAAGAAACTACTACGGATCAATAGTTTCCAATTCAACTTTTTAACAAATTTGTGCAATTCCGATATTAATATCGGAATTCCGATATTGAGATCTAATATCGGAAATCAGTCTCGGAATTGAAAACCTTCCGATATTACATGCCCTAATCACTATGTCTACTTGGGTCAGACGATACAACTGGGTAGATCCAACTTCGACAAAGAGGTCAACCGACGAATGCAACTCGGATGGGCAGTGTTCGGGAAGTTACGCCATATCTTCTCGTCGCAGATACCGCAGAGCCTCAAGACGTGCGTGTTGCCATTGATGACATACGGCACTGAGACGTGGTCGCTAACTATTTGTCTCATACACAAGCTCAGAGTTGCGCAGCGCGCAATGGAAAGAGCTATGCTCGGTTTTACACTACGTGATCGATTCCGAAATGAGGTAATCCGTAGAAGAACGAAGGTTACCGACATAGCTCTCAGAGTTTGCAAGTTGAAGTGGCAATGGGCAGGCCATATAAGTCGCAGAACCGACAACCGTTGGGGAATAAAGGTTCTCGAATGGCGACCACAAACAAGCAAGCGAAGTGTGGGGCGACCCCCCACACGATGGACCGACGACATTGTAGCTAGTTAGATCGCTCGTCATGGCGCTCTTTGGGGAAGGCCTATGTTCAGCAGTGGACTTCTAAAGGCTGACATGATGATGATGCATCTCTTACATTACTTTTGTGCAACGGTATCGGCTCACGGGCTCATTAGAGGTTGTGTCTATCTCTGTAATACACTGCGGGAAAATACAAATCCCAGGAACTCTCAAAGAATCTCTCTAAAGACCAAGGTAAGTTAATATTTAGGTTCTCATACCCATAGATAGGTGCTTTATCTTATTTTGAACTTATATTTTGTACTAGCTGTACCCGCGGCTTCGCACGCGTGGTCTTTTCTTCAGGTTCAAATTACCATAATGTGCTATTCCAGGACCAAAATACCTACATTTGATCGAAATTTCTTTAGCCGTCAAAAATACTTTTATCAATTGCCCGGCTTCTAACTCACCAGATTGAGATATCAATTACACCAGATTTAAATCAAACCCTAAGCTATCTGACAATGAAAACCGCATTGCAATCGGTCAAATTGTTTTTACGTGATGCGTGAACAAACATACAGACAAACAGACAGAGCGACAGGATTAAAAAATATATATATTCGTGTTCAATACCCTTTTTTAGCATCCAAGAGCATTTTTTTATTTATCTCCTTTTTACAGCCTTTTTCGTACCTATTCCTTTATTATAAGTATAGATATATGCTGATAATGCTGTCTTAGCATTAATTCCTCCTCTATACACTGTTTTTGTGCATAAAGTATTGAATAAATATTAATAATAATAATATATGACTGTGTCAATTTGCTTCAAAAAATCGGTCTAGTAGTTTCAGCGTGTTATGTGTTCTTTTTAATAAATTTCAACCCCTATATTGCGGAAACCCTTTAATTTTTAGGGATGAAAAGTACCCAATATCCTACCTCGTAGTATGAACTCAAATCATAACAAGTTCCATTTGTATTCATTCAGTAGTTTCTGTGCGATGCGCGGTCAAGATAAGGACATACAGACAGACAGACAGACAGACAAAAATTAAAAGTAAAACAGTTTTGGCTTCAGATCGAATATAGAGAACCATCCAAAAAATATTATTTATAACTTAAATATTAACATAACTTTGGACTCATATCCCGCATAAGCCCTTTTGATTTTTCGGGATAAAACGTATCCTCAATTTTAACTCATCACATAAATTAAGACGGTGCCAAGTTGTATCGAAACCCGTCCATTAGTTTCAGCGTGGTAAGTGTTCTTTTAAATAAGTTTCAACCCCTATCATGTGAGAACTCATTAATTTTTCGGGATGTAAAGTATGATATGTCCTACCTCGTAGTATGAACTCAAATCATACTAAGTTTCATTTTAATTCATCCAGTAGTTCCGGTGGAATGATGCGCGTTCAAGATACAGACAGACAGACAGACAGACAGACAGACATACACACAAAAATGAAAAAACATACAGTTTAGGCTTCATTATCGAAAATAGAGAAAACTCCAAAAAATAATTCACCATATCTTTAATGTACAGAATTTGGAGCCATATCCCGCAGGAACCCTTTATTTTTTTGGGAAAAAATGTATCCATAATTTTCACCCATCTTATAAACTATGTCTGTGCCAAGTTGCAATCAACATCCGTCCAATAGTATCAGCATGCAACGTGTTTTTTTAAATAATTTTCCACCCGTATCCTGCAGGAAACCTTTAATTTTTCGGGACGAAACGTATCCTCAATTTTAACCCATCTTATAACTTAATACGGTGCCAAGTAGCATCAAAATCCGTCAATTAGTTTCAGCGTGGTACGTATTCTTTTAAGTAAGTTTTAACCCCTATCCTGCGAGAACCCATTAATTTTTCGGGACGTAAAGTATCCTATGTCCTACCTCGTAGTATGAACTCAAATCATACCAAGTTAAATTTGAATTCATCTAGTAGTTCCGGCGGCGTGATGCGCGGCTAAGATACAGACAAACAAACATACAGACAGAAATGAAAAAACATACTGTTTAGGCTTCATTATCGAATATAGACTAACCTCAAAAAAAACACATCTTTAATTTACAGAATTTGGACCCATATCCCGCAGGAACCCTTTATTTTTCGGGACAAAAAGTATCCATAACTTTTACCATCTTATAAACTATGTCTGTGCCAAGTTGCATCAACATCCGTTCAATAGTTTAAGCGTTCTAAGTGTTTTTTTAAATATTTTTTCTCCCCTATCCTGCAGGAACTCTTTAATTTTTCGGGACGAAAAGTATCCAATGTCCTACCTCGAAGTATGAACTCAAATCATACCAAATTTCATTTGAAAACAGTGAGTATTTTCGGCGTGTTGCGTTGCCACGGTACAGACAGAAAAAACAAAAATACAGTTTTGTCTTTAGTATTGAATATAGAATGGCCTCCAAAAAAAATTACACATTATCTTCAATTTACAGAATTTGGTACATTATGCCGCAGGAACTTTTTATTTTTTCGGGATAAAAATTATTCTCAATTTTTACCCATTATATAAACTATGACTGTGCCAAGATGCAACAAAATCCATCCAGTAGTTTCAGCGTGATATGTGTTCTTTTAAACAACTTACAACGCCTATCCTGCAGGAACTTATTAATTTTTCGGGATGAAAAATATCCAGTGTCCTACCTCGAAGTATGAACTGAAATCATACCAAATTTCATTTGAATTCAGTGAGTATTTTCGACGTGATGCGCTGCCAAGGTACAGACAGACAGACGTACAGACAGACAGACCGACAAAAAATACAAAAATACAGTTTTGGCTTTAGTATTGAATATAGAACAACCTCCAAAAAAAATTACACAATATCTTCAATTTACAGAATTTGGGACATTATCCCTCAGGAACTCTTTTATTTTTTTCGGGATAATAGTTATCCTCAATTTTTGCCTATTATATAAACTATGACTGTGCCAAGTTGCAACTAAATTCATTCAGTTCGGCGTGATGCCTAGCCAAGATACAGACAGACAGACAGACAGACAAAAATGAAAAAATACAGTTTTGGCATCAGTATCGAATATAGAGTACCCTCCAAAAGAAAGTTTCAAAATATCTTCAATGTACAGAATTGGACCCGTTACAGTTTTATTATAAGTATATAGATTGTTGCAGAACGTACCTACAACAATACTTCCGAAAATAAATACATGAATTGTAGTGCGAAACAATACCAATCTACCTACTTTACAATTTCAATGTCGTGATGACGTCACATCGATTTATATTTCGCCAAATATGACTCAATTGATAAAACAATCACTTAGTCTAGGATTCCCAACTAGTAATTATCAAAAATCAAGTATTACATCGAAGCTAGATGTCGTACATGAGGCATAAAATCAATGATGTTATCTAAAAACTGACATAAAATCATTATAAAATAACTCGGTTTTGTTGGATTACTTTGGTCTTATGGCCCAAAGGTACCGGAAGAATCAGAAAAATACGTTCTTTCCATTTATCACATCAACTAAACGTAAATCGATAATCCTTTTCCCAATAAAACCACAGATAAAAACGACATACGAAAAACAAAACGTCAAACACCAATACGGTGGACTATATTTTGTCTTTTTTTTTTTTGCTTGTGGGGAAGAGAGATATAAATGTATAGTGTGAAGTTCGTTCAATGGAGCTCTTCGATTTTTTTTATCGTGTGAACTTAATTTGAAAACATGAACTCGTTCTACCGATTACACCCAAAACTATTAGTATAGTAGGAACCAATCTTTATGGTGGCTGTGAAACGCGCTGCGAGTGTGACTTCGCGCTGGTACAGTAAGGTTCGCAATTATATAAAGTATTATTTTTACTACACTTGTAGAACATGCTAATACTAAAAAACACTTTATTACACCAGAATTATGGAATAAATTTACAAGAATTTAATTTAAAAATAGGCAAAACGGGTGGTCTTATCATTAAAAGCGATCTCTTCCAGACAACCTTTGGATGGACAGAAATTACGAGTTAAAAAAGGACGGTGGTGCAAAACAATACAATAAATCATGCAAAATAAAAAATAATATACCTACATACATATTTTTTTTTTTTTTTTATTTTAATGGCTTCTGCGGAGGCACTGGCCTACTAGCAATTTCGCCAATTTCAAGTTTAGTTTATTAAAGTATTGTCAAGTCACAGTCAATAATTGTCAAAGTCACGAATCAGTAAAATGGTGTACGTTTTACTGAAACTTCCTGGAGAGTTTTGAAAACATCACAATTAGTCACGTTTTTTGTTTTTTTATCCTTTGTCCACACTCGTGCACGTTAACAAACACATAATGATTAATATTACACCAATATTACTCATTAACACTCGAAAAAACACTCATATGAAGAAAAAATAAAAATTTACAACATGACAGCTTGAATACTTTCAAAAAACTCTACATACATATTTAATAAACTACATAACAGTGTGACCAGATTCAAATATCAAATGCTGCTAGCCTGAATGACAAAAACTATATGACAAATAATGCTAAATTACTTCTATCACAGATATTAGAAAATATTAATAAAAATGCCAATTTGTACGATAAGAATAACTTTGTCATTGTAATTTTTATTAGGATTCCTTACACAAAGGGTGTTAACGGTCAACTATTATTAAGCCTACGCTGTCTGTATGTTTGTCCGTCCTACCTTTTAACGACTGTATCTTTAGAGAACGTCGGTAGCCGTATCATGTTGAAATTGACGATACCAGTTCGATCCTCGGTCCTGCACCAATGACTTATTTGGTACATAAATAAGTTATGTGCAGTTTCGGTACCATCGCTCAAAACCGGTGAAGGAAAACATCGTGAGGAAACTGGTATGTCCAAGAACCTCAAAAGTTCAGAAATATAACTTTCATCAACATGCACTGGGCCAGCATGGTGGATTATGGCCCATCCTCTCTCTGAGAGAAGGCCCGTGTCCCCGCAGTGGAACATTGATAGGCTGGTAATGATGATCTTTTGAACTGTAATGTTACGACGGATTAATTAAGAAATAATAACAATAAAAAAGGGATCCCTACACAACAACAGTTTTTTTACGTATTTCGTCTTTGCTCTAAACGGTGATACGAACAATCATCAAAGTCAAACTTGGCATGATTACACACTCTAAAGTAAAACAATATATTAATTACATTAAAAAAGTGGTGCGGTAAGGAAAGGAACCCTCAGTGCGTGGCCCCACTCGCACTTGGCCAGTTTATTTCTATTTACAACACAATTCACTAGTCACCATCACTGTCCTTAGCAAATCCTTTGTATAATGATGATGAGTTAAGAGATAATTTTATCATATTTTTGTCGGCTCGAAATTCACACCTCGAAATTTTGCTCCTATATTTCCTTTTTGTGTTTTTTGGCAAGCAAAATTACAGAAACGTCATGTTTATTATTGAATCGATTTCTAAGCTGGATTTTTATATTGTTAATCAGTGAAATGTTTTGGTCACAATAAGTGTTTGGCATTAGCAAAATCATCATAGCCCGCGCAAAATTCACAATGTTAGGGTATTTTAGTACCATTTAATTTTAATTAAATGCATCCTTTCAATTTGTCTCCAGAAATTTTCAATATCTGTTAGTTTGGCATCAGAGCTGCTTCTCGAAGCCAATAAACTCAAATATAGGCTTGAGCGTACTATGTGCACTTTAAAGGCATTTGAAACGCGTTCAATAAATCCTGCCTACATTTTATTGGAATCTGCTAAATAAAGCTAGATTTCAAAAAAATGCTAAATTCCTGCTAGGAGCTAAAATGAGAGTCTAATCCTGCTAAAATCGCAGGAAACTGCTAAATCTGGTCACACTGCTACATAAACCATACTTACTTACATGTGACATACAAAAGTGACAGTCAACGTACGTAGTAATTTTAGGTATTCTGTGACGGTACCGACCATTCACAGAGCATCCCATTGACGTGCGTGCCTAATTGTTATTTTTGCCATTTGACGTAGTATTCTTAGGTATTCTGTGATTTGGCCCAAAACGAACGCCCTATTTCAGTGCTGTCAACTGTCAAAAAAGTAAATCATTCTTTCTAATCTTTTTTTTTGTCTGTCTGTAGAGTTGTCTTGATGGAGGTTGAATTCGTAGCTTATTACATGTTTTTTAATTTAGGTACATTTTCTATGTCATAGAAATAATAACAACACGTTGTCTTGGTGTCAAAATTTGCAGATATATTTTCGATATTTAGATAGTGTTTATTACCATCAAAACATTGAGGTAGGTGTGTATGTGCTTTCTCCTTATAATGTAATCTTAATTTGCAAAAAAAAAACATTATTCTCCCCCAGAACATGACGAAATGGTTTGTTTTCTTAACATTCTACTTATTTACTAAACTAGTGTTTTAACACTTTCACTGCTGAAAACACGTTGCGTTTTTGAAAGTACGACGCCACCAGTGCGGCAAAACACGATGTGTGTTTATAGGTACTTGAGTTTAGTCCAGCGCGTAATTTTTTTGACTTTTTAAGGTCAGCAGTGAAAGTGTTAAAACAGCTGCTTTAAATGTTACCTACACAAATAGATTAATAGATTCCCATCTAATCATTTACAGACTAGTGTCATGGCTCGCGGGCAACAAAAACTTCAATCACAGGCGAAAGCCGCTGAGAAGCAATCCAAATTAAAGAAACAACAGGGCCACAGTGCCACTGATCAAAAAAAGGCTGCTCAAAAGGCGCTTGTTCACGCCTGTGTTGTATGCAAGGTAAGGTTGGAGTAGGTAAACTTTCACAGCTATCTGGCTAATGTTTATTTATTTATTCAATTGAAACGGAAAACCCTATTAC
The DNA here is from genome assembly GCA_946251855.1 of Alsophila aescularia. Taxonomy (NCBI): domain Eukaryota; kingdom Metazoa; phylum Arthropoda; class Insecta; order Lepidoptera; family Geometridae; genus Alsophila; species Alsophila aescularia. The sequence continues at coordinate 42,661,700 of OX276377.1, forward strand.
ATTAATTAATCAAAATAAACACCAGTATACATTATATTCAGTCCTATTTGAAACACACAGAAAGTAGAAAGTCACAAAATAATAATCAGTCAAATAAATAATGTTGTTAAGTGTGTGGTTGGAGAGGTAGTGGGGGATTAGTAGACTCTTTTTTGGAAATATTCAATGTCCTTGGGCCACCCCCAAGCCTAACCCGCATCCTAACTTACCGGGGTTACCCTACAAATTACAAAACAGATAGACATTTAAAAGCTAAAAAAAAAACTTACCTGCCAAGTCGGATTGCCACTGAAGGGTACACAGATAGATTCACAAGGCTTAAACAAAAAATACATGTTAATGTGTTTCAATTCTTGTGGATACAATTCTTATAAGATTTTACAAAAATGTGAAATATTAAAAATTTAACTCAGGTGTGGTGGAGTCTGCATTTCCTACTCTCATGTGGGGTTCTACTCCCTACCCCCTAAAATAGACTGTAAAGCTTGTACATTTGAGCCTGGGCATTTGATGTACTGATGTGAAATGAAGATAATATTAGATTTCAGAACGTAAGCGTCTGCCATACTCTAGCTGGTGCAATTGATAAATCATGCTTCTACATAAAAGTGTCTGGACATGAGACTCGGAGGCTTTAACAGTGTGCTAAGGCTGAATATGGCTTGGGTAGAAGATGTCAGGGGGAAATGCAGGGTTATTCCCTTTCTCCCCACAAGCTTTGTCCCACTAGTGGGGAGAAAGAGAAAAATAAAAAATGCCTTTGTCCCCACTATGGTGGAGTGAGGTGGTAGTATATAATATATGATTTGACATTGTTTGTTTGTCGTATGAGGTAGTGCTGTCCTCTGATGTCAGAGTTTGTCAAGCTGTTTGACAGTGAGGGCATAGTATAATGTCCCACTAGACTTTATATGAAGCAAACATTATTTTCAGTACGGGCAATAATGTTTTCATTTTAAGTAAATTAAATAAAAATAGATGTTCATTATTCACCGTTTAAGTTTAGTTTTGTGATGTAACTAAAAGAAAGAAATGAAGAGTTAAAAATAACCAATATGAATGGTGTTTCATTTTCCGTATTAACTTATATTTATTTTATCGACTGATGCACTGATCACTTACCCTAAAAAAGTTGATACTTTGTCGGAGCAAAATCAAAACGAAAAAAATAATAAACAATATTAAATCACTCAATCTACGAATTTAAATCGGAATTCTATCACATGAATCATACCATGATATAATTATGACTTTATAATTAGGTACAAACATTAGCCAATACTGAAAATAATGTTGGTATCATTCAAGTCCAGTGGGACATTCGAGAATAGTGAATTTGGCTACTTCCCTTTCTGCCCACTGCAAAGTTTATTCAAGGATATATATATGTATATAGTATAGGGGTTTTTTGATAAAATTGTTTCGCCACTGTACCAAATTAGTTATCGGACTTACAAAAAAAGTCTTATACAAAAATGAAAATAATTTTACCATCTTTAACTTTGACTTTAGACATTTTTTGACTTAAAATGAACCGTTGGTGAATTATTTTGATTAAACCAATTTTTCACACCTTTAATCCAAGATGGCGGCTTGCGCTCCCCCCCTTCCCCTCCCAAGGTCGAAAACTTGGATTTTTCATCACAGACTAGAACTCAACAACATATTTGAAAATCATTAATACACCACCCTTAGCAATCTACTTACTGTAACTGTGTACTTGTTGTTGACTGTGTTTTATCCTTTTAAGTAGGTAGGTATACATTTATTATCTTGATCAGTGCCAGTGCCTGCCTCCCTGTGCCACAGAATAAATAATAGTACTTTGTACCTGTGCCGCTTCGCCGCGCACTGTACTTAGACGCGCGTCGGGCGGCCGCGGATAAAACGTGAAATAAATCTTTAGTTTTTCTAGATAAAAGTATCCTAAATATTAATCCATAATATAAACTATGACTATGGCAAGTTGCACCAAAATCCGCCCAGTAGCGTTAGTACTATTATTTCTGCTGCGCCAGTAGTTTCAGTGTGATGCGTGACCAAAGAGAAAGAAAGACAAAAAAAAAGAAGATGAATTGTATATAATTATACAACAATAACTGTTTGTCAACAATTATACTGTTATTTATACAGGATATATCAACATTTATAGCAAGCGGCCAGGGCGCGCGCCCACTGTAACTATTTAGTCATCTGTGTCATTGCGCCATACATTTTGAGTCGCCCGCGCGCCTGGGCGCTTGCTATATAATAATATATCAACTCTCTTAGAGTATGGATAGAAGAAAAAATACTTATGTACCTTATAATATTATCTTGTACTATTATTTAAATCTGTGATATTATTCTCATTTTTCTAGTTTTAAAGGAAGGGTTATGTGTTCAAACTAAAAAAATGGTCCGATTTTGTCAAGCGAGCTATCAATTGATTCGTCTTCATCGCAAGATTATCATAGGCTATTTATTTTCGGGTTTTAGTTTTTGAATTTTTATCTTGTTCATGCACATCAACACTATATAAACTTATAATAAAGCAATAACTAACAAAAAGTCTTTACAGAGAAGATAATTTTTTAAAAACCCAGCTAACCTTACAGTAGTTGCATAAGATGTGTAACATCTAGATCAAGCCTATTGCTGTTCAAGCTCTGTTTTATCATATATGCTAGCACTGTGCAACCTCATTGGTCAACTGTTTCAATGTTACAGTGGTACAGTGAAACAGTCAACCAATGAGCGCGCGCGGCATGTTGTTTCACTTTTCACTATATTACTCCCATAGACTTCAGAAAAGCGAGAGGAAAGATATTACATTAAAAAAAACCGGGCATTGGTCGTGGTTCACCTGCTCAGTTCACCTGGGTGAACCACGGGCACTTTTTCTTGCCCGTGGTCCACCTCAGTTCACCTGGGTAGACCACGGGCACTTTTTCTTGCCCTTGGTCCACCTCAGTCCTGGGAAAACCAGCTGTCAAACTTAAAAGGGCTATAACTCTGAAACTAACGATCCTAGACTAGTAGTCATTACAGAAGTGATAGATCTCATTGCCATCTTCATTTTGGATGAAAGCTGTCAAATTTAAAAGGGATATAAATCTGAAACTAGTGATCCTAGACTAGTAGTTTATTTACAGAAGTGATAGATCTCATCAATATCTTCTTTTTGGATGACAGTTGTTAAATTGACAGGTGAAAGCTGTCAAACCTGAAAACATCTAGTATTTACAGCTGATGACAGAAATAAAAAGCAAACATAAAAAAAAAATATCATGAAATGAAGATCTTGATGTGATCTAACCTTTTTGGAATGAAGGTACTACTACTAGTCCAGAACCAATAGTTTCAGAGGTATAGCGCTTTAAAGTTTGACAGCTGTCATCCAAAACGAAGATATCGATGAGATCTATCACTTCTGTAACGAAACTACTAGTCTAGGCTCACTAGCTTCAGTGTTATAGCCCTTTTAAGTTTGACAGCTGTCATCCAAAACGAAGATATTTATGAGATCTATCAATTCTGTAAAGAAACTACTAGTCCAGGATTGTTAGTTTCAAAGTTATAGCCATTTTAAGTTTGACAGCTGTCATCCAAAACGATGATATCGATGGGATCTATCACTTCTGTAAAGAAACTACTAGTCTAGGCTCACTAGCTTCAGTGTTATAGCCCTTTTAAATTTGACAGCTGTCATCCAAAACGAAGATATCGATTAGATCTATCACTTGTGTAAAGAAACTACGAATCTAAGATCGTTAGTTTCAGAGTTATAGCCCTTTTAATTTTGACAGCTGTCATCCAAAATGTAGATATTGATGAGATCTATCACTTCTGTAAAGAAACTACTAGTATAGGATCGTTAGTTTCAGAGTTATAGCCCTTTTTAAATATGACATCTGTCATACAAAATTAAGATATCGATGAGATCTATCCCTTCTGTAAATTAACAACTAGTCTAGGATCGTTAGTTTCAGAGTTATAGCCCTTTTAATTTTGACAGCTGTTGTCCAAAATGTAGATATTGATGAGATCTATCACTTCTGTAAAGAAACTACTAGTCTAGAATCGTTAGTTTCAGAGTTATAGCCGTTTCAAGTTTGACAGCTGTCATCCAAAACGAAGATATTGATGAGATCTTGATAGGTGTTGAAGTATGACTTTGACGTTTGACATGACACTTCACCTGTCACTTTGACCCCTGTCACTTTGACCCCTGTCACTTTGGCATCTGTCATTTTGAGGTGCAGCTGCTCTCATACCTGAGAGCAGTGTGAAGGTTAGTCTGACGTGATCAGTCATGAGTGTGAACGCGAGAAAATACTAAGAAACGGTGTCACGGTTAGTAAATTTTCTTCCTAACCATCATACAAGTGTGACAGTGTAGTGGGAAGGTTAGTCGGTCGTGAATATTTTGCGTTGTTTAAAAAAATACTTTTATAGGTGGACCACGGGCAATAGATATTTTTTAAACACTCTTATTTATCGTGAGGGTGAACCACGGGCAAGAAAAAGTGCCCGTGGTCCACCCAGGTGAACTGAGCAGGTGGACCACCACCAATGCCCGAAAAAAACTAGGGGACCTAAAATAAGCTACTGAACAAGAATATGATATTTAAAAAATGCGTCTGTCTGTATGTTCGCAAATCAAATGAAAACTACTGATCCAGTTGAAATGCAGTTTTCATAGTTAGCTTATGTTTTCGTTTATTGGCAACAACACTACCAGCCGCACTACCAGTAGTGTTGTTGCCAATAAACGACACTATCAAGCTTGACTTAAAATCTGTTGAACTTTGCATCTCAATCTAATGGGGAGAGAAGCCAAGCAATCAATAAAAAGCTATTTGACAACTGAACTAATTTTGATATTAAATATAGTATAATGTACTTTGTCCTGGAATACCACACAGGCTACTTTTAACCCTTATACATTACCATGTGGGCACAGCTAGTGATGTAATATAATCACTTGTTTTTACTTGCAGGCGCAGATGCCTGATCCAAAGACCTACAAACAGCATTTTGAAAACAAACATCCGAAGAATGAACTACCCGAAGACTTAAAATCCGTCTAATTATGCTGTGAGGAAGTATAACCTAATAATAAGAACTTTAAAACGAATTTTGATTTTATGTCTACCTGCACCCTGCACATTTTTTTTTCATTAGTGTCGAGACAAGCAAGACGCTCTCACCTGATGGTAAGCGTCACGCCTGCCCATAACCGTTGCCGAACTACCCAGAACTTTGGATGCAAAGATGTTGCATGTCAATGCACTGCGCTCATCACCTTGAGACATTGGTTTTTAAGTCTTAGTGCCCGGTAATTTCACTGGAAAGATGCCGTTCAAACCGGAAAAGTAATGTTTGCACACTACTGCTTTGCAGTTCAGAACTCTTGCTTATGAGGCCTTCAACTACCAAATGTTTTGTAAAGAAAATGTAACACAAATACTGAAACATCATTTATTTTCATTACCATTTTCCAAAATAATACAGCACTGTTAATGTCATAATAATTCATCTTATTTCAATTACAGTTTCATCATTTAGTAAGGAATGCACAACGTGCTGGAATTCATTTGCAAAGCAAAACAATCAAACAACAATATTTTGCTTTTAATGTTGATGAATTGATGATGCACCAACAACCATTTTTCAGTTGCCGTACCCAACACTGTGTGGCCCGACACTTAATGTTCTTGAGTCAGTTCTCAATCTATCTATACTATAATAAAATTGTAACTGGGCTAATCTGTACATTAAATATTTTTTGAAAATTTTAATTGAGATGAACTTCAAAATCGATATGGAGTGCAAAAAGGTTTTTTTTAATTTTTTGTCTGTCTCTTTGAACACGCATCACGCTGAAACTACCCTAAGGATTTTGATGCAACTTGGCACAATCATGGCTTATGTTATGGTTTAACATTTAGAATACTTTTTATCCCGAAAAAAACAATGGTTCCCGCAGGATAGGGGTTGAAAGTTATTTAAAAAAAACATATCACGCTGAAACTACCGTACGGATTTTGAAGTAACTTGGCACAGTCAAAGTTTATAGTATGTGTTAAAATGAATGATACTTTTAATCACGAATAAATACGGGATTCCTGCGGGATATGAGTCTAAAGTTATGTTAATTTGAAAGGAATAATAATTGCACATCCGTTTATAAAACGGTACCGTAAATTCGGCTCCTATGCCACAAGTCAGAGTTTTACAGTGGAAGCGGTGTCTGCCCTGCAACCCAGAGGCACATGGATCGAATCCACGCGCTGCTATGAAAAGGCAAGCCAGTCCTTATTCCGATGATTAAATGATTGTTTTTTTTTTATAAAAAAATAATAATAATAATAATTAGATGCCGAGCAATCGATAAAAAACTATTTGACGACTGAACGAATTTTGAAGAAATGTAGTATAATATTGTACTTTGTAGGTTTGGTCCTGGTCCTCCTAGTCCTCTGGACCTGGACCAAACCTACAACTGGTCTGGTGGTGGTTTGGCTTTTGGTCCTGGAATAAAACGTGTGGGCTACTTTTAAATGAAATGACCACGCGGGCGCAGCTAGTACAATAATAATCGTTATCTATAGGTATGTACCTATAATAAAGCAGTTGTAGCATGTAAAATCATGGCTCCAAGGGAGTTTTTTTTTGGTAAATCCCAAATAAATTTAATTAAACCTGTTGGGAACAGCGCCATCAGGCGAGGAGGTGCGTCTTCTCCAACATCGCATATAATACCGACGTTAGCAAGACCTGTTGATAGAAGCGCCATCTAGCGGCCTTCGAGGTGCGATTTCTCATCGAGAACAAAACCTATCCCGAAGTTTATGTAAGCAGCGCCTACCGGCAGTTCGCTGCGTTCCTTAGTCAGCCAGTCGATGAAAGCGTCGCTCGTGGCAAGAAGCGGAACTTTTGGTAAAATGCGCATTGATTACGGATAGACGGAGTGATAATTTTGCCTTCCTAAAATTCTTGGGAAATTGTGAAATCTGCCTCCGCAAGTGGAAAGGCAAAGTTTTCCTCTCACTTCTCAAAATAGTTGAAATGGTAATCCACACAGGCGACAGCTAGTGTCGAGGGGGATCCACTAGGAAGCTAGGTGAAGGCGATGCTAAAACATCTGATGGCGAGTATCGCAACTTTTGGGGATACCATTATAATAAACTTATCAGGCCCGGGACAGTTCAAATTAAGGGTAAGATATTTGGAAAATTCGGCATAAGCCGTATCTTTGAGTTTGCATACAAATTAGAAATTCAGGGGTCACTCATTATTTAACACAAAACTCCCTTGGAGCCATGATTTAACATGCTACAATACTGAGGATCAAATGCAAAAAGCATTAGATGCTATAAAGGCCGGAAAAAACATCAAGCAAGCAGCTTCAGAGCATTGCATTGATTTTTCGCTACTCTGCAAAGATATAAAGGAAAATATCGATTTTTATTTACCTATAAAAACAAACTTAAGATAGTCGTAGCATCATAGGTAGGGTTGCCATCGTCTAAAATAAAAAAGCCCGACTGCGCTGAATTAGGCCGGACATTTTACCCTAAAAGCCGGACAATACCTTTTTAAAAGCCAAACATACCTTTTATAAAGCCGGCAGTAAGTATTTTGTTGAACATAACTTAAGTAATAAAAAAAACTCGTTACGTTACCTGTTACAGTTCTTTATTAATTACAGTTTTAATAATGACAACTCTTCTTCTCGTAAAACAAAGTAAATTAAAAAAACGCGCGTCTATAAAGTGCAATTTAGCATGCACGCTCGATGTATGAATACCTACGTAATACGTAGGTACCTACGTTTGTAGGCTATTAAATCGGCGGCTTTCTTCAAGATCAAAGTAGTGCAACTTCTGTACTTGTACTATTATTTATTCTGTGCTGCAACGCATTGCACTAACAAAAGTCGGACAGGCCAGACACATAAATATTTGGCAGGACACGATCCGAAAAGCCAAACATGTCCGGCGCAACCCTAATCATAGGTCAAGTTTTTTCTTAAAATATTTACCTATAAAAACTCCTAGACCCATTGTTAACCAGGGTGACTCATTGTTCACCACTGGGTGTACACAGTGGTACATTTCTGCTCTTTCAAAAAAACCTTATGTCCTCTGCTCTCCGTCATCGGAGGTCAATGATTTAGAAATTCTCAGCAAGCTGATAAAAAATTCAATACATCAAACCAAATTTGAAGCCAATTTTACTGATAAGTTTTGAGATATGAGCTATAAAAAAAATGTGACCCACCGTTTACCCGGTAACTCTACTTTTGCCAGAAAAATGACCACTTGAGCGATCAATAACAAACTTTCAAAAGCAAAACAATGCAGCAAACACTATGCGCGCTGATTATTTGTTAGCAGTTTCACAGTCGGTGTTTGAATTTCTCGCGGTTATAATTTTGGTAATACTTACAGCACGTATTGACGTGAAATAAAAACTAGTGTAATGTACAGCACCTAATCTTTAAAACTAGTTATATTACCACGTTTTTATTAGGTCACTTTCTTGTTTGTCGTTCCGGGTGGAATCTTGCAACTCAAATTTGTAGCTCTTCCCGATCGCTTGTTCGCGTTAGGGCAGATTCGTTTCTGTTTAGGTATCCGACTGAAACTTTCAGGGTAGCTCACAACTAGAAGCCAAAGAATTCTAAAAAAGAGAGAGATTAAAACGTGGTTTTTAGATTAGTTTTTTAATCTACATTTGCTGCTTGTTTTAATGTAATATTTTACGTCATGGTTGTTCTCACTCTGTCCGACTCGCGAGCTACATCGCTCCCACTCACCATGTATCCGGACGGACAGGACAACAATTTGAGAGCCTACAGCGCTTTAAGACAATAATCGTACAGGGGTGACGCTACATCTTCTCGTAAGTCTCCGTATATCCGCACGCGCAGGCACGCGTGTACAAGTCCGCCGCCGCGTCGTGCGTCTCCGGGCCGAACGTATGCTGGTGCGGAGCGCGAGTGCCGCGGAACAGGCCCGAGCGCACGTCCATGCGCAGCGCCCGCAGCGCCCGAGCGCCGCGCCGCGCGCGTCCGCGGTCGCGTTTCTCCGCGCGCGCCGCCAGCTCCTCTTCCAGGCGCGCCTCCGAGCCCCACACGAGCAGCGCGCGCTCCTCCACCTGCGCGCGCAGGTACAGCCGCATGTCGCCGCGTGGCGCGTGCGGGTTGCGGCGCCGCAAGCAGCGCAGCGCCGGCGGCCGCAAGTCCAGGTCCGCGTCGCGCAGCAGATACTCCGCCTTCGCCTCCGTGCGCGTCAGCAGAGCGTGCGCGCCCTCCTCGTCCCTGCGCAAGCGAGCGCCGTTTCAGCTTGGGCAAAAATGCTTTCTTATATCCGTCCGGTTGTCAGTCCGAATCTCTGTTCGTATCAACCGATCTAGACGAAATTTGGTATAGAGGCTAAAATATTTTTTGTTTTTTTATTCTTTCGGGATTTTATTATTTGGACTTCCCCCAAAAAGGGGCAAAAAGAGGGCTACTGAATATCTCTGCCTTATTAGATCTGATTTCGATGGTTCTTTTTTTTTTGAAAGGTAGTACATTAAAAAATTAAAAAATTGGTCACATAAAAATTTGGTGAATTTCTGATGAGGATCTTCGGCGTGATGAGCAGAATAGCTCCTCAAAATGCAGTAAATTTCTAACTTTTAGGTTTCTACCAGTGGAGTCAGCCCTTTGCACACTAGGTAGGGATTGGTGGAGCACCTTCGTTATTAATGTTAGTTTTACATTAAGGTAACTAGATGGCGCTACTGTGCACCGCTAGATTGTTTCCAAAAAAGTTTGTGCGCGCAAGGACTACAGCTCACAGAGCCACTAGTAATATAGGTCTCAGCTATTCTAACAACATATCATCGCTGTAGTTGGAAAACAAAATAACTAACACGTTTTGCGAAATCGACTTTATTGCATTTCTATAAAGTCTAATTCAAGATGCATCTTTCTGTGTTACTAAAATTTTGATATTATAATAATTTATCAAAAAGTTATACATTATTGAACATTGCAAGTCGCGACAGATGGAAAAATAAAATTAAAAGGATTGAGAAAAAAGTAGCCAAGGAAAAGTAGTTAACTCTGCAATAAACAACTAACTGAACTCATGCGTCACTTCGAGAGCGAATAAAATACATAAAGTTGTTTAATCAGTTTCCCTCGACACATATTATGCTCCACAGGAATAATGCAGTTCGTAAAAAACAATTTAAATCAGTTATTTTATTTTTCGTGTGTCATTATTGTTATTTATAGGTACTATTCAAATTAAATAGTACATAACTAAAAACCACGTACATTTATTTAACTATCCACGAAAGTTCTCTGACTGATTACAAGTTCAAGAAAAGTAGAATTAAATAAGGGATTTTGTTCAATTTTATTGAAGCAGCTGAAACACAAATTAAAAGCTATTAGTTTTGAAGATTTTAGTGAAATGACGCGAAATGTGCGCACTTGTTTTAAGCTAGTGAATCAATCAATAGAGGCGAGGTGGGGAGGGGGTAAGGGGCGGTCCTTATTAGTATGCTGGCCACCACACTGCCCATCACGATAATTATTTAGTAAGACAGTTTTCTTAATCTACTTTTTAGTACAAACGTAAACACTTCAATGGGAATTGAACTCCGGTTTTTCATACTGGCGTCCGAGCGGTCTCCGCTAAGCCAACCTGACTAACGGTATTATGACGAAAAGCAGGTATAGATCAAATGATTAACAGTTGACCAATGAGAGCGCGCGGTGCAAAACGTTGCTCGTTGTTTTAGTTTCAACTTACTGATATAAAGCTGAATGAAATCTATTCTATTATGTTTACACATCTGCCAGGCGTCTCGCAACGGCTCATGTTTGAAGTGTAAACTTCTAGTGACGTGGTACGGAGGTAACGCCGACTGTTGGCGTGGCAATCGAGCGTCCTGGCTAAGCGGAGAGGTGGGATTTAATGCGTAGTTCAATAGAAAAAGAAAAAAGATATGCAGAGGTGAAGTCTGTTATCGACTGGAAGGGCATAATAGAGCGCGATCGACAAGGAACAACATAAATATCAGTCCAAACAATGTACACGAATTAAGCTTTAAAGACATGATAGTCACTGGCTGGCAAAATAATAAAAAATCGAAACACCTGTACCGAAAGGAAAAAAGCGAACTGGCTTAAAACCAAATGATTGCGAATTGAGAAACAGTTTCCAAGCATAGTTCTATTTCGATATGAGTATGAAGGTCCATATATAACGATGGACACGTCTTGCACTACTGGACGAGTGACAAGGAGAACAACGCATGGGGTTATTGACATTGCCAAAGAGGTATTTACAATGGCATACGAGCACCTTCTTCTGATTACGGAAGCCAAGAAAAAAGACCTGCTGAATCTTTGCAGAAAGAATATAATACCTACAGAATTACATGCATGGTAGGCTAGTTTGCCTTCATCAAACAACAATTGTTAATTTGCAAGCCGGAAATGATTCTGAATACTGTAATTTGTAGCCATAAAACTCTAATTATGAGTAAATTGAGGACTTCAAAACCAGCAGTCTAAACATATCCACTGCGCAGGGGAGTGAGACAGAGGGATTTTATATCTCCGAAACTGTTCACTAATGCCCTGGCAGATATGTTTAAGACGCTGGATTGGAAAGGAATGGGCATTCATATCAATTTTGAGAATATCTCACACTTTTGCCGTTAATATCGTCGTAATGATGGTGTCGCTGCAAGACTTACAAAGTATGATGACCAACCTAGATGATGCTTCTCGATGCACCGGTCTCGGAATGAACATACTTAGATAAAATCATAATCATGTTTAACGATCTTATTGACCCGGAACCGATTGCAGTCAATGATGTACCTGTTGAAGTTGTCCAGCAATATGTTTTTTACCTTGGACTTATTGGAAATATTGCAATTAGGTAAGAACAATTTTGAGAAGGAAGCCAGCAGAAGAATTCAGCTGGCTTGGGCAGCATTTGGCAAGCTTCATTAAGTCTTCTTGTCGTCCATACCATAGTGCCTGAAGACAAAAGTCTTCAATCAGTGCTTCCTACCAGTCATGACCTACGGAGCCGAAACGGAGCTCTCGGTTAAACTTGTCTACAAATTTAAGATCACTCAGCGAGCTATGGAGAGAGCTATGCTTGGAGTTTTAGTTTATATTTATCTTAATTAATTAATATGATTTTAGATATTTATTTTTATGTCATTAGTTAACAAAAATAGTCAAAATATAATATTAAATAACTCATTCTTTTAAAATTAATTGTAATGACAAAAAATAACAATAATGAAATAATAAAATTGAACGGTCACTTACTTTAAATAATATATTAATAATAATTAAAAAAAAGTCACAAGAATATTTAATGAACCCAGTTTGGCTTTACATTTAAAAAAATCGTCAAGTGAATAGAAGGAGAATTGCAATAGGCAGCTATGAAGTCGGTTTTTAAATGTATGTAGGGGCATATCTGTTATTTGTAATGGTACGTTATTATAGATTTTAATTGCCATACAATAAGCATTGTTTTTAAATAGTCTTAAATTACACTGTGGCATAGCTAGGTTTTCGCGATAGCGATTCGACCGTTGAACATCACCTTTCATTATAAAAAAGACCGAATATTGTTTCACAAACAAACTAATTTCCTCTATCTATATATATAGAGGAAATTAGTTTCCCCTTCCCAGTCTATATATATATAGACTGGGAAGGGGCAATATTTTGAGTTTCCTGTACAGGGGCCTACATGAGTCACGATACCCTGCCTGCCATGCATAAGGTACGGATACATTTTTTCAGCGCCTTAAAGGCTCTTTCCATTTTCACGGAATTTCCCCAAATCACCAATCCATATCTCAGCACCGATCCTATATAACCGTATATGCTGAGATTGCAGCCTTTAGCGAGACAACCCTTCGTATACGTTTCAGGGCAAATATAAACCTATTTATTTTTCCACGTCCATATAAACCTATTTATTTTTCCAGGTCCACGAGAAATGTCATCTTGGACGTTCTGTCTGTAATAAATAAGCGGCCAGGTTTGGAGGGGCAGTCGTTAGCCGCTACTTCCGGCTGCCGTTCGCGTTTTCCGATGAACTAAATTTGCATGGGGTCGTACACCGAGTAGCACGGCTGCCGAATCGGTTGTGGTACCAGCAGAAATCCGGGTGTCGTTGTTCCGAGCGAGATCGGGTTTTATTCCGATAAGATTGTTGTTGTCTTCCTTCACGCATGTCAGATTTATCATAAATATGCGAACGTGATACGTGGCCTTTTAAGGCTGCTACTTCTCGTGTCAACTCCGAAATTTGCTTCGCCATGTCGCAAAACGAGAATTCTGCACTTGCTACGACCGGTGCTGCTGAAACGGGAACAATTTCATAGACACGGTCTGCCAGATCTGCCATGGTGTCATGCCATTATGAGGTGCGCTTGCCTGTGATGCTATTGCGGTTTGTATACTATGCGGCAAACGACTAGATCATAAAGTTCTTATAAATGAATCGGGTACATTGGGTCCAGCAAGTGTTTGCAGCTGTCTGAGAAACTGAGATGGTTTTCTGTCCCCCATTTCTTCATGCATAAGGTGTTGTTTTATCTTTTTTTCCTGTGATGCAGACAATCTTTTTATCAGCTCGGTTTTTAATTTTATATATTTATTTTCTGAAGGTGGTGCAACTATCACATCTTTAACCTCCGCTGCGTACCGTTGACCCAACTGCGCAATAACATGATAGAACTTCGTTGCATCGGACGTTATTCCCGCAATATTGAACTGACCTATTTGGGCAAACCATAATCCAGGTTCTTCCGGCCAGAATGGTGGTATTTTAACACCAATCTTGTAAACGTCTACGTTTGCAGTTGTACTTGCGCCGCCGACTGTACTGCTTCCAGAAGCTTCGCCCGCAGGGGCTCCCTGTGTTTGTTCGTTCACCATGCTGTTTATCTTCTGTTAGTCGTGGTCACCAATTACATAGTGAACTACTGCTTACTGGTGGTTTTCACTTACTAGGAGTATGAGTAAAAATGTCCAGAGTACAAAATATCACTGAGTTATTTATTAGGACAGTTCACAATACAGAAAGTTTGAAGAGTTCAGAAAGTTAGTATTTCACACACACACACACACACAAGGTAGGCACAGATTAGAAAAGTGAAGATTAGAAATATGCAAGATATAGCGGAAATGAAAATCACGATATTTAAGAGCGATTTAAAAGATAGAAAAAACGGGCGTGCATTCGCCGTCTGAGTTCGAAGCTGACTTTAGAATGAAATTATATTACTGAATGCGTTTGGGTGAATTTAACCGAAAGAAAAATACATTAAATTAACAAAACATAATTGGAAGATTTTAGACAACCATAAAATTAAACTTTTAGTTTGTGCAAGGTTCCTACAGTCTCATACACAAGCTCAAAATCGCGCAGCGTGCAATGGAGAGAGCTATGCTCGGTGTTTCACTACGTGATTGAATCCGAAATGAGGAAATCCGTAGAAGAACCAAGGTTACCGACATAGCTCTCAGAGTTTGCAAGTTGAAGTGGCAGTGGGCAGGCCATATAGTTTGCAGAACTGACAACCGCTGGGGAATAAAGGTTCTAGAATGGCGACCACGAACAAGCAAGCGAAGTGTAGGGAGCCCCCCACACGATGGACCGACAACATTGTAGCCATCGCAGGAAGTCGATGGATGGAGGTGGCTCAAGTCGTTCGTCATGGCGCTCTTTGGGGGAGCATAGTGAGTAAAGGGCTGATTCCACTGATAGAAACCTAAGAGTGAGAAATTTACTGTATTTTGAGGAGCTATTCTGCTCATCACACCGAAGATCCTCAACAGATCTTAACCAAATTTTTATGAGACCAATTTAAAGTTACTACCTTTCAAATAAAAAATAACCATCGATATCGGATTTAATAAGGCGGAGATATTCAGTAGCCCCCTTTTTGCCCTTTTTGGGGGAAGTATCCCCCCAATCAAAAATCCCCAACGACAAAAATTCGTTTAACCTGTATACCAAGTTTCATCTAGATCGGTTGAGAAATGCGACCTGAAGAGGAGAATAGAGATCCAGACCGCGGACTGCAGGACATACGAAATCATGCTGAAACGGAGACGCTTCGCTCTTGCTCGGTCAATAATTATTTGTGTAAACGTATATACATAGTAAACACGTTTACAGGTTTGATTTAAAAAATATTTAATTACATAAGTACTTATTGTTTTTTTTTTAATTTAATAACCGAGCTTAGGCAATAAACCATCAATATATACATAGTAAATATTTTTTTGATTGACGGTTTTGATATAAAAAATATTTTATAACACAGTAGTACATATTGTTTTTTTTATTAAAAACCAGAGCTTAGCCAATAAACCATCTACAAATATTCACTTAGAGCCGATTTTTCATAATTTTTATACTTTTCAACATATCTCAAAAACTGCAAATAAGTAGCACCATGTGTCTGAAGAAAACTTGGCTTCTAATGATAAGATAATGGCATAAAAAATCCAGAACGAAAATCGGCCAAAGTCACGAGATATTCATATTTATACGTGGCTTCCCATACATGAAAAACAGTTTTATTCGATTTAGTCCAGTCTCAAAAGACGTTTCATTAATATTTGTTACTTTTTGATATAGAAATTGAATGGTGTATTTAGTTTTGTAAAATTAAAACTTTGTTTTTTTAAGTACTTATCTTATGTCAGTATAGGGACAAACCACTGTGCGTCGGCACGCTCGTCTCACCTGCACTCATCGCACGCCGTGTATCCGAACGTGTCCAGCAGGTGGGAGTGTGCGACGGGGCGGCCGCACTCGAGGCAGGCGGGCCGCTCGGCGGGATCGACAAGGGGCGCGGGTGGAGGCGCGGCGCGCGGCGCGGGCGCTGGCGGCGCCTGCGGCAGGAACCCGCCGCCGCTATCGGCGGCCGCGGCTCGAGGCACCGCGCTCCTGTGAAGAGCGCGAGGTGAGTGGTGGCTCATTTATCTAAATTAGGTTGGTGACCGATGCGTCGAACGGAACCATAGACCATGATAGACGCCACAAGTCAACCTACCTTGCGTGTCCTAGGCGAGACAAATTGTCTCTCCTGAGTCCGGCCAGGCATGTCACTTTACCTACTTACGCGAGCTAATAACCTACAGATTGCTGAGCCCCGGCGCTACAAATCAGGCGAGGCCGGCCGCCGCGCGCTTGCATTGAGACGCTTACCGTGTCGCTTGTTTGAACTTTCGCTAGTAATGGCGAAACCTACCTACCTACTTAAGTATTTTAGATTATCGTGTTGTTCACAAATAAAATTTGATTCCTTTTTATTGAATTAGACCCAGTTTAAAATAAATTTTACGTGTAACGTTTGATAAGATTTTATTAAGTTTTTAAAAGAGTTGTAACGCGTTTTATACATGTTGGATAATTACGAGAGCAACTGGAAAATGTTTTTTTGATTGTTGAGATATCTTAACGATTTTGGTGAAAGGTCTAGGTCTAAAACCATTTTATCCGTTTGAAACATGTAAATCGGTTCACGTGTTTAGGAGATAATTAAGAATTAGTAAAGTGAAAATGTAAACGACCAGTTTTTTTACACGAATGCCTAAAAAAGGAGTGTTATTTATGTTTTTGTTCTACGAACTTTTTAATTAGTTCAAAATGTGAAAATATTATAATTGTAAGTTAATGAGGAATGAACAAAGAGGTGTCTAGGTGGCCTAAATATTGAAGGTTTATTTTCATTTGTTAATTACAAAAGACGGACTTCAATATTCATTTTCTATCTACCTAATTGACCGTGTCATCATACGCATCAAACATAAGATAGATTACGTGGTTGACCACGTAATCTATCTTATAGGTAGACGATGAATGTCGATTATTTCTTCATTAGTTTCCAACTCTAGTGCAGTGGGTGGAGGGGTAAATGCGAATTACCCGTGCACCCACCAGTGCGTGAAGCCAGTGGGTGCACGAGGCATGCCCCGAATATTATAGTAGCAGCGGCAAGTCGACAACCATAGCGCCACAGCTAGCGCGTCACTCCGCGCCAGACAGCGACAGAGTTACGCGTTAGAAGAGAGCGGCAAGGTTTAGGTGAATATCACAATTATCGCATTAGGCACTGAGCGCTTATGCGAGCTGAATTGCACTTTGTTGTAAAAGTAACAGTAATAACCAAGGTGCTCCATCAATTACCTAGTAGGTAAAGGGCTGATTCCACTGGTAGAAACCTAAAAGTGAGCAATTTACTGCATTTTGAGGAGCTCCTCATCAAAAATCCCCTACGACTAAAAAAAATCTAAAAATTCGCTTAACCTGTATACCAAGTTTCGTCTAGATCGGTTGAGAAATGCGACCTGTAGAGGAGAACAGAAATCCGGACATACAAAAGCATGTTTGCCCAAGCTGAAACGGAGATGCTTCGCTCGCGCTTCGCGCTCGCTCGATCAACGATATATAATAAATCTAAAGAAATAAATGTTTTATTTAGTTCTTTTGTTTGTTTATCGTATGAGGTAGTGCTGGCGTCAGTTTGTCAAGCTGCCAGAGGGCCTCTAACATGGCTAAACGACTGCTATTAATCAATAAAAGCCGGGACCGACAGCTTAACGTGTCCTCCCAAGCACGGAGCGATGGAAAACCGCAAATAGCTCAAAAAAGTCATTGATGCGGAACCTAGGTTTTGAACCCGGTATCATTGGATTCAAAATTGCACTATATAACCGTTAGGCCACCATCGCTCTTTTTATTTAGTTAGAAACATCAACACCAATATATAAAAGAGAAAACGTGCAATTGTCAAGCATCCAAGGTTGTACACTTTTGTAATCCAATGGATCGATGAATATCATAATATATTAGGTACCTATTCATAAACGATTGTAGGTAATTATGTATTATCTTTGCTTTGATGTGGTGACACATTATCTATAATCCTCATCATCAAATTCATCCACTGCTGGACGTAGGCCTCTTCTTGTTAATACCACTGAGCCCGATCTTCAACTCTTCTCGCCATTCGCAACTCGTCACCCCACCTGGCCAACGATCTCACTACGTTCGCCTAATCGTGGTCTCCACAATAAAACTCGCTTACCCCAACTGTTGTCGGTTCTTCGAGTTAAGTCGCTGGTGAAAACTAGTACTTGATAATTCTTTTGTCCTACGGATGGTATTTTTTTTACTTGGGAGCATAGAACAGAAGTAGATTAGAGCGTAATCTATTTTACGCCAGTAAGTGTAATTCAAAATCTTTGCATTTTACTACAACAATAATTCAAATTAGCTTGTGGACACTTTTGAATTTATTACGAACTAGCTGTACCCGAGGCTTCGCACGCGTGTCCATTTCTCGAGGTTAAAAGTACTCTATGTGAACCAGGACCTAAAACACCAATATTCCAACATTTAATCAAAATTCCTTCAGCCTTTAAATAGTTTTTATCGATTGCTCGGCTTCTACACATTATTTTGAGATAACACGTACACCAGCTTTTAAGTCAAATCCTAAGCTATCCATTAGTGAAAACTGCATCACTATCGGTGTAGTAGTTTTTACGTGATGCACGAATAAACAAACAGCAATTTGTGTCTAAATAATAATAATCATCATCATCATCATCAGCCTATACCAGTCCACTGTTGGACGTAGGCCTCTCCTAATGAACGCCACTGAGCCCGATCTTCCGCTCTTCTCATCCAGTCGTTGCCAGCTGTCTTTCGCAAGTCGCCTCTCCACCTGGCCGGCGGGCGTCCCACACTACGTTTGTTTGTGGCTACGGTGACCGTTAATCCTATATGATACTCGTAAAATGCGAAGGCCAGCTTAAGATGAGCCGTACGTTAAAACGTTCCTTTACATTGCGTGTTTCAAATTATTTGGACATTATACTAAGGGTTGAGCTGTCTGTGATTTCTGAACTGCAAACCCGATAACCTTGAAATATGAACCCTTTATTTTTTCGGGATAAAAAGTATCCTCAATTTTAACCCATCATATAAACTATGACTGTGCCAAGTTGCATCAAAATCCGCCAGTAGTTTCCGAGTTTTTAAGAGTTTTTTAAATAACTTTCAACCCCAATCCTGCGGGAACCCTTTCATTTTTCGGGATGAAAAGTAGCCTATGTCCTACCTCGTAGTATGAACTCAAATCATACCAAGTTTAATTTAAATTCATTCAGTAGTTTCGGCGTGTAACCTAGCCAAGATACATACAGACAGACAAAAATTAAAAAAAATACAGTTATAGCTTCAGTATCGAATCTAGAGTAAGGTCCTACAATTTGTTTTCTAAATATCTTCAATGTACAGAATTGGACCCGTTACAGTTTTATTATAAGTATATAGATAATAAATTACATTAAAATTGTACTCCATTTGATACCAATGGATCAACCTTACGGCTTTTACTGTACATCGGTCCAAATGCCCTCGATGGAAGAGTGTGTTCAGTGTGCTCAAAGTACTTCACATCAAAGAACACAAAAAAGTTCATAGCATTGCTTCGATAATTGAAAAAGAGCATGTTGTTGCCGCATATTTAAGGCGTAACGAAGCTATAACGAGGATAGAGTGGCTAATATACAGGTTGTAGTTTTCCATCCCCGCCATATTCGCAGAGTCGATTGTAATAGGTATACCTTAATTAACTAACAATACTATTTAATTCCTACATTTAACTGGAGGTGGAATTTTTAATTAAATATTTTATTGATAAATCGTAGTAGGCCCAACTTTGTTTTGGAGTAGAACCCCACGACACATACACATGTATGGTAGGTATGTGTGCGCGCTCCTATAGACGCGCCGCGCGCTGCCGCCGCCCGCGCCACAGAATAAATAGCGAACCTTTAATTATTAGTTGGTATAAATAAACTTAATGCAAGTGAGAATGTATCATCAACGTTGACATTAGTTAGAAATTTCCGGCGTGGTAAAAAAATTGGAATCAGCTTATTTACAGTTCGATTGGAATGTAAAAAATTATGAACAAGTTTACAATTTACGTTACCCTGATAGTCTTCAGTATCCTCCTTCATTTTCAATGCACAATTGAGCACGATGCCTTAATGTTTTGTGTAATTTTTTTAAAACGTTCACATTGAATTAACACCTGCAATTGCTCTGTGTGGCACCTCTAGAAACAAGACGCGTGGGCGTGGGCAAAAAAAAAACAAATGAACCATCTCCCTAAGTTTGACATTAGAAAATTGCTCCATTTTAGCATCGAGCGTATTGCGGCGAGCGTGAGTGATCGAACAGCTGAATGCTCGGGCATTACTTCTTTATTATGTGGCTCGGGCAACGACCGGGGCAATGACCCGCGCCAGCCTTGGGGCGCTGCCGCGCCGCACGCCGCGGCCGGTGCGTAGTGTGCGTGTAGTGTGTGTAGTAGGGCCTACTTCATTTTGGAGTAGAACCAGAGGTAGAACCCCACGACACACACACACACACACACACACACACATACACACACACACACACACACGTGTGGTATGTTCGCGCACCGCCGCGCGCCGCCGCCCGCGCCACCCCGTCTCTGACGTGCCTCGAAACGCACCGCAAAGCAACAAACGACGTCTACAATTAGATTTATTTAGGTATTCTAAAAGTTTGTACAAGCAATTGATTGTATTCGCAAAATAAATACGATTCCATATTTCCCTTCTTACTTGAGCGGGCTTAGGACCGTCAAAATACCTACCTAATTAGTCTAAAGTATAATCGAAAATAAAAATTAGAAAGTATCAACCTATCAAGTTAGGGAACTTAGTTATCTTTGTAATTTTCTTTTGTATTTTAAATCTTTAGTACAGTTTTTAAGCCTTGATAACATTATGTATCAGTTGCTATGAACTTATTGCAAGTGAGAATGTGTTGTTAAAGTTAACATTAGTTAGGTATTTTTGGCGTAGTTAAAAATTTGGAATCAGCTTATTTACAGTTCGATTAGAATTTACAAATTTATTTACAAGTTTACAATTATTATTTACGTCACCCTTAGATACTGCTCAAAGTGTCCTCCTTCATTTTCGATGCACAATTGAGCACGCCGTCTAAGGTTTCGTGTTAGTTTTTTTAAAACGTTCACATTGCGTCTAACACGGTCAAATGCTGTGATGATTTTGTCTTTTAATTGCACAACACTTGTAATTTCGTCCGTGTATACGAGTCGCTTTATTTCACCCCATAAATAAAAATCACACGGGGTCATGTCAGGTGATCTTGGTGGCCAGGGTACTGGCCCACCACGACCAATCCACTGGCTTCCAAACACTTCACCCAGATACTCGCGCACTTGACGTCCATAATGAGGTGGAGCTCCGTCCTGCTGGTAAAATAGGTTTCTTTGGAATGCCAGTGGCACGTCTTCAAGCATCTCATCAATGACATGATGCAGAAGCTCCAGGTAACTCATGCTGGTGAGGTGGCCTTCAATCATGTACGGACCTAGCACGTGTTCTCCAATAATGCCACCCCAGACATTCACACTAAATCGATTCTGGAACGAATCGTTTTTTGTCTTATGCGGGTTGTGGTCTCGATGTGCCCACCAGTGTTCGTTGTGAATATTGAAGATTCCCACACGTGAGAACATGCATTCGTCCGTCCACAAAATGTTCACTGCCCTATTTTGCAAAATCCAGTGGGAAAAAGCTAAGCGCGCGGCATTGTCGTGTGGATGAAGGTCCTGTACCCGTTGAAAATGGAAAGGATGCTGAAGCTCCCGTTTTAGCAGTCGCCAGACGGTGGTGTGGTGAATGTTGAAGCACCGCCCAGCATCGCGAGTGCTGGCTCGCGGCTCCCTCTCAAAAAATTGGAGGATTTCTTCTTGGACTTCGACTGACAGTCCTACGCTACCGCGAGCGCGAGCGTGACGTGGGACCTGGAATTGACCATAATCCCTCAGTCTCTGTGTGGCACCCAGCATCACGTCGCGTGTTGGAATCCGGCTATTTGTAAACTGTTCGCGAAACATTTGCACGGCCTGGGTTAAACTGTTCCCGCTTATGGCGTACAAACGTACCATCTCCACAAGTTCGACATTCGAAAATTGCTCCATTTTTGCATCGAGCACTGAACGCGTATCGCGGCGAACTTGTGACGAGTGATCACCGTTCGTACAGTACAGCTGATCGCTCGGTGCGCTGTGCGGGTGAAGGGGGCGGGTGTCCCGCGCGCATTTCGCCTTTGTCGCCGCCGCCAGTGCCACCGCCGCGCCTGCGGCTAGCCTTTGAGTCCTTTGACCGGACGCCGCCTGCCGCCGCGGCCGCCACGCGTGTGCGTTTGCGCGTACGCTCTACACGCGACGACGCTTCGTTAGTGTGCAGGCTCTTACCACACGTGGTGATTTCAAAGTAGGATCGCGTACACATGTCGATTTTTATAAACTTTATTTATTTATTTTTAATTCAATATTTTTTAGTACTTCTTTTATTAATGATTCTTGTTCTGTAAGTGGAGTATACCTACCTCTGTAAATATGGCGGGGATGCACACCTACAACCTGTATAAGAGAGTTTGAAGAGTGCTTGTCATGAGTGTTTGATAGGAAGTTAAATTTACATTTTAAGTATACAGGTGAGTTACGGTCATTTAGGACGGAAAACAAAAGACAAAGAATTCTAAGATTTCATCGATCACGGATAGAGCCATTTTAGTTTGGATCTGTACTCAGACACGTGATAATACTTAATTGCAATTGGAGAAGCGAAATGTATATTTTCATGGTTTTAGTTTGAACCTCACACGCTAGATGGCGATAGCGTCGTAAGAGCCATTCCTGCATCGCGCAAACGCTTGTGTATTGTGAATCGGCAGTGGTCTCGGCAAACTTCGTTTTAAGTATACTCACCTGCACTCCGGACTGGTTGTTTTATTTGTAGCTTCGTGTACAAATTGTCCATCGAGACGGGATTTTTGAGTCAGTGCCTTCTGACTTCGGTAGTCCTCGTGGAGGGGGGATTTACCTACACTTCGCACCTATAGGCAGTGGATCGCTGTCTGGGGCGAAATTTCAGTGGGGCTATTTCCACTATTGGGAGTGGATCAGCTCCTCGTCTGGCGCCGGGTTTTGGACCCTGGAAGCCTGAGGAAGAAGTCATCATCAGCACATCGGCTGGTCATCATCAGTACAGCGGCACCGTGAGGGGTGCTGTTTGCAGACGGAGCAGGGAGCCAGCAAGGTGTCCAGGAAAGGGTGCAGTTCAGCAGCAACGGATCGGTGACGTCACGAATCGGCCAAGTGGGAGATGACGTCAGGATTCGGTCAAGAGTGAGTGAAGTTAAGTGAACAAATAATTGTGAGTACTTTCATATTAATTTTCAAGAGTAAATTAACATTAATTTTCACGAGTAAATTAATTTTACATTATTTCATATTGAAGAAAGAAAATTAATAATCAAGAAATTGAACTTTATCTCAATGATAATTTTAACTTGTAATATTAATTTCAACATACAATCTAAAGTTATATTTCAACTTAGAAAATTTAGAGTTAATAATTTTAGGACTTAGAATAGTTTGTAAAAGTCGGTTGACACGGGGAACTTATGGCCGATTTTCAAATTGTGACAAGGTTCTTCAAACACTTGTAATATTTTTACGACTTTTTGAGACTTGTATTTTTTTCTCTGTTTGTTTAGTAATAACATCTATCACCATGCAGGGTAAATTAAATTTGCAAAAGGATGTGTATGGAAATATTGTTAGAACTCATGCAAATTTTCGGAAATCACCTAAAGAACGAATTTCAGAATCTTATGTACAAACCAGACTTGAGATTCTTGAACAGTTGTGGAGTCGTTTTATGCAAGTTCATCATGACATTATGTCAGAGTCTGTTGATTGGGAAGAATTACAAGAAACATCATACATTACAGATAATTTGTTTGAAAAAACTGAAGAAGTGTACATTAATTATAAATGTGATCTCATGAAGCATCAGATTAAAAAAGCGTCTTATCAAAGTAGCCAAAATAATAGCGATGGTAATCAGAATCAAACGTCATCTTTAAAATTACCCAGAATAACGATTCCTACGTTTTCAGGGAAGTACGATGAATGGATAAGCTTTCGGGATTTGTTCAAATCGCTAGTTGATTCCAATGCTTCGTTGGATGACGTGCAAAAACTGCATTATTTAAAATCGTATCTGACGGGAGAGGCAGAGCAGTTGGTAAGGCAGTTGCCTATCATTGCAGCTAATTACAATGAATGTTGGAGTCAATTAGACAATAGGTTTAACAACAAGAATTATTTGGCAAATTGTTTGTTGAAACGCCTCATAAATCAAAAAGGTACAATGATTGAATCGTCCGCTTTCATAAAGGAGCTAATAGATACAACTGTAGATTGCCTACACGGGTTAAAAAATATAGGTGTTGATGTCGCATCATGGGACGTTATTGTAATTCACATCATTGCGAACAAATTAGACTCAGAAACGCGCAAGCAGTGGGAGTTGAAGGTTGCGGGAGAGAGCTCCAATGAGCTACCTAAATTCACAGTGTTTAGAGACTTTTTGCAAAATAGATTTAGAGCACTTGAGTTTATTGAGCCCAACTCTAGACCCAAATCTTCAAATCTTACTTATGGTAAACAAACAAAACATCATAATGTCTTACATGTTGCTAATGCGGCTTGCGAATATTGTACAAGCGATCACAAATTGTATTCATGTAAACAATTTGCAAAGTTGGAGTTAGGCAAGAGACGTGATTTTGTGTACACTAGTCGCTTATGTTATAACTGTTTGGGCAGTAACCACTCGGCAAGAAGTTGTCCGAGTAACTCAACTTGTAGAGTTTGCAAGGGGAAGCACCATTCTTTGCTTCATCCTAACAGCGGTTCAGGTGGAGGTATTCAACGCGTTAGCACAGCCAGTTCACCATCTGGGGTAGGTATGGTCAGCTCATCCGCTGAGAACTCAGCGGCTCACTCCAGCTCGGTAGACGTGGCACCAGTGGTATCATGTTTTGGTCAGGTTCCGGTAAAGAAGCAAGTTTTCTTGGCGACAGCGGTTGTGTTGGCGGAAACTTCTAGAGGTGACACACACTGTATCAGGGCGTTGTTAGACCAAGGATCTCAGGCATCCTTCGTCTCGGAAGCAACAGCCCAATACTTGGGTCTTAAGAAATATCCAGTAAAGGGAATCATATCAGGTCTGGAAGGAAACAAAACTACCATTGCGAAGCACATGGTTGAAATCAAAATTCGATCACGAATTTCTCAAGATATAGTCATCAAACTGCAAGCGTATGTGCTTAAGTCGATAACTACATATCTTCCGACATGGAAAATGGCAGAAGTGGATTGGTTGGATAAAGATATGTATATTCATGCAGATCCTCAATATCACACACCAAATAGAATTGATCTTCTTTTAGGTGCAGAAGTTTATGGACAGGTCATCCAAGACGGAATCAAGAAGGGACCTCAAGGATATCCTTTAGCTCAAGCAACATCACTAGGATGGATTTTATCAGGTTTATCCCAAAAGTCACACTGTACATCCGAAAATGCTGTGGCAATGCATTTGAGCGTGGAAGATGATGGAACTTGCCAATGTAAATCACTCAAAAGATTTTGGGAGATTGAAGCAGAGCCCACGTCACAACAAAAGATTATGTCAGACGAAGAAGCTCGCTGTGAAAAGCTCTACGCCGAAACAACGGAAAGAGACGCAGATGGAAGATACGTCGTGCGACTTCCTTTTAAAACGGAAACTCCCGAATGTGTTGGTGGTGATTCAAGAACAATCGCTGAAAAGAGATTAAATGGATTAGAAACAAGATTCAAAAGGAATCCAGAGCTTAAGGAAAGGTACAAAAAAGTATTTGAGGAGTACTTACATCTTGGATTTATGGAGAAAGTTCCTGAAACAGAGAAAGACTGTACTGAAGCGGTATACTTACCGCATCACCCGGTAATTAGAGATGATAAGGACTCTACAAAACTCAGAATTGTCTACGATGCGTCCTGCAAATATAAGAATGGGGTTTCATTAAACAATACATTAATGATTGGACCTACACTACAACCAGAACTTCGACACTTGTTGATGCGTTGGCGCCAATATCCTATATGTATAGCAGCTGATGTAATCAAAATGTATTGTCAAGTGAAGGTGTCAAGGAAAGATGCAAACTATCAAAGATTATTGTGGAAAGACAACTCGGATGAAAATGCAAAAGATTATCGACTTTTGAGGGTTACCTTTGGCACTGCAGCTGCTCCGTACCTAGCCGTGAAAAGTTTGCAGCAAGTAGCTTATGATGAAGGAGCTGCGTATTCTTTCACATCTGAAAGAGTTTTAAATGACTTTTATATGGACGATCTCCTGACTGGATGTAGCTCTGCAAAAGAAGGAATGGTTATTTATCAAGAAATGAATGAATTACTGAAGAAAGGAGGGTTTGAGTTGCAAAAATGGATGAGTAGTAGTGATGAGTTATTACAAGCAATTCAACAAACAGAAGCTAGAAAGGATGACGTTCAAGAAGAACTCAAGCTCAAAATGGACGAAGTAGTTAAATTGCTGGGACTTACCTGGAATCGAAGAACCGACCAGTTCCGGTACTCGGTAACGCTTCCACTTGAACCTGGACCTGAAACAAAAAGAAAAGTTATATCTCACATCGCACGCTTGTACGATCCCTTAGGGTGGGCGGCACCCATTGTGATCGTGGCAAAGGTATTGATACAAAAGCTGTGGATAGCAGGGTTAGATTGGGATGAGGAACTAACAAGCAAATTAGCGGAAGAGTGGAATACTTACCGTGAAGGATTACCAAAGTTGAAACAGATAACCATACCTCGGTGGCTTGGCACAGACACGAATGATGCTCTCGTAGAACTTCATGGATTCTCGGACGCTTCGAAGACAGCATTTGCGGCTGCGGTATATATTCGGAGAATTGATTCAGTCGGTCACGTTCACGTTACTTTGGTTACAGCCAAGACAAAGGTAGCACCCATCAAACAGGTTTCCATACCAAGATTGGAACTGTGCGGAGCAGTACTTCTTACTAGATTGCTGATTGAAGTTGCGGAGACTTTAAAAATAGACAAGTCAAACATTCGGGCATGGACTGATTCAACTGTGGTCCTAGCGTGGATCAACAGTCACCCGAGTCGTTGGCAAACGTTTGTCGCGAATCGGGTGTTCGAAATATTGACAACTCTAGAGTCAAACCAGTGGTCACATGTCTCTTCTGGTCAGAATCCAGCAGACTGCGCATCAAGGGGAATAACCCCTGAAGAACTGTCAAATCAGCCACTGTGGTTCAATGGTCCAGAATTCTTGCGAAACAACGTCGTCAAACTCTGTAAGACCAAGAACATTGAAACACAGTTGGAGGAGATTAAGGTTCATGTTGCAACGGCAGAGGTACCTATTTCGAACAGATACTCAACGCTCACGAAATTAATTAGAGTAGTAGCGTATTGCAGGCGATTTCTGAATTTAATGAAACCGGTTAGTGAACGCCACTGTCAAGACTACCTGTCATCACTAGAACTGATGGAATCGCTGGAGGTTTGTGTGAAGCAATGTCAGAAGGAACATTTTGCAGCAGAGCTGTCACTTCTTAAAAGAAATGGCAAATTTAGCAAATTAAAAGGACCACTCAAATCTTTTAATCCTTTCATTGATGGTAGAGACGTGTTGCGAGTGGGCGGAAGATTAGATAGGTCATCAATGAGTGAAGGTATGAGGCATCCAATTTTGCTGCCAAAGGGGTCAACTTTAACGGATCTTGTAATATCCGATGCCCATGCAAGAACTCTACATGGTGGCATTCAGCTAATGTTGCAATATTTGAGTACCAAATATTTCATTTTGGGAGCAAAGCCTTTAGCGAAAGCTTGTGTACGTAAGTGTGTAACATGCATCAGACACAACGCAAAAACATCTACGCAATTAATGGGACAATTGCCAGCTGCCAGAATTACACCAAATAGAGCTTTTAAATGTAGCGGTGTAGATTTCGCGGGACCCGTACAAGTACGAACAACAAAGGGTCGTGGTCACCAAGCATACAAGGGATACATATGCCTATTTGTATGTATGGCAACTCGAGCTGTGCACTTAGAGGTGGTTAGTGATTTAACCACTCAGGGATTTCTCGCTGCGTTCAAACGTTTTGTCGCTCGTAGAGGAAATTGTACAGATATATGGAGTGACAACGGTTTAAATTTTGTTGGAGCTTCCCGTGAACTGCAAGCTTTATTCGCTTCAGAAAGTTCAGGTATTCTGAAGGAGATAGCTTCATCTCTGGCTATGAACAGAACTACATGGCATTTTATTCCACCTCACTCACCCAACTTTGGCGGTCTGTGGGAGGCAGGAGTTAAATCCACGAAGTTTCACCTCAAAAGGGTCATAGGTGACACAACATTAACTTACGAGGAGTTATCCACCGTCTTAACGCAGATAGAGGCGTGTCTTAACTCCAGACCAATGTCAAGGCTTGATTCGGAGTCCGATTCAATGGGAGATGTTTTAACACCGGGGCATTTTCTCGTAGGTGAGCCAATTATAACTGCCCCTGATTATAATTTTGAGACGTCAACGGTAACTAGTTTGCGTAGGTGGCAACTCACCCAGAAAATGTTGCAAATTTTCTGGAGACGTTGGTCGCAAGAATATATGAGAAATTTTCTTCACCGTTACAAATGGTCATACCAAAACCCAGAACCTGCAGTAGGCAATGTAGTATTGGTAAGGGAAGACGATTTGCCACCAGCTAGATGGCTTCTTGGCCGAGTGATTACTAAACATCCAGGGTCGGATGGGATCACAAGAGTTGTCACGTTGCGGACAAAATGTTCCGTCATCAAACGGCCAACTTCTAAATTAATTTTACTTCCTGTAACCGTTTAATTAAGTGTCAGGTTTAAGAAAAAATACTTATACTGTGTTGTTGTTGGTATATGTTCATGTTTAATAGTTATTTTAATTTTTGTTAATGTTAAAGGTCTGCTATAATAATAGCGCTTACAAAAAATGACCGCTTCACGGTGGGCGGAGGAGGTTATATTAAGAACAAATATATATTCGTCCTTGGTGGGCGGAATGGAGAAGCGAAATGTATATTTTCATGGTTTTAGTTTGAACCTCACACGCTAGATGGCGATAGCGTCGTAAGAGCCATTCCTGCATCGCGCAAACGCTTGTGTATTGTGAATCGGCAGTGGTCTCGGCAAACTTCGTTTTAAATATACTCAACTGCACTCCGGACTGGTTGTTTTATTTGTAGCTTCGTGTACAGCAATGTTGTTTTAACTGTTGGATGGCTAAGGGTTTGACTTAAAAACTATGATATACCTGGTATCTTAATCCGACGAGTAGAAGCCGAGCGATAGACAAAAACCTATTTAACGGCTGAACAAAACTTGGTATTTTGTACATTATAGGTACTTTTAATACTGTTATAACACAAAGGTAACTTTTAACCTACAGAAATGACCACGCAGGCAAAGCCGCTGGGACAGCTAGTTATATAATTATGTAAACTATCCGTGAAAAAATATCTAACTGATGGTGAAAACCTCATCAAAATCCGTTGCGTGGCTTAGGAGTTAGCGAATATACAGACAGACACACGCGAAAAGCGACTTTATTTTATACCATGTAGAGATAGAGATAGATATTATGTAACCCTCGGGCGTATACCTACAAGGATTTTTGAAAAACCGATTATTTTTCTGCCTTTGAATCGGTTTAGCAGCGCGGCTTTAATTGGATTCGCGTGCCATGAACTTCCCATCACTAAATTGCTCTCGTAACGTCATAGTAGGTACGAAAAAATTGACACGCTTGGTTTTTATTTTTATATAGTTCAGAGCTTACTGGCGTCGTCTATTGTGGTCTGTGGTTGTGGTTTAACGAAACTCGGTTACCATTATTATTATTTTCGTTTAAACGCTTATTACACTTGTACGAGTATAATATCCTAGCCTTAGAGTCGCGTGATCGAGGAAGGTGAAATAACAACACTGTTTGGTATTGTGACAAGCTATCAAACATCTGCGGCCCGATTACATAACTTGGTTACAATCGGATTATCACTTTTTTCATAGCAATTTCGACTCTATCGCAAGGCATTAGTGATATCGATACTGAGAATCCGATTGAAGCTAAGGTATGTGGTCGGGCCCCGGAAAAAGGGGGCTCAAAGTATGGCCCTGTGGTCTTGAAAGACAGCGTTTGCGTGTTTTAGCTACGTCCAACGCCATCTAGTTCAGTTTGGCGTGAAACTAACTTTTACATTCAACAACACTATTCAAATATTAGGTAATTTAATTAGGATTCTAGGGGAGGGGTCTCCCTAGGTGGCTCCAGCGGCGCGGTTGTGCGGTGTGAGTGGCGAGGTGCGCGTCACGCAGGGCGTGCGCTCGCAGGCAGTAGCGCTCGGTGTGGGAGGGGAGGTCAGAAGGAGCGGGCGGAAAGTTGCTTACTTGGCGGGCGGCGGGGCGAGCGTTGAGGTGCGCGTCGCGCAGGGCCTTATTCACCTTATTCAGCGCGCGATATCAGTGTTTGTAGAAATTACGCTCGCGCAAGGCGCGGCTCAGTGCAACTTCAGTGTTCAAATGCGGAAGTACATGTTGTTGTTGATACAATTTTGTAAAAAAACAATGGGTAATGACGACTCAGATGATTGTGAAACTTTTGTTGTATCTACCCACAATAATTTATAAATAACATTTATTTGAAACATTGTAATTTTTTTAAGAAATGTAGGTTTACGTAAAGGTTTTGTATCTTATCGAGTACTGTCTGATCAATAAGGATATGTCATTATAGATAGCTATATTCATGTGCTTCAAGGGCACTAACATTTTATTTTGCGCACACATGAGCATTAAAGTTTTATTTTGTTGTTTCGAGCCAATACTTCCAACATGCGCAGAAAATTGTTCGAAGTGTGGAGATAAAACACAAAATGATTGCGTCAAATATTATTATTGTTTTATTTTGTAATAATATCATACTAAATTTTACTGTGGTATAATTAGAAAATAAAACAATATTACAAATATTGAAAAGATTTTATTATTATTAAATACAAATACCCGTGGCGGTCTCGCCTTAGAATAAGACCTCTCCCAATCCACCCGTGGATGTCATAAGAGGCGACTAAGGGAATACACACCGAAAGATGGGCAGCATTGTTTTCCGAGTACATATTTGTAACACTGCGGTCACCAATCCGCCTGCCAAACGTGGTGAGTATGGCAAACCCCCACAATATGATAGACACACCGCAAAGACGGCCCCCATTCCCCGGCGGCTCCGTTATTCCTGGCACCGGTAACAGCCACGGTAACGGTGGAGCATGGGGTGCTAAGAATCCCCGGCAGAGACCCAGCTACCAACCCCCACAATCTCTGGACCTGGCAACTTATAACGCACGCACCTTGAGGACTGATGATAAGTTGATAGAGCTGAAAGAAGTAATAAGTAAGTTGCGCTGGGGTATTATAGGGTTATTATAAGTTCGAAGTGAGGGAGAGGATACGATTACCCTCAATTCCGGCAACTTACTCTTTTACCGGGAGGGCGACCAGCAGTCCCAATACAGTATCAGGTTTCTCGTCCACAAGTCTCTCGTCAACAACATTGTGAAGATCGAAAGCGTTTCGAGCAGGGTGGCATACCTTATACTCAGAATTACCGAACGGTATTCGTTGAAGGTCATACAGGTGTACGCCCCACACTCGAAACGCTCGGACGATGAAGTGGAGGCTATGTACGACGACATTTTTAATGCCATACATGCCCCGAAAACCCACTTCACAGTGGTGATGAGCGATTTCAACGCACGGCTGGGCATGAGGAATGGCGATGAACTGAGAGTGGGGCAGTTTGGATTTGGACAGCTGAACCAAAGGGGTCAGTGATTGGCCGACTTCACGGAGAAGAAGCGACTCTTTATGATGAACTCCTTTTTCAAGAAGTGCCCCTCCAGGAAATGGACGTGGCTGTACCCCGGCGGTCATAAACACGAAATAAATTTAATTTAAACGACCAATAGGCATATATTCAATTATTTCTTTGTGATCATTAGGGTTAAGACTGGCAGTGATCACCACATGGTAAGAGGCTCATTGAATATTAACGTAAAGCTGGAGAGGTCTCGTTTGATGAAATCTACGCTTTGCCCAAGTCCTGCCCAAATCCAAAACCCCGAGAGCTTTCAGTTGGAACTCCAAAATCGCTTCCAAATCTTTACCGAATGTGATACAGTGGACGAACTAAACTACGGGCTGGTGGAAATTGTTCACGCGGTCGGGTCGGAGTTCTTTAATAACCAACGCAAAAATAGAACGCAGAAACTCTCTGAGCATACATTAAAACTTATGGCAGAACGAGGCGAGATGAGGCTGCAGTTATCAGTGAATATGTCGAGTTACATCTTGCTTAATAAAGAGATCTCCAAGTCGATGCGACACGATTTGCGTTCCTATAATACTAATTGTATTAAGAACGCTATAGAGTGGAACAAGGGCTCCAAAGTGTTCGCAAAAGATCTATCTATTGGGCAAAGCCTGTTGATGAAGCTAAAGACCGACAGTGGCAGCATCGTTTCATTGAAGTCGGAGATTTTGAGTGAGCTCAAGAAGTTCTATGGGCAATTATACACCTCATCGTGCAGTCCTTCTAGCACGACTAGCGATGCAAGAGCCAGTTTGACCCTCACCCGACATTATACCGAAGATATTACGGACGTCAGCCTACACGAGATCAGAATCGCTCTCAAACAGCTTAAGAGCAACAAGGCACCAGGGGAGCACGGAATAACGACAGAGCTACTGAAAGCGGGTGGATCATCGGTACTTAAAAGTCCTTCAGTAGCTGTTTAACTCCGTCATCCACGAGGGTACTACTCCAGAGGCGTGGCACAGGAGCGTAGTGCTGTTGTTCTTTAAGAAAGGTGATAACACCCTCTTGAAGAATTATAGGCCCATTTCGCTGCTGAGCCGTTTTCTAAGCTGTTTTCGAGAGTACAAACCGTCTCGCTCGTAGGTTTGACGACTTTCAGCCTCCCGAACAAGCAGGATTCCGGAAAGGCTTTAGCACCGTAGACCACATCCATACGCTCCAGCAGATTATACAGAAGACTGAAGAGTATAATCGGTCACTATGTCTAGCGTTTGTGGACTACGAGAAAGCCTTTGATTCAGTCGAGACCAGGGCAATACTACATTCATTACAGCGCTGCCAGATTGACTACCGGTACATCGAAGTGTTAAAGTGTTTGTACAGCAAGGAATTTAATCCAGTTGCAAAAAGGGGTGAGACAGGGAGACATTATATCTCCAAAACTGTTCACCTCTGCACTGGAAGATATATTCAAGCTTCTGAACTGGAACGGATATGGAGTTAGCATCAATGGCGAATAAATCACTCACCTTCGATTTGCTGATGACATAGTCATCATGGCTGAATCCCTGGAAGACCTAAGCACAATGCTCAGTGACCTCAATATTGTTTCCCAACAGGTGGGTCTTAAATTGAACATGAGTAAGACGAACATCATGCCAAATGCCCATGTCGCACCCATCGTCGGTTTATGCTGGGAACGATATTATCACTATTTTTACTAAGGTCAGACGATCCTAATAAGTAGATCCAACTTCCAAAGAAGTCAACCGACGAATCCAACTCGGATGGGCAGCGTTCGGGAAATTACGCCATTTCTTCTCGTCACAGATACCGCAGATCCTCAAGACGAAAGTTTATAATCAGTGCGTGTTGCCAGTGATGACATATGGCACTGAAGCGTGCGTGGTCGCTAACTATTGGTCTCATACACAAGCTCAAAGTCGTGCAGCGTGCAATGGAGAAAGCTATGCTCGGTGTTTCACTACGTGATAGAATCCGAAACAAGGAAATCCGTAGAAGAATCAAGGATGCCAACATAGCTCTCAGAGTTTGCAAGTTGAAGTGGCAATGGCAGGCCATATAGTTCGCAGAACCGACAACCGCTGGGGAATAAAGGTTCCCGAATGGCGACCACGAACAAGCAAGCTTAGTGTAGGGAGATCCCCCACACGATGGACCGAGACCGACGACATTGTAGCCATCGCAGGAAGCCGGTGGATGGAGGTGGCACAAGAGCGCTCGTCATGGTGCACTTTGGAGGAGGCCTATGTTCAGCAGTGGACTTCTAAAGGCTGAAATGATGATGAAAGTTATTTGGATATACGAGGGACTTATTTTGAGCACCTACACACAATACAGTTATCCACAACCACTAAAAGAGTTTTGTCGTGCGTGCGTCGAGATGCGCAAGGAGTGCGCTCGCAGGCGATTGCAATGCGAACGGCGCAGGTGGGGGGTCAGGACAGGAGAGGGCGGGGATTCGCTCATTCGGCAGCGGCAGCGGGGCAAGCGTTAAGGTGCGCGTAACGCAGGGCGCAGGGGGGGCTCGCAGGGGGTTGTGCTCGGTGCGGGAGGGGGAGCCAGGACACAAGCAGGCGGGGAGTCACTAACTCGGCGGCGGCAGCGGGGCGTGCGTTGAGGTGCGCATCGCGCAGGATGCGCGCTCGCCGGGGGTTGTGCTCGATGTAGGAGGGGGAGTCAGGACAGGAGCGGGCGGGAGTCGCTCACTCGGCAGCGGCGGGGCGAGCGTAAAGTGCGTGTCGCGCAGGGCGCGTGCTCGCAGACGGTTGCTATTTGCGCGGCAGGGGGGGGGGGGGGGGGGGGTCAGAACAGGAGCGGGCGGGGATTCACTCACTCGGCAGCGGCAGGGAGAGCGTTGAAGTGCGCATCGCGCAGGGCGCGCGCTCGCAGGCGATTGCGCTCGGCGCGGGCGCGCTGCGCGGCAGAGGGCGAGGGGGGCGGAGACGCGGAGGTGGAAATCCGTTCAGTGGAGGGTGCCGAACTCTCCATTCTGCACAAACAAAAACGAACATAAAGTCCTATCTGCTATTATTTTGTACTAGCTGTGCCCGCGGCTACGCACGCGTGGTTATTTCTCTATATTAAAAGTACTCTATGTGTTGTATACCTAAAATACCAATAATCAACATTTGATCAAAGTTCCTTAAGATTACCAAGTACCCCAATTTTTAAGTCAAACCCTAACGTATCCAACAGTGAAAACCGCATCGCAATCAGACCAGCGCTGGTTGTTTTACAACCAGAATTATGCTGAAATGGAAACATTTTTCTGCAATTATCATTTAACCTTTATAGGTAATTATTATTTTTCTTATGACCTTTGTAATGATTTCTGTTTGTAATTGTAGCAAATAAACTTATTTCTTCTTCTTCTTCTTCAATCGGTTCAGTAGTTTTAACGTGATGCGCAAACAAACATACAGACAAACTAACTTACAAACAGACAGATAAGACTTTATTTAAAGCTTATTTTAAGTACCCAAGACAATTTTTTTTAATTATCTTCTTTGTACAGACTATTTCGTTGTTATTACTTTATTTTATTATTGTGTATATAAATAAAACCACACATAAAGTGCATGTCGAACACGCTTAGACTTAGGATTCCGTGGCCAGGATCCTAGGTAAGCCAACTATGAAAACTATGGGTTAGTTCGATCCAGTAGTTTTTACATGGTACGCCAACAAAGTATTTTTTCTCATTCACTAAAGTAAGATAATGAACCCTAGAAAGCCACGATAATATAATTTAATTTCCTGAAAGCTACAGTCACGAGTAGTACTTATGTATTATTAGGTATTCTGTTATATAAGGTAGTATAACCTAATAATACGTGTTACTATGGATGAACAAGCAGCTTGCTTGAAAGTTTCCTCACTTTGTTACGAAATTTGTTTTATGCGCTAGTGCCTTAGTTTTCAACCGACTTCATGAAGAGGTTCTCAATTCGACCCGTATGTTTTTTTTGTATGTATGTTACGCGATATCTCCGGCAATAGAGGATCGATTTCAAAATTATTATATTTTTGTGGTTCGCGTATGCCTCAGTGGTAGTCCCATTAAAATTTCATGAAAATATTTTTATGATTTTTTATAGCAGTTAACGCCTGCTTAGCGTAAATTGACATTAGAAAATTATTGTATATATTTACGCAGGCTTTAACTGCTTTAAAAAATACATTACAATAGATAGTTGTGCAATATTAATAACAATTTACAGCTCTTGAAAATTCCGATTTTCTGAACTTTTTTGTTTTGTCCAGGTTACAGGGGAACTTTTGGTCCTACAAAGTTTCACCTAATACTTATATTAAAGAATAACTGTTCTACAACTTTTTCCGCGAGTTTTGTGTCTGTATAATCATCATCATCATCATCACCATCATCAGCAGGCTATACCAGTCCACATGTTGGACATAGGCCTCTCCCAATGAACGCCACTGAGCCCGATCTTACGATCTTCTCATACAGTCGCTACCAGCCGTCTTTCGCAAGTCATCTCTCCACCTAGCCGGCGGGCATCCCACACTACGTTGTGTTTGTGTCTACGGTGACCGTTACTCCTTTATGATAAAGTACGTTCAAACGTTCCTGTATATTTCGGGTTTGAAGTTATTTAGATATAATACTGAGGGTTGAGCTGTCTGTAATTTACATTTAACTACATACCCGATAACCTTGAAATATTTACATGACAATATTTAAAGTAGGTACTTCCATTCTAACAAAAAATAATGAATGAAATCGGACTACGCGTTCATGAATTACAACTAATTATACATTTTGACTTTCATCCCCTCTCCCAAGGGAACCGGGATGAAAAGTATTCAATATCATACCTCGTAGTATGAACTCAAATCATACAAAGTTTCATTTGAATTAATTTAGTAGTTTAGGCGTGATGTCTAGCCAAGATACAGACAGACAGACGAAAATGAAAAAATAAATTGTTTTGGCTTCAGTATGTAATACAGAACATCCTCCAAAAATATAATACAATATCTTCAATGTACAGAAATGGACCTGTTACAGTTTTATTATAAGTATAGATGATAAATATATGAGTAGGTATATAGGAATATCATTACAATTATTATAAAATCCTTCAAGAATCAAGGATTCATTTTAATACCTCTATATTTAACTTCTAAACATACCTTACCAATCCGATTTATTTTAGACTAGATTTTGCCCGCGACTCCGTCCGCGACATTGGATACTTTTCATACCGGTAAACTAAAGGGTCCCCGCAGGATCGGGTTAGTTTATTTGGAGTTGGTATTTATGTTTTACGGTTTATAGTTACTTCCATAGTTCACTCTAGCATACTCAAGGAATATTCCTCAAAATTTCAAATACCTAAGTCCACCGGTTTAGGTTTTCACTGTTGGATAGCTTAGGGTTTGACTTAAAAACTGGTGTACTTATTATCTCAATCCGATGAGTAGAAGCCGAGCAATCGGTAAAAACTTATTGACGGCTGAAGGAATTTTGTTTAAATGTTGGTATTTTAGGTCTTGGAATAGTAGTAGTACTTAACCTAGAGAAATGGCCACGCGTGCGAAGCCGCGGGTACAACTAGTAAAGCAATAAGAACGAAAAATCTGTACATAGAAGATAATTTTATAAAATGGTCAAGGGTACTTAAAATAAGCTACTGAACAAGAATATAACATTTTTAGTTTTCGTGTCTGTCTGTTTTTGTCTGTTTATCTTGTGGTCACACCGTTTTGTCACACTAGTGTAACCACGAGGAATTATTTTTACTCGTGGTCACACTGCTTGGTGTTACAACGAGTAATCTACAAAATATAAGACTCGTAGTCACACCAGTGTGGGAAAACAAAATACCAATTACTTATCGGCATAATTATATGCAATAATTAATTTGTGTCAAGTGACAGATGTCAAAGTGACAGATGTCAAAGTGGCAGGTGTCAAGGTGACAGGTGTCAAAGTGACAGGTGTCAAAGTGACAGATGTCAAAGTGGCAGGTGTCAAAGTGACAGGTGTCAAAGTGACAGTTTGTGGAAAAGTGAGAGTGGGGGAAGGGGGAGTGGAAGTGAGGGGAGGGGAGTGGTTAAGTGAGGGTAAGGAGAGGGAGTGGATGGTATGCGGGGAAGTAGGAGAAGTGAGTGTGAAGTGTGGAGTTGGTAAGTGAAGGAATGGTGGGGAGGTAGGGGAAGTAAAAGCGAGAGTTGGTGGTGAACGGGTGGGGTGAGGGTGGGAATTTTTAGAAAGTAAGCAGAGGGTGGGGGAGTGGTGGCAAATGGAAGTGGGGGACGTGAGTGGCGGGGTGGACGAGGGGAAGGGCAGTAGGAAGTGATGGTGAGTGAGAGAAGTGAGGAGAGGGGCAGGGGAAGTGAGGAACAGACGATTTTCGACCTTATCGACCTAATGTAGTTTATTTAAAGAAGTGATAGATCTCATCGATATCTTTGTTTTGGATGACAGCTGTCAACTTAAAAGGGCTATAACTCAGAATCTATGATCATAGACTAGTAGTTTCTATACAGAAGTGATAGTTCTCATCGATATCTTCGGTTTTTAATGACAGCTGTCAAACTTAAAAGTTCTATATTTCTGAAACTAATGATCCTAGACTATTACTTTCTTTACAGAAGTGATAGATCTCATCGATATGCTTTAGGTATGGATGACAGCTGTCAAACTTAAACTGGCTATAACTCTGAAACTAGCAATACTAGACTAGTAGTATATTTACAGAAGTGATAGATCTCATCGATTACTTCATTTTGATAACAGCTGTCAAACTTAAAAGGGCTATAACTCAGAAACTAATGATCATAGAAAAGTAGTTTATTTACAGAAGTGATAGATCTCATTGATACTTTGTTTGGATGAAATCTGTCAAACTTAATAGGCTATAACTCTGACACTAATGATCTGGACTAGTATTTCTTTACAGAAGGATAGATCTCATTCGATATCTTTGGTTTGGATGACAGCTGTCAAACTTAAAAGTTCTATTTCTCTGAAACACTCTCCTCCTCCCACTCCCCTTACTTCGCCCTCCCACCCCTAACACCACTCTCTCCCCACTACTCTTACTCCCCCTCCCCCCACTCCAGATACTCCCCACTCCACGTCCCCTTACTCCCCCTTCCCTTCCCCTCCCCTCCAACCTCCTAAGGGTTTCTGGGTTTCTCACAAATTACCAGGAGAGCCTGGTAATTTGTGACTATTTCAAATATTATAACAACTCGATACGTTTTGGCCTCGTGTCGTGGTGTGACCACGAGGAATATTTATTACTCGTGGTCACACTAGTATGACAAAACGGTGTGACCACGACTCCGTCGCCATTTTTATTTACCTCGAAATTTTGATCAAGTTGCATTGATCGTGGTCACGAGAAGACTGAAGTAGCGGGTGTTAACTATGTGTTCGAATCGCGAAAGTTTAAAAGTTATAAGTAATTCGTGTTAAAGTGACAGTCTGTGGACAGTCATGTGAGAGTGGGGGGAAGGGGGAGTGGAGGAAGTGAGGGCAGGGAGTGGGGGAATAGACGATTTTAGACCTTATCGACCATAAGTAGTTTCTTTACAGAAGTGATAGATCTCATCGTTATCTTCGATGACAGTGTCAGTTTCATACTATTCCTCCCCTCCCCTACTATTTTCCATATGAACCAGGTGTACGTCCGACGACGCCGTGAACGATTTCGAGCGATCGCGCGGATGATCCGTGCGTCCTCGAACGTGTAAGTGAACGCGCCCCTGGACTAGTAGTTTTTTTACAAAAGTGATAGATCTCATTGAAATCTTCGTTTTGGATGACAGCTGTCAAACTTAAAAGGGCTATCAGGGCTATGCAGTTCTCCAAGCTCTTCAACAGACCGTACACTCCTCGGGGCTAATTATACAGTGCCACAATCTACTGGAAGAGATTAGTAAAGACAACCGAGTCACTCTCCAATGGATAAAGGGGCACAGCAGATCTAGAGGTAACGATGTGGCTGATGAACTGGCGAGGCGTGGCTCGGACTTGCGCGCAGTAGGTCCAGAACCAATGATTCCTTTGCCTTTCAGCCAAATCCGAGCATGGATCCGACAGAGAACAAACAACCTACACCAAAACTACTGGGCAAGTATTAAGGACTGCAGGCAGTCGAGGGAGGCATTCCCGGAGTTAAATCCAAGGTTCTTCCGTAAACTCCTAAGCCTTAATAGGGATAAGCTCCGACAAGTCGTCGGAATAATCACCGGTCATTGTGCCCTTAATAAACACCTATTTACTATAGGCATTGCAGACAGCCCCCTGTGCAGAGGATGCATGGAGGCTGAAGAAACAGCCACGCATGTGCTCTTAGAGTGCAATAGCGTGGCGAATCAGAGAGCGCATTTCCTGGGAGCACCGGGAACCCTACAGGAGACCTGCACCAGAATACAGGAGCTGCTGGCCTTCCTGGAGGCTGGCTACACTACTATGTACTACTATCAGGTGGCTGCACTGACGAGCAGCACCACCCATCACGCAAAAAGGGCCGACATACGGCCTAATTGCGGAAAATAGCCCGCGCATCAAGTATCAAGTAGTACTGGAATAACTCATAGGAATAGGATCCTTATATCCCAGAAAAACTACCACGCGAGCAAAGCTGCGGGCACAGCTAGCTACAAGGCAATAAGAACGTAAAATACTGTAAAAAGATAATTTAAAAAAAATTGGTCTATGGTACTTAAAATAAGCTTAAAATAAGCATTAATAGAACATTTTTAAAATTCGTATCTGTCTGTCTGTTTGTTTGTTTGTCTGTATGTTTGTTCGCGCATCAAGTAAAAACTATTAGACCGATTGCGATGTTGGATAGCTTAGGGTTTGACCTAAAAACTGGGGTACTTGATATCTTAATCCAATGAATGATTAGATGCCGAGCAATCGATAAAAAACTCTTTAACGGCTGAAGGAATTTTGATCAAAGGTTTATTTTAGGTCTTGGCATAGCACAAGAGTACTTAGAGAAATGACCACGCGAGCGAAGCCGCGGGCACAGCTAGTAATAAAATAAAGTTTAACAATAATTCACAATTACTAAATTAAATCATTACAATGTTTCCATTCGAAATGTCATAGTCATTTTGAATGTAGGAAAAGGAAAATCTAGAAAAAATCATTGGGTAATTTATTGTTTACAATAATGGCATTTAGTAAAAAAACAATTCTTGTATACAGTACTAGTTTGCATTGCGGTATATAAACTTTTAATTTGTCCCTATGGATAACATTTCGTTTAACTACGTTTGTGTGTTTAGTAAGGTACTCTTGGTGTTGTTGCACATTGATACAATTCCTTTATGTACATATAAACTAACGGGAAAATGTTCAACGTTTGAATAATGGCATAAACGAATCTGTCGAGTTTGTCACGAAAGTAATCGAGAAAATTAAAGTATCGACGAAATCCTATCAGTCAAAACAAAATCATGTCAAACAATTAAGCTAAATTAACTACCGTAGTTAAAAATTTGATGTTACAGTATACAATAAATATTGCAATAATTATTACACCTAGTACTATAATTAAGGAAAATGACAGATCGGCCAAGCGGGTAAAAGTCAGTTTTACATATTGATAAAACACTTTCTTGGATACACCATCAGCAGTAGATGACTCTTTAAAAAAAAGCATTTTAAAAATACCTAAGTACTGTATTCTACATGAAGATGTTGTTTTGATTTTATATTGTTGAAGGAAATTATGTTTTCACCTCACAAGCTCGGAAAGATTCTGTTTGTCATTCGAAATCTGAGTGCAAAAGTTCATTTTACCCGCTAGCGTGGAAAGAGTTTTTAAAATTCGAACCTTTCTATTCAATAATTTTCTATAGCGCCAATCCACTGAAAATACTTTATTACTAATTTATACTAAATTATTATCCGATTCGATTCTACTCTACTTGACTCTATTCGTCTCTATTCGCCTCTTTTTGACTACTCGAATCTACTCGACTCTACTCGATGCTAATCGACTCTATCCGTCTCTTTTCATTTTCAATTCTTTTCTACTCTGTTCTATTGTGGTCTACTGTGTTCTACTGTGTTCTACTCTTTTCTACTCTGTTCTACTCTGTTCTACTCTGTTCTACTGTTTTACTCTTTTCTACTCTGTTCTACTGTGTTCTACTGTATTCTACTGTATTTTACTCAATTCTACTGTATTCTACTCTATTCTACTGCCCGCGACGGCCCATTTTTTATTATTATTATAAACACTAATTTAATACATTATTTTAGCTGTTTTTCTTGCTTCTAGCATTTTCCTCGCTGTAGTGAGGTGAAAAGTTTTGTGTTGCGCACGGCAGCAAAGTTATTTGGCGTCTCGTACTTTTGAAAGCCTCGCTGTGCTCAGGATTCTATATTTGAACCACTCCCTTCGCTCGTGGTTCAATCCTAGAATCCTTCGCTTGCTCTGTTTTCAGTACAAGTACCCTCGCCAAAAAATCACTTTGCAGCCTTGCATAACAAATAACTATTAGTCGAAGACAATTTGAAAGATTTTTGTCATGCAAACAATGAACGAGGCTTAATTTTGACCTGGATACCAAACTCCAATGGATGACTATACCGTGTGTGCAGGATTGTTGAAATGGGGTTCAACTTGATAATTACATGGAACTTAGTGTAGACAAAATCTGATAGAGTTCGCAAAGCAACGTTAAAAACAGGTAACAGAAAAATTTAAAGAAAGTTTAGATTCAGTTAGACGTAACATTAAAACTTATGCAGTAGGTGATTTAGTATAAGCCAATCAAGAACAAAGCCGTCATGAAAAATTAAAACCTTTATTTAAGGAACCCAAATTACATTAATTCTTCCCGATGATCGCTTTACTCTAAAATGTATAAATAATTTACAGAATATTGTTATTGCTAAAGATAAATTAAAATACTGGCCAGGAGAATGGGTTGACGAAAATTATGTTGTGTACCTAATCGAAGATACCCTTTAGATATAAAATAATAGATTGTTATTATATTGTTAATTTAAACTGATTCTGTTTGTCCTTACCATTTAAATGTACATTATAAGATATCAATATTTGTGCTAGATAATTATGAAGATTAAAAATAAAGAATAAAACAGAAAAAAACAACAAAGAAAATAAAAAGTTGCCAGATAATTAAGCTGATTAAAGAAGAAAAAGGAAAACGAAAAAGATACATAAATATCTATGTTATTTATTCTATAGCTGTAGCTACTAGGTAGTGTAGATACCAACTATAGGATAAAGCAACTTGCTTTTATTACTAGGTGCAGATAAGTTTTATCTCCTACTCGACAAACCTGACCTAACATTACAAAACCTAGGTTTTGATAATCTTACAGTACGTATAATTATTATACATATGTTTATAAATCTCACAAGTGCAAGAGAGGAGAGGCCTAGCAACTTTAACCCGCAGACGGAGCAGTTTGTATGTTAATACCTACATTTTTGTGCAAAGTGATAACAAACATTTAGGGTTATTGCAAATTTTTTATTTTTACTTTTGTATGGGAATTTTAAATACTACGTATTCAACCATTGGAAACGTAAACAAATTTACATGCTTGATCGTAACAAACCTGCTACGTACTTATAAGGCTATTCAGTGACACATGGTATTTTTTTTTTAAATTGTTTTTGTCTGTTTGTTTGCTCATCACATATAAACATTGACTCATTATTTACTGGACTTATTGTGAACCAGTTTTCACTTTTGGGTAGCTTAGGTTTTGACTTAAAAATTGATGCACTTTGTATAATAATCCAATAGGTAGAAGTTGAGTAATCAATAAAAACTATTTGACGTAACACATAGTCTAGTAGTATAATAGGCTCAACTTTCCAAAAATTACAAGTAGCTAGAAGGCTGTTTTTTTTTCTAAGGTACTCATAAAAAGCTTTAATCTGAATTGGCGTATTGCGATTCCCAATAGTTTTTGAGAAAAAATAAATTGTATATTCCATAACTAGCATTAAGTTAATGCAAAAATCACTTTATATTTGATAAAAGACAGTAATTGTCACGACTTTGACAGTTTATTGACAGTGAAAGTAATGTCACTTTCTTGTCAGTTTTGGCTTACAAGTGACAGTAATTATGTGATTTTCACAGAACCGACACAGAGCACCCAGACATGAGTGGGTTAGATTCTAAATGAGTCACAGAACCGACACAGAGCACCCCAACATGAGTAGGTTAGGTTCGAAATGAGTCACAGAACCAACACAGAGCACCCCAACGCCACCTGGTCTTGTGGTCCCTACCGCTAGTGTATATAAAAAGCGCGGAGCCAGAAGCTCGCGTAGGAGGTCACGAGCGCAGCGAGCCGGCGACATCCATAGCGGAGCGTAGATCGAGTGGATGAAGCTACGATCAGGGGCAACCTCGCGATAGTTCTGGCGAGAGCCCACACCGGAGACAAATTTTCATTCCATTTCATCATTTATATTACTTTAAGGGTGCAACCCTGGATTAGAGGGATATTGATGCAGGGTTTTTCACCCTCTCCCACCCCTCCCTGTGTATTTTTTTATAATTTTTTCAGAACTTAAACATAAAAAAAAACAAATCGTCATCCCTCCTTCTAGGGGGAGTACCGCTAACCCCCCCCCCCCCCCCCCCCCCTCTCCCCCTACTAGACAGATTTTGATACAACTTGGTAGGTTATACTATAAATTAGGTAAGTAGGTACGGTTCAACAATTTATCATCATACCTACCCCCACGTATTAACAAGAAGTATAATTTGCCGCTCCAATACGTATGGCCAGAGTTCTAATTAATACAGTTTCTGCTGTGAGGAGGTTTTGTATATCTACTTAACTGTTTACCAAGAGAGAAGACTAATCTCAAG
The DNA here is from genome assembly GCA_946251855.1 of Alsophila aescularia. Taxonomy (NCBI): domain Eukaryota; kingdom Metazoa; phylum Arthropoda; class Insecta; order Lepidoptera; family Geometridae; genus Alsophila; species Alsophila aescularia. The sequence goes on from OX276377.1 coordinate 42,706,518, forward strand.
CATATAGTTCCGCTGGATATCTATAGTTCAGCGGCATCACCGAGCCTGTAAGTAATCACTTGACAATTCCCGAGCTTTAAACAGGAAACATTAGATCTAACGACAGTCGACACAGTAAGCACGTCATTAAAGAAAAACTCGACGAACACCAAAGTTGAACAGCCAGCTTGTTTGAGCCTCTATATTACACGGCCAGTATTACGCGACCAAATAATGTACAGCCAATAATACGCGACCAATATTACGTGGATTGGCGTCGTAATATCAGGGTGTACATTATTTGGTTGCGTATTATTGGCCGTGTAATATCACCCCGTGCTGATTTTGTACAGGCGATAATACGCAGCCAGGATTACGAAGCCAAAATATGTACATGTAATAACAGAGTGTGGATTATTGGCTGTGTAATACGGGCCGGACACTTTTTGTACGGGCGATAATGTACAGCCAATATTACGTGTACATCACAGATTAAAATAGAGAAATGACATGGTCAAAGCCTCGTTTGCATGTTCCAGTTTCCTTTTACCACAGATTATAAATCGCAATTGCTCCGGCGCTGCGGGAAGTGCTGACCCTCCGCCCTTGCGTAACAAAGCACAGGTACCAAAGCTCGCCTCCGCAGCTTCGGCTTTTTGGTCGCCTTCGGCGACCAGCCTCCACCGCTCCAGCTCACCCTGGTACCTACACTTTGTTACAGCGGACGGGGGCTGCACTCCCTCCGCGTCTCCGGGTTTTTAAATATACTGTAGTGTAGGGCAGACAAGACCTCGTGGAGTCGGGGTTGGCCGATTCGGTTCTGTGACAGTTTTTTTCATCTTGACACTCGCCTACACAAACGAGGCATCAAGGAGGATTCTAGCTTTGTCTATGGTTGGCTTCGTATTATTGGCCGTGTAATATTGGTCGTACAAAATCGGCACGGGCTGATATTACGTATCCAGTTGTACACGTAATATTGGTCGCGTAATACTGGCCGTGCATTATCAACCCGGACCGATTTTGTACGGGCAATAATACACGGCCAGTATTAGCCGTCCAAAGATTACGAATCCATGTACACGTAATATCTGGCCGTGTAATATTGGCTGTACAATACTGGTCGTACATTATTTTAGTCGTGTATTATCGTCTCCCGCTTGTTTTATGCACAAACAGTGTTGCTCGACGGCAGACCCAATCAGAACTCTTGCCCACACAAAAAAAAAAAAAAACAGTTGTTAAAATTGCCCTTTCCGACACTAAATCGCCCATAAACGTTAAACAATAGCCACGTGTAGGGGTTCCAACGCCACTGCTGAGGGAGTGTTCGCCGTGGTGACGGACATGAAGGCCAAGAAGCGTAATCGTATGGGGAGCGAAACGCTGGACTCCATCCGCATGGTGCGCACTGCTAAGCGCCAAAAGAATATAGCGTGCTACCAATATGAGGTCACTGAGGATCACCTCAAAAACACGACAAATCTATTTATGAAAAGCAATAATTATGCCATGTGATTTTATTTTAAGTTACGTAAAATACAATGACTAAGTGATTTTATGCTTGTCTTTTTAATAGTTACATTTATGATGTTTCATTCATAGTGCCATCTGATAAAGTATTATCGATGTTATTTTATTTTACTAGAGAAATAATATTTAGTTTGTTCATTTATTTAACCTAACGTTATTGCCCATATTTCCCGGTATTTAATTATTTGCCGGTTCCAAGACCTTTCCGCCCTTATGCCCTTCTTTCAAAAAATACCTTAAATTGCCCATGGCGTGGGCAATTGCCCACGGTCTGGCAACACTGTGCACAAATTACAAACTACCAACTAATTTTCAATCAAACTACAAACAAAAGATACGCTGACATCACAGTGACAGAACTGCAGCCCGATTACATAACTTGGCTTCAATCGAATTCTCAGTATCGCAACCACTAATGCCTTGCGATAGAGTCGAAATTGCTATGAAATAAGTGATAATCCGATTGTAGCCAAGTTCTGTAATTGGGCTACTGCAGTGCGATTACGTAATGTTGATCATGACGGTTTCAAGACGTCAAATTCAATAATGCTTTGCGATAGAGTCGATTTTCCTATGAAAAAAGTGACAATCTGATTGAAGCCAAGTTATGTAATTGGGCCACAGTTTGCCCAATTACATAACTTGGCTTCAATCGAATTCTCAATATCGCAATTACTAATGCCTTGCGATAGAGTCGAAATTGCTATGAAAAAAGTGATAATCCGATTGTAGCCAAGTTCTGTAATCGGGCTGCAGCGTTGCCAGCTTTATATCCCTGCGTTCGAAATGATGAGATGACGTTGTGGGCAGTTTCGAAATGTACATTTCTAATAAGCCGTTTTCATTGAACATTTTCAACACTTTTGCCATTTTTGTAACTTTTGACACTACCGATCCTTTCCAAACCGAATGAAAAATTACCATATCCATTACGTAATTAAGTTTATTTTCTTATGTCAACATATCATCTAAACTTGCAAAACGAACGGAAAACGTTAATTTCTAACGCTATTTTCACCCACAAATGTCCAAAGAAAACGCCAAATGTGATCATATTTAGCGTTTTTAACAGTTATTTTCGCCATTTGCTACAAAAGGAACGGCCCCAAGGGATAGTACTTGAAATAATCGTGTTATGTTAAAAACTCAAGAAAAAATATAGTTCGCATTGAAATTTCCGAAAAAAAATATATGAGAAAAAATGATTTTTAATTCAGAGTAAATGATTTAAATACGCAATATATAACATCAAATCCCAATCACAATTTTATAACGAGTATTATTTGAATTTATGTCACTAGATTGCTTTGAAAATCTTATAGCAAGACGCAGGCTTAAGTGATACCAATGCAGATCGCATTGATTATGTATACGACTGCAGGATAGTACCTGAAACCCCTACATATTGCAGGGTGTATGGATGTTTGAAAGAGTCTAAAAACTCACAAAATATTATAGCGGTATTTTTACTTCCAACTGACACAGAAACGAATAAACTCAAAAAAACTAGGTATTGAGTAGTTATATTATCCTCTGCGGGTTTGCCTGCACGGTAATTTTTCTGGGGAAAAAGTATACTATGTATTTCAGGACCAAAAGAAGGATCTTATAGATTAATAGCAGTCGTTAAGCCATGTCAGAGGCCCTTGGGCGGCTTGACAAACTCTGACATCAGCGGCAAGCACTACCTCATACGACAAACAAACAAACAAACAAACAAACAAAAGAAGGATAAAGTACAAATTACCAAAATGTCGTTCAGCCTTCAAATATTTTTTCATCGATTGATCGACTCATCGGATTGAGATACAAAGTAGGGTAGGTACATTCGTTTTAAAGCCAATTATTCAACATTTCCATTATCCAACAGTGATAATGGAAATGGATAATGGAAAACCGCATTTTAATCAGTTCAGTAGTTTTATCATGCGCGAAAATAGACACTATTTAAAAAACATATTCAGTAAATTGGTTCAGTGGCATAATTTAAATCCCAGACATATTTTTTTAATCATCTTTGTATTGACCTTTTGTTACTTACTGCTTTATTGTAAGTACTAACTGTGCATGAGGGTTTGCCGGCGTGGTAATTTATTTAGGTTAAAAGTAACCTACGTGTTATTAGAGTATCAAAAGTAGGTAAGTACCTATAAAATACAAAATACCAAACTTCGTTCAGCCGTCTGACATACATATGTTATCAATTGTTTGGCTTCGAAAATACTCTAGCTTTTTAGTCAAACCCTAAGCTTTCCAACAGTGCAAACCGAATCGCACTCGGTCCAGTAGCTTTCACGTAAAGCGCGAACAGACAGAAATGATTTATTTAAATGTTTATTATTATTAACATTTAAATAAATCATGTAATAATTTATTATTATTATATTTATTACAATTATAGGTATTCTGATAAAATCATAACCCTCCTTTTTTTGTAGCGGGTAAAGACCCACCAGTAGAAACCCTCGGTCTCCAACTGACATTAGACATCAAACTCGAAATCAAAGCTTCGATTCTATGCTTCGATACATTACTGTCCGTAAGGACTATATCGCCCTATCCGTGGAATACAGCCACAGTGGCCGTTAGGTATTTATGTTTTCATTGCATTTTTGGGATCTTATAATGCATATGCATCTATTCACATTGCCAAAAAAAATATGACCTTATTTTGATATAAAAAAATATATATTTTTGTTTTACGCAAACAGCCACGTAACAATATTCTCCGACGAATACCGCCACTAACGCCAGTGCATCCGATTTTTTCCGTTGAAAACGGCCACTGTCGCCTGAGCGACTATGTTCTAAGCAAATATTTGTACGGTGACTCGAATGATGACTTCTTTTTTTTATCACTTTCTAGGCAGTCGTTTGACCACGGTCTCACCTGATGGAAAGCAATGATGTGGTCGAAGGTGTGGCATGCTTGCCTAGTAGTTACCTATTCACTCTTGACTTGAACACACCCATATTATTGACATAAACGTGATCAAGGCACGATGGTCCCCTAGTAGGTTTCGTGATAACCGGAAGAAGTCCATTCTCAACCATGAAGCATTGGTATTCCAGGCTTTGTGGATTTCTTATAATGTCCAATATGTTCACATTTATATCACCGGCAATTACAAAGGGCAATTTCCATTTGTTTTACTAAATGTAAGATTCAATAGAAGAAAGGATTTTTTCTAAGTGCTTATCTGAAGGTATTTGCCGATATTTGCCCAGAATGTGTATGACTTTAGGAATATAAATATGTAATGAATCAGCTTCGTCTATTGGAGGTTCCGAAACCGTAGGGTTCCAGATGTCCTTTACATACACAACAACTCCACTATATTTAATATATTAAGAACCCCCGCGAGCTGATAGAATTTAATATTATTAGAGAACGCAGTCATAAATTATTGAACACTATTCAGAATATATCAAGAGAACCGAGGAGGCCATTGCAAAGAACCCTAAAGATTTTTGGTGATATGTTAAAGATAAACGCAATGAGCGTTCCTCACTTCCCGCAGAAATGCACATGGAACTTAAAACCGCTAAATCAGGCCTGACTTTGATGAGAACGATCATATTAAAAAACTTGCATTCATGTACAAAGAAAGAGATGTAAGCAAGTGAATTAATAAAATATGTATTATTATTATTCTGTTTTTTCATATTTTGTACCTATTTTCATAAAATAATTAGGGTCTGTTAATAACTGTAAATAACGTGTGTGTAACGTGTTTGTGTGTGTGATAGTAGGCAAATAATAATGTAGGTATTACAAAAAAAAAATGTACTGTTTTCTATATTTTCCTTTTAGTGGTAAAGTCTTGACGGTTGATGTACCTGTTATCGGTTGATGTATATATTATCAATGCATCTGCCGTCAACTAGTTTGCTGCTGAAGGAGAAATATAGGAAATAGTAGAACATTCTGGATGCAGGTAGGTTGCTGACGCAGAATAGCTAATAGTACAATTAGTTTGCATAAGGAAGCACTAGATGTCACTACAAACGCAAATCTTTGATTGATTCGTTGATGCTCTACCTCCCGATATAAAAAGTTACTATATGATGCCTACATTCAATGGTGAAGGAAATGTCTAATAGACAGTACTTGTCATGTCACAACGTCCATGACGCATAGCATGAAATTTAGAATGACGGACCTGAGGTCGCAAAGGATACACACGCGTAGCGAGTTTGTTCTTTATTTTTTAGTGAAATAAACTCAGTTCCATCTTCCTTTTATCTCCCTGAGATATATTATATCTTATTCTTGGTGGTGGTAAGTGTTTTGTGTATTGTTTGACGGGAAATGGATCCCATTTCCCCCGAACCCGACCCACCTGATCCGCCGGACATCACAATGGCGTCGCCGGCACCATCAACTAATGCCGCCAAAAAGCGCCATATGGAGGATCAAGTAGGTCCCAATATTACTAAAAAAACAATTGTCGACAAAGAAACAGCATCGGCTTCGATCCAGACTGTTTTTACTCATCCATCCATGTCTATACTTGGCATCAGAGCGTATGAAGAAACTGATTCTGGCCCGTACATTGTTCATGTCTCTCGAGTTGACCCTGACCCAACCTCAGGGACGTCCATCAGACCTATCAAATTTGGGCAATTTTTGTTTTCAAATAAAATTGAATATATATGTCAAGATGGTGTTAAAAAAGTTGGGAGGAATAAAATATCAATACAATTCAAGTCTGTATTTGGAGCTAACAAATTCTTAAATAACCCAATACTCAAGTTACACAAATACGAAGCCTCGATCCTGACATATAATGTTACAAGGATGGGACTGGTCCGCGGAGTTCCTGTTGACTGGTCCATGGATGAATTTGTTGAGTCATGCACTATGCATAGATCGTGTACTCAAATTTTAAAAGCTAGACGCCTGAATAGGAAAGTTACACGTACATGGGAACCCACTCAGACCGTTGTCCTGACCTTCAGAGGCCAGGACCTCCCCCAACGTGTGTACTCATATTATTCATCTCTGTCAGTCGAAACTTACGTATATCTCACAATTCAATGCATGGGTTGCTGCCGATTTGGCCACATAAAAGCGCAATGCCGTTCCCCCCTAGGTGTTATAGATGTGCTCAACCTCATAATGGGGACGAGTGCAATGTTCAAGAGAGTGAATCTTCCTGCCTTTTCTGTCCAGCCCGCCATTTTTCTACCAACAGATCCTGTCCAGAACAGGAAAGACAAAAGACAATTAAAACAATCATGTCCCGGGATGGATCTTCCTACCAGGATGCTTCAAACCAAGTCCCCAAGACAGGTAGGGCTTTTAACGAAGTTGTGAAAGAAGTCCCAACTAGCACACATCCTCATCAGAATACCTTCATTTTGAACCTACCGTCTTCTTCAACTCATTCATATGCAAGGAAAACATATAAACCAACAACTAACAATCTGCGCCCCAGGGCTCCACTTGGTAAAACATATGACAAAACTGCTCACCAAGCCATTGTGGCCAACGTACCAAACTCTTTACCTAATGGGTACGCCCTCCAAATGTCACAACCCCCTTCTGCTCTTCCCCGTGAAGAATCACAAGACCAACTATTAGTTCAGCTCTTAACTATAATAATTAATATAATTTCACAAAACTCCATTAATTTACCGTCCAACGTTGCCCAAATGATTGCCCAACTCACGTCGTTATCCAACCACTATGGATCAGTCCAAAATTCTTCAATGGAACGCTCAAAGTCTCCGTCCGAAGACTCATGAGCTATATTATCTTATTAGCAAACATTCCCCCATCCTGGTGGCCATCTCGGAGACTTGGATGGTTCCCGGATCTCGGTATCGAGTTTCGGGTTACTCCTGTCTTAGGGATGACCGCCAGGATGGGTATGCAGGATGTGCCATACTTGTCAAGCGTTGTTTGACCTTTTGACCGCTTAATCAGGCCTGACTTTGATGAGAACGATCATATTAAAAAACTTGCATTCATGTACAAAGAAAGAGATGTAAGCAAGTGAATTAATAAAATATGTATTATTATTATTCTGTTTTTTCATATTTTGTACCTATTTTCATAAAATAATTAGGGTCTGTTAATAACGTGTGTGTAACGTGTTTGTGTGTGTGATAGTAGGCAAATAATAATGTAGGTATTACAAAAAAAAATGTACTGTTTTCTATATTTTCCTTTTAGTGGTAAAGTCTTGACGGTTGATGTACCTGTTATCGGTTGATGTATATATTATCAATGCATCTGCCGTCAACTAGTTTGCTGCTGAAGGAGAAATATAGGAAATAGTAGAACATTCTGGATGCAGGTAGGTTGCTGACGCAGAATAGCTAATAGTACAATTAGTTTGCATAACGAAGCACTAGATGTCACTACAAACGCAAATCTTTGATTGATTCGTTGATGCTCTACCTCCCGATATAAAAAGTTACTATATGATGCCTACATTCAATGGTGAAGGAAATGTCTAATAGACAGTACTTGTCATGTCACAACGTCCATGACGCATAGCATGAAATTTAGAATGACGGACCTGAGGTCGCAAAGGATACACACGCGTAGCGAGTTTGTTCTTTATTTTTTAGTGAAATAAACTCAGTTCCATCTTCCTTTTATCTCCCTGAGATATATTATATCTTATTCTTGGTGGTGGTAAGTGTTTTGTGTATTGTTTGACGGGAAATGGATCCCATTTCCCCCGAACCCGACCCACCTGATCCGCCGGACATCACAATGGCATCGCCGGCACCATCAACTAATGCCGCCAAAAAGCGCCATATGGAGGATCAAGTAGGTCCCAATATTCCTAAAAAACCAATTGTCGACAAAGAAACAGCATCGGCTTCGATCCAGACTGTTTATACTCATCCATCCATGTCTATACTTGGCATCAGAGCGTATGAAGAAACTGATTCTGGCCCGTACATTGTTCATGTCTCTCGAGTTGACCCTGACCCAACCTCAGGGACGTCCATCAGACCTATCAAATTTGGGCAATTTTTGTTTTCAAATAAAATTGAATATATATGTCAAGATGGTGTTAAAAAAGTTGGGAGGAATAAAATATCAATACAATTCAAGTCTGTATTTGGAGCTAACAAATTCTTAAATAACCCAATATTCAAGTTACACAAATACGAAGCCTCGATCCTGACATATAATGTTACAAGGATGGGACTGGTCCGCGGAGTTCCTGTTGACTGGTCCATGGATGAATTTGTTGAGTCATGCACTATGCATAGATCGTGTACTCAAATTTTAAAAGCTAGACGCCTGAATAGGAAAGTTACACGTACATGGGAACCCACTCAGACCGTTGTCCTGACCTTCAGAGGCCAGGACCTCGCCCAACGTGTGTACTCATATTATTCATCTCTGTCAGTCGAAACTTACGTATATCTCACAATTCAATGCATGGGTTGCTGCCGATTTGGCCACATAAAAGCGCAATGCCGTTCCCCCCTAGGTGTTATAGATGTGCTCAACCTCATAATGGGGACGAGTGCAATGTTCAAGAGAGTGAATCCTCCTGCCTTTTCTGTCCAGCCCGCCATTTTTCTACCAACAGATCCTGTCCAGAACAGGAAAGACAAAAGACAATTAAAACAATCATGTCCCGGGATGGATCTTCCTACCAGGATGCTTCAAACCAAGTCCCCAAGACAGGTAGGGCTTTTAACGAAGTTGTGAAAGAAGTCCCAACTAGCACACATCCTCATCAGAATACCTTCATTTTGAACCTACCGTCTTCTTCAACTCATTCATATGCAAGGAAAACATATAAACCAACAACTAACAATCTGCGCCCCAGGGCTCCACTTGGTAAAACATATGACAAAACTGCTCACCAAGCCATTGTGGCCAACGTACCAAACTCTTTACCTAATGGGTACGCCCTCCAAATGTCACAACCCCCTTCTGCTCTTCCCCGTGAAGAATCACAAGACCAACTATTAGTTCAGCTCTTAACTATAATAATTAATATAATTTCACAAAACTCCATTAATTTACCGTCCAACGTTGCCCAAATGATTGCCCAACTCACGTCGTTATCCAACCACTATGGATCAGTCCAAAATTCTTCAATGGAACGCTCAAAGTCTCCGTCCGAAGACTCATGAGCTATATTATCTTATTAGCAAACATTCCCCCATCCTGGTGGCCATCTCGGAGACTTGGATGGTTCCCGGATCTCGGTATCGAGTTTCGGGTTACTCCTGTCTTAGGGATGACCGCCAGGATGGGTATGCAGGATGTGCCATACTTGTCAAGCGTTGTTTGACCTTTTGACCGCTAAATCAGGCCTGACTTTGATGAGAACGATCATATTAAAAAACTTGCATTCATGTACAAAGAAAGAGATGTAAGCAAGTGAATTAATAAAATATGTATTATTATTATTCTGTTTTTTCATATTTTGTACCTATTTTCATAAAATAATTAGGGTCTGTTAATAACGTGTGTGTAACGTGTTTGTGTGTGTGATAGTAGGCAAATAATAATGTAGGTATTACAAAAAAAAATGTACTGTTTTCTATATTTTCCTTTTAGTGGTAAAGTCTTGACGGTTGATGTACCTGTTATCGGTTGATGTATATATTATCAATGCATCTGCCGTCAACTAGTTTGCTGCTGAAGGAGAAATATAGGAAATAGTAGAACATTCTGGATGCAGGTAGGTTGCTGACGCAGAATAGCTAATAGTACAATTAGTTTGCATAACGAAGCACTAGATGTCACTACAAACGCAAATCTTTGATTGATTCGTTGATGCTCTACCTCCCGATATAAAAAGTTACTATATGATGCCTACATTCAATGGTGAAGGAAATGTCTAATAGACAGTACTTGTCATGTCACAACGTCCATGACGCATAGCATGAAATTTAGAATGACGGACCTGAGGTCGCAAAGGATACACACGCGTAGCGAGTTTGTTCTTTATTTTTTAGTGAAATAAACTCAGTTCCATCTTCCTTTTATCTCCCTGAGATATATTATATCTTATTCTTGGTGGTGGTAAGTGTTTTGTGTATTGTTTGACGGGAAATGGATCCCATTTCCCCCGAACCCGACCCACCTGATCCGCCGGACATCACAATGGCATCGCCGGCACCATCAACTAATGCCGCCAAAAAGCGCCATATGGAGGATCAAGTAGGTCCCAATATTCCTAAAAAACCAATTGTCGACAAAGAAACAGCATCGGCTTCGATCCAGACTGTTTATACTCATCCATCCATGTCTATACTTGGCATCAGAGCGTATGAAGAAACTGATTCTGGCCCGTACATTGTTCATGTCTCTCGAGTTGACCCTGACCCAACCTCAGGGACGTCCATCAGACCTATCAAATTTGGGCAATTTTTGTTTTCAAATAAAATTGAATATATATGTCAAGATGGTGTTAAAAAAGTTGGGAGGAATAAAATATCAATACAATTCAAGTCTGTATTTGGAGCTAACAAATTCTTAAATAACCCAATATTCAAGTTACACAAATACGAAGCCTCGATCCTGACATATAATGTTACAAGGATGGGACTGGTCCGCGGAGTTCCTGTTGACTGGTCCATGGATGAATTTGTTGAGTCATGCACTATGCATAGATCGTGTACTCAAATTTTAAAAGCTAGACGCCTGAATAGGAAAGTTACACGTACATGGGAACCCACTCAGACCGTTGTCCTGACCTTCAGAGGCCAGGACCTCGCCCAACGTGTGTACTCATATTATTCATCTCTGTCAGTCGAAACTTACGTATATCTCACAATTCAATGCATGGGTTGCTGCCGATTTGGCCACATAAAAGCGCAATGCCGTTCCCCCCTAGGTGTTATAGATGTGCTCAACCTCATAATGGGGACGAGTGCAATGTTCAAGAGAGTGAATCCTCCTGCCTTTTCTGTCCAGCCCGCCATTTTTCTACCAACAGATCCTGTCCAGAACAGGAAAGACAAAAGACAATTAAAACAATCATGTCCCGGGATGGATCTTCCTACCAGGATGCTTCAAACCAAGTCCCCAAGACAGGTAGGGCTTTTAACGAAGTTGTGAAAGAAGTCCCAACTAGCACACATCCTCATCAGAATACCTTCATTTTGAACCTACCGTCTTCTTCAACTCATTCATATGCAAGGAAAACATATAAACCAACAACTAACAATCTGCGCCCCAGGGCTCCACTTGGTAAAACATATGACAAAACTGCTCACCAAGCCATTGTGGCCAACGTACCAAACTCTTTACCTAATGGGTACGCCCTCCAAATGTCACAACCCCCTTCTGCTCTTCCCCGTGAAGAATCACAAGACCAACTATTAGTTCAGCTCTTAACTATAATAATTAATATAATTTCACAAAACTCCATTAATTTACCGTCCAACGTTGCCCAAATGATTGCCCAACTCACGTCGTTATCCAACCACTATGGATCAGTCCAAAATTCTTCAATGGAACGCTCAAAGTCTCCGTCCGAAGACTCATGAGCTATATTATCTTATTAGCAAACATTCCCCCATCCTGGTGGCCATCTCGGAGACTTGGATGGTTCCCGGATCTCGGTATCGAGTTTCGGGTTACTCCTGTCTTAGGGATGACCGCCAGGATGGGTATGCAGGATGTGCCATACTTGTCAAGCGTTGTTTGACCTTTTCTGAGGTATCCCTGCCTGCTCACAGCTCAGAAATCAATGCTGTTGCTGTTCGAGCTCTTAATATTACTTTTTTATCAATGTATATTCCTCTTCCCCACTCTTATTTAATTCCTGATATCCTTCTTATAATATCCTCCATCCCTTCTCCTGTAATAGTTATGGGTGACTTCAATGGTCATCACACTTCATGGGGTTCCGCTGACTGTGATGTGTTTGGATATTTGTTGCTGGAAATGTTTGATGAGGCAAACTTATGTGTCATTAATAATGGGTCTCCTACTCGTAGAGTTCAACCAACACAAAACCCTAAAAGTGCAGTTGACCTCACCGTTTCTTCTCCATCCCTTTCTTCTACTATTTCTTGGGAAGTTCCCCTCTTTCCTATGGGAGTGATCACTATCCCATCTTAATAAATCTCCCTCAGAGATCTCCATCACAATGTTCTCCTAGTTAGATAATGCGATTAAAATTTTACAAGAAAATGAGAATAAAATGGTCACAGAAATTAACAACCACATAAGTCTTAGTAAAAATTGGACGTCACAAAATTCTGATGTATTGACTAATTTGGTTCAAAATCAACTTAAAATTGAGACCGCGTAATGACATAATGACGGATGATATAAGGCGCGAGAATGACATGGTTAAATATGCTCATCTGGCGCAACATCTAATTATTTTAGCAGACAACGTGGAAGATTTATCATATGAATTACTTAGATTAGGAAATTTGTTAGGTTTTATTCGTGCTAAAAGTACGCACCATCTTATGTTTAATATAGATACACTTAAGGATATGTTAAATCGGTTAAATGACCTCTATAGCAGAGAGCAAATATCGCAAGTTAGTTATAGAGAATATTTCGACCTAGTAAAAGTAGGTTATTATTATAATAGTAGAAATGTAGTACTAGTATTCAAGTTCCCGGTTGTCCGCTCCGATAATTACGATTTATATAAACTTTCCATATTCCCTAATAAAGATAATAAAATATTAATCCCTTCTCATCCCTTCCTGGCAATTCACGACAAATATTCTATGTATATGGAGGCTGAATGCCCGAAGTCTAGCCTCGGGTACCTATGTGAAGACAAGCTAAACCACCATGGAAGCAAAGCTGATTGTATTTATCAACTTATCACCACGCAGCAGATCGACGAGTCATGTCATTTTACTTCAATCACTCTTGAAACCGACGCGGTAGAACAACTAGATGACCGTCACTTCGTGCTGAGCTTCCCTACGCCTACAAAAATTCGCCTATCATGCACTCAAGATCAATATAACATCATTCAAGGAAGTTTCCTAGCTGAGATACCTAAAGGATGTCTACTTCAAACTACCGAATTCACGATAACAAACAACGAGGACCGCATTAGAGGACAAATAATGAATATAATGAAACTGCCAGCCATTGATGAATCAAAATTTAACCCTGAAGAAAGAAAAATAAAGTTCAACTCAATCGATCTTCGAAAACTTCATGCCACCAATACCGAGATCAGGATGGAAGCACCATTAACAATATCACAGACTGAAATAAATGGCGTATACTACACTGTAATACCTTTATATACTCTGCTATTAAGTGCAACCGTACTAAGTATTTGGATCATTATAAGAAAACGCCTCAGAAAGCGAATGCAACAAGCCAGAACTAATAATGAAGAATTAGAGAATACTGCTACTAAATTAGCCGAAGTTAAAGAAGATTTACATGATCCTGGACAAGTTGGAGTATCAGCGATATTTTCAAGCTTTGCTCGCCAATAGTCGCAGATCTTGGGGAGGGAGGTGTTATTTATTAGCTCCTAAGCGAAGACGACACAATGATGACTCACACGGCCATTCCAACACTGGAACTGCAGATCGCTGACATTGCGTCTGCAGTTCACGGAATTAGAAGTAACTGACATCGGGACGATTATTATAAGAATGATTCGCGACACTTTGTGTTCTAACATCTACTGATTGTGACTTATTTAAGTTAACTTTAGTTAAATTGTAACTTTGAAATAAATACTTTATCATATTTCGGTTTCTTTTTGCGCCCTCGCCTGCTGCGAGACATAATTTACGCGACACATCTGGCCGCACCAACTTTGCGTAAACTAACAGTTTTTATGACCACTTCATTGAGGGCTTAGATAAACAAACTGGTGATTTATGGAGCTAAATAGGTACGGCACATATTTCCAGTGTTTATGTTGTGGGTTTCGAAGCAAAATAATTATATAAACACGCTTAGATTTGAATGATTATTGAGGTCAATAATGTTCAATATCGAGTGGCAAAATTTACGTCGCTATCGAGTGGTCCGATGATCGATGAAAACAAAAAATGTGACTGTAGCGTTAGTTGCGATGATCAATGAAAACAAAAAAAGTGACTGTAGCGCATGGAATCAATCGAGCGGTTATCACCAACTACTGCGAGCACCAAGATGCATGCCAACCCGCTACTGAAAGGTAGTCATAGAAGTTCTTGAGAGCAACCGCTTGTTGTGGCGTTAATGGGGGCTTATGGTTTAAGGATATTTACGAGTATGTGATGATGATGATGATGATGCATGACAGGGGCGCAAAAACTTGAAAGTATAATAACAGAAAAGTATGGTATTATACTCACTTATATTTTTCAAAACTCTATGGCTTACTAAATCATTGGAAAACATTAATTTTCACTCATATATATTTACTTGAAGTTAGTTTTTTTCTGCTATTCTGTTGCATAAACTGTTATGTTGCTCATGTCGTAGTAACATAGATATTAAATTGTAAAAGGCCCTCACAAGACAGCCTTTGACCTAGTTTGAGGACCACCAGTAATTCCTTTCCTGTAATGTGTACATAATTATGCAATAAGTAGTATTATGAAATAGGCAAAATAATATCGCACTAAAAATCAAGTAAAGTTTGATTATTTTTGACGCGGATACGTCTATGAATTTGCTTCCATAGGGAGGCAATCCAAAAAACTTATGATAACAAAGTTGGGGGATACTGTTTGGTTCTGCAGCTCCATATCTATCATTGATATCCAAAATTTAATTACATCACTTGATAGCTAACGGATCCAAGAATTAATTAAAGTCACCTCCACTTATCACTACTTCCTGGGACAATATGACTTATTTAGTTACCTATACATATAGGTAACTAAAGAAGGCTTATACAGGTGGCCCGTGATTCTGTGGCCCAATTCCATAACTTGGCTACAATCGGATTATCACTTTTTTCATAGCAAATTCGACTCTATCGCAAGGCATTAGTGGTTGCGATACTGAGAATTCGATTGAAGCCAAGTTATGGAATCGGGCTGCAGTGGCCCAATTCCATAACTTGGCTACAATCGGATTATCACTTTTTTCATAGCAAATTCGACTCTATCGCAAGGCATTAGTGGTTGCGAGACTGAGAATTCGATTGAAGCCAAGTTATGGAATCGGGCTGCTGATCATCGAGCGTTTCTAATAACAATTAAATGGCATACAAACCTTATAGCCACTCTAGTTACTCTATGCCTACATTACATATCTCTTGTATTCTCTAGTCTGTGGGTCCAAAGAGTCTATTTGGGTCTGTGGTCTATGGTGTTGAGTTTTTTTTTATTTTGTAAATCTACTTATCCAAAGAATTTTATTAGCATTCCACAGATTTTAATTCCAGCAATCAAATGTTACAATAAAATGAATTGAACATATTCTAATAAAATGGAGACATACCAATAAATACCTTTACGTCGCCTGCGTTCTCAACCGTTCGTATATTCCCATATATCTTACAAAGTAAACAATATTATTAAATAGGTTGGTAGGAAGTGAAAAGTTAATTAAATATATCATCAGTTATACAGTTCAGATGACGAAGAGTATCATATGTCATTGGTCGGTAAGAAATGAGGGTGTAATGGCTAAATAGAAGATACATGATTACTACGTCGTGTCGAGGGCGGATCACAAAGACGACGGAATGCAGCGAGTGCGACGATACTGCGGCGCGGGGCAGGCGGTGGTGCGTGCCCTGAGCGGGCGCGGGGACGGAGAGACGCCGCTGCGGCGCCTGCTGGACGACGCCGGCACATACGGTGAGCCGGAGCACGGCACCGAACCCGAACTACGGTGGGCCACGCAGCCGTACGCGGCGCGAACGCGCGGTGGCGTGGAGCGCGCCCGCGACTCGGGCCCGTCCACCGATCCGCGCCACACCACCGTGCTGCTGTTCCCGGGGCAGGGCTCGCAGCGCGTCGGCATGGGGCTCGCACTTCGGGAGCTCCCCGCCGCGCGCGAGCTTTACGATCTGGCGTCAAGTGTCGTTGGCTGGGACGTGTGGCGCACCTGCACCGCGGGCCCGGCGGAGGAGCTGGACGTGCGGTGCCAGACATGCGTGCTGGTGACGTCGCTGGCAGCGCTGGAGCGCGTGCGGGCCGAGCGTCCGGCGGCGCTGGAGCGAGTGCGTGCCGCCGCTGGATTCTCGCTGGGCGAGGTGACGGCGCTCGTCTTCGCAGGAGCGCTGCCGCTGGAGCCCGCGCTGCGGCTGGTGGAGCTGCGCGCGGCCGCCATGAGCGCGGCGGCGGCTGAGCGGCCGGGCGGCATGCTCACGGTGTGGCTAGCGCCGGATGCAGAGATGACGCGCGTGCTGCGCCTGGCACGCGACCACGCCATCGAGCGCGGCGTGCGCGACCCCATCTGCCAGGTTGCTAACTACCTCTACCCAGGATGCAAGGTCATTGCGGGTGATGAGGAGGTGAGTTCTGTCCCTTATATTTCAAAATTCTCCTAAGCCCATTCCATCATCAGACGACTCAATGTATGGTGAGATGCCACCATTTCATGGTAGACTAGCTGTGCCTGCGGCTTTGCCTGTGTGGTCTTTTTAAAAGTTTCCTATATTGATACCTTTAGGCTCAAAGGGTGTAATCACCAAAACACGACAAAAAAAAAACTTTTTTGAGCAATAAAACGAAAAACAAAACTTTTTTGTGCTTGTAACTATAAAAGAAATATCTAGGACAAAATATGTTTGAATTTCGAGATAAAGAACATTGTAGAATATTTCAAGTAGATCTAATGAATACAGAAATAGAGTTCATAAACGTCCTAAAAAATAAATGAAATATGTTGGTTACACCCCAATAAAAAGCTCCTGTACTAACTGCTAAGGGTGTAATGGCAATTTTGTACAATATCAACTAATTATTTATAATGTAAGTGACAATCATCTTTGTATATTACTATCTTTTATTTGATGTTAGCGACAAATTGTTAAGGATTTTTCTGTGGAATAAGCAGTGGAACCGACGGTTGTCATATTTAATAACAATGGTTTCTTATTATTTACTAAGGCAGATGCTTTGAATTTTGACGAGCAGCTCATTTGCTTGTTAGCAAGTGCTAAGCCTACTGATAACAAGTGTAGTGCAGTTATTTAAAATGTTTTCAAGTATCTATAGTAACTTAACACCAAGTTTAGTGTTTAATGTTATAGTAAAATGGTCATCAAAGTTTAACCATAAACCCGATAAACCCCCATTAACGCCACAAGCGGTTGCTCTCTTGAACTTCTATTACTACCTTACATTGGCGGGTTGGTGCATCTTGGTGATTGCAGTAGTTGGTGATAAGATAATACGCAACAAAATGCTACTGCCCATTTCCTGAATTCCCTCGGGTGGTTCTCACAGCACTCTCACGATGAGAAGTGGTGGTGATAATTAGTCATGATACAAATTAGTTTATTACTTTTCTTGGATCTAAAGAAAAATTATCTGTCTACCAACTTTCATGTACTCATAGATAGGTACTTATAACGAATAGGTACTAAAACTTGAAAGTATAATGACAGAAAAATAACGTATTATAAAAAATAGCCAAAATATTATAAAATATTGTTTTTATTTAGATCCAAGAAAAGAAATAAACTAATTTGTATCATTACTAATTCAATGTTGCCGCTAAGACCTGCAAGAAGATACTTATTAAGGCTCATTTTGATCACATAGATCAAATTGGGGCCAAACTGGCTTCATACCCCGTGGGTAACAAAGCTTTTTGGTCCCTGGCCAAGTCGGTTGAAGTGAACTTCTGCCGCCCCTCACTGCCACCATTGCTGAAACCTTATGGATCACTGTCTCACACAGCTGGAGAGAAAGCGAATTTATTTGCTTCTTTTTTGATCTAGATGCTTCTAGCAAGATACCTTCCTCATCATTCCTCCTTCAGCTGGTTCCGCATGCTCCGTATTCGCCGGACCTAGCTCCGTGCGATTATTACCTATTCCCAAATCTGAAAAGATTGCTTGGAGGGCAAAAATTTTTGACAAATGAGGACTGCATCGCAGGTGTAAACGGCTATTTTGAAGACGTCGACAAAACGTATTTTTTGGAGGGGATAAAAGAATTGGAGACTCACTGGAACAAGTGTTTGGCCCTCAAAGGAGACTATGTTGAAAAATAAATGTCAATTCTTTAAAAAAATATATATTTTTTTACTTTTTAAAACGACTTATCAAACAGCCCTCGTAGTGACAGATGTCAAAGTGGCAGGTGTCAACACCTGTCTGATGCAGATTACAGCGGGTTCTTGATATTCTGCCAGAATGGCTTGCTAAGTGGCGGATGGCCGTCAATGTGGGGAAGATGGCCGCGCTACTAACCGGTGGACAGCATATTCTGCCTCCCCCATTGCAGCTTCGAGGCCAAGATGTCAAGAGGGAAAGCACGGTCAAGTACCTGGGCGTCCACATTGACCGGACGTTGAGGATGCGCCCCCAAATGGACCAAGTCGTACGTCAGGCGAAGGCCGCCCGTACGCACCTCCGACCGTCCTCAGCTCGAAGCTACCACTAAAGACCAAGGTCGGGATTTACAAAACGTATATCCGTACCAGGCTAACTTACGCTGCACCGGCATGGTACGCACTATGGGCGGAAAGCCAGAGGAGGCGACTTCAAGTCGTCCAAAATGTCACCCTGCGGATATGTACGGGAGCGGGCCGATACGTGCGCAATGACGTCATCGCCCGAGACGTAAGATGGAATCGGTGGGGGAGTTCGTGGTTAAGTTGGCGCGCGGCATGTATGACCGCGCTGACAACGGACCACACCCCCATCTATGGAACATTGCGCCTCTCCACGCACGGCCAGCGGACGTCAGATCGCGACGCACGCTCCCTCGTGAAGTCATCCCTTTGGACGGCAGCGAAGAGGGACGAGATGGTGCTGACTAGCATTGCCTACACCCAGAGCCGCTGAGAGGCCACTTGCAGATGCAGGGAGGACACTTGGTGCTCAAACCGTTCCACGGGGGTAGCTGCCCCCGGCGCCCAGCCACGGCAAAGGGGAAAAATGGCCCGAAGCCGCAACCTACCACGCCTTGATGATGGTGGAAGAACAAGAACGTACGTCAACACCTCGTCGCTATAATGCTTAATTATGTCATGCGCTAATTTGCAAAGTTGTGGGAAATTACAAAAACGATTCTTATCCTTAAAACTCACAATAACTTAAAAAAATACTTTCAAACTTCAACATTATTTTTTTGGAACTGACTACAAAAAATAATGGAAGTGTAATGAATAATAACAGTTTTATAAATGAAATAAATTTCTGTTGAAAAATGCTTTGGTAGATGATATAAAATCAACATTATGACAGCAACATAATTCTTTATTATGCTAATTACAATGCAAGTTCAAAATAATGGGATAGTACTCGCAGAAATAGTTAGTATGTTATTCGTTTTGCAATGTTTTAAAGATATAATAAAGTAAAATTTGTTGAACATTATTACTACCGTTCTACCTATCATATATTCGTGTATATTATATGTAATTGTTTTCTCGAAAACGGTATAAATGAATACATTTCACAACAAAAAAACAACTCTTTTTCCGATAAGTACCTATAACACTATATATAAAGGTACATTTTTAAAAAAAAACCTCTTTTTCGCAAGCACGGGTGTCCCTCCAATATAAAGGTTTTTTTTGGTAGGTACTATAAATACGATTATCATTTTTGGCCAAAGATTTAATAACTTATGAGTCAGTCTTTTTGTCTTCTAGGTATCTTATTTCGTTAAGAGAAGTTTCCAGCAGACGGATGGACAGATACCAGACTATTTAAGGTAAATTTTTAAAAACCCTCCTTTCCGCAAGCTTGGGTGTCTCCCATATAAAGTTTTTTTTAGTAGGTACTATAAATACGATTATCATTTTTGGCCAAAGATTTACTAACGACTATTATGAGTCAGTTTTTTGTCTCCTAGGTATCTTATTTCGTTAAGAGAAGTTTCCAGCAGACGGATGGACAGACGTACGGACAGACAGATGGACAGACCGACGGACATACGGAAGGACAGACGGAACGAGTAGATGGACGGACGGACGTATGGACAGATGGGCAGACAGACGTACGGAAAGACGGACGGATGAACTAAACGGCATTTTCACAACAAAACGTTCAGTTTGATTATTTTGGGCGTAAATCCTAAAATATTATCGAATAATTTTGCAATGCAGTGTACATATAGTAAAATTTGTCGAACATTATTACTAAAAATCTTGATTTAGGGTCATGGAAAATGTTTCTGTTCACAAATCGCCATTATTGACAATTGATAATAATTTCTACTCGCCAGATTCATTATTATCACTAAAAAAAACATTTATTTATTTGTATCCGTCTTGCCTCATACAGAATCCGCCATATTGAAACTTTGCACGATGTTAAGCGAATCCTGCACACTGATTGGTCCAATTGAACGTGCATAATTAACCACTGATCAGTCGGTGGCGTATGGCATAAATTTTGTTTGTAATTTGATAGAAGTGAACGGAGAGTTCTGACTTTTATGCTATTGACCACTGTTGACATAATCAAGCATTCATTTTGTGTTATATTTTGGTTATTGGCATTTTTTGAAATCCAATAAAACTGGTCTCTTGTTGTTTATTTTTTTAATTAGAGTGGTAGAGAGCTGCACAAAAAACCCAAAAATGCATAAAAGTGTATTTTGACTAAAATGGCGCATGACAATTAAGCATTAGAGCGACGACCTGTCAAGATCGCATCAAACTTAAAAAGGCTATAACTCTGAAACTACTGATCCTAGATTGACAGCTGATGTCAGAAATGACAGGCAATGTCAAACATGACAGAAAATGACAAAAATGAGAGGCGATGTCAAAAATGACAGGTGATATATAAACAATGAGAAATTAAGCATCTTTACTTACCTATAGGGCAATTTATTACCTTTAGTAATTACGAATAGTTACAGATAAATCCGTGAACTATGTTTGAGGTTTGACAGCTGTCATCCAAAACCAAGATATTGATGTGATCTATCACTTCTGTAAATAAACTACTAGTCTAGGATCAATAGTACTCAGAGTTATAGCCCTTTTAAGTTTGACAGCTGTCATCCAAGACGAAGATATCAATGTGATCTGCCACTTCTGTAAAAAAACTACTAGTCTAGGATCAATAGTTACAGAATTAAAGCCCTTTTAAAAATGGTCAAGCTCAGAAGAAAATATTCATTTTTTGTTTTTAAATTACCGATCATTGAATTCCATTCCCCGTATAATGATATAGTGATATGTTCAAGTTTCGCAACAAATCAGTAGACACAGTGTCAAATGATTTTGATTGATCAAGGAAAAGTCCTAAGCATTTTTGTCTTTTTTATAGATTACTAGCTGTGCCCGCGGCTTTGCCCGCGTGGTCATTTTATTTAAAAGTAACCCACACGTTTTATTCCAGGACCAAAAGCCAAACCACAACCAGACCAGTTGTAGGTTTGGTCCAGGTCCAGAGGACCAGGAGGACCAGGACCAAACCTACAAAGTACAATATTATACTACATTTCTTCAAAATTCGTTCAGCCGTCAAATAGTTTTTTATCGATTGCTCGGCATCTAATCATCGGAATAAGGCACTGCCTTGCCTTTTTATAACGCATATTCTGTGAAGTACGGAGTGCCGTACTTCACAGAATATGCGTTATAAAACACTTGCACTTCTATGACACTTCATAGAAGTGCACGTATTGCAATGAAATAAACGCATATAATAAAATATGAGATAAACGCATATAATACAATGTGAAATAAACGCTAGAATAAACGCACCGCGTTCCACTGCAAGGCAGTGCGTGCAAGGCCTAAGAACCAAGTACCCCAGTTTTTAAATCAGCGCAAGGGCTTGAAAGCAGGGCCTCGATTCTGTATGACCACTCACGCCAACTCCACGCCACCTGCGTGGAATTAGGGAAGGTGGGTATTTACGCGACCAGGTTATTAAACCAGGTTTTGGCTTGTAAGTACGCCGCCCTGGTGCCCTGGTCGCCCCGTCCGCACCTACATACTCGGTGGCTGGTTCGGCATGGCTTCGGCTGACTTCGGCCGCACTCGGCCAGCCGGGTCACAAGAAGCTAGGTGGCCGATACATCGCTCAAAAAACTTGCAAGGCTTCGAAGTTTTTTTAAGCAAACACAATTGTGCTCTATATTTACATAAGCGCACGGGTCAATTTCCTATGCAAGTATTTTCTACTTTCAAGTTGAAAGTATTTTGAACCCTGGTTTTTATAATGAAAGATTCATGACATGAATGAGTTAAATTTATTTTTTTAATTAATAAATTACTATTTTACTATAAATAATTCAATTAATTTCGCTGCGCGTTTTACAACTGAAGTCGACTTATTCTATCAAAAAACACAAAAAACATCTAAATACGTTTTAAAAGCCTCTAAGGACCATAAAGGAAGAAAATAATAAAGACTGTTTTTCGAGTTCATTCAACGTTCAAACCACTTCGTAACAAACCGCTTGCGTGTTTTAAGGGTAGACAATGCCATCTAGTTTAAATGAAGTAACTTGTTATCACGAACGTCTTGTTATTGAGTAGAGAAAATTATCTTCGAAGGTAAGGTGGCACAGATTAGAGAGTAATTAAGGTGGTGAGGTAAATTGGATGGGGCATCAAGGGTAGGTCATTATTATGAGGTCCATACAAACAAATTTTAATGCAACGAAACATTGTGTTCTTAGTACAAATTATTTTTTATGATGTTTCACAGAACGACGTACTTACTGGCACTTTAACTGGCTCTTAATAATTACCTACGCTACCTACCTACTTTTTGAGCTTTTTCAACACGATATGAGGATTGATTTGAAAAAATAAAAGTTTTCTATACTTTCTCTGTGAAGAGAAATACATGTACCTACCTCTGTATATACACATTTCAATACCGAAAACCACAGATTACCCCCTAATAAAAGTTTTCTATACTTTCTCTGTGAAGAGCAATACATGTACCTACCTCTGTATGTACACATTTCAATACCGACAACCACAGTAATCTGTGCCGACAACTAACCATTTTGCCAGTAAGACATTATGAAGAAACCTCAGATATAATTATATAATTATGTAGGTACGTAGGTAGTACATTATAATATATCAATGGAAGAAACATAATAAAAAAACGTAGTACATATAATGTATATACATACTCAGAAAACTTGCAACGCTTCGAAGTATTTTTTACGCAAAAGCAATTGTGGTCTTTATTTATGCATACCCACGGATCAATTTCCTATGCAAGTATTTTTTACTTTCATTTCAAAAGAGCGATGGTGGCCTAATGGTTCTATAGTGCAATTTAGAATCCAACGATACCGGGTTCAAAACCTAAGCTCCCGCACCAATGACTTTTCGAAGTTATGTGCGGTTTTCCATCGCTCCGTGCTTCGGAGGGCACGTTAAGCTGTCGGTCCCGGCTGTTATTGGTTAATAGCAGTCGTTAAGCCATGTCAGTGGCCCTCGGGTGGCCGGACAAACTCTGACTTCAGAGGCCAGCACTACCTCATACGACAAACAAACAATTTCAAGGCTTCAGAGTACTTTTTCACACACGCGATAGTGCTCCTTTTATATACAATGTGTCTGGTCACCGGTGTCGGAGACTTAAGGGGGGTTAAATATGGGGATTTTTATCGACAAATCACTATCTCGATTTTCTCTTGGCCTCTCCATACTAAAATGGCAGCCATTTTGTTTTTTTTACTTCGCAGCTCAGACGCCTACACTGATTTAATCATTGCTATCGATGTAGACGTCTTAGGAAGACGAAAGAGGTATCATTTGAAAGCTAACAATGAAGACAATCAATTTATGATACATTTTATTCAATATCTTTTTCACAAAATAACATAACAATATTAACAAAATAAAAATCGTATTTATTTATTGCACTTTTTTTAGTTTTTTAAATTTTTTATGAAAACTAACCTGTCAAGCTATTTTTTTTAAATTGTATTATCATAGTACAAGATATTTCCATTAAAATAAATCTTACATCAAGGTCCTAAGTTAAATATTTTCGAAGCTATGATGGTTTAAATATGACCCTTAAAAACTCTATTAATAGCACACGTCAAACAATAGACTCAAGACCCCACATTCAATTGGCGTGTCGTAAGACAGGCAGCTGTTCTTTGACAACATGTTAGAAAGAGACATGTATAGGGTGTGAATGAGACAAAATTGCGGCTCTACTCAGGTCAGGATACAATTACAGGTAGTCGTCCCTCGCCTAGCGTTGTGATTACATTCTTATCTGCCGAAGTACTGTGCGTTGCTATTTTCTAACCTCTGCTTTGTGTTTTGGACTCGTTTTGTTATTTTAGTTAACTTTCGTTAACTGAAATGGAAGAGCGTCGTTTTTCAAGCCGCGACGTGGCCAACATCCATTTTGTGTATGGATTTTGCGACGGGAACGCGAATGCTGCTGTAAGAGAGTATGCGAGAAGATTCCCTGATAGACCTACGCCGAATGCTCGCACGTTCATCAGATTGCACTCGAATCTCTCCGAATATGGAATAAGAAGACCCGCTAACGAACGTACTCGTTTGGTGTCTCCGCGAGAGGAAGAAGAGGTGTTGGATTTAATAACGCAAGACCCACAACTGAGTGTCCGTCGCATTGCGATTAGACTCGGTCTATCGAAATTGACAGTTTGGCAGATTTTAAAACGGCAAGGATTGCATCCATTCCATTTTAGAAGAGTCCAGGATTTAATTGGACCTGACGTCGCCCGAAGGACAATTTTTTCTTCGTGGATATTACGAGAAGCGCGATCCAATCCCAATTTTTTAAAGAGGATTATGTGGACCGATGAAGCAACTTTTACAAGATCTGGATACACAAATCATCGGAACGAGCACCTGTGGCTCCAAGAAAACCCGCATGCAGTGAGACCCAGTAGCTTTCAGCACAAGTTTTCGGTAAATGTTTGGGCTGGAATGATAGACGATATCCTTATTGGGCCTCTTATTTTGCCCGCTACATTAAATGGCCCAAGATTTTTGGAATTCCTGCAGAATGACTATCAAGACGCATTAAGCGAATTGCCATTGACGTATAGGGCAAGAATGATACTCCAATTAGATGGAGCTCCGGCACACTTTGCGGTAAATGTGAGAAATTACTTAAACAACACATATCCAACATGGATTGGACGAGGTGGGACGATTGCTTGGCCGCCGCGTTCCCCGGATTTGACACCCCTAGATTATTTTTTATGGGGCACAATAAAGCAGAAAGTGTACGTTAACGTGCCCAACACAAGAGAAGAACTAATTGAAAAAATATTACAAGTCGGGGATGTAATGAGGGTGGACAAAGCCATGATAAAAAGAGCTACTCAACATGTGTCAATTAGGGCAACTGCTTGTCTACAACAAAACGGAGGACATTTTGAATCGTGGCTGTAGTACCTAGTTTAGATGGTATTAAATTAATAAATGATAATTAATGGTTTTACTTTGTTCTTTTCTTGCCTTTTCCCATCCCAATCATCATAGCTTTGACGTGTGCTATTAATAGAGTTTTTAAGGGTCATATTTAAACCACCTCTTTCGTCTTCCTAAGACGTCTACATCGATAGCAATGATTAAATCAGTGTAGGCGTCTGAGCTGCGAAGTAAAAATAAACAAAATGGCTGCCATTTTAGTATGGAGAGGCCAAGAGAAAATCGAGATAGTGATTTGTCGATAAAAATCCCCATATTTAACCCCCCTTAAGTCTCCGACACCGGTGACCAGACACATTGTATAGAGACAAAGATCAATTTGCTATGCAAGTATTTTCTACTTTCAAGGCTTCCAAGTACTTTTATTTTGCAAACACGATTGTTTTCCTTATTTATATGAAGGCAAAAATCAATTTCCTATGCAAGTATTTTCTACTTTCAAGGCTTTAATCTGTTTCTACAGAAAGCACTTGAAAGTATTTTGAACCCTGGTTTTTCGCCCTGGTGTTTGAAGATGGACGTACTTGAAAGCCCTGGTGCTGGATATTGCGAGTATGACCCATGCCTACGTGGAATTTGTTCGTGATTCCAATTTCCACGAAGGCAGCGAAGAATTGGCGTCTTAAAATTAGAGAATTAGGCCCCTGGCGGTCGTGCTAGTGCTAGTGTGGGCCGAATCCGAAAGACCTGATAAATTTGAATTTAGCGGGACCCTTGGTTGCAGGAATGAAATGATTGCGTGTTTTAAGGTCAATCAGCGCCATCTAGTTAAATCGCAGGGAGAACTTTGATGCCTTTGGTTTATTCGCTTGAGTTGTTGATGCCATTGTGCTATCTATACTCGTACCAAACTCGTACTATACCATCTCGATTACCTCAGCTTGCAAACATAAAAAACCGCACCTAAGTCGGACCATTCGTTTGGATAGCTCCCATTATATATATTGTTTTCAAACAAAACTTGACGGTTTACTTCAGGAAATTACATAAGCCTTAAAAAAATCAAAGAAAATGTAAAAAAAGGCACAAAATATGTAAATGCTTATAAATATTGAGGCAAAACATTCATAGCAGCGCGTGGATTCGATCCATGTGCCTCTGAAGCCAGACACCGCTTCTACTGTGCCACTCTGACTTGTGGCATAGGTGCCGAATTTACGGTACCCTTTTATAAACGGATGTGCAATTATTATTCCTTTCAAATTAAGATAACTTTAGACTCATATCCCGCAGGAATCCCGTATTTATTCGTGATTAAGAGTATCATTCATTTTAACACATACTATAAACTTTGACTGTGCCAAGTTACTTCAAAATCCGTACGGTACTTTCAGCGTGATATGTGTTTTTTTTAAATAACTTTCAACCCCTATCCTGCGGGAACCGTTGTTTTTTTCGGGATAAAAAGTATTCTAAATGTTAATCCATAACATAAGCTATGATTGTGCCAAGTTGCATCAAAATCCGTCGGGTAGTTTCTGCGTGATGCGTGTTCAAAGAGACAGACAGACAAAAAATAAAAAAAAAAACTTTTTGCACTCCATATCGATTTTGAAGTTCATCTCAATTAAAATTTTCAAAAAATATTTAATGTACAGATTTAGATCAGTTACAGTTTTATTATAGTATATATAGAATTACTACACATTCTGTTAGA
The DNA here is from genome assembly GCA_946251855.1 of Alsophila aescularia. Lineage (NCBI taxonomy): Eukaryota > Metazoa > Arthropoda > Insecta > Lepidoptera > Geometridae > Alsophila > Alsophila aescularia. Next base: position 42,734,165 of record OX276377.1, read on the forward strand.
GCTAGTACTGCGTCTTCAGTGCTTTTACCTGACCTAAAACCATATTGATTTTCAGCTACAAGATGCCGAGTTTCTAGGTAGTTAACAAGTCTTTTATTTAAGACTATCTGTACCCGCGGCTTCGCACGCGTGGTCATATCTCTAGGTTAAAAGTACTCTATGTACTATTCCAAGACCTAAGATATCAATATAACAACATTTAATCAAAATTCCTTCAGCCGTAAAAAGTTTTTATCGTTAGCTCGGCTTCTAACCCATCGGTATGAGATACCAAGTACACCAGTTTTAAGTCAACCCTCTAAGCTATACAACATTGAAATCCGCATTGCAATCGGTTCAGTAGTTTTTAAGTGATGCGCGAACAAACACACATACAGAAAGACATACACGATTTTAAAGTACCCTAGACCATTTTTTGTATTATCTTTTTTATACAGACTTTTTCGTACTTATTGCTTTATTATTAAGTAACAGCTGTGCCCGCGGCTTTGCCCGCGTGGTCATGTCTATTAAATGTAGCCCACACGTGTTATTCAGAACCAAAAGTTCCTATAAGGTACAATATATCTACATTTCTTCAAATTTAGTTCATTCTTCAAGTAGATTTATATCAATTGCTCGGCATCTAATCATCGGATTAAGATATCAAGTACGCCAGCTTTTAAGTCAATCACTAAACTTTCCAACAGTGTACACAAACGCATCACAATCGGTGCAGTAGTGTTTACGTGATGCGCGAACAAACAAACAGATGCAGATAGACAGACACAATTTAAAAAAAAAATATTGGTGTGATACACTGTAAATAAATTCACTCACAGAATGACTTTCCTCATAGAATGAGTATTATAGCCGATATTCTGCTCGGAGGTGGCTAAAAGTGTATTTTATAACGTTATATGGAAAATAGCCAGGTAGAGTAGGAACCAATCTTTATGGCGGCTGAGAAGTTAGGCGCAAGGCGCTGCGAAATAGCTAATTTTAGGTGTAAGCGGGCTTTGGAGAGGTGAGAGGCCGGGGCACACCCTCCCGCTAGCCCGCCGCACCCCGCGCGCGCCCGCCGTGGTTGTGCTTGTGTGCACGCTACATCCGTACGCTGCACACATGCGTGCGATTCTGTTCAAGTACAGTCTAGTTAGTTATTTTAAAGTTGTTTGTTACCAACCAATACAATGCACCAACACGATATCAGCATATGCTCCAATATTAATATTATTGTGTAGACGTATGTTTAAGTGTTAACATAATTTCATGATTTGTTAAAAAAATAATGAATAGGTAATAAAGCGTTACGTGTCGACGCTAATTTAGCTACTAGAAACATAGCTATAGGTTTTTTTAATCATTCCTTTATTTGTATATACTTAACACATATATATATATATATTTATTTACATTATTTGCATGTGACATGTAAGTATGTATGGTTTATGTAGTTTATTTATTTATTTATTTTATTTATTTAGTAATCCAACAGCGATGTTACAGAAATATTAAACATAAATAGACTTAAAATTAGGCCAAAACAGTTAGTTTATTAAATATGTGTGTTCATTTTTATTTTGCATGATTTATTGTATTGTTTTGCACCACTGTCCTTTTTTAATTCGTAATTTCTGTCCACCCAAAAGGTTGTCTGGAAGAGATCGCTTTTAGCGATAAGACCACCCGTTTTGCCTATTTTAAGATTAAATTCTTGTATATTTGTTCCATAATTCTGGTGTAATAAAGTGTTTCTTATTATTAGCATGTTCTATAAGTAGGTAGTAAAAAAATTACTCTAATAATTACGAACCTTACTGTACCAGCGCGAAGTCACACTCGCAGCGCGCTTCACAGCCGCCATAAAGATTGGTTCCTACTATACTGCACTTCAAATTTTTCAAAAAATAACAGAGCTGCGGTTGATCTCAAATTATAGCAAATTATGTCTTCTTTATAAATGTATTAGATCACCTTTCCGTGGGCAGAACCTTTTAGAAGTTTGTCTTATGAGGTAGGTAATGCTGGTCTCTAGTGTCAGAGTTTGTCAGGCCGCCCAAGGGCCTCTGACATGGCCAACATTATAGAAGTTATAAGCCCTATGTCTGAAATAATTCATTTCGATGTTTTTGGTCCACTGTTGGACGTAGGCCTTTCCCAATGAACGCCACAGAGCCCGATCTTTTGCACTTCTCATCCAGTCGCTGCCAGCTGTCTTTCGCAAGTCGTCTCTTCACCTGGCCGGCGGGCGTCCCACACTACGTTGTTTGTGTCTACGGTGACTACTAATCCTTTATGATAAAGTGCAAAAGCCAGCTTAAGATGAGCCGTAAGTTCAACCAGTACATTTCGGGTTTCAAGTTATTTAGACATAATAATAAGAGTTGATCTGTCTGTTGTTTCTTAAGTACAAACCCGATAACCTTGAAATATTTACATGACAATATTTAAAGTAGGTACCTCCTTACAAACAAAAAAAAACGGACTACGCGTTCATGAATTACAACTAAGTACACATTTTGACTTTCATCCCCCTCTCCCAAGGGAACCATGCCAAATATCGGGATGAAAAGTCCAATGTCATACCTTGTAGTATGAACTCAAATCAAAGTTTCATTTGAATTCATTCAGTAATTTTGGCGTGATGCGCGGTCAAGATACAAACAGGCAGACAGTCAGACAGAAAAAATATATGTATTGGATTTAGAATCAAATATAGAGTACCCTCCGTAAAATATATTTATTACTTCATGCTTAACATAACTTTGGACCCGTATCCCGCAAGAACCCTTTATGTTTCGGGTTAATAAGTATGCTTAATTTTAACCCATCATATAAACTATGACTATGCCAAGTTACATCAAAATCCGTCCAGTAGTATCAGTAAGTGTTTTTTTAAATAATGTTCAACCCCTATCCTGAGGGAACCCTTTAGTTTTTCGGGATGAAAAGTATCCTATGACCTACCTGGTAGTATAAACTCAAATCATACCAAGTTTCATTTAAATTTATTCAGTAGTTTCGGCGTCATGCCTAGCCAAGATACAGACTGACAGTCAGACAGATAGACAAAAATTAAAAAAATATGGATTCAGTATCGAATAAAGAGTACAATCCAAAAGAATATATCAAAATATCTTCAGTGTACAGAATTGTCAAATCAAATAATATTTATTCATGAAAATTTCAGGTACAATGAGTTTTTAAAATATGGTTAAGACCTACCAAAACTTGCCTCTAGAAAGCGTATATTTTAAAAATAAGTTACCTATGTATATAAAATTATTAAACAACTATTAGATTGCATGCATTTTACGAATAATAAGTACTTATGTCAAAATTATCGTAGCAACAGCTGATGTCTACTAAAAACAATATCATTTTAGTTATCTATTGTCTAATCTATCACATTGCACTGCCGTACAAATGAAAACGACACGAACACTTCTTTAGAAAATCTTCAACCGTATAGAAGGTCTCCTCAACTAACCATTTTTTCAGCTCCACGCAAAATTTATTGAAGGGGAGGTCCACTATACGACCAGGTAAAGAATTGTATATAAGGGGAGTCATATATAAGTACACAGTTCTTTCGGAACAGTTGTAGGTGAGGTACAGGCATTTTAAGACGGATATGTGTTTTTTTTTATTAACATTCTCATTGCGGCCAAAAAGTGAGATATTTCTTCTAACAAACTTGGCAATTTCATATATATAGATACTAGGAACTAGGAACTGTAAGTAGTTTTTTCGACCCGAATACTGGCCTACAAGATTCAGACCACTTCATTCCGTATAGCTCTGATGCATTTTTTTGTGCAATGAATACATATCGTATTGCGGAACAGACGTACGCATGATACACCTTCAATCTGGCTGCTAAAGATGTACTTTGGCTTAATCGTTTAAGTGCAAACACAAAACTGTTTAATTTAGTGCAAATATAGTCAATATGGTCTTTCCACGAAAGTATGCGTCAGTGTGAATTCCTAAAAATTTAGAGCAATTTACTTGTTCGATTATGTCACTATAATTAACAAATTTACTCCTATTTGTCTTAAAGTTACCAACTTTCGTTTTATTTATATTTATTTTCAATTTGTTACTATCAAGTCATTTAATTACGTTACTGAAACAATTGTTGATTTCATCTTCATAGTTATTAATGTTATTACATTTATCATGATTGTGGTGCCATCATGATAAAATGTAAAATGTAAATTGTGGTGTCATGGAGGAGAGGGAGGCCTTTGCCCTGCAGTGGAACACTACAGGCTCATAATAATAATAATAATAATAATGTGGTGTCATCTGCAAATAGTAAACTATTATGTTCCACTGCTGAAGGTAGATCATTTATATAGATGAGAAAAAGAAGGGGGCCCAAAATGCTACCTTGCAAGTTTTGTGATCCTGGTCATTTGTTTTGTGTGTATAGGATTTAAACCACTGTTGAGGCACACCCCTAACGCCGTATTTATCAAGTTTATTGATAAGAATTCCGTGGTCAACATAATCAAAAGTCTTACTAAGGTCAATCGAATCAAGTTAAACGTCGCTAATGCTGTTGACCTACCCTTTCCAAAGCCATATTGTTAATTTGCTAAAATATCATTATTGTTTAGAAATGAGATTAACCTTTTATGCAAAACCTTTTCAAAAATCTTCGATAGAACAGGGATTAAGGCGATAGGTCGAAGTTATCTTTATTTAATTTAGAGCCCTTTTTATGAAGAAGGTTTATTATTGAAATTTTTAATCTATCAGGGAAACACCCTTGCTCCATTGATAAATTAACAATATAGGCAAGAGGCTCCGCAATATAACGTCGGATATCCTTCAGTAGACCCGTACCAATGCCATCATAACCTACTGAATTCGTATTTTTCAGAGTCGTGTTGATTTTAGATATTTCATCGGGTGTAGTTGGTCCAAAAACATACTATTACAAGTTGAATCCAAATTACGTGTAGAATTATTACAGCACTGTTGAAAATCAGTTTTTTAACATCTTTAAAAAAATAGTTGAAGATATTAGCAGTATCAGATCCGGACGAGATTATTTTCCCACCATCTAAAATTTCATCAAATGACTCTGTTTATAAAATTACTCATTTCAAAATTTATGGTTTCCCAAGTTGCTTTTGCTATGTTTTTTGCGTTCGTTATATGTTTTTCATTACACATTGTACTATTACAATACTATTGTATACTGTTGTATACTACTGTTGTATGTTGTTGTTTGTTATTATTACATTGTACTATTGTTGTATTGTTGTTGTTTGTTGACTATTTAAGCATATTTTAAGAATCTTAGAATTTATTGTTTTCAATACTTTTGTTCTTGTAATATTTGTACCTTAAAAATATTTTTGTTTTACAGCTTATTTTAAGACCTTTAGATATTTTCCGTGACTTAGATTTAATAGTTTTCTTAATTTTCAAAATTGGAAAACAGAGTTTATGGAATAGCTTCATAAGTTCATGAAAAGAGTTAAAAGCATCAGTAAGATCAGTTTCGTAAACTTCAGAGAAACTAAGACTGCTAATGCAACTTAAAACCCGTGGACCCGTTACTGTTTTATTATAAGTATATATTTTTTCATAAGTTTTGGATATTGCTGTTAGCACTGAGATTGGTCTATAATTGTTTACCTCATACTTATCTCCTGCCTTATATATTGGATGCACAACGGCTCGTCTGAATACTTCAGGGAAACAACAATTTGACATTGCTACATTAATAATGTACATGTACACTACACCTCCGATCAACCAAATACTGCGAGCTATGTCGATAACCTTGGGTCTTCTACGGATTTCCTCGTTACGTATCTCATCACGTAGTGAAACTCCGACAAAAAAACATACATCGCGCAGCGTGCATTAGAGAGCACTATGTCTCCATTGCACGTTGCATGACTGAGCTTGTGTATGAGACCAATAGTTAGCGACAACGTCTCAGTGCCGTATGCCATCACTAGCAACACACACTGACTATAAACTTTCGTCTTGAGGCACTGCGGTATCTGTAACGAGAAGATATGGCATAATTTTCCGAACGCTGCCCATCCGATTTGAATTCGTTGGTTGACCTCTTTGTCGAAGTTGGATCTACCCAGTTGGATCGTCTGACCTAAGTAGACATAGTGATCAAAAGCTTCGATAATATTGTTCGCAACATATACCGCCATGGGTGCGACATGGGCATTTGACATGATTTTCGTCTTACTAATGTTCATTTTAAGACCCACCTGTTGAGAAACAATATTGAGGTCACTGAGCATTGTGCTTAGGTCTTCCAGGGTTTCAGCCATGATAACTATGTCATCAGCAAATCGAAGGTGAATGATGAATTTGCCATTGATGTTAATATCATATCCGTTCCAGTTCGGAAGCTTGAATATATCTTCAAGTGCAGAGGTGAACAGTTTCGGAGAAATAACGTCTCCTTGTCTCACCCCTTTTTGCAATTGGATAGAGTTCGTGCTCTGATCTTGGAGACGGACAGTCATAGTGGCCTTGCTATACAAACACTTCAACACTTCGATGTAGCGGTAGTCAATCTGGCACCGCTGTAATGACTGTAACACTGCCCAGGTATCGACTGCATCAAAGGCTTTCTCGTAGTCCACAAACGGTGGATATGGTGGCCGATTATACTCTTTGGTCTTCTGTATAATCTGCCGGAGCGTATGGATGTGGTCTACAGTGCTAAACCCTTTCCGGAATCCAGCTTGTTCGGGAGGCTGAAAGTCGTCGAACCTACGAGCGAGACGGTTTGTAACTACTCTCGAAAACAGCTTAATAGACGTGGCTCAACAGCGAAATGGGCCTATAATTCTTCAAGAGGATGTTATCACCTTTCTTAAAGAACATCACCACTACGCTCCTGTGCCACGCCTCTGGCGTAGTACCCTCGAAGATCACGGAGTTAAACAGCTTCTGAAGGACTTTAAGTTCCACCCGCTTTCAGTAGGTCTGTCGTTATTCCGTCCTACCCTGTTGCCTTGTTGCTCTTAAGCTGTTTGAGAGCCATTCTGATCTCGTATAGGCTGACGTCCGGGATATCTTCGGTAGAATGTCGGGTCAAAAGGGCACTTGAATCGCAAGTCGTGTTAGGACTATGCGATGAGGTGTTTAATTGCCCATAGAAAATCTCGAGCTCACTCAAAATGTTCGGTATAATGTCGGGTCAAACGGGCTCTTGTATAGCAAGTCGTGTTAGTCCTATGCGATGAGGTGTTTAATTGGCCATAGAACATCTCGAGCTCACTCAAAATCTATGGCTTTGACGAAACGATGCTGCCACTGTCGGTCCTCAGCTTCGTCAACAAGCTTTGCCCATTAGACAGATATCTTGCGATCACATTGGAGCCCTTGTTCTGCTCTATTACGTTCTTAATACAATTAGTAGTATAAGAACGCAAATCGTGTCGCATCGACTTGGATATCTGTACGCCTAGTACGGATTTGCACAAAAAGGGCCGATTTCACCATCAAAAATGAACGCGCTCAACGCATGCTAAATTGGTTTAAAGTGGCTAACTGAGTTCAAAACGTCGATTTGGTTTTCTGCAACATAAAATAACTGCAGTTGAGGCTTAAGCGAGTTTAAATTCTGAACGCCCGATTTTACAACGCGTTTATGAGGCGGCACATTTGTACTGCACATGTTGAATAACAAAATTACTCGGTTAAAGAAAGTATTATGTTCTTTACTCCACGCTAAACGAATGCGACATGCATCAGTACCTACTTTTACCTCATAGTACCTAGCTGATATTGGTGTATTGACTAAAAAGAAATATGCAGAGAGCATTGGCTCTAGCTTTTGAAGATAGTGATGAAGATGAGTATTTTATCCGCCCAAGGCGCCCAAAATGGATTCGCAAAAGAGATGTCGTCACAAGAACCATACAGTTTTATCTGTGTTGGAGTCTATTGAAAACAAAAACCACAAAACAAACGAACTTTTACGCAAACTATCAATGAAGTTTTGACAGTGAATCTTGGTTTAAGTGAACGTGATCAATATCGTGTCGGTGAAATTGCCTTGGCTTAAACCGAGATCAATCTCTACGTTTGAACTTGTTTAAGTAAAACCGAGTTCAGTTAAGCTCGTTTTGTGAAGCAAACGGTGAATTTGCCCCTTAGAAAACGGAAAAAAGTTTCGTAAGCTCGCTAAACTAACAGTTTTGGGTGTAATCGGTAGGACGAGTTCATGTTTTCAAATGAAGTTCACACGATAAAAAAATCGAAGAGCTCGATTGAACGAGCTACATATTTCTATTTCTCTTCCCCACAAGCCAAAAAAAAGAGACTAAATATAGTCCGCCGTATTGGTGTGTGACGTTTTATTTTTCGTTTAATTGATGTGATAAATGGAAAGAACGTATTTTTCTGATTCTTCCGGTACCTACCTTTGGTCTTTAATTTCGTTCAGTAAGTACTAACGAAGTTAAAGACTAAAGTAACCCAACAAAACCTAGTTGTTTTATATTGAGTTTATGCCTCAAGTACGACATCTAGCTTCAATGTAATACTTGATTTTTGATAATTACTAGTTGGGAATCCTAAACTAGGAGTTTGTTTCATCAATTGAGTCATATTTGGCGAAATAGAAATCACGACATCACGACGTATTATCAGGCGATATTAGATCTCAATATCGGAATTCCGATATTAATATCGGAATTGCACAAATTTGTTAAAAAGTAAAAGTTAAATTAGATACCAAAAAAACGATGTTTTCAATCAAACTCTTTTTATCATACAAAAAATCAACGTTAAAATGATAACTTTTTTCGTTGAACCGAACGTCGTGCAACCAACGACAGCTATGAAATGTCGGTTACTCTAAATAAAACCTTATTTCTAAAATTTATGTCAAGTTCATTTTAAGTCTACCTACTTACAATTTGTCACAAAAATAGTTTTTCTTTACTACGGAATGTAACAAATCACGGAATGTGAAAAATAATTATGGATAGTTAAAACGTTGACTAATAAAATTAAGAACAAGGAGGTTGGATACACACTGTTATCCGGAGGTCAAATTTCAATACGGAGCTCATTTCAATGAAGCAGGTTCTTGGCACTTTTTGATGCGAGGGATACCAGTACATAGAGATTATGCAAAACATTAGCGCTTTTTATAGTTTGGGAGTTTAAAAATATAAGATTATATTACAAAATATAAATCTATGGTACAAGTAATTTGTTTACTAAATACTAAAACATACAAATAGTACCACAGAATAGATAATAGCACTCTAACAAGTAATACGAAACATCAAACAGTGGGACAACCAGCAAGCCATGGAAGTCCAATAAAATTGTTCTTGTCCACTACCGGTTGGCAGCGTACCCAACCATGTCAGTATTACCCCGTTGAACTGCAATGCTAATTTGATGAGCCAATTTCCATTTCTTCTTTGCTTAAAAATATCTATTTTCCAATCCAAGATGGCGGACATGTTTTTATTAGTAAATTGATGTGAGTGTCATTTTTAAGGTATCTCGTGGTGCTTATAACGAAAGTGACATCCATTTTCAAATTTAAGGTGGCGGACATGATTTAATTTTAATAAAATTATATGGGTGTCGTTTTCTAGCTCTCTCTCTCTCTGCTTATTATTTAAATGAGATGTAATCGAAGATGGCGAACTTGTATTTACATAATGGAATATTTAAAAAAAAGTAAACGTTCCCCGGAAATCTTGAAAATTAAGTAACACCCGTATCATTGTTACTGGCATAAAACATGTCCGCCATTTTGGATTCCAAACCAAAATGGATGTAATATAGCTTTTGTATTTTTATCGATCTTGCGATGTCAGGTTTTACGCAAATATCAAACACTATGACTGTATGTCTTCACCATCCTTAGCGCTCTATAGCATTTACAAAATGAGTGCATACATAATTTCACTAGTGTGTAGTAGTAGAAATCTCGAATCTGATTTTTGTATGGAAAGCCTCCGAGTGTTCATCCTGTGTTTTTGGGATCACCTTTATCCGTCCCTGTCGAAAAAACTTATCAGGGTATTTATTTATTTTACATTGTTAACCTAAATACAAAATTTCATGTCTCTAACAGCAAAACACATAGATTTTTCATATAAAATTTCAATCGCCATTAGGCCCCCTTAATTCATCCCTGTCGCAAAATCCTTTCTTGGTTGATGTCTACTACCTATAAACTACCTACGTTAAACCTACCTGCCTAATTTCAGTTTCATAGGCTAAGTAGTTTTTTAAGATATCGTGTATAATATGTGCGTAGTATTTGGCTTTTATATTATACTAGCTGTGCCCGCGGCTTTGCCCGCGTGGTCATTTCATTTAAAAGTAGCCCACACGTTTTATTCCAGGACCAAAAGCCAAACCACCACCAGACCAGTTGACCTGAACCTGGACCAAACCTACAAAGTACAATATTATACTACATTTCTTCAAAATTCGTTCAGCCGTCAAATAGTTTTTTATCGATTGCTCGGCATCTAATCATCGGAATAAGGCACTGCCTTGCCTTTTTATAACGCATATTCTGTGAAGTACGGAGTGCCGTACTTCACAGAAAATGAGTTATAACACACTTGCACTTCTATGACACTTCATAGAAGTGCACGTATTGCAATGAAATAAACGCATATAATAAAATATGAGATAAACGCATATAATACAATGTGAAATAAACGATAGAATAAACGCACCGCGTTCCACTGCAAGGCAGTGCGTGCAAGGCCTAAGATACCAAGTACCCCAGTTTTTAAATCAGCGCAAGGGCTTGAGAGCAGGGCCTGGATTCTGTATGACCACTCACGCCAATTCCACGCCACCTGTGTGGAATTAGGGAAGGTGGGTATTTACGCGATCAGGTTTTTAAACCAGGTTTTGGCTTATAAGTACGCCGCCCTGGTGCGGACCCGCAATACTTGCAAGACTTTCAAAGTATTTTACTCACCAACTCGCTCTTTCGGTCCGTCCGCACCTACATACTCGGTGGCGGGTTCGGCATGGCTTCGGCTGAGTTCGGCCGCACTCGGCCAGCCGGGTCACAAGAAGCTAGGTGGCCGATACATCGCTCAAAAAACTTGCAAGGCTTCGAAGTTTTTTTAAGCAAACGCAATTGTGCTCTTTATTTACATAAGCGCACGGGTCAATTTCCTATGCAAGTATTTTTTACTTTCAATTCCACGCTTCCAAGTACTTTTTTCGCAAACACGATTGTGCTCCTTATTTATATGGACACGAAGATCAATTTCCTATGCAAGTATTTTCTACTTTCAAGGCTTCGGTTTTTCTACTTTCAGTATTTTCTACTTTCAAAGCACTTGAAAGTATTTTGAAGCCTGGTTTTTATAATGAAAGATTCATGACATGAATGAGTTAAATTTATTCTTATTTAATTAATAAGTTACTATTTTGCTATAAATAATTCGCTAACCTTCGCCGCGCGTTTTACAACTGAAGTCGACTTATTCTATCAAAAAACACAAAAAACATCAAAATACGTTTTAAGAGCCTCTAAGGACCATAAAGTAAAAAAAGAAGAAAACGTGTTGGTCGAGTTCATTCAACGTTCAAACCACTTCGTAACAAACCGCTTGCGTGTTTTAAGGGTAGACAACGTCATCTAGTTTAAATTAAGTAACTTGTTATCATGAACGTCTTGTTATTGAGTATAGAAAATTATCTCCGAAGGTAAGGTAATTAAGGTGGTGAGGTGAATTGGATGGGGCATCAAGGGTAGGTCATTATTATGAGGTCCATACGAACAAATTTTAATGCAACGAAACATTGTGTTCTTAGTACAAATTATTTTTTATTTTGTTTCACAGAACGACGTACTTACTTACTGGCACTTTAACTGGCTCTTAATAATTACCTACCTACCTACTTTTTGAGCTTTTTCAACACGATATGAGGATTGATTTGAAAAAATAAAAGTTTTCTATACTTTCTCTGTGAAGAGCAATACATGTATGTACACATTTCAATACCGACAACTAACCATTTTGCCAGTAAGACATTATGAAGAAACCTCCGATATAATTATGTAGGTACGTAGGTAGTACATTATAATATCTCAATGGAAGAAACATAATAAAAAAACGTAGTACATATAATGTATATACATACTCAGAAAACTTGCAACGCTTCGAAGTATTTTTTACGCAAAAGCAATTGTGGTCTTTATTTATGCATACCCACGGATCAATTTCCTATGCAAGTATTTTTTACTTTCATTTCAAAAGAGCGATGGTGGCCTAATGGTTCTATAGTGCAATTTAGAATCCAACGATACCGGGTTCAAAACCTAGGCTCCCGCACCAATGACTTTTCGAAGTTATGTGCGGTTTTCCATCGTTCCGTGCTTCGGAGGGCACGTTAAGCTGCCGGTCCCGGCTGTTATTGGTTAATAGCAGTCGTTAAGCCATGTCAGAGGCCCTCGGGCGGCCTGACAAACTCTGACATCAGAGGCCAGCACTACCTCATACGACAAACAAACAAACAATTTCAAGGCTTCAGAGTACTTTTTCACACACGCGATAATTCTCCTTTTATATATAGAGACAGAGATCAATTTGCTATGCAAGTATTTTCTACTTTCAAGGCTTCCAAGTACTTTTATTTTGCAAACACGATTGTTCTCCTTATTTATATGACGGCAAAAATCAATTTCCTATGCAAGTATTTTCTACTTTCAAGGCTTTAATCTGTTTCTACAGAAAGCACTTGAAAGTATTTTGAACCCTGGTTTTCGCCCTGGTTGCAGGAATGAAATGATTGCGTGTTTTAAGGTCAATCAGCGCCATCTAGTTAAATTGGAGGGAGAACTTTGATGTCTTTGGTTTATTCGCTTGAGTTGTTGATGCCATTGTGCTATCTATACTCCAACTGTATGTACCAAACTCGTACTATACCATCTCGATTACCTCAGCTTGCAAACATAAAAAACCGCACCTAAGTCGGACCATTCGTTTGGACATATCCCATTATATATATTATTTTCAAACAAAACTTGACGGTTTACTTTAGGAAATTACATAAACCTTAAAAAAATCAAAGAAAATGTAAAAAAAGGCACAAAATATGTAAATGCTTATAAATATTGAGGCAAAACATTCATAGCAGCGCGTGGATTCGATCCATGTGCCTCTGGGTTGCAAGTCAGACACCGCTTCTACTGTGCCACTCTGACTTGTGGCATAGGAGCCGAATTCACGGTACCGTTTTATAAACGGATGTGCAATTATTATTCCTTTCAAATTAACATAACTTTAGACTCATATCCCGCAGGAATCCCGTATTTATTCGTGATTAAAAGTATCATTCATTTTAACACATACTATAAACTTTAACTGTGCCAAGTTACTTCAAAATCCGTACGGTAGTTTCAGCGTGATATGTGTTTTTTTTTAAATAACTTTCAACCCCTATCCTGCGGGAACCATTGTTTTTTTTCGGGAAAAAAGTATTCTAAATGTTAATCCATAACATAAGCTATGATTGTGCCAAGTTGCATCAAAATCCGTCGGGTAGTTTCTGCGTAATGCGTGTTCAAAGAGACAGACAGACAAAAATTAAAAAAAAAAACCTGTTTGCACTCCATATCGATTTTGAAGTTCATCTCAATTAAAATTTTCAAAAAATATTTAATGTACAGATTTAGCCCAGTTACAGTTTTATTATAGTATAGACTAGCTGCGCCCCGCAGCTTTGCCCGCAAGTATAATTTTCGGGGACAAAAAGGATCCTATGGTCTCTATGGGTTACAGCATCTACACAGAAATTATCATTAAATTCGGCCAAGCCGTAATCGCGTGAAAGCTCCCCAAACAAACAATCTAAGAAACAAACAGACAACGTTTCCCTATTTCATATTAGTGGCGGAAGAATATTATATTCATAAGATTCAATGGAATTAGACGTTACTTTGTAGAAATCTAAGTTAGAAACGCTTATTATCAACCCTCATTTTTGCGTAGCTAAAAACATGGGCATAATAGCACTAAATAGCATTCATGACCTTGGCAAACCCAAAACAGCAGTAATGGCGCCACAAAAAATATTTTTCAATTTTTTATCTTTTTGTCAAGAAATGCACGAGAAAGTTGAATACTTTTTGAGGAAATGTGTGTTTGGTGCACTTTTCTTTTTTTGTATTATATTATTTATGTGATTTCACTGCTTAAACAGTTTTTTTTTCTAAATTTAATTGCTCCGACTCTCGCAGAAAATGTTCATTGGCGTCTGGCGGGAGGATCGAGCAATGAGTGAAATTATTCACTCATTTAAGTGGAAGAATGTACGAAGCACCTACCTTGCACGTTTCTTGTTGTACTTATAAAATCTATGATTAAGAACCTGTTGAGCTACGATAAACATCAGGTAAAAATGCATGCCTATTCCCTCGCACATTACATGTTTCATATAGGTTCACTTTCGTGATTGGTTTGAAAGCTCTATTCGTCGTTCACGTTACATACAGGCGTATCTCATAAAAAGTCTAAAATGAGTTTAATACACCAAAATCATCTTCATCTACTCTCCTGCCTCTTTGTGACGATATACTTTATATCGTCACAAAGAGGCGTTACTCTAACTATATTTTTTCTCCAAATAGTCATAAGGCTTATCTCAAAAAGCAGTGAAAAGGGTCGTGACATATAGGCGTAAATTGAGTAACGCCCATTGACGACTGTACTGTTTATAAGATTTGGCGGCACAAACAGCCGTTGAAACAGCAATTGAAGAAAAAGGACCAGTGCAGCCTTTGCATTGCATTCAAAGAAAGCTTTACTGAAATGATTTCAGTTCATCATCATCATCATCATCATCATCATCATGTCGGCCTTTAGAAGTCCACTGCTGAACATATGCTTGCCCCAAAGAGCGCCATGACTAGCGATCTTGTGCCACCTCCATCCAGCGACTTCCTGCGATGGCTACAATGTCGTCGGTCTATCGTGTGGGGAGTCTCCACATACTTCGCTTGCTTGTTCGTGGTCGCCATTCGAGAACCTTTATTCCCAAGCGGTTGTCGGTTCTGCGAACTATATGGCCTTCTTTTACGGATTTTCTCATTTCGGATTCTATCACGTAGTGAAACACCGAGCATATCTCTCTCACGTTGCGCAACTCCGAGCTTGTGTATGAGACCAATAGTTAGCGACCACGTCTCAGTGCCGTATGTCATCACTGGCAACACGCACTGATTATAAACTTTCGTCTTGAGGCTTTGCGGTATCTGCGACGAGAAGATATGGCGTAATTTCCCGAACGCTGCCCATCCGAGTTGGATTCGTCGGTTGACCTCTTTGTCGAAGTTGGATCTACCCAGTTGGATCGTCTGACCTAAGTAAACATAGTGATCAACAGCTTCGATAATACCGTCCCCAACATAAACCGGCATGGGTACGACATGGGCATTTGACATGATGTTCGTCTTGCTCATGTTCGTTTTAAGACCCACCTGTTGGGAAACAATATTGAAGTTACTGAGCATTGAGCTTAGGTCTTCCAGGGTTTCTGCCATGATGACTATATCATCAGCAAATCGAAGATGAGTGATGTATTCACCATTGATGTTAACACCCCTGTTTCACCCCTTTTTGTAACTGGATAGAACTCGTGCTCTGATCCTGAAGACGGACTGTCATGGTGGCCTTGCTGTACAAACACTTCAACATTTCGATGTACCCATAATCAATCTGGCACCATATACCAGCCATATTTTAGAAAAAGATACCGTTAAAAAAATTAAAGAAGAAAACAAGAAAAGAGCCTTGACAGATATCAAAATAGTCTTTGCATCTTTCAATCTACAACAATTCATATATGTACCGAATTCTTATGAAGGAGCTATTTTATATAAAAGGCGCTTGTCGGTCTATAATTTTACAGACTATATTATTTATTCTCGAGGTTGTTTTTGCTTCACTTGGCCAGAGACAGAGAGCAAACATGGCTCTTCAGAAATTGCCAAAGCTATAACGATTTTTTTAAAAGATTGCGTTGAAACTCCATAAATCTTATGCTGACGGTTGCGCAGGCCAAAATAAAAGCGCTATAGTGGCCTCCGCTTTGTTGAGGTTCATTAACAATTGTTCAAATATTAAAAATATATCTCTCAGGTTCTTTAAACCTAACCATGGGCAAAATGAAGGAGTCTCGGCACACAGCGCAAATTGCATATGCCCTGAAAAAGCCAGGAGATAGATCCCAGCTGTCTCATTATGAAGATGGCTCGATCTTCACAGCCTTATGACGTTCGACCATTAGAACACAACGATTTTAAAGACAATGATTAAACAGTTTTCACGAAAAATTTAAGTCCTTTCCTTACGAAAAGACAACAGTGACGAAAAGTTTAACTCGACGGAAATATCTGACATAAATGTCCGCAGAGAAAGCTCTACTACAATTTATCTAAACTAGCCATACAGACATGTGTTTAGAGACATCTTATAGGTCTGTAAAAATAAAAGGACAGGACCTAAATTCCTAAAAGATGATAGACCTCATCTAAACTTCTAGCAGAACAAAATTTCTAAGGCAAAATATGCAGATCTTCTAAGTGTCTGCTCAGAAAATATTGCTATTCTTAGATTTCAAGAGGAAAAATTATACTTATATAATGCCTTATTTTATTAACTTTTCTCTATTAATTTATGTTTGTTATTTATATTTATTATCATTAGTAATGCCTTATTTTATTAACTTTTCTCTATTCATTTATCTTTGTTTTGTTATATTATTATAGTGCTCCATTTTCTTTTTTTATTCAGGTTTTTCTTATAAATGATTGGGCGTAACTATATATTTTTTCTATATTATTAAATTGATACTTAACAAAGGGGCGTATCTAAAATCAAAGGCTTTTTTTGGTATATAGCCTTCTATTATTTTAGTTACTTTGTAATAGTATGAAGCCACCGACTATTACCAACAATTAACACCACGTATAAGTGCCATTAAGGCTTCGTAATCAAACCAAAAATTAAAACATTTATCAATCCGGCAATAAAAAAGGTTTTTAGGCTCTACCAAAGATCATAGAAAGCTCTACTGAAAAGTTGATGAAAATGAGATACGTCTGTATGTAACGTGAGCGACGTATTGATTAGACCTTTTTCTAAAAATTGCAAAATACAAGAAAGTTTTCGAGAACTTTGTTTCATCAGTCATTACGCATTCTATGTTCAAACTTGTACAATGGCTGAGACGGTTGAAAGTGGTACTGGAATTGAATATACCAAAAAACAAAATTCAACTATACTTTTACGCGGAGGTTATCAATATCACTGTAAATGTAAATATAAAATTTGTTCAATGTACCCATACATTATACAATGAGCAAGCAGAAAAAAGGGGCCCTAAAGATACAAGTGAGTTGATGTCTTTATTAAATATTGAAACGGTATTTACTTATTATAAATGCTAGCCTATAAAAAATAAACATTGCATTAGTAAGTAAGTACAACAAACGTGAGCGTTACTGCGTGCACTAAACGACTATAAACATTCTACAAATACAGTGTAAACTCTTGTATAACGTTCATATTTAGACGTCAGTAAATATTTAGAGAAATGTTTGTGTAACTTAAACTAGTCAATTATTGTACATACGAGTATAGGTTAGGTACTGTGATTTAGAAAACAAGCATGCATTAGCTCATTACTCAAACTAATTTTTCAAGTTCAATGAAGTTGTGGTTCATTCTTTTAACACAATTTTTGAGATGCCTGGTCAAATTTTTGTTTTGTAACTGTTTGTTGTTGATTTTGGTATAAATAGATATTTTATTTTGTTATAATTTTGAATTGCGTGATTGCGTAACTTAATCTATGTAGTCAATTATTGTAAATTTACTATGATTTAGAAAATAAGCATGCATTAGCTGTTGAAGCAAAGTAATTTTTCAAGTTATGTTGTGATTCAGTTCTAATTATCTTTAAGCACTATTTTTGTGATGGCGTATCAGTACCTAAACAGTAATACTTTGAAATATTATGTGTGATTTTCATTTAAAAACACGTCACTAGTAACACTCGACCCATTCTTTTAATTTTTGATTAATTATTGTTTTTTTAATAGGTAATCTAATTTTATTAGTAAAGGCTAACAAGTCTACTCCATGAAGAATTTTGTGATTGTTGAAGTCGATAGCTATATGGCAATTTTATTTGTAACTTATTAGCTATGCATCTGTAACCTACAAGAGTATCCAACAGCTTAGCAGTATCCTAGTGCCTACGGTATTATTATAAGATTTTATTCATCACATAAAAATAAGGCAGCAGCAGCAGTATTTTCCATCTGGTATTCCAGGATAAGGGAAAATCATATTATTTCACACGATAATTGGGAAATCTAACGGGGATTTTGAAGCAATAACAGGGATTATGAGAAGTTTTAAAATCTCCATTAATGGGGAAACCTAATGGGGATTTTGACACGAACCCCTTAATTTCGGCAATAGCTTTGGTTACTACGTTGATTTCAATTAATTGTGCCGACCCGTTTTTAATTATACTTACTTACTATTAGTTATTCTGTGGTGTATTAGTGTAAAGAGGTGATCAATATGAAATATTCTTCAAAGAAATATTTTAGAGAAACCCTTAGCTACTCGTGCAAAGCCGAGCGGGCGCCTGTACATAATAAGTGTCGGTTTCGGGAACCATTTATAGTGTTGTAGAGTAGGAACCAATCTTTATGGCGGCTGTGATGTTAGGCGCAAGGCGCTGCGCAATAGCAAATTATAGGTGTAAGCGGGCTTTGGAGAGGTGAGAGGCCGGGGCACACCTTCCCGCTAGCCCGCCGAACACCGCGCGCACCCGACGTGGTTTTGCTTGTGTGCACGCTATATCCATACGCTGCACACATGCGTGCGATTCTGTTCAAGTACAGTCTAGTTAGTTATTTTATTAAAGTTGTTTGTTACCAACCAATACAACCAACCAACACAATATCAGCATATTCCAATATCAATATTATTGTGTGTTGACGTATCTATACTTATAATAAAACTGTAACGGGTCCAATTCTGTACATTGAAGATATTTTGAAATATTTTTTTGGACCTTACCTACTCTTGATTCTATACCTACTGAAGCCAAAACTGTTTTTTTTTCATTATTGTCTGTCTGTCTGTATCTTCGCTAGGCATCACTCCGAAACTACTGAATGAATTTAAATGAAACTTGGTATGATTTGAGTTCATATTATGAGGTAGGACATAGGACATACTTTTCATCCCGAAAAATGAAAGGGTTCCCGCAGGATAGGTGTTGAAAGTTATTTCAAAAAACACTTACCACTCTGAAACTACTGGACGGATTTTGATACAACTTGGCACAGTCATAGTTTATATGATGGGTTAAAATTGAGGATACTTTTTATCCGGAAAAAATAAAGAGTTCCTGCGGGATAATGTCCCAAATTCTGTAAATTAAAGATATGTTGTAATTTTTTTGGGGGCCGTTCGATGTTCGATACTAAAGCCAAAACTGTATTTTTTTATATTTGTCTGTCTGTCCGTCTGTCTGTCTGTCTGTCTGTACCTTGGAAGTGCATCACGTCGAAAATATTCAATGAATTCAAATGAAATTTGGTATGATTTGAGTTCATAGTTCGAGGTAGGACACTGGATACTTTTCAACCCGAAAAATTAAAGGCTTCCTGCAGGATAGGCGCTGAAAGTTATTTAAAAGAACACGTATCACGCTGAAACTACTACACGGATTTTGTTGAAACTTGGCACAGTCATAGTTTATATAATGGGTAAAAATTGAGGATACTCTTTATCCCGAAAAATAAAGTGTTCCTGCGGAATAATGTCCAAAATTCTGTAAATTGAAGATATTATGTAATTTTTTTTGGAGGCCGTTTTATATTAAATACTAAAGCCAACACTGTATTTTTTTGATTTATCTCTGTTTGTCTGTCTGTACCTTGGCAGCGCACCTCGCCAAAAATAATCAATGAATTCGAATGAAATTTGGTATGATTTGAGTTCATACTTCGAAGAAGGACATTGGATATTTTACATCTCGAAAAAGTTAAGTGTTCCTGCAGGATAGGAGTAGAAAATTATTTAAAAGAACATGTAGCACGCTGATTTTTTTTGGATGGATGTTGATGCAACTTGGCACAGACATAGTTTATAAGATGGCTGAAAATTATGGATACATTTTGTCCCGAAAAAATAAAGAGTTCCTGTGGAATATGGGTCGAAATTTCTGTACATTAAAGATATAGTGTTTTTTTTGGAAGGTATTAAAATATATATTTATATGTATATATATTTTTTCTATTTATGTACTTATTCAACATAATTTATAGGTAAGTATACTTTCTTACGTATAATTGCATGTATGTTAGGTTTAAAACTACTAAAAGATTATTCGTTTTATAAAGTATTACATATTTTTAAGAAATGGCTATATCTATTGATTATATAGTTAAACATACGTATTAACAAAATAGTGTATAAGCACAATATAATTTTTAAATGTACTTAACTAGCATTTTTATATGGTCTTGTTCTATTCTTATGTACTAACATTTCTTTGCCTTTATACTCTATTTTTAGATTTGGTTCACAATCTTCTATAACACGAAACGGTCCTACGTACAGAGGATCGAGTTTGTTTACACTTTGCTCGTTTCTAAACAGTATCATGTCTCCAACCTTATAAGTAATTGGATTGGTATAACAATCATACCTATTTCTTCGTATGTGTTTGCTTAAAATCAAGTTTTGTCGTGCATCATATTGCGATTTCTGCAAGCGATATTTGAGTTGTTTTGGATAATCATAATGTTATATAACGGATCTATATTACAAGTCAGGTATATTACAAAGTTTATTTGGTGTGTATTTTGTCTCTTTTCCGTTTTGTATGCGGAGAAATGACATAAGATTTTTATGACTGTTTTCTAAACTACCTATGGATGATATGCTGTGGATGTAATTTGCTTAATTTTTAGAATTTCACACACTTCTTTCATGATTTTCGAAACGAATTCCATTCCCCTGTCAGATATGACGTTTTTTGGTATTCCGTAACGTAATATGAAGTTATTTACAAAGGCACTTGCTACCGAAACAGTATCCTTATTCCTAAGAGGATAAGCCTCTATATATTTTCTAAGATCACACTGTAGTGTGAGTATATACGAATAATTATCACTATCCTTACTTAAGGGCCCAACTATATCTAAGTATACTCTATCAAAAGACGACTGTCCCGTATCAGTGATTACCATTGGTTCCTTGATTGGTGTGAAGTGTTTTTGATGTAAACACTTGGCACAACGCCCCACAAATTCGGTCACATCTCTATCTAAACCTGGCCAATAGAAACGGTTTTTAATGTTATTTGCCATACGCCTTATACCTGCATGACCACTTGTCGGTAACATATGGTAATCGTTTAAAATTATACGTTTCGTATCATCATCATATATTCTTATAATATCATTTAAAACACATAATCGAGGTCCGGACCAATCTGGTGTGTAATTTATAGTTTGAGCTAACTCATTTATTATTTCTTTATTGTATTTATTTTTTATAACATACAAACAATCTATATTCAACTGTTTACACATACACTCCAGCTTTCTCACAAAGGCATCTCGTGCGCAATATGATCGAAATGATGGATTTATGTAAATTACTAACTTTTTATTACAATAGGCAAATAAATTTGTCTTTTCTTGTAAATTACCTTTCAATAATATATTACATTCTCTTTCATTCAAAAATTTTAACTCTGTAGAATCATTTGGTTTTTTAAATATTCCCACAACTTTTGGGTGATCAGTCCAATCGCTAGTGGTAACCCTATCATCCGTAGATTTACAATAGTCACTTTTATTATTTTCTTTCCTTTCGTCTCTCCGTTTTCTCTGAGCTCTAGTCAACACACACATAGTATGTTCTCTCATCTCTTTCAACTCGTCACTTGATATTCTAATGCGCGATAAAGCATCGGCAGCATTATCCGAACCTTTCACGTACTCTATCACGTAATCGTACTCCTCTAATAACAGCCTAAATTTTGTTAAACGACTAGAAGGATTCGTCATGTTAAAAAGGTATATCAATGGTTTGTGGTCGGTTCTGATTATGAATTTTCGTCCATAAAGGTCTAAAATATTTAATGGACCATACGATTGCTAATAACTCTTTTTCTATCGTTGGGTATCGTATTTCAGCTTTATTAAGAGTTCGACTGGTATAAGCTACTGTCATATTGTTACTATTCGATAATACAGATCCTATGGCATAACCAGAAGCATCAGTTTGTAAAATAAATGTATTTGAAGGGTCAAAATTTGGATACTGTAACACTGGTGGAGTGAACCAGTTAAGAAATCAGTGCATTTTTTAACAAAGTAAATGATTCTTGGCATTCCTGTGTCCACTCAAACCTTACGTTTTTTCGACTTAGTCTATTCAAAGGTAATGATTTCGTTGCAAAGTTTGGTATAAATTTTCTATAAAAATTTGTAAATGCCACAAATCTTTTTGTTTCATCTGCGTTTTTCGGAACCGGATAGTTTTGAACAACTTGAATTTTTTCGGAAGCTGGTTTTATGCCTTCCGTTGAAATTACGTGTCCTAAAAATTGCATTTCTTTTCTTAAAAAATCACACTTGCTTGGATTTAATTTTAAGTTAACTGTTCGTAATCTGGTTAAAATGTCTATCATGTTTTTATTATGTAATTCAACAAACAAATAATATTATCCAAATATATAAATAGTTTTTCGTATGTCAGGCCAGACATGGCTACTGTCATTAATCGAGAAAAAGAACTTGGGCTGATTTTTAGTCCCATAGGAAGACGTGTCATCTGGTATTGACCTGAGTTGGTTGTGAACGCAGTATACTTTCTACACTCTGGATTCAAATTACTTTGAAAATAAGCCTGAGATAAATCTAATTGTGAAAAATACATAGCACCTGATAAAGAATCTAAAATATCACTAATGTTTGGAAGAGGAAATTTGTCATCTATAATACGGTCATTTAATTTTCTAAAATCAATTACCAGTCTCCATTGCTCAGATTCATTATTTGATTTTTTGGGTACCAGAAAAACAGGGCTTGACCATTCACTGTTGGCTGGTTCTATAATACCATTAGAAAGCATTTTTTGAACTTGATTTTCAACTTTACTACGTTGTGAAAAAGGTAACCTATATTGTTTTACATATACAGAATCTATATTAGGTTATAGTTGTATCGTTTGGTCGTATAAGTTGGCTGTGGTTAATTTATCATTCGGTAAATGAAATACGTCTGAAAATTTCGCACAAATATTTTCAATACATGTACGTTCTTCATTGTTTAAATGATTGAAATCTAAATGAGTAAACATCGTACGTACTTTTCCTCCATTAACACTACTATTTTTCTCAAAACTGCCTACATTATAATCCAATAAACAGTGTATTTCCGGTCTAAAATAACTAAGATTCACTTCAGACTCACGAGTATTCATTACTTGTATAATAATCTTTCCATTACTAGGCCTACAAATACTTCCTGCAATGAAATCTCCCTTACTCAACTCACCTGGTAAAACCACACAGTCTTCCTCACTTCTACAGTCTATACTAAATAATTTTTCACATCTTGGTGGAATACATAAATAACTTTCTTTGTCTAATGAGCTTTTGTTCTGTTTTGTTGAGATAATATTACACTACCACTATCATTACTAATTGAAACCGTATTGTTTTCAAAATCCAAAATTGCTTTATATTTTTTCTAAAAATCTCGTCCTAAAATTCCATCTTGCATACAAGGTAAACTTTTGATCGCATAGAACTTATGAAAAAATTTCTGACCATATATGTTCAGTGTTATGAAAACATAACCTACTGTTTGTACTTTGCCTCCAATACCATTTATGTGAATGTACTCTGAATGTATCGGAATATTCCAACGCTTTACAGTTTCATATTTCAACGCCGATAATGATGCTCCGGAATCTATTAGAAAACTATGTTTGGAACCTTGAACAAAAAATTGTACTGAACTACTATAATCACATGCCAATATAAAATTATTATCGAAAAAACTGAAAAAGCTCGTTATTGGATCTTTCTGAGTTCTGATTTGTCTGTTGAATAGGTTCAGAATTGCTGTTCTGATCATTATTCATATAATGCATATTATTAGTATGACCTTGCCTACCTCGGTAAAATCCTCGCGAGTTACTACCCTGTTGTACGTTTACTTGACCACGTTTTTGTGAGTATCCCTGGTAGCGCCCCTGTGAAGTTTGCACATTACAAGAGTGACCTGCTCGCCCCGCATAATTACTTTGGTAGTTGTTTTTATTAAATCTACCTCTATTACCTGCAAATCTCCGATTACTTGATCGTCCTCGCTGTCGAAAGTACAAGGATGACTCTGTGTTTTGACGACTGCACGAAGGTTCTTCATCCTTCGCCGCTCTTATAGTATCCTTAAGGGCAGAATAACTGCGCGCTGATAATATCGTGCTAAGTTGACGATTCCGCAAACCATCCGTGAAGCTCCTGATCGCCAATTTCTCATTCAATGGACTTAATATTTAATACGCCGCTTGGTCACCTTTCGCTTGAGAAATAGTTAAATCCAGAAATAGCTTTTCAATTTTACTCCCATACTGATCCACACTCATACCATTTTGTCGCATCTGTATCAACTCATTGTGTATAGCTGTACTTGATTTTTCAGAAATTAAGTGACTATGCATATCACTTAGTAGCGCTTCGCATGTGGTGTATGAAGTCGACAACCTCAACTTCGCATTTTCATTCAATCTCATTTTCAAAACAAAACTTATTAGCTTAGTCTTACCTTCAGATGTGAGCGAAGAATTGTACAACTCTATGGCGTCCATGAGATTTTTGGTGATATTTTCATTACCCGTCATCACCAGCAGCAGCGAAACCGCAGTCCTAAAATCGAATGACTCCATTGTTCTGGTTAGGTTTTGTACACCCTGACCTTGAATACTCCCTGAGCTGCAATTTTTGGAACAAAATAACTCTATTTCTATGTATAGATTTCTAATTGAATCGCTATACGATTGGATATCTTGCAACACATCTCCTACTATTTGTTTTTTATCAGTTTGTTTTGATACGAATATAATGCACTCGTCATACTGACGTCGTAATTCGATCGCCTCCTTTAATTTTTGTTGCAAAACAATCTCTGTTCTCTTACTGTAATTTAATTTAACTAAATTATCTCTTAAATATTTAAATTGTTCATGTATGATTTTAATTTCATTTGCCATTCATTTATTTCTATAATTACTTAAGTATAACATACTTTACAAAATCTTATTTCCGTATCCACCTTAAATAAAATAAAATAAATGATTAATTATTCATATTAGTAATGTTCACCAAACCAAACCGTAGCTCGCTCAAAATGCTCGGAAAAGTTCCATTTAATATTATTTTTAGTGCAAGGACCGCACTTAAAATACACTTTATCAAGTTTTTTTTTTATTATTATTCACTTTAGCACTTTCGAAGGTTACTCTCCTCCAGTGGCTGATGATCACGGAAGGCGTACGCAACACGCGGCTCCTCTACAGCTGTATTCGAACTCGGAGTTGATCGCCGAAATGATCACCTCAAACTCTGTGCGAAGAATTCACTTCTAATCCAGTCATGGTGACATCTTTTGTAGAGCAGATATAAGCCAAACAATCCCATAATTACCAACATGGTACATATAATAAACATCACAATGCTTATGTTTGAAAGATGGTACTCCGTTGAATTTGTTCCTCCCGACGCATCTTGTGTGATCAACACTTCATCTTTTTCAACTGATGAATGACATATTTTCACATAATGTTTTAATTTTCGGTATATATTAGTCCAGTTACAAATTACAAAAATTAATTAATTATTAATTAATTATTCACTGTACAAATTACATTTTGTCTATTCGCGTACTAAACTTTTAAGGAACGTAATGCGATCGGTCCTCCCGATGAAGCCTTAATTGGCAGGGTCGCCATGTAAGGTTCGTTGAGGGGAGTCAAATGGAAAACGACCGAATGGCTTGGAAGTATCTTTATTACTGTCTTAATAATATTAGTCTACAATTAGGTATATGAGTATACAATTAGGCATACAGTACAACATTATTTGCATGTGACATGTAAGTAAGTATGGTTTATATAGTTTATTAAATATCTATGTAAAAAGCTGTTAAAACCGGTATTCCAGTACAAGTTTCATTGCTTTGGCGCGTGTTATGCTCAGGTGGTTATAGTCATTTTTATTTTGCATGATTTACTGTATTGTTTTGCACCACCGTCCTTTTTTAATTCGTAATTTCTGTCCATCCAAAGGTTGTCTGGAAGAGATCGCTTTTAGCGATAAGAACTCACGTTGTGCCAATTTTTAAAATAAATTCTTGTATATATGTTTAATAATTCTGGTGTTATAAAGTGTTTATTATTATTATTATGTTCTACAAGTAGGTAGTAAAAAATATATTCTAATAATTGCGAACCTTACTGTACCGGCGCGAAGTCGCACTCGCAGCGCGCATCACAGCCGCCATAACGATTGGTTCCTACTATACGTATTGTTTCATGTGTCACAGGCGCTGCGCTGGGTGGAGCGCGAAGGCGGCGCGCACGGCGTGCGGCGAGCGGCGCGCGTGCGGGCTGCCGGCGCGTTCCACACGCCGCTGATGGCTCGCGCGGCAGAGGCGGTGCGCGCGGCGGCGGCGGCCGCGGACCCGGCGGCGCCACGGCTGCCTGTGGTGTCGGGGGTGGACGGGCGGGCGGTGCCACGCTCGGGCGCCGCCGTGCAGCGGGCGCTGGCGCGCGCGGTTGCGGCACCGGTGCGCTGGGAGCAGGCGCTGCACGCGCTGTACGCGCGGCCGCGGGGCGCCGCGTTCCCGCAGACGCTGGCGCTGGGCCCGGGCGGCACGCTGCGCGCCACGCTGCGGCAGGTCAACGCGCGCGCCTGGGACTCCTCGCTGCAGGTGGACGTGTAGCGCCACTGGCGCGCGGCGGGCGGCCGCATGGGACCGACACACGCTTTAGTGTAATGTTGTGTAGTTAGTAAGTGTATTATAGTAACCGAATCGTTTATCCTCGTTTTATTTGGTTCATTGACAACTCGTATTTTTGTTGACTCTAACCCTGCATCGCACCCAAACCCGTTGCGTAATATTATGAAAGATATAATAATTTTGTAATAGAAAAATTTGGGTCACGGACGAGATAAATTTAAAAAAAAACAGCAGGTGTTAACTGCTATAAAAATTATAATAATAAAGATATTACAACACACTGCATTCATTATTAGGTGTGTTTTAAATTGCATTTAAATTGCTGCGACTGCAACACTGCTAACGATCGGCAGAGTGTCCACTTTCTGGAAAGTTAGGGAAATTCAGAGAAGCTCGAGGTGGTCAGGGAAAGTCAGTGAAATCGAGGTGATCACCTGGAAAGCCAGGGAAAAAAATAGATTTTACATTGTTTGCTCCGCACTTTCCCAGTGATTGTAAAATGAGGGATATATTTCATGCTCTAGTTTGACCAAAGTATTGAAGCTTTTTTTTCATGATTGGAGTTTGTTTGTTTGTTTGTCGTATGAGGTAGTGCGGGCCTCTGGTGTCAGAGTTTATCAAGCCGCCCGAGGGCCTCTGACATGGCTTAACGACTGCTATTAATCAATAACAGCCGGGACCGACAGCTTAACGTGCCCTCCGAAGCACGGAGCGATGGAAAAGCGTACATAACTCAGAAAAGTCATTGGTGCGGAGCCTAGGTTTTGAACCCGGTATCGTTGGATTCTAAATTGCACTATAGAACCGTTCAGGCCACCATCGCATTGATTGGAGTGATCTATACATTATCACAGAATAAATAGTACAAGTAACATTATGACAAAAGCTATGTGGGCATAAATAGATTAGTTGACTCCTTATTTATTTTTTGGTTCATCACTATTACATGGTTCTAGAAAGTGCTTCTTTGTTTGTTTTTTAGTTCAAATTTGTTAATTTCTGATGTGAAAACACATTAGCGTTGGTGCTAACTTTTTGTTTTGGTTTTAAATATGTTAGAAAAACATTGGATGCTTTTCTCGCGATAAACTGTAGTCCGTGTAGTAGTGTGTAACTGTAGTAAACGGATGAATCGTGGGCAAAAGCTAGTACGTAATATTGTTGAAAAGGCGTAATACTCATATACCTACATAATGAAAAGTTCGAACGAGACTTGGAAGGAAAGTATCCTCAATATTGAAGTTAGCAAATTTTACTCAAAGGAAACGTTTAAGCGAATGCTTCCTTTGAGTAAAAGTTGTAAAACTACATTCACACTTTTGAAAAGTTGCTTACCTCAGCTGGGAATGGAACCGGCACAAATGCGAAATATTAACGTCTTGTATTTTTGTGGCAACAATTAATTGATAGGATCAATAAAAATGATCAAATCTCTGAAATAAACATTGATCTTAAATTAATTTACTCTTTAAACAAACTATAAAGTAACATTAGGATTTAGCAACAACCTTACAGGAAAATAATTAAAAATACAACAGTATCTGCGATCATTCATAGGATTCCGTGGTAAGTTTTTGACGTGAACATCTTTAAAATCTCTATAACTCAAAGATTGAATTTTGGTGTAATTTTTAGCTCATATAGTGAACTCGATGATGTATTATTTAATTTTTGTGAAAAGATAGAGGGGGAGGGGGCAGGCCACACAGAAAAAACAGCAAATTGGATGTTTTAGTGATCTTTAATTTGGAATCACTCGTGATTTAGAGAGAGAGTAGCGTATTGACTTAGGTCTCGTTGTGAACATTTGGTTCTATGCAGCATGTTTCTTGTCAACAACACCGAAAACAATTCCGTGCAATTTTCTTGGCACCAATTATTGTTGCCAAAGACGAAAAGCTGTACAGTCATTCAAGCTCATAGAAAACATAAAAGAATAATAATATTTTTCTAAAAACAAAACGAATCCTTATTTAAAACGTTATCTTATAATATATATAAATGTTGTCTTATACATATTATATAGCATAATATAATATACATAAATACTAAAAAGAATAAAATAATTATAATTGAAACACACCAACGTCAAATTATCAAAACTAAAAGTGTAGTCATCATCATCATCGTTCCAGGCTTTAGAAGTCCACTGCTAAACATAGGCCTCCCCCAAAGAGCGCCATGAGCGATCTTGTGCCACCTCCATCCAACGACTTCCTGCCATGGCCTACAATCATGGGCGCGTTCAAGTGTAAGTACTACGTTCGAGGACGCACGGGTCATCCGTGCGATTATCGCTCGATCATCCGGAGTTAGTGAACGACTTTGGACGTCCACATAGAATTGACAACTGTCAAGTGTCAGTTTCATACTATTCCTCCCCTCCCCTACTATTTTTTGGATGACCCAGGCGAACGCCCGACGACGCCGTGAACGATTTCGGGTGATCGCGCGGATGATCCGTGCGTCCTCGAACGTAGTAAGTGAGCGAGGCCCATGCTGTGCTCTCCTAGATACGTTTAGCTCGCTGCTCGGTTCTCTATTACACCGCCGTCAAAGCCTAGTTACAAAATCAAATCTTTTCGGTTTATTTCAAAAATCAACGTTTTCTTCGGTTTTATATCATTTGATTTGCTTCGCCTCACCATTTGATTGGATCTTAAAACGACGACCTTTGCTACGTTTCTGGCCATTTGAACAATCCTATAACGTCGACCACTGCTGCACTCGTGGCACTTTGATTTTTGGTGTGTTATTAGCATGTCGCAAAAAACTTGCTGTGTGGATGGATGTACCTTCGTTGCTGGTTCTGGTAAGTCTTAGTAATGAATTTAGTCCTAATTTACTTGAATATAGTTATGCATGTTTGTGCAATCTTATAGTTTACTTTACTATTTCTGGCTCAGGTACTCCGCTTCATTGCTTCCCAAGTACAAGAATCAGTGCTGATCTTTTTAAACAATGGGTTACCAGAATTGGAGGCCGTACCTACTATGGAACTGGATGACGACTTCATTTACATGAATAGAAGAGTTTGTCGAAGGCATTTTGAGCAAGTTTTTATTTACCCAACAAAGCTGTGTCGACTAGCGGTGCCATCTCTTCATCTTCCTGGATTTTCAGGTACTAGTAATACTACTGAAGTAACATTTTATAAATATTGCATACAATCAATCACAACAACATACAATCATACAATCTTAAAATTCGCAGACATATAGGTATTTCTTGTAATTTTAGTATGAGTTTTGATTTAGTATGAGTTTTGAGTACCATGCGATACTTTTGCTTCATGAAATTCCGCACGCAAGTTATCAGCGAACAAATATACACACAAACAAAAGCATTGGTAAACTCGGGAGACTCGCATAGATCGGTTAATCATAATGTCAAGTTTCACACATTTTACTTCAGCACTCTATGCAGATACTTTCAGAACTGAAGTGAATTGTATGAAACTTTACAATATGATATTTTGTCTCGTTAACTATCAATTCTTGTACTAAAACACATACAACTTACTAATCTAAGAAATATGATGTAAATTGTTTTGTTCTTAGGGAGAACCTTGAGTAACGATGGTGAATCATCAAGTGTGGTTGCTGGTGTAGCTGCCTCAACGACAACAGATGCAGTGCAGAGTGAGTGAACTTTTGACTTTTCTAATAAACAGCCTAAGAATATGCACAAATTTCTTTAAGATATCACAAAAAATTACAAATACCTAAGTTCCTGCAAGCTGGATGACTGTGCCTTGTATTGTAGAATTGATAATAGCATTCCAATCCAAGTCACCTAGTAAAAATTCCACCAATTGTTGTAATTTTTTGTTTGTTTGCCGTATGAGGTAGTGCTGGCCTCTGATGTCAGTTTGTCAAACCGCCCGAGGGCCTCTGACATGGCTTAACGACTGCTATTAATCAATAACAGCCAGGACGGACAGCTTAACGTGCCCTCCGAAGCACAGAGCGATGGAAAACCGCACATAACTTTGGTGCGGAGCCTAGGATTGAACCCGGTATCATTGGATTCTAAGTTGCACTATAGAACCGTTAGGCTACCATCACACTGTATTGCTCTGATTGTTGTAGAATAACATTAAGAGAATTGATTTGGAATACAGCTCAAATCAAAACTAATTTCATTACATTTACTTTTCAGCTTCAGGTGTTCAAGTGCACCTGCCAGGTGCAGTTGAAAAACAAGCAAGAAAGAGGAAAATGCGCACACCTAATGGTATGTTAAAACAATATTTTTAGAAAATGTTTGATTTAATCTATGTACTTATTTTATTTTGTTGTATTCGGAAAACTAACAGCTAGATACAGTAATAATTAGAAAGGATATTTAACAGATGACCACTTACAAGTTTTCACTGGTATGTTAAAGAAGTATCTATACTTATAATACAGCATTATGAACGAAAAAGTCTGTACCAAGAAGATAATTAAAAAGAAAATGGTCTAGGGTACTTAAAATAAGCTACTGAACAAGAATAGAACATTTAATTTGGATAATCCAACTAACACTATATCATAGTTGTGTATAAGTAGGCAATTATGTATTGTGCTCCAATGAAAGAGGCCTGGGACCTATCGTACGGGTTTCGAACGTAGTTTAGGACCCAGGTGCTCCATTGAACATAAATGTACTGTTACGGGGTGGGTCAGGAATCGAGTTTTAAAAAAAACAAATTAAGATGGCTAGAATGAAATGTATTGAAATAAAAGAAATAGAAAAAAACATAAAAGTAATATTAACGAATAGCCGCGCCCGGAATTCAAGTCTGAATGCCTTAGAATATCTAATTACCAAAAAGTCGGCGTTAGGCGGAAACACCGACAATGCCAAAAGTGCGAGCATCAGCATTTCCACCCTCATGCGCTTGCTATGTATGGGGCATCGTAACAACCCCCCCGATAAGATGCATCATCACGGACAAGTGATGAGGAATCGAGAGCAACTGACTTGAATTTCGTTACGGATCTGGAATTAAACAAAACTTAAATTACAACTTGAATTTAACATGACATAGTATTATGAGCTGGAATGAAATAGCAAAACTTAAATAACAACTTGGAATAACGTGACATAGTAACAAGAGCTACAATGAAATAGGATATTAAACATCAAACGAAGCAACGAGTTATAAGAGTTAGAAATACCCATAATTATTTATTGCGAATGTAGTAACTAAAGTTTCAAAGGATTTAGAACGATATAGTATAGAATGATACAGAGTTAAGAATTCTACATTAATACTACGATAAAGTACCTAAAATACTACATAGGATTGGATTACAGCGTCAGTATTACATAATAATTTCTTACCGTTATATAATAAGTAACTAAGTATAAGTAAGAAAGTACAATAATAATCTTCGACTAACTTAAAGTTCGAAATAGAGTTCTCACTAGTGTTGGTTGTAAAAACATCACTTGGCGTAAATTGTACTTTTGATGAACGTTTACACTTTTTGGTGCCGAATAGGATTTCGTCATGAGTGTCACTTTCACATGCTTTATGGCGTTTTCCCGGCTCCAACTGAGCTGAATGTTATGAAACGCGTCCACGATACCTTTGAATAACTTAACTTCACACTGAATTTGTAGTTTCAGCACTGTTTCTGTAAGTAAAATTGTTTCACATGTGGGGCTAACTATAGTTGACAACACTTTTGCACTAGATAGTTCACACACATAGCATTTCCCTACCATAATTTTGCAGTTATCAACAGTGTCAAACAGTGAATAGAACAAATTATCAACCGTTATAGTCACATAGGGTCGATTGGAAATGATTAGGGCGTATGTCTCAGGTTTCACTATATTATAGGGAACTGGCATAGGAATGACATGGTAGAGTTTGTAAGTCTAAGGAAGGACGAGTGGGATTCTAACAATGATTATAATTTTCTGATTATGATGATAACATATGAGTTTAGAAATATCTATTAGTTGGTGCACGTTGTGTAATGATATAGGTAGATCGCAGTGTCTAAGTAAGTAAGCTGTGCAACCTGAGCTCGGTGTATTGTTGCGGACTAAGTACAGTCAAGTGTAAATTATTTTGTTTAGTCAAAATAATAGCATTGTTGATGTCTTCAATATGAAAAGAAATGGAAATAATGATTACCTTCTAATGAACTTAGTAAAAGATTCTACTGCGATCTTATTTATAATATTATTTATAATTATTTAAATTCTAAAGTTGTACAAAAGAGTCAATGATCAGTTCCAAGTTTTTGTTTAGACACTTTAAGCTATCTTCGAGTTGAGAAATGGATTTATTGATGGTTTAAAAAGTAATGATATGAATATTGAACCAACTGTTTTTCATCTGATTGTACTTTATCAAAGGCTTCTGAGTATTTTAAAGCGTCGACACTATGAAGTGTTTAAAACAGCGTTTTAAATAAGTTTTACCAACATCGAACCTCGTTTGATCGTGTAGGTTGATCGGCAAAGATTATGTATGAAACAGAGGAGAACTTCTTCAGATTATTGACATATTGGTTTTCTAAGGACGACAAAGAGTTAGTACATTTTACTTGAATTTTTGAGGACGTAGACTTGCAGAACTTTTCGACTCTACTTAATAAATTTTCTACTGTATTTAAATGAGGTTGTATGTTTCGGATATCAACGTAAGTCACAACGTCCCGATTATCGTTAGTGAACTTAACATCGAGTAACTTATGATAATATAAGCCAGAACTATCTACTACTGAAACTGAGAATGGATGACCCGATACTACGAACTTGTAGGGCGAAGAGTTTGCTTGGAAAATATCGGTCATTGTGAAGGATTGTCAGCAGCTAGCTTAATTTCATCGTAATGATGACGTACATGGCGCCTATTTATGAGCAGAGTAACTGTGTGATTTCCATTTATCTTAATTATTTTGAAAGGGCCTTTCCAAACTGGTAAGAAGGACTTATTTTGTTTATGATGACACTTCAGATAAATCATGTCACCAATATTGTACGTCTTTGGCTTTGTATGTGAATCATAGTACTTTTTCGACCTTTCTTTTGAGTTCTGTATGTTTTGGATCGCTTTCTGCCTACTATAAAATAATCTATGATTTAACGCACGAATATAATCGGTGTAAGTATTGTTCTCGATTACATCGATGGACTTTGGGACATAAGGTTTAAAACCGAATAATAACTCAAACGGAGTGAAGCCAGTGGTAGAATGAACATTTGTATTGTATGCTAACATAGCAGTATTTAGGTATAAATCCCAAGCATTAGGACTTTCATTTACGAAGGGACGTAAATATTCTTTGAGAGTGGAATGGCTTCTCTCGAGAGCTCCGCTTGTTTGTGGATGGTAAGGACTTGCAAAAATATGTTTGATCCCGAAAAGACGTTCTAACTGTCGGAAGACCTCTGAACAGAAGTTTGTACCCTGGTCACTTAAAAAAAAGGCATTCGAGTAAATTCATAGTGTCCGGACGGGACACTGAAAGCAGTTTTTTCGGTGTCCTTGACACAGATTTGATGGAAGCTAGAGGCAAGGTCAAGCGTCGTAAAATATTTACTATGACCTAGCTGGTCTAGGATGTCGGTTATATTTGGAATGGGATAAGCATCGCCAATTGATATTTCATTTAACCTTCGATAATCGATGACAATGCGCCACTTCATTTTTCCTGACGCGTCTGTTTTTTTAGGGACAACCCAAATAGGAGCGGACCAAGGAGAACTAGAAGGACGAATTATCTTTTGGTCAAGCATGTCTTCAATTTGTCTGTTCACTTCCTGTTTATGACATTCGGGGAATCTATAACTCTTTACATTAATTGGAGTTTCAGAAGTAGTACGGATCTCATGTTGAATTGAACTAGTATGACTTAATGGATCGCCTTCAAGATGAAAAATATCTGAATATCTGGAACAGAGATCACGTAGCAAAGTTTCTTCTTCCGCATTCATGTGATCGCAGCGGAGTGAACTTTGAACTTTTAAGTCGCGTTGAGAGTGTGATACAGTGAGGACGCGAGGAATCTGTGATGGGTCTTCAGAGATATCTTCGTCATTTGATTTCAGAGATGAATCTACGATTTCTAGAACTTTAGTAACAGGTTCTAAAGTGAACTTAAGATCTTGTAAGGGAACATTTTTTTCGGACGTGTTTAATACAGAGATTACGACTTTGTCTCTAGAGTTTACATTCTGAGACATCTGGCAAAATATAAGTCTGGATACTGTGGTAAGGTATTTTTTAAGATCAACCCCTCTTTTACCTCAGGGTTTGTGACAAGACACTCGATAAACATTTCGCTTCGCGCTGGGACATTGAAAACTGTTTTGGTCATTTTTATATTAAAATATTTGTTCGGGTTATCGGATATTTCTAACCTTGATTTAGCATATCGAACGTTTGCATTGTAAGCTTTCATAAAACTAGTACCAATAATTCCATCATAATCTAAATTTATATCTCTACCTATGACATGGAAATAAAAGGGTAAGGAATCAGTTTTGTTTAGTTTTAAATGTAAAACAAACTTTCCTTTTGTTTCAGCGTAGGAGTTTACATCGTTAATGCCTTTAAACTTCACTGTATGTTTTTCTAGTTCTGGCATTGGTGAGAGACTGGATTCTCTAATGAGGCAAATAGAACTTCCAGAATCGATCAAGAGACGAAGAGGAGTACTAGAATGTGAGGTATGAACTTCTATATATGGAAGAGAAGATTTATCTGCCAGGATATCATATACTATGATTTCTTCGTCTAACTTTATTCTTGATCTTTGATCGTTATTATAACTTTTAAATGGCGTAGTACTTTTGGACTCAGGGGTCTGTATATATTCTTGGATTTTATTTCGTCCGTTGTCTTTTACAGATTTGTAAGTGGTGCTTACAGGGACAACGAGAGAAGAATCAGTGGGCTTTTCTGACGTAGAAAGACTTGTAGATTCCTTATTAAAATGTTCGTTTATGTTCACAGGAGTTGTGGGACTACGTGAAACAGTGTGTGTTGACTTAGAAGGACAACGACCAATAGAAACTGAGGGATCATAGGCAGAGGATGTTGGTTTGGTAAAATAACGACGGTCTACGGAAACAGAGTGTCCTTGCGAAACAGAGGAAACCAGTTTGGCATGTTGACGGTCAGTGGGAACAGTGGGACCATACAAAACAGAGGATGTTGATTTAGCATATTGACGGTCGATCGGACCATAAGAAACAGAGGACATCGGTTTAGCATGTTGAGGGTCAGCTGAAACAGAGGGACCATACGAAACAGAGGATGTTGATTTAGCATATTGACGGTAATCAGGAACAGAAGGATCATACGAAACAGAGGATGTCGATTTAGAATATTGACGGTCAGCAGAAACAGAGGGACCATACGAAACAGAGGATGTCGATTTAGCATATTGACGGTCAGCAGGAACAGAGGGACCATACGAAACAGAGGTTGTCGATTTAGCATATTGACGGTCAGCAGAAACAGAGGGACCATACGAAACAGAGGATGTCGATTTAGCATGTCGACGGTCGGTAGAAACAGAGGGGCCATACGAAACAGAGGATGTCGATTTAGCATGTTGACGGTCGGTAGAAACAGAGGGACCATACGGAACAGAGAATGTCAATTTAGCATGTTGACGGTCGGTAGAAACAGAGGGACCATACGGAACAGAGAATGTCAATTTAGCATGTTGACGGTCGGTAGAAACAGAGGGACCATACGGAACAGAGGATGTCAATTTAGCATGTTGACGGTCGGTAGAAACAGAGTGACCATACGGAACAGAGAATGTCAATTTAGCATTTTGACGGTCGGTAGAAACAGAGGGACCATACGGAACAGAGGATGTCAATTTAGCATGTTGACGGTCGGTAGAAACAGAGGGACCATACGGAACAGAGGATGTCAATTTAGCATGTTGACGGTCGGTAGAAACAGAGGGACCATACGGAACAGAGGATGTCAATTTAGCCTGTTGACGGTCGGTAGAAACAGAGGGACCATACGAAACAGAGGACTTCGATTTAGTATAATAACAGTCGGCAGACACAGAGGAACCATGCGGAACAGAGGGCAGAGTTACAGGACGTCCTGCTACAACGTCACTATATCGCCTCCTGCAGGAGACGGGGTCGATTTTTACATTAAAATTATTTATTAATTCATTAAGATTAGTAATTACAGGTGTGCCTGTCTTGGTATCAGGTACGCGACGGCACGTATTCGATACCTGATACTTTAGTTTAAATCCTCGTCGTTGTTTTCAAAGAACGGCGGCGACTCTAAAGAAACATGATTCTGTTGCGGAAAATTACGTTGAAACATACCTTGTTTCGAGTTATTAACTCTTCGTTTTATACATTGTGAAATATCATGTCCAACATTTTTACAATACCTACACACTGGTTGTGCGGGAGCCCTCTGGGCCTGGTATTGCTGCATGGGAGGCCTCTGAGACTGATTTGGAACCAGGGATAGCCTTTTTATACGACAGTCTCGTTCGAAATGTCCTGTTTTGTGACAAAACCGACAAGTCATAGGATTTGTGAACGACGTACTGTTTGTACTACTTTTAGAAAGTACATTTTGAATTTTCTCTTCACTGATAGCAATATTTATTGCAGCATTAAGAGTTTTGACATCTCGTGCACGGACAATAGCACTAATTCGTGGGTTAAGACCTAAACAGAAAGTGTGCAAGCCTAGGTCTTCGGTCATTGCGATCCTTCCTGACAGATCCTTTTTGAATGTATTTGAGTTATGGATTTCTGTCTGGAGGTCGGTCAAATAGGTTTCGACCTTAAGGGCGAACTGAGCTACTGTTTCATTCGGTGACTGTTTACAGGACTGCAGCTCCAATAATAAGTGAGAGTAGTGTTTCCTTTCGCTAAAATTTTGTTGGAGGAAGGCTTTCAATTCTTCAAAATTATCGAAAAGTTTGGTGGCACATGCTACTTGGGCTTTGCCTTCTAACTTTGAAATGATGTACTTAAACAGCAGTTCTTTTTGAGTTTGTGAAGCTAACTCTAATGCATTTTTACAATTTGTCAAGAATGCTTGTAAGGTTTCTCTGTCTCCTTTGTAGGTGTTTATAAAATTACATAAAACACTAATCGGAAATTCACTAGGTGGTAGAGTTGGAACACTTGGAACTGATAATGTTTCAGTGGATTTCACACGAGGAGATGATTCGTTTGGAAGAGACATGATGGAAAGTTTTTGAGGTAGAAAAGAAATAGTTATCTATATATATTAAAACAATTCAATATGAATAGGAAATCGAAAGATTTAGGATAGATATACGAGTATTAACTTAAACAGTGGATTGTGACAACAGCGGATCTAAATAATAAGTTCTACTCACAGAATAACTACAACTTGGAGTATAGTGATGAATATCTTGCGTCGTGAATACTTGGGCGAATACAGGGTAGCACGGCGTCTGTGGAGGTGGAGACTTCAAGTAAGTACCGGTCTCAGGTACTCAGGAGCAGTGGCGAAGAGAAGCAGAGGATGATGACTACAGGCTCACACAGCCTGTGATGGTGGCAGGATACAGTGATTTGGCGATGTCTACGCGGCTTACAGCCAGCGCAGATGAGGTTCAGGCTCGGTGATAGATTCAGGGTCTACGCGGTTCAAAACCTGCGCAGATGAGATGCGGACACGGCGGTAGATTCAGAGCCCACGCGACTCAAAGTCAGCGCAGGGACACGGCGTCGATGGCGGAGAAACGTGAGCGGTGACACAACTTCACAGGATATTGCACCATATGGAGCAAATCCCTTATTATTTTATTGACCCGTATGAAATAGTTAGCTCTATTTTGCCAACTATCCCACTTCTGACACCACTGTTACGGGGTGGGTCAGGAATCGAGTTTTAAAAAAAACAAATTAAGATGGCTAGAATGAAATGTATTGAAATAAAAGAAATAGAAAAAACATAAAAGTAATATTAACGACTAGCCGCGCCCGGAATTCAAGTCTGAATGCCTTAGAATATCTAATTACCAAAAAGTCGGCGTTAGGCGGAAACACCGACAATGCCAAAAGTGCGAGCATCAGCATTTCCACCCTCATGCGCTTGCTATGTATGGGGCATCGTAACAGTACCTTTTGCCTTTATCCCAAATAAAGATTGTATTATTATTATTATTATATAGTCAAACGGCAAGGGCATTTCTACTGAATCTTCCCTACTATTAGCAAAGCTAGTTTCTGGTAATGGGTAAGATTATCTTTGTTTAAATAGATATTGTATTGTTTTCAGTTTCAGGCCCTAAACCGAAAACAAAAAAGAAAAAGAACTGCATCAAGTGATCTCGGACATAAAAGT
This sequence comes from Alsophila aescularia, assembly GCA_946251855.1. Taxonomy (NCBI): domain Eukaryota; kingdom Metazoa; phylum Arthropoda; class Insecta; order Lepidoptera; family Geometridae; genus Alsophila; species Alsophila aescularia. The sequence continues at coordinate 42,773,551 of OX276377.1, forward strand.
TAAATTGAGAAAAATAACCAGACAAAGTAATGAAAAAAAGAAAGCTGCGAAAGCGAAAAAATGAAAAAAGGCTGAAATGTTTCATCAAGTGATGGAAAACATGGGCGAAGCTGCCAAGTCATTTTTTGCCATGCAAGTGACACAGTTCAAGAAAAAACCAAAAGGAAGAAGATTTTCAACTAACAAAAAAATACTGAAACTATCATCATTCAAAACTCTTCAAAAAGTTTTAAAAAATGTTTTTTTTTTTCTTTTTTTTAACTTTTTTTTTTTTTTTACCTTCTACCATTTAAAAATGAAAGTAGCCAAAATGCCATAACATCACAGTTATTGTTCTCTTGTATTCGATGAAATGTCAATCACACCAAGCTTGATGTACAATAAAAAAACAGATTCTATTTCTGGTCTAGTGGATGATGCAATGGCGAAACACAGGAAAAACGCATGAGTGACCATGTACTTGTTTTCATGCTTAGATGAGTGATCAAAAAGTAAAAACAACCCATTTCATATTCATATTGTCTGTGATCGACCAAAACGCCAAATTTAATGAGACAAATTAAAACTATAATAAAATAAGTAGAAGAAACAGGATTGAAGGTAGTTGCCACTATTTGTAATCAAGGCGCTTCAAACAGAGCAGCCATAAATGGTCTCCTGAATGAAACAAAAGCAGAATATGCTAGAAATAACAAAGAATGGCAAGGTGGGTTTTTTGAAGTCACAAATAGTCGGAAAATCGTTCCTATCTTTGACCCACCTCATTTGATAAAGGGAATCCGAAACAATAAATTGAAAAAGACCTGCACTACACTCAAGGCACACCTAAAATTGCTAAATGGAAGCAATGTTTCGAAGAGGACCAGGTTACAAAGAAGTTCAGATGGTACCAAAACTAACAGCACATCACGTGATATCCAGTATGATACCCAAAAAGACGGTAAAACACTGAACTCAGGTTTTTAGCCAGGCAGTGCAGAGTGAGTGAACTTTTGACTTTTCTAATAAACAGCCTAAGAATATGCACAAATTTCTTTAAGATATCACAAAAAATTACAAATACCTAAGTTCCTGCAAGCTGGATGACTGTGCCTTGTATTGTAGAATTGATAATAGCATTCCAATCCAAGTCACCTAGTAAAAATTCCACCAATTGTTGTAATATTTTGTTTGTTTGCCGTATGAGGTAGTGCTGGCCTCTGATGTCAGTTTGTCAAACCGCCCGAGGGCCTCTGACATGGCTTAACGACTGCTATTAATCAATAACAGCCAGGACGGACAGCTTAACGTGCCCTCCGAAGCACAGAGCGATGGAAAACCGCACATAACTTTGGTGCGGAGCCTAGGATTGAACCCGGTATCATTGGATTCTAAGTTGCACTATAGAACCGTTAGGCTACCATCACACTGTATTGCTCTGATTGTTGTAGAATAACATTAAGAGAATTGATTTGGAATACAGCTCAAATCAAAACTAATTTCATTACATTTACTTTTCAGCTTCAGGTGTTCAAGTGCACCTGCCAGGTGCAGTTGAAAAACAAGCAAGAAAGAGGAAAATGCGCACACCTAATGGTATGTTAAAACAATATTTTTAGAAAATGTTTGATTTAATCTATGTACTTATTTCATTTTGTTGTATTCGGAAAACTAACAGCTAGATACAGTAATAATTAGAAAGGACATTTAACAGATGACCACTTACAAGTTTTCACTGGTATGTTAAAGAAGTATCTATACTTATAATACAGCATTATGAACGAAAAAGTCTGTACCAAGAAGATAATTAAAAAGAAAATGGTCTAGGGTACTTAAAATAAGCTACTGAACAAGAATAGAACATTTAATTTGGATAATCCAACTAACACTATATCATAGTTGTGTATAAGTAGGCAATTATGTATTGTGCTCCAATGAAAGAGGCCTGGGACCTATCGTACGGGTTTCGAACGTAGTTTAGGACCCAGGTGCTCCATTGAACATAAATGTACCTTTTGCCTTTATCCCAAATAAAGATTGTATTATTATTATTATTATTATATAGTCAAACGGCAAGGGCATTTCTACTGAATCTTCCCTACTATTAGCAAAGCTAGTTTCTGGTAATGGGTAAGATTATCTTTGTTTAAATAGATATTGTATTGTTTTCAGTTTCAGGCCCTAAACCGAAAACAAAAAAGAAAAAGAACTGCATCAAGTGATCTCGGACATAAAAGTTAAATTGAGAAAAATAACCAGACAAAGTAATGAAAAAAAGAAAGCTGCGAAAGCGAAAAAATGAAAAAAGGCTGAAATGTTTCATCAAGTGATGGAAAACATGGGCGAAGCTGCCAAGTCATTTTTTGCCATGCAAGTGACACAGTTCAAGAAAAAACCAAAAGGAAGAAGATTTTCAACTAACAAAAAAATACTGAAACTATCATCATTCAAAACTCTTCAAAAAGTTTTGCAAAAGTATTTTTTTTTTCTTTTTTTTTAACTTTTTTTTTTTTTTTTTTTACCTTCGACCATTTAAAAAAGGAAGTAGCCAAAATGCCATAACATCACAGTTATTGTTCTCTTGTATTCGATGAAATGTCAATCACACCAAGCTTGATGTACAATAAAAAAACAGATTCTATTTCTGGTCTAGTGGATGATGCAATGGCGAAACACAGGAAAAACGCATGAGTGACCATGTACTTGTTTTCATGCTTAGATGAGTGATCAAAAAGTAAAAACAACCCATTTCATATTCATATTGTCTGTGATCGACCAAAACGCCAAATTTAATGAGACAAATTAAAACTATAATAAAATAAGTAGAAGAAACAGGATTGAAGGTAGTTGCCACTATTTGTAATCAAGGCGCTTCAAACAGAGCAGCCATAAATGGTCTCCTGAATGAAACAAAAGCAGAATATGCTAGAAATAACAAAGAATGGCAAGGTGGGTTTTTTGAAGTCACAAATAGTCGGAAAATCGTTCCTATCTTTGACCCACCTCATTTGATAAAGGGAATCCGAAACAATAAATTGAAAAAGACCTGCACTACACTCAAGGCACACCTAAAATTGCTAAATGGAAGCAATGTTTCGAAGAGGACCAGGTTACAAAGAAGTTCAGATGGTACCAAAACTAACAGCACATCACGTGATATCCAGTATGATACCCAAAAAGACGGTAAAACACTGAACTCAGGTTTTTAGCCAGGCTGTTGGTGCAGCTATGGGATTTATGGCAGGTATGTTGGATATCATTTCATATTCAGCACACTTGTGTTTTTTCACACATCGATTGTATTAGCTACTTTTTAGGGTTCTGTACTCAAAAGTCCAAACGGAGCCCTATTACTAACCCTACTTCATCCGTCTGTCCATCCGTTCATCCGTCTATCTGTCCTACCTTTAAAGGGCTGTATCTTTTAAACCGTATTAGGTAGCTGGCTGAAATTTTCACAGAATATGTGTTATGACGGTGATTTTCCTAAAAAATTATAAAAAATTCAACGGCACAGACTTCCTTAACTGTTTCCCACATAAGATTATTTTATTCTTTATGAAGTCGGTTTTACTAATTACAAAAATCCTCTCCCGTTCCTTCATACTCCCGATTACTCTCTCTTTTTATGCAGTTGGGTTAATAGTTAATTAAAATGCTATTGTTTCTTTCAGGTTGCGGTGCACTGCCAAAAGAGGCGTCGGAGACAGCTAACATTCTTATGCTGTACGACCAGCTGTTTGATTCTGTGAATGGGAGTTAAAACATGGAAAAGTTCACAGAGCAGCTATAACTCCCAAGTCACGACATTACAAATTATGGCGAGAATCGATTCCGTGGTGTCGTGGTGCCATCCTGGGCAAGCTGGATAAGCTCTATAGAAGGATTCCGACTGATATCTAAGCATTTTCAGTCTGTAGTCATAACTTCACTCTTGCTAAGAAATTTCAATCAGGATAATTTAGTTTTTTATTTTTGGCGCTATATGATCTCATGGACAAAGCAATACCAAGCCAAATGTTCAGGCATTTGAAGGTGCATTTAAAACACTTTTAGTGAATAACTAGCTGTACCCGCGGCTTCGCACGCGTGGTCTTTTCTTTAGGTTCAAAGTACCATAATGTGCTATTCCAGGACCAATATACCAACATTTAATCAAAATTTCTTTAGCCGTGAAAAATACTTTTATCCACTGCTCGGCTTCTAACTCACCAGATTGAGATACCAATTACACCAGTTAACCAGTTTAATCAAACCCTAAGCTATCTAACAATGAAAACCACATTGCAATCGGTCCAATAGTTTTTACGTGATGCGTGAACAAACAAACATACAGACAGAGCGACTGATTAAAAAAAAGTGTTAATACCCTTTTTGAGCACCCAAGAGCATTTTTTTGTTTATCTTCTTTTTTACAGCCTTTTTCCTACCTATTGCTTTATTATAAGTATAGATAATATGTGACTGTGTCAGTTTGCATAAAAAAAACCGTCCGTTTCAGCGTGATACGTGTTCTTTTTAATAACTTTCAGCCCCCTATATTTCGGAAACCCTTTAATTTTTAGGGATGAAAAGTTTCCAATGTCCTACCTACGAGGATGAACTCAAATCATACCAAGTTTCATTTGAATTCATTCAGTAGTTCCTGTGCGATGCGCGGTCAAGATACGGACAAACAGACAGACAGACAAAAAAAAAAGTAAACCAGTTTTGGCATTAGTATCGAATATAGAGAACCATCCAAAAAATATTATTCATTACTTAAATATTACCATAACTTTGGACCCATATCCCGCAGAAGCCCTTTATTTTTTCGGGATAAAACGTGTCCTCAATTTTAAACCATCATATAAATTAAGACGGTGCCAAGATGCATCAAAACCCGTCTATTAGTTTCAGCGTGGTACGTGTTCTATTAAATAAGTTTCAACCCCTATCCTGCGAGAATCCATTATTTTTTTGGGATGTAAATTATTCTATGTCCAACCTCGTGTATGAACTCAAATCATACCAAGTTTCATTTTAATTCATCCAGTAGTTCCGGTGGCGTGAAGTACGTCCAAGATACAGACAGACAGACATACAGAAAAAAATGAAAAAAACATACAGTTCATTATAGAACATAGAGGGAACTCCAAAACAATTTTTCACAATATCTTTAATGTACAGAATTTGGACCTATATCCCGCAGGAACCCTTTATTTTTTCGGGATAAAAAATATACATAATTTTCACCCATCTTGTAAACTATGTCTGTGCCAAGTTGCATCAACATTCGTCCAATAGTTTCAGCATGCTACGTGTTCTTTTAAATAATTTTTAACCCCTGTCCTGCGAGAACCAATAAATTTTTAGGAATGTTAAGTATCCTATGTCTTATATACTATATCCTCGTAGTATGAACTCAAATCATACCTAGTTACATTTGAATTTATCCAGTAGTTCCGGCGGCGTGAAACGCGGCCAAGATACAGACAGACAGATATACAGACAGAAATGAAAAACATATAGTTTAGGGTTCACTATCGAATATAGAGTACTACGTGTTATTTTAAATAACTTTCCACCCCTATCCTGCAGGAAGTCTTTAATTTTTCGGGATGAGAAGTATCCAATGTTCTAACACGAAGTATGAACTCAAATAATACAAAATTTCATTTGAATTCAGTGAGTATTTTCGGCGTGATGCGCTGCCAAGGTACAGACGGACAGATAGACAAAAATTACAAAAATACAGTTTTGGCGTTAATTTTGAATATAGAACAGCTTCCAAAAAAAATTAAACAATATCTTCAATTTACAGAATTTGGGACATTATCCCGCAGGAACTCTTTATTTTTTCTGGAAAAAAAATATCCTCAATTTTTACCCATTATATAAACTATGACTGTGCCAAGTTGAACAAAATCCGTCCAGTAGTTTCAGCGTGATACGTGTTCTTTTAAATAACTTTCAACGCCTATCCTGCAGGAACTCTTTAATTTTTCGGGATAAAAAGTATCCTATAACCTACCTTGTAGTATGAACTCTAAACATACCAAGTTTCATTTAAATTCATTCTGCAGTTTCAGCGTGATGCCTAGCCAAGATACAGACAGACAGACACAAAAATGAAAAAAATAACTGTTTTGGCTTCAGTATCGAACATAGAGTAAAAAGAAAAAAAGAAGAATATTTCAAAATATCTTCAATGTACAGAATAGGACCCGTTACAGTTTTATTAAAAGTATATAGATAGATATGACGTCCTCGCATTCTGTTGGTGCTAACTGTGAGAAAGACAGTAATTTTTGTTTACAATCATTAAAATATTTTTTAAATGCTGAGCAAAGTAGCCAGACGTTACAATGTCGTCTCAGGAAATTGATGAAGGCCATTTGTATATCCCCCAAGTCGTCGTAAATAAAATAATTAATGGCAAAGCAGAAATAGAAAGATGTGCAGCAATTGCCTACTGCAGTGGATGGCTAGCAAAAAAAAAAACAAACAAATGTTTAAAAAAATTGTAATGCTTGTAAAATTAATTTAATGAGCGAGGAAATGAAAAGCTATCACACACTTAAAAAAATAAGTGAATATGAAAATAAAGAAAATAAACATTGGCTCTGTAATCCGACGAAGACTTATTTAATTGTTTCACACAAATAGAGAATATAACAATAGTTTTTTTTTTGCCGAAGAAAATGTATAAAAAATTACATAGCTTTAATTGTAATGACAAATACTGAGTAATTCAGTTTTCTCACATGCAACCAGCATAGGAATAAGTGTTACGACCTCCATATACCGCCGCCGTCAATAACAATCCCTCTAGTACTAAATAAGTGTATGGGTAGTATATAGTACTTAGATTCATCATTCCATAATTTATTATTCGTCAATTCATTTAATGTATATTATTGTTTTGTTGTATTCATTTTTAGTTGAAGCTACATTATTTACTTTATTGTTATATCCATTTAAGTTTCATCTTTAGGATGGATTATTATGTTGTTAGCACTGGCAACTATGGGTAGTAGAGGTGCGCAAAGTATATCTTTAAAAAGAAAAGATATATTTACATCTTTTCAAACAAAAGATATATATCTCTCTTATATATCTTTATATCCCTAATAACTCCGTGAATCTTGGTGATTAAAGACGAGGGAGTGATTCGAAATGTATCCTAATTCCTATTTCCTAATTTAATCTGTACATTGAGAGATGTGAAATTCACATCAATTCAATTGTGAATGCGATTAAAATAATTGATATGATTTTCCTTCATACACTTGACAGGCAACTAATTTAAAAAAAAAAAACATTTTATTGATTATTACTTAAATGATATAAATACTAAAGCAATTTAAGTTATTATGACTGAGTGAGTTGGCGTATTTAAAAATCAGTGGTTATGTACATTGATTTTAATATACATAAATTTACATATTTACAATTAGGTACTAGGTATTTACATTAGACGTTAGTGACCGACCGAAACAAAACTTTCTACCGAAACCAAAACCGAATCTTCGGTATCTGTTTCAGTTTCAGCCGAAAACGAATCCGAAACCGAAACTTTTTCAGACATGTTAAAAATATATTGTAAAAATAATTTGTCTTACTTTATACACTTATACAGCCAGATAGAACGGGATAAATGAAATAAAAACAATACTTAATTGAAGAATGTGAAAAAAATAAATATTTCTTTTGATATTACTGCTTTAAAATATATATACAAAAATTGACAAACATGCTAACACTTTTTGAAACAAAAAAATGACAATAATCAACACTTATGTTATAAAAAAATAACCTCATTATATGAGTATTTCGATTGCGTTTATGATCACAACATTCTTATGACTAAATTTAACATTCATTGAGATCTTTTAATTGCAGCTAGTAATGTATGATTACCTAATCAATCAGTTATTAATTTGAGATTGATAATTAAAACTAGTATTTAATTATCAGTCTCAACAAAGAAAGAAAAGGAAGGCAAATACTGTTCTTATGATAAATTAATCAGTCACAAAAAAGATTAGTACAATTAGTTTGTACGACAATTAAATTCTAAATTTAACAATCAGTTCTCAAATAAAAAATAATAATATTATTATTAGACTATTAATTAACATTAGTACTTATTCGTAATTAAATAGTCTTATGTTGTGAATAACTCAACGGAAAGAACATCAATGCTTAATAAATTGTGACTGTCTCTCTTTCAAATACAATCTTAGATGTTTGTATCTCATTTCCTCTATATCCGGAAAGCGCAGGCTCTCTCTTTTTAATGCATTAAATCCTATATGGTTACACCTCTCTAACTTTCTATCCTCTGCGAAGGCCAGGCTTTCATTCCAAAATGAGTCTTATTCGAAAAGATATAAAGATACAGTTACAAAAGAAAAGATATAGAGATATAGATATACATCTAGGGAGAAGTAACTCTTTTGAGGTAATCACTCCTGAGTTACACACCTCTAATGGGTAGATAACAATGACAGGGGGCAACACCAGAGAGTTGTATTATTATGGGAAGGACCATACCAAAATTCTAGAATCTATGGGAAGGACACTTCCACAGAGTATTGGATACCGGACACTTCTTTGTAGAAAGGTGGATTAAAAACATGTCTTGAGATATTTGTGCGTTATTCTTCGTCATCACCAATATCACCATCATCCTCCTTGTTTCATAAGGTAATATAATGTTTAGTTCCTTATTCTATCACATTTTTTATTCATAACTGGACCAAAGAAGTATGTGGAATGTTATCTGGAAAATGTATGCATTATGACGAATACGACGAAATGAAGAAATGTGCCCATGATTATTATTTAAAAAAAAAAACCACAAAATCAAAAAATAAATAGTTATTTCGTTAATTATAATTTTGAATGAATGTGAAATAAAGAGCAATAATTTAACAAGGCAAAATAAAAGTGTTTTATTAGCATAATTATTAAGTATTCTACCTATCATACATAATATATAATTATAATTCATTCTTCAGTCTATCTATTATATAATATAATATATTCGGTACAATTCACACCAATTACCTTGCCCCAAACTAGGATATCTTGTATTATGGATACTAAACAACGGATAAACATACATAGATACGAATATTATCATCCATCCATAACACGGAAACAAACATTTCTGATCATTATACAAATGAATGCAACTAGCGGGATTCGAACCTGCGTATAGATTTTAGTTCCCAACCAGGCTCCCAGATGGCGCTTTTTTAAGGCGCTAGAATAGGACAGAAATACCCGTCTATTTTCTTAAATACGTAGTAGTCTTTGGCTACAATGTCGTCGGTCTATCGTGTGGGGGGTCTCCCTACTCTACTCTTCGCTTGCTTGTTCGTGGTCGACATTCGAGAACCCTTTGATTATATACCTGCAGATTAAATTAGATACCGAATTGGCCGATAAAAAAGGGAGACGATAATACACGACCAAAATAATGTACGACCAGTATTGTACAGCCGTAATATTGGCTGATATTACGTGTACATGGATTCGTAATATTTGGATGGCTAATACTGGCCGTGTATTATTGCCCGTACAAAATCAGTCCGGGTTGATAATGCACGGCCAGTGTTACGCGACCAATATTAACCAATATTACGTGTACAACTGGATACGGAATATCAGCCCGTGCCGATTTTGTACGATTAATATTACACGGCCAAATACGAAGCCAACCATAGACAAAGCTAGAATCACTCCTTGATGCCTCGTTTATGTTGGCAAGTTTCAAGAAAAAAAAACAGTCACAGAACCGAATCGGCCAACCCCGACTCCACGTGGTCTTGTCTGCCCTACCCTACAGTGTTTTTAAAAAGCCGGAGGCGTTGTGGGATTGCAGCCTCCGTCCGCTGTAACAAAGTGCAGGTTACCAGGTTACCTACCAGGGTGAGCTGGAGCGGTGGAGGCTGCAAAAATCCGAAGCTGCGGAGGCGAGCGTTGGTACCTGTGCTTTGTTACGCAAGGGCGGAGGGGCAGCACTTCCCGCAGCACCGGAGCCATTGCTCGAGTTCCCTGTGAAGGGCTTTATTCTCCGAAGCGATCTGTTCTCTAACTTGTGACAGAATAATAGCAGTCGCTTCCTTAAGTTTCGTCTCGAAGCACAGTTTCAGTTCTTCCACCGCAGAGTCACTTAAATTGCTCAATGTGGGAGATGAGCTACACGGGTTCTGCTGTCTAATAGGGGTATTCGTGTTGTCCCCCTTTCTCTCAATACCTTTGCAATCCGGACACTTCCAGTTGGCCTTAAATTGCTTAGACTCTTTATTAAAGTTTTCAGATGTTACACCTAGACACTGGTAGTGGTAGTATTCAGTGCACAGGGAGCAAACTTTAACGTCCGTTGCTTTCGCAATTTTATTACAAGCTTTGCACTTCATAATTATGTATTCAGTTGAAATATTACTTTCTAAGTCCTTGTCAAAAGTAATAGGCCGGAGAGGAATCGCCCGCGTGTAGTTGGTATAAGTTTTCTATCAGGCGCTACCAAGCTAGACAAGTGTAAATTCTCAATGTTGTTGAGGGTACTCTCTGTTATCAAGCCAAAAAATGATAAAATATTTGGGCTTTTTATGTACCGTGAGAGTAGTACGACTCAGGAAAACACCTGTACTAACGAAATAAATAATCCCGAAACTTATCGCAAATGTTCCACTTCACAAAAACTGTTTTAAACACTAATATTGTTTTTTTTTTCGATGACTGTAGTTTAACACGTCCGATAACATATAACTTCACGTTTTCTTAACGTTTTATGTGGTATCCAGGGATGTTGGAGCTGGAAGGTAGTCACAGGAACTCCGCAACAAAATGATGGAGCCCCTTCGAGTTTGGGCTCATTTGGTTTGTCTTGATGAGTACTCTGGTGTTATGTGGCATTCAGGGACTGATGATGGAGCCGGAAGGTAGTCACAGGAACGCAACAACTAAATGATGGAAAATGGTCAAAACTAATTCAGTTGTTATATATGTAGGTTTTATTCATCCTTGATTTTAATTTACCAACGCTACGAGTCTAGAGTGAGTGAGTGTTTACTTTTTTCTTTGGCATATATTATTTCCGATGTTTGCTTATGCCACTAAAAATAAAAATATTTTTTTTTTCAAAAAAAAAATTATCTACTTCATAATAAAAATGTTATTTTGTGAACAACCACTAAAAAGAATAAAATAATTACAATTGAGCCAGAACAGTATCACTTTTTCGAAATTACCTACGTAATTATAATGCATAAATACAACATTAGATAAGAAAGAGTTTTTTGAAGGCGGTTGAATAACTTAACTTCACACTGAATTGGTAGTTTCGGGACTGTTTCTGTAAGTAGAATTGTTTCGCATGTGGCACTAGATATTTCACACACATAGCATTTCCCTACCATAATTTTGCAGTTATCAACAGTGTCAAACAGTGAACAGAACAAATTATCAACCGTTATAGTCACATAGGGTCGATTGGGAGTGATTAAGGCGTATGTCTCAGGTTTCACTATATTATAGGAAACTGGCATAGGAATGACATGGTAGAGTTTGTAAGTCTGGGGAAGGACGAGTGGAATTCTAACAATGATTACTATTTTCTGATTATGATAAAAACATATGAGTTTAGAAATATCGATTAGCTTATGCACATTGTGTAACGATAGCGCTATGGGTATATCGCAGTGTCTAAATAGGTAAGCTGTGCAACTTGAGCTCGGTGTATTGTTGCGGATTAAGTACAGTCGAGTGTAAATTATTTTGTTGACTCAAAATAATAGCATTGTTGATGTCTTCAATATGAAAAGAAATAGATATAATGATTACCTTCTAATGAACTTAGTGAAAGGTTCTACTGCGATCTTATTTATAATTTATCATTTAAATTCGAAAGTTGTACAAAAGAGTCGCTGATCAGTTCCAAGTTTTTGTTTAGACATATTTCGCTATCTTCGAGTTGAGAAATGGATTTATTGATGGTTGAAAAAGTAATGATATGAATATTGAAAAAACTGTTTTTCATCTGATTGTACTTTATCAAAGGTTTCTGAGTATTTTAAAGCGTCGACACTATCAAGTGTTCCGAACAGCGTTTTGAATAAGTTTTACCAACATCGATCCTCGTTTGCTCGTGTAGGTTGATCGGCACAAATTAAGTATGAAACAGACGAGAACTTTTTCAGATTATTGACATATTGATTTTCTAAGGACGACAAAGAGTTAGTACATTCTACCGGAATTTTCGAGGACGTAGACTTACAAAACTATTCGATTTAAATAAATATTTTTTTTACAGCATTTAACGGTTATATCTTAAGAATAACAGCGAAGGTCACAACATCCCGATTATCGTTAGTGAACTTAACATCGAGTAACTGATGATAATATAAGCCAGAACTATCTACTACTGAAACTAAGAATGGATGACCCGAACTTGTAGGGAGAAGAGTTTGCATGGAAAAGATGGGTCATTGTGAAGGATTGTCAGCAGCTAGCTTAATTTCATCGTAATGATGACGTACATGGCGCCTATTTATGAGCAGAGTAACTGTGTGATTTCCATTTACCTTAATTATTTTGAAAGGGCCTTTCCAAACTGGTAAGAAGGACTTATTTTGTTTATGATGACACTTCAGATAAATCATATCACCAACATTAAATAAAATAAATAAATATATATATTCGGGACAATTCCACACCAATTACCTAGCCCCAAACTAGGATACCCTGTACTATGGGTACTAGATAACGGATAAACATTCATAGATACGAATATTATAACATCCATGACTCGGAAACAAACATTTCTGCTCATCACACAAATGATTGCACCTTGCAGGATTCGAACCCGCGACTGTTTGATTACGTACCTAGGATCACTAACCACGAGACCAATCGGTCGTCAAACCGCTAAGAAATTCGTACACTTCATCTCCCACGGACAACATTATACGTCTTTGGCTTTGTATGTGAATCATAGTATTTCTTTGACCTTTCTTTTGAGTTCTGTATGTTTTGGGTCGCGTTCTGCCTACTATAAAATAATCTATGATTTAACACACGAATATCGGTGTAAGTATTGTTCTCGATTACATCGATGGACTTTGGGACATAAGGTTTAAAACCGAATAAAACAAACGGAGTGAAGCCAGTGGTAGAATGGACATTTGTATTGTACGCTAACATAGCAGTATTGAGGTATAGATCCCAAGCATTAGGACTTTCATTTACGAAGGGACGTAAATATTCTTTGAGAGTGGAATGGCTTCTTTCGAGAGCTCCGCTTGTTTGTGGATGGTAAGGACTTGAAAAAATATGTTTGATCCCGAAAAGACGTTCTAACTGCCGGAAGACCTCTGAACAGAAGTTTGTACCCTGGTCACTCACAATGAATTTTGGAATGCCTACGTGGGAGATGAAGTGTACAACAGGTCTGCAGGGGGTTTGTATTGTACGCTAACATAGCAGTATTGAGGTATAGATCCCAAGCATTAGGACTTTCATTTACGAAGGGACGTAAATATTCTTTGAGAGTAGAATGGCTTCTTTCGAGAGCTCCGCTTGTTTGTGGATGGTAAGGACTTGAAAAAATATGTTTGATCCCGAAAAGACGTTCTAACTGCCGGAAGACCTCTGAACAGAAGTTTGTACCCTGGTCACTTACAATGAATTTTGGAATGCCTTCGTGGGAGATGAAGTGTACAACAGGTCTGCAGGGGGTAGGCTTGGGAGTACTTTGTCAGGTCGTCTTGAAGAGTGAGAATAAACTTATAGGCGAACTCATAAGTTTCTGGAAGAGGACCGACAATATCAAGATATACTTTTTCCGACCTACGGAAAAAGTATATCCGTCGGAAAAGTATACTTTTACTACGGAAAAGTATACTTTTACTACGGAAAAGTAAACGAACGGTCAGTGACGATTTTGAATTTATGACCGAAAAGGTAAGGACGAAACACTTTCGTTCCGAATATAATTGCTAAACATTCTTTTTCAGTGAACCTTCGGCTTTATTGAGCGTTCTGGATGCAAACGTGATGGGTAAGTCTTTCCCTACTTCACCCTGAGATAGAATTGCAGAAACAGCGAAATTAGAGGCGTCAGTGGTAGAACAAATGGCTTGGCTTACTAGCTTTAGTTTGGATAATGTAATATAGGAGCAGTGGTTATTTTTATTTTTAGAAAATCGAAAGTTTTCTGTTGTTCTGGGGTCCAGAAGAACTTAGCATCCTTTTTTAGGAGACTAGTCAATGGTTTTGAAATATTAGAGAAATCTTAAATGAAGCGTCTGTAATAGCCGATTAAACCGAGGAAGGATTTTATGTCTTTAGGATTTTTCGGGATTGGAAATTGTTTGATACATTCTATTTTCTTTGTGTCAGGTTTCAGGTCGGAGATGATGTGTCCCAAGTACTGAACTTCTTTTCGTAGGAATTCGCTTTTATCGGGCTGAAGTATGAGATTGTGTTCTCGTAGTCTTTTAAATACGAGCTCTAGGCTTTATACGTGTAGTTTTAACATGGAATTATGAATTATGACGTTATCCATGTACGTATAACAGTGGAGACCTTGAAGACCAGTCAACACAGCATTCATAAGCTTTTGGAAGGTGGACGACGCGTTACGAAGTCCGAAAGGCATTCGAGTAAATTCTGTAGTATTTCATTTTTGATTCAATTTTCTAATATTGTATTTCTTTCTCTTAACCGTAGCTATTTCATTTTATTGATCTAATTTTCTAATATTGTATTTCTCTCTGTGTAACCGAAACTTAATTTTGTAATACTGTTTGAACTAGGACTAATATTTTCAAAGGGATAAGGTTGTACGCGAAACTCGTTCAACCTCGCCTCTTTGTTTTATTGTTGTGATACTGTCTTTAAATTGTCTTCTATTCTATTTTAATTCTATTTTCAAAATTAGGACTTTTGATAGATGTTTCCGGAAGAACATCAGTTACCTTCAGATAGACTTCGATACACCTTTTCTTTATCTTTAAATTTGGCTATCGCCTCTATTAGATTGGCCTCTAGTAATCTGTGAAGAATAATCGAAAGACTGATATGTGATCAAATCGACTTGTGAGATTGTGCTAAAGTCATTGGCCTCTAATAAAAATTGTGACAGATTAAAATATTTTAAATAATATCAGTGTAGATCCAGACTTTTAATAATGAAGATATAAATATAATATATAAAAGAAATTCCATTTAAGATATTTTGACCTTTTCTAAAACTCATGTATAAAGTGTTTTAATTAAATAAACAGAGTCAAAATTTTAAAAGTATTCGTTTATTAAAGTGAAGAATTCTTGAGTTAATGAATTATTCTCCCTAAAACACATAGATTTTAGAAGAGTTATCAGACTGCGACTCAACCACACTCCACCAGCTACAACGACTTCGCCAGGGAGGTGACATCACCGTACCCCGAAGATCTTCGGAGGAGAGACGTCTACCGAACATCCAGACGGATTCAGTTCGAAGGGAGCTCGTCTGATCTGGTATGGGAGTTAAACTGCCTTTAGGCACCTGCTTTATCCCACAGATCTTCGAGAATTAAGACGACTCCAGGACCAATTCTACCACATCGCCGAAAATTGAAGTTGGAGACCGAAACTCCTCATTGGATACAGTGATTTGGCGATGTCTACGCGGCTTACAGCCAGCGCAGACGAAGTTCAGGCTCGGTGATAGATTCAGGGTCTACGCGGTTCAAAACCTACGCAGATGAGATGCGGGCACGGGGGTAGATTCAGAGCCCACGCGACTTAAAGTCAGCGCAGGGACACGGCGTCGATAGCGAAGAAACGTGAGCGGTGACACAACTTCACAGGATATTGCACCATATGGAGCAAATTTCTTATTATTTTATTGACCCGTATAAAATAGTTAGCTCTATTTTGCCAACTATCCCACTTCTGACACCACTGTTACGGGGTGGGTCAGGAATCGAGTTTTAAAAAAACAAATTAAGATGGCTAGAATGAAATGTATTGAAATAGAAAAAACATAAAAGTAATATTAACGACTAGCCGCGACCGGAATGCAAGTCTGAATAAATTAGAATATCTAATTACTAAAAGGTCGCCGCTAGGCGGAAACAACGACAATGCCAAAAGTGCGAGCATCAGCATTTCCACCCGCATGCGCTTGCTATGTATGGGGCATCGTAACAGTACGACATGGGCATTTGACACGATGTTCATCTTATCAATGTTCATTTTAAGACCCACCTGTTGGGAAACAATATTGAGGTCACTGAGCATTGTGCCTAGGTCTTCCAGGGTTTGTGCCATGATGACTATATCATCAGCAAATCGAATGTGAATGATTTATTTGCCATTGATGTTAACACCATATCCGCTCTAGTTCAGAAGCTTGAATATATCTGCCAGGTGAAGAGGTGAACAGTTTCGGAGAAATAACATCTCCCTCTCTCACTCTCTTTTTTCAACTAGATAGAATTCATGCTCCAATCTTGAAGACCTTGCTGTACTTCAATACTTCGACACTTCGATGTACCGGTAGTCAATCTGGCACCGCTGTAATTACTGTAGCACTGTCCATGTTTCGATTGAATCAAAGGCTTTCTCCTAATCCACAAACGCTAGACATAGTGGCCGATTATATTCGTCGGTCTTCTGTATAATCTGCCGGAGTATACGTATGTGGTCTACGGTGCTTAAGCCTTTCCGGAATCCAGCTTGTTCGGGAGGCTGAAAGTCGTCAAACCTACGAGTGAGACGGTTTTCAACTACTCTTGAAAATAGCTTATAGACGTGGCTCAGCAGTGAAATGGGCCTATAATTCTTCAATAGCGTGTTATCACCTCTCTTTGAGAACAACACCACTACGCTCCTGTGCCATGCCTGTGGCGTAGTACCCTCGAGGATGATAACGGAGTTAAACAGCTTCTGAAGGACTTTAAGTACCGGTGTTCCACTCGTTTTGAGTAGCTGTCGTTATTCCGTCCTCTCCTGGTGCCTTGCGGTTCTTAAGCTCTTTGAGAGCTATTCTGATCTTGTATAGGCTGACGTCCGGGATATCTTCAGTATAATGTCGGATCAAACGGGCTCTTGCATCGCTAGTCGTGCTAGGACTGCGCGATGAGGTGTATAATAGCCCATAAAACTTCTCGAGCATTCAAAATCTCAAAAAAAAAAAGCTTCGACGAAACAATGCTGCCATTGTCCGTCTTCAGCTTCGTTAACAGGCTTTGCTCAATATAGACAGATCTCTTGCAAAAAGTTTATTAATTTTTTTTTTTTTTTTTTTTTATTTATTCGGTTCACAAATTGGATGTAACACCTTAATCTTAATGAGATAAAAATAATAGTCAACATTCAGTGTCCATCCTAAAAACAGTGAACACAGCATGCAATATTGAAAAGACAATGTTAATTTTTTTAAGCAATTACCTAAAGGCAAGTGCATTAATACATACAGTAAGTATAGCAACTAATGCTTTAAACACAAAGAATGGAATTTAATATATAAACTAAACTATTCTACTAATTATTGTTCTTACTATTGTGACAGTTTACCAATGTCTTCACTTTGATCTTTGTTGAGGCTAAAGAACCATCAAAGATGTCTAAGTATGAGCGAATTGCATTTGAACTTGGTAACATTCTGTATACGGGAGAATGTTTGCTCAAATTAGTGCGGCATAGTGGAAACTTAAAAGTCTTTCGGTTCGACTATGGATCGTGGAATCACGATCCATAGTCAATACACGCAAGGAAATCTGGGCACAAAACTAAGCCGAGAATTAATTTATACAATAATATGGTGTCGGATACTTTCCGTCGTACATTTAGGGCCGTATTAATAAACCGACCTCAACTCTGAGAGCGCTATTGAGAGCGATCTCAAGATTATAATCTAATTAATAAACATATCTTAAGCTGTTGATTGACATGCCGTAATCAGCTGAGTCAGTGTTTAATAATAAATCAATCTCGACTCTCAAGAGCGTACTTGCGATGTGGTTTGAGATGCAGAATGTTGAGTGCAGTCGATCCGTGACTTGAGAGCGTGATTTCGAAAATATTATGTCAGAAGTTGATAATTATAATTATATTAACCATCTGTATAAGAATATTTTTATATTCCTCTGGAAATAAACAAATTTATTTGGCATGATTGCGAAAAGATCCGAAGATTTGGTAGATATCAGAACCTGGCGAGGACTCGCTGAAGTCTAAAAAGATCCGAAATCGTAACCAAAGGATACGCGCTGGAAATACTGCATGGCTAATCAACGAACGAACGACGAATTTTTATTTTCATAAATTATAGTTATTTGTTGATGAATTGCGTTAAGTTCTTTAATTGATAGTGTAACTTTGAAAATATAGACAAAAGTTATGGTTTACATCCTTTCTACAAAAAAACTAAAGTAAAGTTATGATAATTATGTAGAAAATAAACATTACGTTTAATATAATCGCATTTAATTTAATTCAACTTCATCGAAGTAATAAATTTTAATCTTACGTTATATCTTATTTAAGCAAAAACCGAACTTTCACTAAAGAAAATAAATCGTTCATTCAATCTTGCTCTCAAGTTCTGGTTCGTGACGGAGCATCTTGAGATGCGGCTCTTGAAAGCGACATGATCTGAGATGCTCTTGAAATGTCTTTATTAATCAGCGACGATATTAAGATGCAGATCACAACTTGAGAGCGTATCAGTTGATATCGCACTTGAGAGCTCAACCAAGAGCGATTTATTAATACGGGCCTTAGAGCTGTAAGGTTGTAATATTCCAATCTAGACTCATATGATTTTAAGGTTTTACGTTTATTAATCGCGTACGTCAGCTGATACAAAAATCTTTTCTGGATGCGCTCCAGTCTGTTACTATGCACGGTATACCCAGGTGACACTGAACTGTTATATTCCAAACTACTTTTCACCAAACTGTTATATAAAGGTATTACTACTTTCGGATCTTTGAATAACTCAATTTGTCTAGAGATGAAACCAGATAGTTGTGACGCTTTTTTAACTACATTATCAATGTGTGTTCGAAAGTTTGAATAACTGTCAACAGTAACTCCCAAATCTTTAATATTTGAAACTTCCTTTAAGGGAGTGTTATTCAAATGGTAAGTGGAAGTAATGGGGTTTCTTTTTCTAGAAAATTTTATGTGCGAGCACTTTTCTATATTTAAAAGCATATTATTTTGGCAACTTAATGAAAAAACTACATCAATTTCGTTTTGAAATTTGTTTTTATCATCTTTAGTTTTTGTATGCATGTATAATTTTAAGTCATCAGCATACATTTTAAAAGGATAATTTATATTGCCAGTCAAATCGTTAATAAAAATTAAGAAAAATAAAGGACCCATGTGTGAGCCCTGTGGTACACCTGCAGGTATCAATTTTGATCGTGATGTGTATCCGCGAATCGTGACTAGTCTATCTAATCGAGATCTATTTAACATACGATTCACACCATCTTAATAAAGAACCATGCATTCCCATAGCTGAGTTTTTTTTTAGGTCAATAAGATTAAAGGCTTTACTAAAGTCCGTATACACGGCATGCATCTCTTCTCCGGAATCAAGAGCTTTTGAAACATCGTTTACAAAACAAATTAGATTTGAAGCAGTATGTTTGTATACGTATGTATGTTGTTCTGGGTGTATTAATTCTTTGACGTGCCAATAAATTTTATGTTGCACAATTGACTGTAACACTTTTTCGAGCGCTGGGAGAATGGACACTGGCCTATAATTACAAGCATTTGCAACATCCCCGTTTTTGTGTATGGGTGTTAAACGTGCTTGTTTCCACATAGTTGGGAAAATTCCATCTCTATCTTTATTTTCTATCTATATATTGACGGTATGACTTGATTCAGACCGTCAAATTCAGATGTTTGAGCTAATGTAGAATTAACCATGTTATAAACTACACTGAATGGAAGTAGTCAGAAAAAAGATCAGAAATTTCTTGTCGGCCAGTTGCGATTTTATCCCCTAAAATTAATTGATTAGGTAGAGAACTGCTATTACGTTTATGACTATTTAAGAATGACCATATACATTTGGGTTGGATACGAATTGTTTTTGCGGCATTATCTTTGAATGTTTTATAACATTTCTTAAGCATTATATCATAACGATTTTTGAGGATATCAACTGTTAGTTTATCTCTGGGGTTTCCGTATTTTTTGTACTTTTAATGATATTTTAATTTTTCTTGAGCGCATTTATTCACTGTGAGGGACGTAGTATGGGGTATTGCTATTTATAACTTCCATTACGATTGAATAAAAAATACTAACCATCTCATCTGAGTGACCTCGTTCAATACCTCTGACCAATCTGTGTTTCCAAACTCTTCATTTATTGCCTCATAGTTAGATTTATAGAAATTGTATAACCGGTATCCGATTTCTTTTTAGAGTTTGATTGTATTTGTCTTTCAGACAAGTTTATTCTATTTGGTGTATCTACTAAAAGCAAATCTAGTGCACGATTATTCAACTTTCTGTTATTGTTACACTGATATAAATTGTTAAAAAGCATCTCATCAATGAATGAATTTCCAATTAAGCTAGTATTTGTGTTAGGTATACAACTACTTATTTTTTTATCATACTACCATACAACATTTGATAGATTAAAATCACCAATAAGGATAGTGGACGATAAGCTTGAGATATTGTTGCTCATAGTCTTAGTAAAGTTTGAGAGGAACGCATCATAGTAATCCTGACTAAGCGGCGGAGGAACATAAACTGCACAAATGTTCCAACTATGTTGATCAGACACCTCACTCAACCCAACATTGACCCACAAGTCCTCAGAATCCGATTCCCACGAAAACTTTCTTACAACTTGCAATCTTTGAAAAGAAATGAATTCTTCAATCACTTTTTGAGTGGCCTTGTTTTCTAAGGTGATTTGTTCCTTCATGTGGGATAACATTGTAGACGTAGGCTCCTTTAACTTTTTATCAAAATAAGTTTTCAGATCGTCCATCGCAGACTCATGTTGCCAGAATCTACAGGCAGGCTCTGCAAGCTTTGTCGCCTTATCGGCGTATTGGTGTTATCACCGCGCTTCTCGGAGCCCTTACAGTCTGGGCACTTCCACTGCATCTTGGTTTGCTTAGACTCCTTATTATAATTTCCTAGACATTGATAGTGGTAGTGCCCTGTACACACAGAGCAAATTTTCGTGTCATTTCCTTTGGCGGCTTTATTACACGCTTTACATTTCATGTTTGGCGCCGACATTTAACTTACTTCTTCATTTTTATAGCAGTTAACGCCTGCTTAGCGTAAATAAAAAAAGAAATAAAAAAAAAAGTATAAATAAATTATTATATATACTTCTTGATTGTTTATCTTAGCAATAACTATTCCTTTCAAAATTGAGTAGTGCTGAACGAAAATGCTTTGCAAAGTATTGCTATCACTTTTAATCAGGCGTCTTCCTGGTCAAAATAATACAACTAAGAGAAGAAAAAAAATATGTAGGGTAGGCGCGTAAAAACACGTAAAATCCAAAGTTTATTTTTGATATAATTCAGTAATTACTGGTCTGAGACACAAACATAAACTTGTTCTGAATGCTTGAAAAAGTCACTGAATATTGTCTGATTCACTGTAATTTTAACGCTTTGTTCGCCGTTATCAATTTTTGTTGGCGGAGCAAAACTCAACACGTCTATTTCAAATTATGACAATTGGACGACGTTTGGAGCCCTAATTGTTCCGCTCTTAATACTAGATCTAGATCGACTTGGAGATCTGTTTATTAAGCAAGCTGTAACTCGACGTATCCACTGAAGACTGTAGCCTCATCTCGACTCGTTCCGCCATAACTTTGAGTGTATGCTCAGAGAGTTTCTGTGTTCTATTTTTGCGGTGGGTCTTAAAGAACTCCGACCAGACCGCGTGAACAATTCCACCAGCCTGTTGTTTACGAGTTCGTCCACTGTACCGCATTTGGTAAGGATTTGGAAGCGATTTTGGCGTTCTAACTGAAAGCTCTCGGGGTTATGGATTTGGGCAGGACTTGGGCGAAGAGTAGATCTCATCAAACGAGACCTCTCCAGCTTTACGTTGATATTCAATGAGCCTCTTACCATGCGGTGATCACTGCCGGTCTTAATCCTGTTGATCACAGAGACATTTATTTATTTTTTCATTACTTTACAAAAATATTCAATTAAATAATAACATCAATAACATTATTGATAGAAATCAATCTCTTGCTTATGACCGCCGGGGTGCAGCCACGTCCATTTCCTGGACGAGCGCTTCTTGAAAAAGGAGTTCATCATAAAGATTGACCTTCTCCATGAAGTCGGCCAATCGCTGACCCCTTTGGTTCCGCTGTCCAAATCTAAACTGCCCCACTCTCATCATGCCCGCCGTGCGTTGAAGTCGTCCATCACCAATGTGAAGTGTGTTTTCGGGGCATGTATGGCATTGGAAATGTCGTCGTACATAGCCTCCACTTCATCGTCCGGGCGTTTCGAGTGTGGAGCGTACACCTGTATGACCTTCAACGAATACTGTTCGGTACATATAAGTATAAGGTATGCCACCCTGCTCAAAACGCTTTCGATCTTCACAATGTTGTTGACGAGGAACTTCTGAACGAGAAACTCGATACCGTGTTGGGACTGCTGATCGCCCTCCCGGTAATAGAGTAAGTTGCCGGAATTGAGGGTCATCGATTCCTCTCCCTCTCTTCTGACTTCTGATAACCCTATAATACCCCAGCGCAACTTACTTACTACTTCTTCCAGTTCTATCAACTTTTCATCGGTCCTCAAGGTGCGTGCGTTATAAGTTGCCAGGTCCAGAGATCGTGGGGGTTGGTATCAAAATCAAATTAAAAAAAAAACAAAAGTTTATTTATTTTCATCACAAATGGTTATACACAGTAATTGCGATCAGACAGGAGTAACAAAATAAACCTAGCTTTATGAGGAGCTGGTGCCTGAAATAGGTTAGAAAGTACAGGTTACCAGAATCAAAGAAGAACGGGAAGGGAAGAAAATTATCTAGGCATCCCCATCTAAATAAACAGTTATTTTATTATGTGGGTAGAAGAAAAATAATAAACATACTTACCAAACTATTTGTTCCGAGCGGCGAGAAGGCTGTGTGAGTGTTGGGTGATTGCGTGAGTGTAGCTGTGGTGCGTATGGTGAACGTGACCGTGTTTGTGTATTCGAGATATAAAATGAGAGTCAGAAGTAATTTTGCAAGTGATTTCATACATATTACAAGCAGACTCAAAATTGACATTAAAATACATCTAATGAAGAGACATAAGGCAAGCAATGGAACTATTCAGTTACTAACAGTAGATTAGAGGTGCTTAGGCTTATTTACATCGTTATGTACCAAAAGTTGGCGTTTTTAAATGTTAAATAATGATCGTTTATTGGATCTTTATGAAATTTAGAAGAATGGTATATCATTGCGGTGTATAGGGGTTGATATGCTAAAATGAGATAATTATAGGTCAAATCAAAATGAAGCACGCTAAAGACAATATTTGCCAAAAAGAGGAAAAACTATTATTGAACTAAAGGTTTCAGTAGTTTTTCTGTTTCATTATAGTCCAAAGTTTTGAAATATTTAAAGACAGTTTGTTTACAACTATTGCGGTGTAGCTGGTATAAATTTAGAACTTTGTTTAGCTTATTATATAGATAAGGACCTTGGAAGCAGAAGAAATTATGTGACATGGCTGTATTTTGTAAAGGTGCCTGACATACAGTGCCCTTTCGGCGCTTGTCCTTCACAAGTTCAGTGTTGTATTGGAGTTTTGAATGTTTTTTGAGGACATTGTGAACAATGAAACCAACGCGCCTGCAACGCAACGTGCGATATTAAAAGTCGGAAAAAGACTATCTCAAAAATTATGGGTTTCCGAAAGCCCCCTTAAGGGAGAGGGTTATCCCCTCTTTCTCTTCCACCCCCTCACCTCGCCTAAGTACATATTTACATTAATGATACTAACGACGAGCCTAGGCTATAAGAAGTTTTTTGAATGGAGGTGACAAATGTTTCGCCATACCTGCAGAAATTAAAGTGAGTAGGTACATAATCTAACTTAGGTATATATTTATCAGGAAGTTAGGTAAAACAATCAACTAGGTAGGTTGGTACCTACCTGCTTAATATGTATAGTTAGGAAGCTACTATAGCACTGAAGCAAGAGACGTCAATTTTATATTTTATGTGCATTATATTATGTACCTATGTCAACGTCCATACAAAAATAACGATTTGAAAGTTAAAAGTTAATTGATGTCACTGAGAGAGGCTAAAGATTAACTTAATGGTTAAACGAAGTACCATAATTAAGTTAATCTTCGTCTTGAATAATACTTACATAAGTAACTGTAAATTTATATCTAATTTTGTGCTGCAATTTATTATTATTTCAATATTTACAGGTTTTGAGCGCTCTTGATTTTTATGCTCATGGTAGTGATCAAAACTATTGCCGGTGAACATGATATTGCCATGAGCCAGCCCAGCCTATTATTTGGCTCGTATATATTGGCTGTACATTATTTGATTGCGAATTATTGACCGTACAATATAGGGACTCAGTCAGCGTATTCGATCTTGCGACACAGAATACTTAATACTACTTAAATACTCTTGCGTTGTGGGATCAACAAAACATTACCATTTCCTTAAAAGTTAGTACCTACATATGTTTACAAAGCTTAACTACAATACATACTTTTAATTTAATATCTGATATTTTTCTGCAATTTTAATTTATTTGTTAAATGTTTGATAGAAAACTAGAATAACTTCAATTACATTTGAATATATTCATAAATAAAGAATTCAAATTTGAGAATTAGTGAACATAAAGAGCTTCGTAAACGCAACGTGAACATACACAACAACCTATGGTACTAACATGCCATAGACAACTGCACATTACTCCGTGGATGTAGTCGAATTCGATTAGTTGTAGAAAACGAATCGAACCCTCAAGTCGGTTGTTCTGAATAGCTCGAAAATAGACATTCGATTCGTTTCGTTATCGAAGGGTTCTGAATCGGAGGCTGAGCAGATATGAAAATTCGTCATTTACGGTATCATATATTTTATTTTGGTTTGAAACATAATTCCTAGGGGTCTTACCAGTAGGTACCTAAGTGCGCGGAAGAAAAACTAGTAAAACTATTGGGAAGAAAATTCTCAATAGGATAGTCTTACCCCCATTCCTATAAAAATGAAACAAGTCGTTTTTCCAACGTCTCGTTACTATTTGACGTTTTTTGAATGGCGTTTATGTCAAAAGTTGACAGTCATTAAGAGAAAATGGTTCGTTTTAAGATATAGGAACCGGCCATTAGTAGTAAGACTACTGGGACCGGCAGAATAGTTTTAACTCTAGGGAAGGACGCGCAAAGTCACGGACCAAAGCTAAATAACAACATAAAAAATGTAGGATTTAAGGTATCCAATCCTATCTCAGACTTTAATAATAAAATATTTGATTTTATGTTTTACTAGCTTTTACTCGCGATTTCGCCTGCGCAGACTACAGTTTATCACGGTATAAAGTATCCCATCCCATGTCATGTCCTTCCCCAGTCTCCATATCAAATTTCATCAAGATCAGCTATTTAGTCGAGAAAAAAGGTAACAAACAGAGAGTCAATTATGGTTACGAACCTAACAAACTGAAAAAGTCCAGCGGGGCAATTACGTATCTTGTTGCAATCAGATTTACATTATCACGTGATGTAGGTACATTAGCGCTCCGTTTCGTAATACTACTTTTTTTGTACTAATGAGTAGATTGGAACGTTTTGAATGAACTGTTTTGTTCAATGAATGAAGTTGGTTGGAATGAGGTTGGTCTGGAGTTTGCTTGGGATCGTCTCGGGATCATCCAATCTTTCTGTAGTCCCGCGACCCTATTACCAAATTTTTACTGACGGCTATAGGTGTCTTGGCCGCAGTGTGAAGCTGTGGAGAAATGGGCCGTCCAGCGGATGCTGGGCGGCTCCTCCAGCGGTTGCTGGGTACCTCTGGGTGGCTCCTCTAGCGGGTGCTAGGTACTTCTAGGTAGGCAGGTGGTGACTTGGAGATGAGTGAAACTCGACGACTTGTTGGTAAGTGACTTTATTTGTTGTCTTTAACTTCTTATATACTAATTTTGTGTATAAACACTAATACTATTTTACATCTGTGTGATGTCGGTGTTAATGCTTAACGCAGCATCTTTAAATCTAGGGCGCTTTGTTTATTAACACTAATAATATTTTATGCATGTGCGTCGTCAGTGTCGACTTCAACGCAGCATATTAATCTAGGGCGCTTGACGGTCGGACGCTGCAATGCATAGCTATGTCAGATGAATGTAATTCACGGAGTAACAAATTGAAGTGTGCACTTCGGATAAGCTAATGTTCGTAGTTAAGTATGGATATTCATGTTCAATGATTGAACACAGCCTATGTATGTAATGTTTGTTCCTTTGTGGCGCTTTATAGACCAAAAGCGTGGCATCGGCCCACGCGTTGATGATTCTTACGTCAATTTATCTTAACTTAGTGTTACTGCCATATTGAATTTTGATTACATGACAGTAATCAAAATTCAATATGGCGACAACTAGAAGCCATAGTGTGAAAGTCAAAAATGGAAGTCGGCGAACTGTTATTTAGTTTCTCCTATAAACTATCATTTGCGTACAATAATTAATGTTTTTGCAATAGAATAGAAAATCAAAAGTAAAATAACAATGATTTTCACATTGTATAAACATTTAAAATAGAAAATTATTATTGTCCCAAAAAGTATTATTTTACTCTTAAATGAGTTCATTTTGATTTCTGGGAGAGCGCTACTTCCGTATATACTCGAATTAATTATTGACGACAATCTTTTCCATCGGAGTCTAAAAAAATATTTACTCGGTATCGGTCACCGCGATCGAGAAAACGAACAAAAACAAAACTGAACGGTCTACAAAAATATATTATTATTAACGGGCCACCTAAACTATACAGATCTGATTAGAGGAATCACAGGTTGAGCGGGTTCGGCGAGAGCTGTCCGCCGCGCTCCGCCACCGCGGCGCCGATGTCGGCGAGGCGCGCCTGCGCCGCCAGCGGGCGCGACTCGCGCGCCGCCGCCAGGTTGCGCGGCACGCGCTCCAGCGCCTCGTCCGCCCACGCCGCCGCCAGCCGCGCCTCGTGCGCCGCGTCCGGCAGCGACAGCCGCGCGGCGCGCGACGCGCGCGACACCACCGCCGCTGTCGTGTACAGGTCGATGGACACCTCCGCCAGCCGCGTCAGCAGCTGCTGCTCGTCCACCACGCGCCGCCCGTGCCGCACCAGCGCCGCCTCCACGCAGCGCCCGTACTCGCCCACCAGCCGTCCCAGCTCGGCGGCCGCGGGCCGCAGCGCCGGAGCCACGTGCGCGCCAAGGTCGGGCGCGCTCGACAGCCCCACGGCGGCGCCGGCACGCCGCCCCGCCTCGCTGAAGATCAGCCCCAGGTTGGCGGTCGGGTTCTTGAACGCGCGCTGCAGCTCCTGCAGGTGCGACCCCGCGAACTGGATGCCTGCGGACCAGATACCGTGTCAATTAAACCGAAGCACCAAACTCCGATATAGGAGGTATAACCATCGCAACAACATAAGTAGCCAAACGACACAGGCCAGTGACGGACAGCGGCGCCACCGGTGCGAGGAGCTACGCCCTGCGATCATCAAACTGCATGCCCAGCGTGGCGATTATGGGCAAAACCCCTATGAACGGAACAAGTAAATGATTGCCTACAGTTTCCGGTCGCCCTGCTAGTCCGAATCACGGCGGCGGGCACGAACATGGCAGGGCAGGGGTTGCGAAGAATCCCCGGGCTCCGTAGGCCACCCAAAACAAAAACAACTGACCCTGGCTACGTACAACGGACGAACCATTAGGCATGACGAACGCCATGTGTTCGTCATCAACTCGAATAGGAGCTTACAAAAATCAGGGTGTCACATTCCAAGGTTAATTGAAGCCCGAAGAAAGGGGGAGGACGCAATAACCCTGTAATCGGACCACCTTTTCTACTTTCGAGAGGGCGATTAGCATTCTCAGGGTTCCTTGTCAATAAGGTCCTCATTAAAAAAATAGTCCTCGTAGAAATGTTCTGCTTGTCAACCAGAGTTGCTTACCTATATAGTTCTTAAACTGACCGAAAGGTATAGTCTTAAGGTCGTACAGTACCACTAGTACAAGTTTTTATAGTTTTTGAAAACGAAATGTAGTTTCGTTTAGTTCCTTACATTTACTGGCAGCGCCTCTAGCGGAATCTTGTAGGAACTAAAATCGGAAGGACGGGTTTTATCAAATGGTAGTATTCGAATTCGAAATAAAGTTTTCGTGTATTCTTTGCATTTTAGCAGTACGAGTTGCCACTTTGACAAGTTAGCAAAAGTAAACATTGACGTATTCAATCACTTTCAACGTATTGTTACTCGTTATATAAATTTTCGTGAGAGCTTCATGAGCTTCATTTAACTTTATCATGATAACGAGACGGTATCTTGCCTGGAGGTTAGCCTCGGAGGCTGTAGAAGTTGACCGAAGTGAAGAGGAGCGACAGAAGAAGCTTATACGTAGGCGGAGATTCTTTACACACAGCCACATCTCTGACATGCACTTAGTGCAAAAGTATCGGCTCACTAAAGATGGGTTTGTTTCGAATTTTCTGCAAAACTGTGCGGGAAAATACAAGTCTCAGGAACTCTCAAAGAATCTCTATAGAGACCAAGGTAATTTAATAGTAATAGTAGATTACTGCATCGAGCGGAAAGTGACTCATTGCTGCACAGAGTGGTTAGATTGGAGCCCGAGCTTTAGCGAGGGCTCTAAAACCACGAGTGCAGCAAGGAGTCACTTGAGCGAATGTCATTAATCTGCTTTTCTTTCCACTACAAAGTAATATCACTATTGTTCACCTAAATGTAAGCAGTATAATTTTGTTTGACTTTTAAATTCACGCCAATTCCATCGCGCTCACATTTAAAAATTAGTACATTCAATTTTTAAACCTCTATTGGACGATTGCATCCATTCCATAATAACTGCACCCCGTGGTTTCATCCGCGTATTGGATGATGATGATGATGAAAAGTAACATAAGTATGTGTTATTCCAGGCTATAAGCTATATCCATTTCAAATTTCATCAAAATCCGTTCAGCCATTCAAGAGTGAAGTAAAATGATGTTGATGATGATGATGATGAAAAATATCTTATGGTATTCCAGGGTATAAGATATCTCTATTCCAAATTTCATCAAAATCCGTTCAGCTGTTTGAGCGTGAACGAGTAACAAACATACACACACACTCACACACACCCTCGTACGCACCCTCACACACACACACGCACACCCTTTTCAAACATACAAACATAACTCGTATTCAATAATTTTGAACATAGTCGGGTTTTATGTATTTTAATAATAATTTTACTTGTTGTGTTAGTTTTAAGTAATTTTAATCTATTTGTTTGTTGTGCGCCGGCATGGCATTGCTGTAAGCACAGCAATCATTTGCTTAAAAATCCATACCAATATATATAAGTGAAACGTTGTCTGTTTGTTTGTATGTTTGTTTGTTTGGGGAGCTTTCACGCAATTATGGCTAGACAGATTTTGATGAAATTTGGAATGGAGATAGCTTATACCCTAGAATAAAACATACGAGACTTTTACACGTCTAGCCCAGTTGTCGCGATTTGTTCCTTTCTGGAATTGGCGGGACGGAAACGCCTGCGGTTCCCACGGGCCTTTGCGATCCTAGAAAAGGATCTATATGTTGACGACGTATGCAAAAGCGACGTAAGAACCAACACCCAAAGCAGAACACTCGGAGGACATTGGTATGTCCCTCGCTACTCATTATAGACACTAAAATCTTCAGAAACGATTGGTGCTATCACCGACAGAACGAATAGAGGTAAAACTGCGTTTAGGGTAGGGTCCCGGACTCTCGGTTATCCTCATATCGTGCACTCGCTGTATGGAACGGTTGCCATGGAAACGAAATAATAAGTCTGTCAAAAAACTTCAAGAGCAGGTGCTATACCTTAGAGAGTATCAATGCAAAAGTAGGTATAGCACGTAGATAGAGTTCTATATGTGCTATACTTACTTTTTTATTGGTTTTAATATTTTATTGACCCGGATCTTATTAAGAACATAGGATGCTTTTTTCGCGATAAACAGTAGTCCGCGCAGACGAGTCGCGGGCGGGAAAGCTAGTAAATAAATAAATCCGACAGTGAGCCAAGGTAACCGCATAGCTCTAAGGATAAGCAAGCTAAAGTGGCAGTGGGCTGGTCACATTTCCCGAAAAACCTATAGCCATTGGGGTGTGTGTGCCAGTGGCCACGAGTTTTTCGAGTGGAGACTACGTTTAGGCAAATGAAGAGTCACGCAGGTTGTCATGTCAGCTTCTCGCGTTTGCAAAAAACGGCCGGCGTGCATTAGGAGAGGCCTACGTCCAGCAGTGCACAAGTATAGGCTGATTATGATGATGACACGTACCAGTGAGCGCCACGAAGAGCCGCAGGATGTCGTTAGTGCCCTCGAAGATGCGGAAGATGCGCAGGTCGCGCAGTACGCGCTCGAGCCCCGTGGCACGCATGAAGCCCATGCCACCGAGGATCTGGATGGCCTCGTCCACCACGTGCCACGCGGCCTCCGACGCAAACACCTTGGAGATGGCCGCCTCCAGGTGATAGTCGGCGGCACCCGAGTCCATGTTACCGCTGACCATGTACGCGATCGACTCGGTGGCGTACTGCAGCGTGGCCATGCGCGCCAGCTTCTCGCGCACCTGCCCGAACTCGGCGAGCTTGCGGCCGAACTGCACGCGCGTGGCGGCGTGCTCGGCCGCCTGGCGCAGCGCCGCGCGCTGCGTGCCCGCCATGGCGGCACCCATGCCGAACCGGCCGTTGTTGAGGATGTTCATGGCGACCTTGAACCCGTTGCCGACGCCGCCGAGCACGTTGGCGATCGGCACGCGCACGTCTTCGAAGTACACCTCAGTCGTGTTCGAGCACTTGATGCCCATCTTGTTCTCGGGCGGGCCGGACGAGACGCCGCCGAACGCGCGCTCCACGATGAACGCCGTCACCTGCGGAACGTGACACGCGTCGCGTTACTGCGGCCCGATAGGGGGGAGGGGGAGTGGGAGGGTGTTCGCCGAGCTCTCACCTTGTCGACCGTCTTGCCGTCTTTCTCGATGGGCGTCTGCGCGAAAACTGTCATGATCTCGGCGATGCCGCCGTTACTGATCCAGATCTTGGAGCCGTTGAGCACGAAGTGGTCGCCACCCGGCGCCAGCACCGCGCGCGTCCTGCGCAGGTCAACACGCAACCGTTACTACTACTATAACTATTGTAAAAACATAAACGGGTTATTACCAATAGGGACGAGTCAATGTTGACAAGCTGTGGCGGCCATGTCGTTATAGCGGCGGCAGTCAAATCTGTTATTTATTATTCAGTCTCTGATGCTAAACCTCTATGGCAAGTTACACAATTGAGCAACACGTCTAAATGATAAAACTTTATTGCCAAAACAAGAAATAAGTACAAAAACTAACACCCGACAACAGCCGGGTAAAAAATAGCCTAAGACACTATTACGATGAAGACGAATCGATTGATTCCTCGTTTGACAAAATCGAACCAAGTTTTTAGTTTGTACTACTACGGCGACCCGACTACGGCGTTTGTAAAGGTAGGGTTATGTACCCTACCTTTACAAACGCCGTAGTCGGGTAAAAAAGCCTATGACACTCTATACCTGAAGACGGATCGATTAACACCTCGCCTGTCAAAATCGGACCAATAGGAGTGACTCTATGTTGGAACATCCACATACATACATAGACGGTTAAACTCATTACCCTTCCCTTGCTTCGTCGTAGTCAGATAATAAGTGTTCGTGTGCAAACTTTGCGCCCATTTTACGGCAGACGCGCGCGGTTCTCTTCATAGTCGACTCTCGTTAAACGTTTGGTGGCCACCCGTTCAATCAAAACTGATTGTTTACCATTTCTATTCGGTAAACAATCAGACGACATCCTTACTTTTTTTTTTTATTACGGACTAGGCAATCGTTTGACCACGATCTCACCTGATGGAAAGCGATGATGTGGTCGAAGGTGTAGCACGCTTGCCTAGTAGATACCTATTCACTCTTGACTTGAACACACCGGGGTTATAATTTACCGGAAACACTGACGAGGGCAGGGCATTTCACTCCTTTGCAGTTTTTATAATAAATGAAGAAACGTAAAAGGCATACCAGATCGGCCGGGAAAATCACATCAGTACGTGAAAAAATATATTTAAAAAGTGTGCAGGAATACCTTCAATTCCTCGCCGTGCACAAGAACTCTGTCTTTCACAGACTTCAACTTGGCGAATTTTGCGTTGGACTTGGGCCTGCATCCGTGCAAGATCCAACTGACCCAGGAGCTCAAAATGCGCATAGACAACGCCTTGTTCGCTGACTGGGCTTGGGAGCGTTTGTAATGGGACCCCAATTCTGGCCGGAAAAACATATTTATCGACGACGCTAATTTTTGGATGAATGGCTATGTTAACTAGCAAAATTACCGTATATGGGAAGACGCCAACTCGCAGGAGGATCACCAGGTGGCATGCATCCACAAAAAGCTACTGTTTGGTGCGGATTTTGGGAACAATGCGGCTGAATCATTGAAAATTGGACACCGTGACTAGCCGCGGCGGACATTTAAACGATGCGATGTCATATTCCATACATAATATGGAATATGATATTATATAACCCCCGGCCCCCCACCCCCCATTTTATTTTTTACTTTTTTGTTTTTTATTTATTGGTTCACAGCTTGAAGTATACACATTTCTTAGTCTAAAGTCTTGCGTAATATTACAAAAGCACGGTGTGTGTTAGTTTAGTATTAAATATAGAACGGCCTCCAAAAAAATTACATAATAATATAATATAATAATATCTTTATTACAGCATAAATCGGGGTACATATTAAAATTGGGATGTTCTGCATTTTGTGTTAGTTGTAAAACTGTGTTGTGTTGTAACTCATAATTGAGTGAACACAACATGCAGTTTGCGGACAATGTTAAATTCGAAGAAAATTACATTTCAAATTAAAAATATACATACATAAATATTATAATAATAATAATAATCAAAATAAAGGTTGTAACTAAAAAACACCCAAAGAAATAAAAACGACGAGGCCAAAGAACTAGAAAATATATCATATTTAGATCTGATTCCATTATAATAGGATAACATTATGTACAACGGAGAATGTCGACCAATATTTGTTCTGCATTTAGGCAACTTGAAACACCTAATATTTATCAACCGACTTCCTGATCGGGGAACTTCTAATTGGACATGCATAAGAATTTCTGGACAATCGATTAAGTCATGAAGAAGTTTATATAGGAATATAATATCTGATGCTTTACGGCGAATATTAGGGGTTTCATTTTATAAAAAAAATATCTCTGCTCGTAGGAGGGTAATCTTTTGCAATTGTTATTTACATAGGACAGATGATACAAAAATCTTTTTTGAATTCGCTCTAACCTGCCAGAGTGGACAGCATAACTAGGAGACCATACACAGCTATTAAATTCTAGAATACTTCGAACTATACTATTGTACACTGGTATTAGAACTTTGGGATCCTTGAAGGATTTAATTTGTCTCGAAACAAAACCGGACAGCTGTGAAGATTTTTTAATTATTTTGTCTATGTGATCTCTAAAGTTCATGGAACTATCCAGTATGATTCCGAGGTCTCTATTACTATTAACTTCTATTAGTTGAGTATTTTTGAGGACTTTTCTTCCTAGTAAATTTAATATGATAACATTTCCTTACATTTAACACCATTTTGTTACATTCACACCATCCATACACCTTATCTAGTTCATTTTGTGAGGCTTTTATATCAGTGTTGTTTTGCACTCGCATATATAACTTTAGATCATCAGCATACATTTTAAATTTACATTTTAATATCAAGATGTCGAAAAACCCTACATAGATCTTATAAAAAAACATCTATAAAAACAGCTCTGCAAATATAAAACTTAATTCCGCAAGAACCTCATTTAAAATACTAAAAGGTGTTAAGGCGGGGTCAGTCCCGAAATCAGCAAAAAGACGAATAGCAAAACGTCCAGAATGGCGTAATGAAACAACTTTACGCGAACCAAAAAATACTGTAGATAGAAAATTATACCACCTAGACAAATAACAGAACAGAATTTTCAGAAATGCCTTGGTATCATTGGAAAAAAAACACGAACTACCACATGCAAATAACTTGTGTCATCGCAGTTCTCTTTATTTTCAGCGACAGCAACATACTTTTGTTTAATAATTAAATAGCTACTCTATTAAACTAGACAAATAACCGAACACATTTTTTTATTGAGTTTTATATATCGAGATATCGATAGAAAAGCACAAATATTATATAATTGATAGATTAAGGCGTTACTTTGCGGAAATCCATATTTAAAATGAAGAAAATAAAAATATGTAGCTTACTTCCGCCAAAACTGTAAGTCAGACAAATGATAAATGGTAAAATTAACACAAGTAAAACCCCACGCTAAACAAAACCCTACCCAAAATTGAACTAATGAAAAATATAAATGAAATGAAAGCTAAGGCCAAATAAGATTTGCTATTTCAAACGGGTACAATAAGGTAGTGGTAGATAATTTGATAAAAAGGAAACTACAAGATAGGGTTCGTTCATTACTTTTTGCGGGTCCACGGGATAAAATCAACAAATATGTAGGTAGTTTGTCATACATGAGCCCAGTTTCGGATAAAATCGCAAACTTGCTTAGGAAAAACAACATTCATGTAGCGTTTCGAACTAATAACAATCTGCGTCATCTTTGTAATGGTAAAGACCAGATGGAGAACCACAAAAAGTCCGGTGTTTACAAGTTGGTTTGTGATGAGTGTAACGGGGTGTATGTGGGTCAGACCGGCCGCAAATTTGAAACTAGGTTTAAAGAACAGGCCGCGTATAGGAATAGTCATCTAGAGCAGTCCCATTTCGCTAAAAATTGAGTCCGGTCACTCTCTGCGGAGTGATAATACGTATAATGTTTTACATGTTTGCGACAAGGGTTTCCGTTTGTGTGTATTGGAACAATTAGAAATTTTAAGACATAATAATAATAGGTATACATTGTTGAACGACCAAACCAAGTTAGTTTCATCACCTTTGTTGCGTATTTTCACTGGAAATGCGTCACAAGTAACAGGCGGCGATGACGTAATCGTAAATATGGTGCAATAGTGGCATGACCTTGCGAAATCATAGTGATTCATTCTGGCTCAAACTGGTTCGCGGCGATGCAGTAGTGCAGTCGCACTAGCTCAGGCGCATAGCCTATATAAGGGAATTTGTCACCATTGCTTAGTCACTCTCAGTCCAGCACTCGACGAGTTAACATCACTCGAAGATGCCTCGTGCAGAGGCGAAACACATGTCGTATTGATGTCAGACGTTTGGTATTTGGATCGAGGTATATGTTTTTTATTGTGTTTTTATATTATATGTATATGAATATATAAGTGTTACGATACTTGTATTTGGGTAGGGTTTGTTTAGCTTGGGGTTTTTTATTGTATTTATATATATTATTTGTATATAAGTGTTTTTTCTGGCCTCCAGGCCTTATCTTTCATTTCATTTATATTTTTCATTAGTTCAATTTTGGGTAGGGTTTTGTTTAGCATGGGGTTTTACTTTTACCATTTATCATTTGTCTGACTTACAGTTTTGGCGGAAGTAAGCTACATATTTTTATTATGTTATTTTTTTATATTTTTTTCACAAATATTATGTAAAATCGACTACCGAACGCATTACCTCTCCCGCTCACACTGCACCTGGACGAGCAGGACAAACAATTGAGAGCCTACCCCACCTTAAACAGGCTGATCTGCTCTCTCCCAAGCTATTTACGAGTACCCTTGAGGAAATATTCCGTAAATTGGCAGCCTCATAGGAAACAAAAGGCATTGAAGTCGGCAATAACCTTTTCGTCGACATTGTCTTTTTTGCCCCAAACCGCCCTTGTACTTCAACAGATGCTCCAACAGCTGAGCTAGGCAAGCCTTGATGTAGGACTCGTGATGAATTGGTCCAAAACTCAACTGATGACTAATAGCATGAAACGAGGTACATGGGCAAGTAATACATTATGTCGATGAATATATCTACTTTGGCCAGATAGTTTCCTTCAGCAACCGGCAAGATAAAGAAATCGATAAAACGCCTGGAGGAGCTACTGGTCCATGAAGTCGCTAATGAAGGGCAACCTTCCACTTTCACTGAAGCGCAAACTCATCGACATGTGTATCTTGCCTATCCTAACCTACGGTGCTCAGACCTGGTCTCTGACCGAATCACAAAAGTCTAAACTCGGGATTTGCCAGAGAGCGATGGAGCGTAGCGTTCTAGGTGTGAAAAAAACTGATAGAGTTCGGAACACTATCCTACGCTCCAGGACAGGCATCACGGCCGTAGGCTATAAGGCTGCCAAGCTCAAATGGGATTGGGCGGGTCATCTCAGCCGTATGCATCCTGACCGGTGGGCAAAGGTCATGACACAGTGGACGTCTGAAGATGGACGACGCCGCCGAGGCCGGCCCAGAAAGAGGTGGCGATATGACCTAGACGCCTACCAAGAGGGCTGGTACGAGGTGGCTCAGGAAAGAGAATCTTGGAAGGATATGGAGGAGACCTTTGCCCAGCAGACAGTATAAGTTAGAAAATAAATAAATAATAATAATATACTTGCGAGATCGTCAATGAATAAAACAAAACATAGAGGACCGAGGTGTGTTCCTTGGGGAACGCCTGTTGGTACTTCTTTAGCTCGAGACGTGTAACCGCGTATCTTTATAAGCTGAGTCCGATTTCTTAGGTAAGACTCACACCACCGGTACAGTGATCCATGTATACCCATCTCTGAAATCTTTCCCAACAACAAAACGTGATCTATCAAATCAAATCTGTAATAAAGTTTGTATATATAGCATGCACTTCATCCCCATTGTCAATAGCTTTGGAGATTGGTATTGGTAGTTTTTTTTGGTAAAAACCGTGTTGCTCCCGATAGAGTTTTTGTTTAACGTGCCAATACTTTCTTTTTTGCAAAATCGACTCTAGAACCTTTCCATGCGCCGGAAGAATGGACACCCTCCTGTAGTTAGACGCAGTATTTATATCCCCACTTTTGTGAATAGGCGACTAGGCGTCAAGCGTGCATTTTCCACTCCGTCGGAAAAAAAAACATCAGTGAGAGTCAAAAACATCATCTATTATACAGTATGCACAAGGGCTCTTATAGTGCTTCGGCACAGTTTTTTAGTAGAATATTCGGAATACCGTCTAAACCGGCCCCTTTATTTGGATCTAACTTTTTTAGGGCTGCGATAACTTCCGATTCCTTCAAGAATAAGTGGCCAAAAGACGAAGAATAGTCGGCTATATGAGAATCAAAGATTGTATCTTGTGCGCTATTTTTTATTTGTTAATTTTACTCATACACTGACTGAAAATACTCAGACAATAATTCACATATTTTATGTCCACCACCATGTTTCACTACCTATAACCAGTTTTTTTTTTGATTTGGAATAGAACTACTATTACGTTTAAAATTATTAAAATACGACCATTTATGCTTCGGGCGTGTACGCATTATTTTAGCAGCAGTATCCTTAAACCTTTTATAGCATTTTTTTAACATGATATCGTACCTATTTCTAAGAATTTCTACTACCTCTTTATCTCGGGGGTTGTCATATAATTTATATATTTTGTGATATTTATGCTTTTTTTTTGCACATTTAATTAGGCAGGTGCCAAACCAGATTGGATAACGTTCACTTTTTGGTGTTCTGAGCGGTGTGTTTTCTTCTAATATGGGCATAATGGTTGAGTAGAATTTCAGTACCATCTGATCTACACTAGACATGTCTTCCCATATATTGGACCAATCTATGCGCAAGAGTACTCGTAGCTAAGAAGCATCTCGACCACATCATTTAAAAAAATTTGTTCCATCTGTTTGAGAGCTACCTATTCGACAATCAATATTCGTGTGTGTGTTTTACAAAATATAAAGTGGTGGGGGATAATGCCTCATGGTTAGTTTCCATTGGTGGACATCCATTCATTTGAAAAATAAGGTTCTCACCCCCCTTTTCTCAACTCCTCCCCTCCTTCCCCCGCATAAAGCTAAGAACCATGTCGATCACATCACTTTTCAAACATAGAAAACGCATCAATATCAGTCCATTCGTTTGGGAGCTACGATCCTCACCCCTATCCCCCCGCCCCCTCCCCCATTATAGCTAAGAACAATTTTGTTTATCTAAAAAACATAAAAAATTGGTCCATTCGTTTGAAAGATACGATTCTCACCCCCCTTTTCTCAAAAAAATACAAAAAAAAACATCAGTTCCCGCAGGATAGGGGTTGAAAGTTATTTAAAAGAACACATATTACGCTGTAACTACTGGACGGAGTTTGATGTAACTTGGCACAGTCAAAGTTCATATTATGTATTAAAATTACGGATTCTTTTTATCCCCAAAAAATATAGGGTTCCTGCGGGATATGTGTTCCAAGTTATGTTAATTTGAATGCAATAAAAATAAAACATTAAAATGGTATCATAATTTCGACTATCTCGCCATGAAGTTCTATGGCGAAGTCGGAGTATGACTGCCTTTCAACCCAGAGTTGCGGGATCGAAATCACGCGCATCTTAAAATGTTTTGCTCCATATTTTTAAGCATTTACATATTATATGCATTATTTTTACGTTTTTCTTGATCTTTTTAAGGCTTCTGCCATTTCCTGAAGAAAACCGTCAAATCGTTACAACAAAATAGGTCACAATAATTCCAATTCGGATAATTTAGAAAAAACTCATAAATTGAAATTCTTTTCAGTTTATGAGCTTTTTCTAAATTATTTGACAGACAGGATTCTTTCTGACAATTTACTTTGTTTTTTTTTTTACTTTGTAAATTTGTTAGTTTTACCTGAAGTGCATGTATAAACAAGAAATAAATTATCATTTATAATTAACAATACCTAATAAAAAAGCGCCCTCTTGCGGTAACCAAACTGCTTACTGTTTTAACTGAACTGTCACAGCCGTGCGTGAGGACGAGCAACGAGAGTTACTGGACGAGCTGAGATCAGGTATACTTATAATAAAGCAATAAGAACATAAAAGACTCTACAAAGATGATAATTAAGGTTTGATTTAAAAACTGGGATACTTGGTATCTTAGGCCTTGCGGTGGAACGCGGTGCGTTTATTCTACCGTTTATTTCATATTGTATTATATGCGTTTATTTCACCGCAATACGTGCACTTCTACGACACTCCGTACTTCACAGAATATGGGTTATAAAAAGGCAAGGCAGTGCCTTATTCCGATGATTAGATGCCGAGCAATCGATAAAAAACTATTTGACGGCTGAACGAATTTTGAAGAAATGTAGTATAATATTGTACTTTGTAGGTTTGGTCCTGGTCCTCCTGGTCCTCTGGACCAAACCTACAACTGGTCTGGTGGTGGTTTGGCTTTTGGTCCTGGAATAAAACGTGTGGGCTACTGAAATGACCACGCGGGCAAAGCTGCGGGCACAGCTAGTGTTAAATAAAATAGTAGAAATGGTCCAGATTTATTAGATAGATAGATAGATAACTCTTTATTGTACACCACATAGAACAAAACGGTATTATTACGGTCCCTTTACATCTTGACAGAGGATCTTAATAATACATTTGCACCATTTCTACTTTAATTTTATTAGGAATCGTCTTAATTTAATTATTTTTTTAAAGATTGTTCTTGATAACGAATTAAATTGTATTTTAAGTTAATATATAAACAAGAAATAAGACTTATTTTATGTGATTTACGACACGATACGATACGAAACACTTTATTGTAATTACCAGTTACAAAAAAAAACACACATAATTATTTAAAAACATTTTATTTTATTGATTTTGTTTTTTAATGCTACTTAAGGCTAAGCTCCAAGGTTAAATTTTCCCATTCCCTACTCCCCTGCCAACTCCCCTGCACTCTGCCACCTGCTATTCGCAATAATTACTGAAGTGCCTGCGTAACAAGGTTGCATATCGCGAGCGCTGTTTGTTTATGTCTCAATAGTTATTTTATTTAATAATTTAGTTAGGTAAATTTTGTCTAAACATTAGATGATAAATTATATTTTCTTGCTGTGAGATTTATTTTATAGATAAAACTTAAGCCGTTGAGTAGAAAAATGAAAATATTACTGAAAATAGCGTAAGTTTTGATTAGAAAAT
This sequence comes from Alsophila aescularia, assembly GCA_946251855.1. Taxonomy (NCBI): domain Eukaryota; kingdom Metazoa; phylum Arthropoda; class Insecta; order Lepidoptera; family Geometridae; genus Alsophila; species Alsophila aescularia. The sequence continues at coordinate 42,814,006 of OX276377.1, forward strand.
TTATCGAATGAAATTTTGTTGATCATGTTTTGTCTTTGTGTTCGAGAGATAAAGATCTCAAAAACATGTATGTTAAGTTTCAAATTTATTTTCGGTTTGTGGTTGACCCAGCATATTTATGGAAAAAAACCCTTAAAAAGCAGAGCCTGGTCGTAATAGTTAATTATAGATTAGGTGTATCTCGTCTGCGTGCGTGTGCGCGTGCGTGTGCGTGTGTGTGTGTGTGTGTGTGTGTGTGTGTGTGTGAGTGTGTGTGTTTGTGTGTTGTGTGTGTGCGAGGGTGTGTTTGTGTGTGTATATAATGTACTTCTCTCTTTCTAAATGTGTTATCTGTGAACGGGGAAAAATTTGTTTTTTATCATCATCATCATCATCATGCCAGCCTTTAGAAGTCCACTGCTGAACATAGGCCTCCCCCAAAGAGCACCATTACGAGCAATCTTGTACCACCTTTATTTATCAACCAACTTCCTGCGATGGGTTCATTCATTCATTCACTCATCGTGTCAATAAGCTCTTTTATAATATTGTTAAATTTCTTTGCTCCAGTATGTAGCCACCTCCACGGCCCTATCGGATGCCTCAATCAGATCTTCTCGTATGCAGGTAGTCGGGCATAGAGGGCAGGAAAGCAGATATAGCATATTTTGTGTGGGAGCACCGCACTCACACTGTTCTTCAGATACCTTGATTATTCCCCATTTGGCTAAGTTACTTCTGCAACGACCAACTTGGGTGCGGAGTCTGTTAAGCGACTTCCAAATTGGCCACTGCAGCTCATGTCCAGGAGGCAGATGTTCTGCCGGGGTAATAAAGTCTTATTTAAGTCTTCACAACTCGCGTTTTGCTTCCGCTGCACCTATTTTTAAGGAAGCGGTGTGTGTAATAAAACTTCTGCGATGGGTACAATGTCGTCGGTCCATCGTGTGGGGGGTCCTGCTACACTTCGCTTGCTTGTTTGTTGTCGCCATTCGAGAACCTTTATTCCCCAGCGGTTGTCAGTTCTGCGAACTATATGGCCTGCCCATTGCCACTTCAACTTGCAAACTCTGAGAACTATGTAGGTAATCTTGGTTCTTTTACGGATTTCTTCATTTCGGATTTTGTCACGTAGTGAAACACCAAGCATCTCCAACCAAGCTCTCTTCATTGCACGCTGCGTGACTCTGAGCTTATGTATGAGACCAATAGTTAGCCACCACGTCTCAGTGCCGTATGTCATCACTGAGAACGCGCACTGATTATAAACTTTTGTCATGAGGCTCTGCGGTATCTGCCACGAGAAGATATGGCGTAGTTTCCCTAACGCTGCCCATCCGAGTTGGATTCGTCGGTTGAACTCTTTAACGAAATTGGATCTACCCAGTTAGATCGTCTGACCTAAGTAGACATGGTGATCAACAGCTTCGATAATATCGCTACCAACATTTGCCGGCATGGGTGCGACATGGGCTTTTGACATGATGTTCATCTTATCCAAGTTCATTTTAAGACCCACCTGTTTGGAAACAATATTCAGGTCACTGAGCATTGTGCTTACGTCTTCCAGGGTTTCTTCCATGATGACTATATCATCAGCAAATCAAAGTTGAGTGATGCATTCGCCATTGATGTTAATTCCATATCCGTTTCAGTTCAAAGGCTTGAATATATCTTCCAGTGCAGAGGTGAACAGTTTCGGAGAAATAAATTCCTGTCTCGCCTCTATTTGCAATTCGAAAGAATTCGTGCTCCGATCTTGGAGACGGACAGTCATGGTGGTCTTGCTATACAAACACATCAACACTTTGATATATCGGTATTCAATCTGGCACCGCTTTAACGACTGTAGCACTGCCCAGGTCTCGACTGAATCAAAGGCTTTCTCGTATCCACAAACGCTAGACATAGTGGCCAATTATACTCTTCGGTCTTCTGTCTTTCTGCCGGAGCGTATGGATATGGTCTGCGGTGCTAAAGCCTTTCCGCAATCCAGCTTGCTCGGGAGGCTGAAAGTCAGCAAACCTACGAACGAGTTGGTTTGTAACTACTATCGAAAACAGCTTATAGACGTGGCTCAGCGTGTTATTACCGTTCTTAAAGAACAACACCACTACGCTCCTGTGCCACGCCACTGGTGTAGTATCTTCGAGGATAACGGCATTAAACAGCTTCTGAAGGACATTAAGTACCGGTGTTCCACCCGCTTTCAGTAGCTCTGTCGTTATTCCACCCTCCCCTGGTCTTACGGCCTTGTTGCCCTTAAGCTGTTTGAGAGCCATTCTGATCTCGTATAGGCTGACGTCCGGGATATCTGCGGTATAATGTCGGGTCGAACGGGCTCTTGCATCGCTAGGCGTGCTAGGTGGACTAAGCGATGAGGTGTAGTGTAGTGATCAACAGCTTCGATAATACCGTTCCCAAAATAAACCGGAATGGGTGCGACATGGGTTTTTTATTTTTTTTATTTATTCGTTTCACAAACTGGACTTTACAGCATATTCTTACATACAATAACGAGAACAAGAAAAATACACATGGTAGGCTGAACGGCCTTCTAGAAGTGAACACAGCGTGCACACTAATAATCGACAAGCAATATCTATGTAAAGTTAATTACTTAATGATGTTATATTAATTAATATTAAAATTAACAATTTTGAATGAAAAAGTAATGTTAAATAGTAATGACAGATCCATCGAAAATGTCAAGATCCTAACAAATACTGTTGTAACTTGAACACAAGCGGTACAAAGGCGAATGATGCCTATAGTTGGTACGACACAAGGGCAGATTAAAAGTTTTAAAATTACAAAGGCGACTTCCAATGCGAGGTATTGTAAACTGAAACTTTTTCAGAAGGTCTGAGCTATCTATTTTGCCACTAATGATTTTGTAGAGGAACACAATGTCGGCGGTCTTACGCCTAAGGTCGAGTGGAATCATTTTATAATGTTCCAGTCTCGAATCATACATATGTGTTTAAACTACGGCAGCGATTGTTGGCATAAGTAAGATGGTATAAAAAAAACATTGAAGTCTCTCTAACCTATTAATATGAACTGCGTAAGAAGGGCTCCAAATCGGGCTACAGTATTCTAGTAAGCTACGCACGTAACAGTTAAACAGGATAATAGGTAAATCTGGATCTTTGAAAGTCTTAGTCTGTCTTGTAACGAAACCCGCCAATCTTGCGCCTTTTTTAACTATATGGTCAATATGTTCGCGAAAGTCTAACTTTTGATCCACATTAACTCCCAGGTCACGCATGCTTGATACTTCGCTTACTGGTATACTGTCAATAGAATATATTGCATTGCTTAAAACTCTTTTTCGCGTAAATTTAATGTGAAAACATTTCGATGTGTTAAGAATCATCTTGTTTTTAAAGCACCAGAGACTTATAATATTCAGATCATTTTGCAACGAAATTATATCATCGACTGAGTGTATTACTCTGTAGACCTTCAAATCGTCTGCGAACATTTTGAAACTGGAAGTTATTTTAGAACACAGGTCATTTATAAAAATCAAAAAGACCAGAGGCCCAAGATGCGAACCCTGAGGTACGCCTGAGGGCATCGTTTTTGCAGGAGACTTAAAACCGCGAGCAATTACCAACTGAGATCGATTCCGTAGGTATGACTCGCACCACCTCAATAGAGAGCCGCATATTCCAGCGTGACCGAGCTTGCGAGTAAGGATACTGTGATCAACCACGTCGAATGCCTTGGAGAAGTCTGTGTAAATTGCGTGAACTTCCTTTTTGTTTTCAAATGCTTCAGTTATGTCATTGACATATCCAGCGAGGTTCGACGCTGTTGATCTCCCTGGTAGAAAACCATGTTGATGAGAATCGATCAATGGCTTAAAGTGGCAATATAACCTTTTTTGGACAATAGATTCGAATAGCTTCCCCATTGAAGACAAAATAGAAATGGGCCTATAATTAGATATGTTACTCTGGTCGCCTTTTTTATGGATAGGGGTAATATGGGCAGTTTTTCATTAATAGTAATACTCCATCTGGAGTGAAAGTATTCTGAGAATAAATTGCTGATCTGCTGCCCGCCTTGTACATTTTGGTTCTCAAAAAACATTTCATCCGGGATTTCATTACTATTTGATCTAAATGACTATAAATTTCCAGAAATACTTGGGGTTATTTTTAATATGCTCTTTAGCGTTAGACTTAAATTTGGATAAACAGTCAACCATCATTTTATCACAGCGGTTGCGTAACATTTTGTAAGTTAGGTGATCCATGGGATTACCGTATTTTTAAATCGACTGTGAATTTTGGCTTTTTCTCTAAGAGCACGCACCAAACTACGATTGAACCAGCATGGATAACTATTATCTCGTCTAATGGTTGACGGTGTATTATTGAGGATTATTGGATTTACATTTGAACTGATATTCAACTTACCCATGTTAATTTTACTTGTTAGACTCGTATTGTGTTGGGAAACAATATTGAGGTCACTGAGCATTGTGCTTAGGTCTTCCAGGGTTTCTGCCATGATGACTATATCATCAGCAAATCGAAGGTGAGTGATGCATTCGCCATTGAAGTTAACACCATATCTGTTCCAGTTCAGAAACATGAATATATCTTTCAGTGCAAAGGTGAACAGTTTTGGAGAAATAACGTCTCCCTTTCTCACCCCTTTTTGCAATTCGATAGAATTCGTGCTCCGATTTTGGAGACGGACAGTCAGTTTTTTATTAATACTAGTACCAAATGTTACTTTTTTTATATATAAGAATACGAAAGTAAATACATATTTTAATTACATTTCAGCCTTTTCTTTACTTACACACACTAATAATAGTTCTTTTAAGGCACAAATAAAGAAAAACTCGAAAAACCCGTAAAACTTGAAAAACCCGGTTTTTAAATTGAAAACTCGAATTACCCGGGTTTTTTAAACTACCCGAGTTTTGCATGCCCTAGTGCGCGTGTTAGATTACTACTTAATGTAAATATGGAAATGTATAAAAGTAATACTTGGTACATGTAAATGTTATGTATCCAGCTTTCAGAACGAAGTATTCTTTCTGAAGCGAAGTATTGACTACTTTAAAGAAAAGTAAAGTACCACGTGTAAACTTACGATGTATGTCATCCATCACTATGAAATATCTGTATTATTATGCCATAATTATTATAATGTATTCCAATACAACTATCAGACATGACTAATGTAATTAATAGAGTAAATGGTAGATATTCGTTGATCTGTTTTCAAACGACTCAAATAGCTCGGACGATGTCGGTAGTCTTCGTCTCGGATGACTTCTGACAGCGTCGGATGTTCGAGAATGTTATATAAAGGCTCTCTCGACTTGGCAATGTTTAATGTTCTTGTGGCCGCCGCACCGAGAGGACCTTGGCAAGTTAAGTGCTTTTCTTTCACACTGTTATGCTGCTTATTTGTAACTATGTAATTATACTGTGTATTTGTTACATCACTTCATTGTGGGGTGATGAAGTGATCTAAAAAATTATAGTTAACGGGACTATAGTTAACGGGACTCTCGTGATTAATACGAATCCAATGATATTTCATTTATCAAAATCCATCAAGCCGTTTAGGCTGTAGGATGCGACTAAGAAACTTACAAACAAACAAACAAATAAACATACATACAACCTAAACACATAACCCTCCTCAGTTGGATAAAAAAGCATTTAATATTATTAATGACTTTTAAAACTTAAAAATGTCTACCATGCAAAGTAATAAGAGTAATTATGTTTTTTCAATAACTTAATTTTGTATAATCCTAAAAAGGCTAAAAAATATAGCCATTTTACAAAGATTTATATTTATTTTTATGTGTATTTTTTATTTTCATATACTACTAAAACATTTATTTATCACTTAGTTATGCTGTTCAGTTCTCATACAAATTATAGTTCTCGAGTGGAGACCACGTTTAGGCAATGAGGAGAGCTGAAGAACGAGCTCAGTGGCGTGCATTAGGAGATGAAACTGTAAGATTTGAAGGAGAGAAAACTGTGAAATTTTTGTGAATTAATTGTCTTATCTTACAGTTTCATCTCCTAATGCACGCCACTGAGCTCGTTCTTCAGCTCTCCTCATTGCCTAAACGTGGTCTCCACTCGAGAACTATAATTTGTATGAGAACTGAACAGCATAACTAAGTGATAAATAAATGTTTTAGTAGTATATGAAAATAAAAAAATACACATAAAAATAAATATAAATCTTTGTAAAATGGCTATATTTTTTAACCTTTTTAGGATTATACAAAATTAAGTTATTGAAAAAACATAATTACTCTTATTACTTTGCATGGTAGACATTTTTAAGTTTTAAAAGTCATTAATAATATTAAATGCTTTTTTATCCAACTGAGGAGGGTTATGTGTTTAGGTTGTATGTATGTTTATTTGTTTGTTTGTTTGTAAGTTTCTTAGTCGCATCCTACAGCCTAAACGGCTTGATGGATTTTGATAAATGAAATATCATTGGATTCGTATTAATCACGAGAGTACTATAGGATATATAAAGTGTCAAGATAACTAATATGGCGGCTTACAGCTGTCATATTTTATTTCCCACGGAACATTAATTGATCCAAACCTATCCAGTGAGGTATCAAAATGAAGGTCTATAAAAGACCATTATTTTCCTAAACAGTAGCAAATGTCTTTCATTTTAGATTAGTTATTAAAACAAGTTAGTTAGTGTTATTTTAGTTTTAGTTATTGTATTTGTTCCTTATATCTATATCTATACTATAATAAAACTGTAACTGGGCTAAATCTGTAAATTAAATATTTTTTGAAAATTATAATTGAGATAAACTTCAAAATCGATATAGAGTGCAAAAAGGATATTTTTTTAATTTTTGTCTGTCTGTCTGTCTGTCTGTCTGTCTCTTTGAACACGCATCACGCTGAAACTACCAGATGGATTTTGATGCAACTTGGCACAATCATAGCTTATGTTATGGATTAACATTTAGAATACTTTTTATCTCGAAAAAATCATGAGTTCCCGCAGGATAGGGGTTAAAAGTTATTTAAAAGAACACATATTACGCTGAAACTACTGATCAGAGTTTGATGTAACTTGGCACAGTCAAAGTACATATTACGTATTAAAATTATGGATTCTTTTTATCCCCAAAAAATATAGGGTTCCTGCGGGATAGGTATTCAAACTTATGGTAATTTAAATATAATATAACATTAAAATGGTATCATAATTTCGACCCTCTCGGCACTATACTATCTGGTTTAGCGGGAGTATTTCTGCCTGCCAACCCAGACGCGCGTGGATCGAAATCACGTACTTATTTAAATGTTTTGTTCCATATTTTTATACATTTACATATTTTATGCGTTATAACTTGGCACAGTCAAAGTACATATTATGTATTAAAATTATGAATTCTTTTTATCGCCAAAAAATATAAGGTTCCTGCGGGAAAGGTATTCAAAGTTATGGTAATTTAAATGTAATATAAATAAAACATTAAAATGGTATCATAATTTCGACCCTCTCGCCACTATACTACCTGGTTTAGCGGGAGTATTTCTGCCTGCCAACCCAGACGTGCGTGGATCGAAATCACGTACTTGTTGAAATGTTTTGTTCCATATTTTTATGCATTTACATATTTTATGCGTTATTTTTACAATTTCAATTGTTACAACAAAATAGGTCACAATAATTCAAATTCAGATAATTTAGAAAAAACTCAAAAACAGAAAAGAATTCTGTCAATTTACTTTGATTTTTTTACTTTGTAAATTTGTTAGTTTTACCTGAAGTGCATGTTTAAAAATGAAATAAATTATCATACATAATTTACATTCCCTCATAAAAAAGCGACTTCTTGCGGCTTTTTTTATTGTTAACTAAACTGCTTACATTTTCAACCCCCGAACAAAGAGACGGGTGTTATAAGTTTAGGGAGTGTATCACTGTGTGAGAGGGTGTATGTGTGTGTGTGTGTGTGTGTGTGTGTGTGTGTGTGAGTGTGTGTGTGTGTGTCTGGTTGTGGCATCCTCATAAGAAAGCCAAACGAATGGACCGATTTTGATGCGTTTTTTTTGTTTGAAAGCTAATGTGATCGAGATGTTTATTAGCTTAGCTGTATGGGGGAACGGGGGGGGGGAGAGAGAAAAGGGGGGGGGGGAGAAAAGGGGGGACGGGGGGAGAGAAAAGGGGGGGACGGGGGAAGAGAAAGGGGGGACGGGGGAGAGAAAAGGGGGGGAGAGAAAAGGGGGTGAGAATCGTAGCGTCCAAACGAATGGTCCGATTTAGCTGCGAGTTTTTTATATCTGAAAGCCGAGGTAAACGAGATGGTTCTTAGCTATAATGGGAGGGAGTTGGGGGGGATGGGGATGGGGGTTAGGATCGTTGATCTCCAACAAATGGATCGATTTTGATTAGTTTTTTTTATGTTTGAAAATGATGTGATCGAGATGGTTCTTAACTATATGGGGTGGGGGGGGCGAGAAAAGGGCGGAGTTTCGAGAAAAAAGGGGTGAGAATCGTACCTTTCAAACGAATCGACCAATTTAGCTGCGATTTTTTACGATGCTGCGATGTTTCAAAGCTGAGGTAAACAAGATTTGTCTTAGCTATAATAAGGGGGGGGGGGGGGGAATATGGTGAAGTTCATAGCTCCCAAATGAATGGACCAAATTTGATGCAGTTTTTTATGTTTTAAAAAGGATGTGATCGAGATGGTTCATCATGTTCCTTTGCTATAAGGGAGAGGTGGGAGGAGTTGAAAAAGGGGGGGGGGGGGGGGAGAATCGTATCTTTCAAACGAATGGACCAATTTAACTGCGGGTTTTTATGTTTCAAAGCTGAGGTAAACAATATGGTTTTTAGCTATAATGGGGCTTTATGCTCGCTACGCTTCGCTCCCGCCTTCGTCTTCTAACCTATCACGACCATGTCGCCACTGAAGGTTGTTAACACAGGTAGGTAAGTAGGTACCTATATTGGTACTGGAATAATTCATAGGATCATTATATCCCAGAAAAACTACCACGCGAGCAACGCTGCGGGCACAGCTATAGGCAATAATAACGTAAAAGTCTGTACAAGGAAGATAATTTAAAAAAATTGGTCTGAGCTACTGAACAAGAATAAAACATTTTTAAAATTCGTGTCTGTCTTTTTGTTTGTCTGTATGTTTGTTCGCGCATCACGTAAAAACTATTACACCGATTGCGATGCAGTTTTCAGTGTTGGATAGCTTAAGGTTTGACCAAGACCTAGCGTACTTGGTATCGTAATCCAATGATTAGATGCCGAGCAATCGATAAAAAACTTTTAAACGGCTGAAGGAATTTTGATCAAATGTTTATTGTAGGTCTTGGAATAGCACATAGAGTACTTTTAACCTAGAGAAATGACCACGAGAGCGAAGCCGCGGGCACAGCTAGTGCTATAATAAAGTGTTTATTATTATTATTATTTAAGTTAGTACTATAGTCCAATATTGCAATTGCAACTATTAAAGTAAAATATGTAAGTAAGTATGAAACGTTAAAATTATATTTGATTTAATTATTAATTGACGACCGTCTAGTGGCTAGAGATCCTAGGTACGAAATCAAACGGTCGCGGCAATCATTTGTGTAATGAGCTGTTATGTTTGTTTCCGAGTCATGGTTGTAATATTCGTATCTATGTATGATTATCCGTTATCTAGTACCCATAGTACAGGGTATCCTAGTTTGGGGCTAGGTAATTGGTGTGGAATTGTCCCGAATATCTATTTATTTTATTTATATTACTATCAATTTTGCGGGCGGTGCGTCCGTCCGCTATCGCGGCTGAAAAGCAAAAACCCAAGCATATGTTTGCGTCGTGTATTCCGCGCCCCACGCCTGCACGCCAGTCGGATTTTAATAACTGGCCTAACTGATAATATAGGTACGTGGACGGAGTGTGCGCTCGTAGGGCGCCGCGCATAAGCACTCACTTGATGGAGCCGGCGTCGGAGCCCGAGGAGGGCTCGGTGAGCGCGAAGGCAGCGTACTCGCCGCCGGCGACGCGCGGCAGGTAGTGCGCGCGCTGCCGCTCGTCGCCGAACAGCAGCACGCCCTTGAAGCCGATGGACTGGTGCGCGCCCAGCGTGATTCCTACGCCCAGGTCGTGCGCACCCACGATCTCCACGAGGCGCGCGTACTGCGTGTTGTTGAGCGCCAGCCCGCCGTGCTCAGCCGGCACCTGTAGAGCGAACGCGCCCAGCTCCCACAGGCCCGCCAAGGTGCGCGCTTCGATCTGCGCGTCCTTGTCGTTCCGGTCGGGGTCGTTCACCTCCTGGAAGAACCGCTCCACGGGCGGCACGAGCTCGCGCAGTGTCTGGCGCTGGTCCTCCGATAGCGGCTCGGGGTAGGGGAACACCTGCGCCGGCTCGAGGCGCCCGCGGAACAGGTTCAGAACGAAGGAGGCGCTGTCGCGGGGCCGCGCCGCCGCGCCGCCGCCGCTCGCGCCGCGCCGCCCGCACCTGGACACAATCGAGATGCTCAATAAGTGTATGTAACATGATGTCACTAGCTGTCGAAAACACCACACATTTTAAGCGATGATCTATGCACTAAAACCTCATCAAAGTCCAACCATTACTTTTGTAATTTGTAGTTAACTAACTATAACATAGTGTACATACGCACAGACATTCTACAATGAAAGATTCAGGTTTTTCAAAGTCAATTCTTGAATTGACATTAGAAACTAACGCCACAGGCCATAAGCTAAGGAGATTGCTCCTGTACCTATACCTATTTTTAGCCGACTTAACAAAAGGAGACGGTTATATGTTCGATTGTGTGTATGTTTTATTTTGGTATTTAAACACCGATTTCTCCATCAATTGCGAACCGTTTTTGAAAATTATTTTTGTTTGATAGGTTATACCTACTCTCGAGGTGGTCCCATATAAATTGTATAAAAATTGGATCAGTAGTTTTTCGAAATTAAATAGATTTATAGTAATTTGTGTTTCATCATCATCATTTCAGCCTTTAGAAGTCCACAGCTGCACATAGGCCTCCCCCAAAGAGCGCCACGACGAACGGTCTTGTGCCGCCTCCATCCACCATGTGCGTGTGAGGGCCCGAAATTTAAAAATCTTTGAAACTATACTTAGGTTTTAGTGAACATCCTAAAAGTATTGTGAAAGTTGGAATACGATTTTGTGAAGGTTTAATAAGCGAGCTATGAGCTGAAAACTTTGGCACTCAGTTCTCACATGGAGGATTGAGCGCTCATCTGTACAGGCTAAACTAAGCACATTACAGAAAAAGTATTTCAGCCAAAATTTAAGTCAATCCCAAATAAAATTTGTGACAGTAAGACATTATCGCAAAACGCTAGACTATTTTGTGTAACTTACTCTCGATGTTGTTCAGGAGTATATTTATCTAGGGCAAACTTTGCAAATAGGTAATAACAACATCAAGAGAAGAATTCAGCTGGGCTGGGCAGCATTTGCAAAACTTCGTCGATTCTTCTCTTCGCCAATACCGCAAAGTTTGAAGACAAAAGTCTTCAACCAGTGTGTCCTACCTGTTATATGGAGCCGAGTCGTGGACACTCATGAAATCTCAGTCCACCAATACCTGAAAGACCTTAAGTCTCTCAGCGGGCTATAGAAAGGGCTATGCTTGGAGTTTCTCTGAAAGTTCGTATCAGATGTGCCATCTGGCAGAGAACCAAAGTTATCGACATAACCCTTGGGATTAGTAAGCTGAAGTGGCAGTGGGCTGGTCATATCTGTCGAAGGACTGATAACCGTGGGGTAGAAGTATTCTTGAGTGGAGACCGCGACTCAGTAAACGTAGTGTAGGGCGCTCTCCAGCTAGGTGGAGGGACGATATACGCAAAGTGGCTGGCAGCTGTTGGAAGAGAAGAGCCGAAGATCGGGCTCAGTGGCGTGCTTTGGGAGAGGCCTATGTCCAGCAGTGGACTCACCCGAGCTGATGATGATGAGAGGATTGCTGGGCACTCCGCCATAAGATTGCCTAGGAAACGTGCAAATTCCCAGATTTTATCCTCTTCCTGTGGACGAATGCTTTTTTCGGAGTTCTTGGGCTATTTTTTTTAAATATAGAATGGTTCAAAAGTTTGCTATACACAAAATCTGTATTTGAGGAAGGTAAAAGAAATAAAATATTGTAAAAAATATTATATTCGGTTTTTTATTTTTTTTATTTTTTTTGCAAAATTTGCAAAAATAGTCTCTTATATCCCGTACGGACTACCGATAGTTAATGTTTAATATGTTATTAAAGTTATTTTTTATGTGCATGCCAGGACAGACGCTGATCAATCATGATTCCTAGGTATTTTGTGGTTGCTACTTTATTGATGTTAGGACAATCACATGAAGCTTCAATGAGGTTACATTACATTTGTGCATTTTTAAGCTATAATCGAGATTTGGTTGCTATTGTAATTAGTAAAAGTCATTAAGTTTGTTTTAGACATTTAGGGTTAGTGAATTTAGGTTAAGCCATTTAGATATATCAGAGAGCCCCTCTTCAGTTCTTTTTTTAACTTCATTCCAGGATGTACCAGTAAAGACGATAGCAGTATCATCTGCATAAGAGAAAATGTTTGACTAAAACAGCTGGTCATACTGTACAAGCATTTTTATGCGATAATGGTGGAGAATTTGAAAATGAGCAAGTATGCAATACGTTAAATCAAAACGGTATAAAACAGCGTTTTACTATGCCTTACACTCCAGAACAAAATGGATATTCAGAAAGAGAAAACAGGACAATAGTTGTAACAGCTAGGGCGCTAATGCATGCTCACAATGAGATACCACAAGGTTTATGGGCAGAGTTGATAAATACGGCTGTCTAAATACTAAATCGAACAGGACCAACAATGGTTGACGGAAAGTCACCTTTCGAACTGTTTTATGGAAAGCAGCCAAGAATCAAGCACCTCAGGATTATTGGATCAACGCGTTATGCACATATACCGAAACAAAGACTAAGAAGCTTTGCAAGAAAGCTGAAAAAGGTATACTTATGGGGTATGATGGAGATGAAGGCTATTGAATCAGGTCTAAAGAAAAACATAGACTAATAAGGTCAAGAGATGCGATCTATGATGAGCACCCTCTCATGGAAAGACCCAAGGAGGAGAAAGTAGAGGAGACACCAAAGGTAGACAGTAACATTTATGAGATACCTGTACCCTCTAGTGAACCAGAGATACAGCCCATACCAGAGCCAGAAACTCGGTAAAACATAAAGCTTGTACACTAGCTACATATATCTAATCTAACAGCAGTTGTGCATTTATGAGTACTTCATCCAATTAGGATCCTACATCAATGGTGTACTTGTTTCAAAATTAAGTTTATTACATACCTATTTCAATCGAACTTGGAGCGAAATAGTGTGGCAATGATCAGAATCGTTTCAAAAGCAACTTTTGGAACTCAGTCTAGGACCTAGGTACTGTTTATAATTGGCTTGCCCTACATTTAAGGTTGAGGTGCAAAGTCCAAGGCGACCATGAACTTCGTAACGAGGAACATGTCCACGGCTCTGTGGAGAGCAAAATGCTTACCTCGCCAGGGGCAACGCAGCAGCCCTGCTTGTTAGGCAGACATTGGCACACTTTACCAGCTTGCCACTCTGCATATTGATTAAGTTATGCACTCAAGCAAAAACTTTTATTAAGTAATGTTTGGGATATATATTTATATTTTCTCATTTATAGTACGACTAACACTTCATTTTCTTAAAATAATGTATAATCTTTGTATAAAACACTTTGAAAATAAATAAATTATTAAAATTTAATAAAAAACAATAATACTGTAACAGTGTATGAACACTGTGACTGTTGCTGTGATTGAACACAGGGTTGCCAACTCGATTCCACGACAGGGTGATAAATGGCATCCTAAATAGTGCTAGATTGCAGTGGATTTCCAAAATTAGTGTAAAATTTATTGAATATGAAATAAAATAATGATATCACTTAAAATGATTGTATATATCATAAACAAATATTAGTTATAATTATTTTACACCTATTCTTTTCTATAACTTTGAAAATAACTTCTTTTTTTTTGCCTAAGGCGCTATGGGCTCCAAATTTTTCTCGTTATGGTGCAGAGTAAGCAGGAAAGGTGAAGCTTCTCGGGAGCCGATTTTAGTTCATATTTTCAATTAAATTTAACATTTTTTTAATAATCTTACGATTTTTCAAAAACTAATCCGACAGAAGAATTTGAATGTTTGTAACACATATCTGGTTTTTGTAAATTATCTTCGATAGAAACTGAATGAAGTTGATTCATTCCATCGATGGGACCGTCAAAACGAGTGGATTTTAGGAAATTTTAGGTTTTTTTTTTCGATCGAGACATATATATTTAATCGTGTTTCAGTGACCACAGCCGGATAAAGTATTTTGTGAACATTTATTACACATAAAAAAATAAAGTAAATTAACCGTTTTCAAAGGTCTAGTTTTAAATATTCGTGAGGACTAATCGTCAAATTTAGATACCATTTCGCCTTAACGGGACATTAATTTACTTAGTATTTCTAAATCACTAAACTTTTGCGTTCGTATTAAAGAATAATATTTTATAACGGAAATGTTAACCTTAACAAATGACCAATCGCGCTATCAAACAACAAACAAGACAAATAAAGGGATAGGTACATTATTAGAACAGGACAAACAAAGCAGTGATAATTCGCCATTCGTCACGGTCCGATTCACACTCACAGAAATAATAGCACCCTCACAGCAGAGCCGAATCGTAATAGTGTCAAACGTTTGCAAAATAGAGGCATTGTCATTGTCAGCCCTTTGAGTTTCATGAATAGTATCGGCGTGAATTGGAACGCACCCTATGTCTTCATTAATTCTTATGAAATCCCCTACGCAAGTGTAGCAAAGTTTAGAGCTAAAGCGTTTTGTTACATCCCCCGTGACTGTTTTGTTCTGCGGTATTGAAAATTAATCGGCATGATCGCGATTTAGTGCTAGATTAAGTGCTAGGTGTTGTATGTTAACTCTAAGTGCTATGCCTATGAAAATAGTGCCAAATCTTGCACCGTAACTGCTGAGTTGGGAACACTGAGTGAACTCAGCGAAGTCTGCGAACAACTCAGCGTTGCCAGGGCCCTATTTCGTAAATTCATGGTCTAATTTCCGTAAAACGGGAGGTGTACCAAGTAAAATCGAGAGATGTATGAAGAGAAAATAAAAATAAATCGGGACACTATTTAATATCATGCAAAAAATGTACTGTGCAAGGAATTGAGTTTGGCATAGCGAATAACCACCCAGGTAAGTTTATTTAATAGTCTGTGATGAAGAGATAAATTTATCCATCAACCACATGTCTAAAAAAAATTTAACGCATTCATTTTCAATAGTTTTATGTTTTTTCCGCACCTATAGATAAAAAATATTTCAAATCAGGGGTGCGTTCACTTACTACGCTCGAGGACGCACGGATCATCCGCGCGAACACTCGAAATCGTTCACGGCATCGTCGGACGTACGCACGAGCTACCCCGAAAAATAATAGGGGAGGGGAGGAATAGTATGAAACTGACACTTGACAGTTGTCAGTATTATGTGGACGTCCAAAGTCGTTCACTAACTCCGGATGATCGAGCGATATTAGGACGGATGTTTCGAGCGTAAGTGAACGCACCCGCTAATTCTGCGAAAACGAGAATTATAATATGACATGTAACAGCAGTGTTGCCAGACGTACGATTTAAATCGTACTCATACGAATTTTCTTCGTTTTACTAGTGTATGATCGAATTACCGAAATCGTACGTGATTTATACGATTTTTTAAGTTTTTGAGTATCTGTACTTTATTGAACCAAAAAACCGTTAAATGAATGCTTTTGCCCGTCACTAGTCACCAAGAACCCCCTCGCTAGTCAGGGATTACCCTTTTATCATCGAGAAAGTTAATTCAATCAACAGACTGAATGAACAATTATTATCCAACCAATTTTGTAATCATGTGTTTGTTTGAAGTCAGGCATATTATTACGGTATTTTTAATTTAGAAATTTTACTTGTTTGTTCATTTTTCTCTACTCACTGGCTGCTGATAAAAAAGTACCTGTAATTTATTTATTAAGTTGGTAATGTATTAAAAAATGGACGAAGACGAATTACGCTAGGTAGGTGAAACGAGTTATCAAACGAGCAAAAAGTCAAACATAGAGCCCAAAAGCAAAGAGTATACAAATACTACGTAAGACCCAAAAGTATCGTCCTATGTCTGAAAAACTTGATGCCCACAAAACTGGCTAAAACATGAATGAACGAACTGACACCTGAAATTAGCGTGTTTAAATCTCATTCAACTCGTAAAAAAACATCATCTTCAATCATCATTTTTTTAATAGCTTTTAATAGTAAAAAAATATATAACTAATCTTGTAAAATACAACTTTGAAGACATGTACTATTTTTTTATTTCTTTATCCATAAAAAAACATGATCATCGGGTGGCGCAATAGCAAACATTGCGCAGTACTGAGCGCATACATGCGCGTGCGGGCGTGGCAAGCAAATGTGGTTTGGGGCTAGGTAATTGGTGTGGAATTGTCCCGAATATATATATATTATTAATACAACTTTTTTCCTCACTAGCGACCGATCGCTCATTAAAAACATCTGGCATTATTGCGTAACAGGGAGTGAGATCTACTTGTATGTTTATACTTTTCTCACTTCGCATCTGCGTTTCAATTTTGAAATTATACGACATAACTCACAGTTTCTTAATTAAACGGAATTATTTTTACAAGTAGGTATAGTCCACACACATAAAATCAAAACTTTGGTAAACTCTCGTGGACTGTTAACAATTTTTTACCAATTACTTAGTCATGTCCAGCCTGCATTAGTTCAAGGCTGGACATAGGCCTATCCTAATGCGCGTCATTGAGTCCGATCTTTGGCACATCTCATGTAATTGCTAGTAACCAATTGGGATTACTAACCAGTTTGGGATTTGTAATACCAATAAACTAATAAGTTTTTCGATTAGGTAATTTTGACACTGATTATATTATTCAAAATTTTGGAATATGTGACTCCAAAAAGCTTGCAAAATAAAACGGGAGGATGGAGTAACTTATCGAGAGATCTGGAATCCTGTAAAATCGAGAGACTTGGCAGCACTGGAACAACTGCAGATTGCAGGGCTGCCACACTGCCAGACTTGTGCCACAGAATAACTAATAGCAAAAGATCGCTTTAAGCGATAAGACCGCCAATTGTAACATGTTTTTTGTTAGATTAAGTTTATTAATTGTATATTTCTTATTGTGGTGTTTCAATAAAGATTTCATCTATCTATCTATAAGTCTTGTGCCAGACGGAAACATAGTACAATTTTATTAAATTCTCGTACGAAACTTCTACAATTCACGTACCACAAAAAAATATCTCATATTCAGTTTGGTAGCACAAAATAAATAAATAAAATTTAAATATACCTTATTTATTCTATTTAAGGTATCCTGTGGAGTATTCACTGATGATTTGAGTAATATTAATACAGTAGTCGCAGCGGAAGTATGCGTGTCGGAAGTTGTCTGCTAGTCGCTGCGCAAACTGCTATTTTTCAGGCGCAATCCCAATGTTGAAGGTGAAGAAAGCATTGTATAGCTGCCTCGCTTACGTTTTTCGCATATTCTATCTCGCTCTTACATTATGCTGTTTTATCCCTACAGCAGTAGGTACCCGCCATAGAAGTACTAGGGATAGAAGGTAGGTAGGTAGGCACCCTCTCAGTGAAGAAGATCAACCATAGCCTTATAAGGCTATGCGATCGCGCCGATTTGTCAGTGCACGATATCGTATTTACGAGAGAGGAGCTCCCGAGTTGTTCGTTAAAAATGACAGTTTGTGCAGTGAAAGGGTGTCAATCAGCAAAGCACAATAAAGATACTAAGATTGGTTAGCATGCGTAAGTACAGCACTACAGCCTGCATTTCTTGAGTAATTAATTAAAAATTACAGAAACATAAATCGTTGTTTTGACTGACGCCATAATGATTTCGTGTTTCTAGGTTTTAAAAAAAGTAACTTTGCCGTTTTTTAGAGTTTTGTTGATAAGTGTTAAATAAGAATTGACTTTTGTTAATACATTAATGGTTTGATGTTGCTAGGTTACGAAAAAATATTTTTTCGTTTGTTGTTGATTATCCACAACAATATATAAAAGTGAAATCGTTTATTTGTTTTGGGAGTTTTAGCGCGATAACGGCTGCGCAGATTTTGATGAAATTTGGAATGGAGATAGCTACCCTGGAATAAAACATGGGATACTTTTCATCATCATCATCATCATCATACTTCACTCTCAAACAGCTGAACGGATTTTGATGAAATTTGGAATGGAGATAGCTTATACCCTGGAATAACACATAATATAATACTCATTTCGTTTTTCTTATATTTTCAAGACCCCTCGTTGTTAGTATAACTTCACATAGTTCTTCAGTAGGTATTTTTCTATTTTAGGGTTCAAATCCTACTCTAGCTGTGAAATAGAGGTAGGGTAGGTTCTATGAAATGTACACATCATTAATCTACCTTTCACAAAAACAACACAATTTTATGGCACGATAAAAATGAAACAAAGTGTACCTAGTTAGGTGTTAAAACTTTAAGTTTCATAGCAACTATGCATTAATAATGATCTTCACTAAACAAACACTGCTAGATAGTAAATGCAATGAACGCACCGGGTGCTCTTCGGTTGACGAAAATTCATTGGTACTGAATTCCTTGTGAATTCTGATTTTGAATTACCGGTTTTGTATTTCCTAGTAAAATGACAGTTTCCGTGCGATTGAGTGCTCATCGCCTTGATGACGTAATTTCTAATGCTCACTGAGCTTAGTGAATTCGAAACGAGAAATCGGTGGCAATGAATGGTCCAAGTGGCATTAACCGAACCTCAATTTAACTCTACGGAATCAGCCCCCAAATCAACATTGCGTAATGTTATCTGTGGCCCTATTACAGAACTTGGTTACAATCGGATTATCACTTTTTTCATAGCAATTTCGACTCTATCGCAAGGCATTAGTGATAGCGATATTGACAATCCGATTGAAGCCAAGTTCTGTGGTCGGGGACCTGCATGCGATTACGTAATGTTGATCATATCGGTTCCAAGCCGTTAAATTCATTAGTGCCTTGCGATAGAGTCGAAATTGCTATGAAAAAAGTGACAATCTGATTGAAGCCAAGTTCTGTGGCCGGGCCCCTGCTGGTTAATTGCACTGCAGGGCTGTGTTCACTTACACGCTCGAATCATCCGTGCGATTATCGCTCGATCATCTGCAGCCCGATTACATAACTTGGCTTCAATCGAATTCTCAGTATCGCAACCACTAACCCCTTGCGATAGAGTCGAAATTGCTATGAAAAAAAGTGATAATCCGATTGTAGCCAAGTTATGTAATTGGGCCACAGGCGTACGTCCGACTACGACGTGAACGATTTCAAGCGATCGCGCGGATGATCCGCGTCCTCGAACGTGTAATTGAACGCGCCCCAGGCCCTTTCTAGTCACCACAGAGTAAGTGACAGATTCTGATCTGTCACACAGGCACAGCACAGGGGCCCGTTCACATAAACGTTCGAGGACGCACGGATCACCCGCGCGTACACTCGAAATCGTTCACGGCGACGTCCGGGCGTTCGCCTGGGTATTCCGAAAAATAGTAGTGGAGCGGAGGAATAGTATGAAACTGACACTTGACAGTTGTCAGTTGTATGTGGACGTCCAAAGTCGTTCACTGTCTCCGGATGATCGAGCGATAATCGCACGCATGATTCGAGCGTGTAAGTGAACACAGCCCAGCGGCCTGACCACATAACTTGGCTTCAATCGAATTCTCAATATCGCAACCACTAATGCCTTGCGATAGAGTCGAAATTGCTATGAAAAAAGTGATAATCTGATTGTAGCCAAGTCCTGTAATTGGGCCACTGCAGTGCGATTACGTAATGTTGATCATGACGATTTCAAGCCGTCAAATTCAATAATGCTTTGCGATAGAGTCGATTTTCCTATGAAAAAAGTGACAATCTGATTGAAGCCAAGTTCTGTAATAGGGCCACAGTGGCCCAATTACATAGCTTGGCTTCAATCGAATTCTCAATATCGCAACCACTAATGCCTTGCGATAGAGTCGAAATTGCTATGAAAAAAGTGGTAATCCGATTGTAACAGAGTTCTGTAATTGGGCCACTGCAGCCCGATTACATAACTTGGCTTCAATCGAATTCTCAGTATCGCAACCACTAATGCCTTGCGATAGAGTCGAAATTGCTATGAAAAAAGTGATAATCCGATTGTAGCCAAGTTCTGTAATTGGGCCACTGATGTCAGATGTCTAGAGCAGAATAGAGTAATTTACGGACTTTGTTTTTATTTTGTTTTTTCAGTTCTAAATTTTTTGTATTTCTACAACTATCCCAAGTAAATAAATATGTTTTCCCTATTTTTGTCCATATTCGATATAAAAAAAGAATTTCTGTTAGGATTTTCTATAGCAGTATTATACATAACCTATTACCTGCTGGAAGCGGTCAAGGTAAAGCGGTGTGACGAAGGACGAGACGATGGCGTCAGTTGGTAAGTCACCGCGTAAGTGGTGCGGTTTTTGTTGCAGAGGCCCGTGGTGGTCTGCGGCGACGCCGTGCTGCGCGAGGCCCTCGAGGCTGTACCATTGCTGCGCGAGCGGTACTGGCCCACTCCGTGGTGCGTGGAGGCTCGCCTGCAGACAGTGCTGGGCTCCGTACTGCGCTCTCTGCTGCTGCCGCCCGTTTCCTACACCAGGTGAGTGTGCACTGCATGAGAGGGCATCAATTCCAAACTGTTACAAGGTTTACCGCTTTGTAAAAAGCGGCTAAAAGACTATAAGAACTCTTCAGGTAAAGTTTAGAATTATCTATATATTTATTGTATCCAATTTGAAACTACCCTAAATGTTTGTTCACTATCTATCACGTTGCACACAAAAGTAGGTGTGTATATATGTACTGCTCCATCTGCGGGTTCAGCTTGTTAGTCCCCTCGCTTCCGCGCCGCACTGGTAGAAAGACCCTGTTGAGTGGAGACGGTTCACCAGTCTGAGACAACAGATGAGATGTCTATTGTTGCACACACATAATTTGAGTAAGAAGCGTTAGTTTTAGCTGACAAAAACACCAAAGGCTTACGCTTAGGAAACTTTATTTGATATCCCTGCCTTGGATACTATTCTGTTTTAATACTGTATACTATTTTGTGTGACTATTTCTGTTTTTGCTTAACTATGGACTCCAACAACTCTTCAACACCCGATGACGCCGGCATGCATAATATTATGGAAATGACGCCGGCATGCATAATATTATGGACACCAGAACTTCCCAAACTATGAACCTTTATATATAAACTGTCGAGACTATTTCTATCCAATCTGTGCAATAAATACACTGTTTAAATTGCGGTACTTATGTCTCACAAAGAACGACACCAGAGCAGAGATCGTAGATGTTTTAAGGTTGTAATATAGAAGAAAATGTTGGTTTTATTTCAAATGAAGTTGATTAAAATTGCCATGTAGGATCTTAGGTTAAAGCTGATAGAAGTATGCTGATGTCCTAATGTTTTGTAATTACGTTCCTTACTGTACTAGCTATATTAAGTTGCTGTCATAATCTTCTATGGAAGTGGGCATAGTCCTTTAAAGATAACACTTTTTACAAAATAATAAAGAAATTTTGATTCAACAGATATTCTCTTTGATGTTCTACTGATTGCTCAGTAGGCTCCGATGCACAAGGTCTGTCAATCAGATTTGACAAACACTAGTACTAAGACCAAGGTCAAGGTTGCTATTGATTTTTTCCAGCTAACTACTAGGTAGTTCTATTATTTTATTTTGTACTAATAGGGAAATACCTGTGTCCTTCATCCTAGCATACTCATCAAAGAAATAATCAATATGAACTTTGCCAAAAAATGCTGATGAAATAGAGTTAAATAGTGAGCTAGATAAAATAAATAGAAGCATTATACGATTGAAGTTATAGCTATAGTTTGTTGAGTAAGCTGGAGTGATATCATCCTAGCATACTCGCCTGCTAGGATGATATCACTGTTTCATGCGTGAAAACAGCTAACGCTACAACAACGGTTTATATCTCAAAAAATATTGATGAAATAGTGATAACGCTTATAACAAGTCTCAATAAATTATTTACAAGAATCAAAAGTTATTAGATTTGTTTGATGAGTACGCTGGGGTGAGGTTCATCCTAGCCAACTCACCTAAATATCTCGATAATGGCTGTGAATTTCAATTTGATATTGGTCTCAAAAATTGTTATGAAATAGTGATGGAAAATGGTATAAACAACTTGCTTAATAACAAATAACACACTTAAACACAATGAAACTTCCACATACATTTTTTTGCTCTAGTACAGTCATGCACACATTGCTTTATTGGTTTTCTGGTGGAATAAGACAATCATGACTGGGGCTCATTTCAATGAACAGCTTTGTTTTTATTATGAGTTTTCATATATTTTTATGATACATTGGCATTTATTCTGTGCATTAGCTAGTGTTTGACCGCCATTTCACCTGATGTCCGGTGAAATGGCGGCCGATGATGAATCTCGGTTGCATAGAAGTTACTTATTCTCTCTCGTCTTGAAGACTCCCAAATTATACTTATCTGGAAGCAAAGATGCAGGAAGAGAATTCCACTCCTTGGCCATCCGGATGATAAAAGTACAACAAAGGGCGAACTATTAAGGGCAATACTACATCACCTAAATATTATGATGGAGAATGCCATTTAATAAAAATACATGCATTCAATTGTAGATTATATTTAATTAAAACCTATAGGATCATCATCAACAGCCTGTATTAGTCCACTGCTGGACATAGGCCTCTCCTAATGCGCGCCACGAAGCCCGATCTTCGGCTCTTCTCATGTAATTGCTACCAGCTACTTTGCGTAAATCGTCACTCCATCTGGCCGGAGGGTGTCCTACACTACGTTAGCCTATACGTGGTCTCCACTCAAGAACTCGTTTACCCCTCCGGTTATCGATTCTTCGGCTGGTCAGCATTTGTTGCAACTCTTGCAGCGACTCCGCCATAGGGACAATATCGTCTGCGAATCTCAAGTGTGAGATGTACTCGCCTTTTATGTTGATGCCCATTCCATTCCAATTCAAAATTTTGAACATATCCTCCATTGCGTTGGTAAACAGTTCCGGGGATATGACATCCCTCTGTCATACTCCCCTAAGCATTGGATTTGTTCAGTTTGCCGGTCCTGGATTTGGACGGATATCGTAGCAGCGTCATACAAGCATCTCAAGACTTGAATATATCGCCAGTCCACTTGGCATCGCTGCAAAGTGTCCAGCCCCCCGATTCAGAACCCTTCGATATCTCAGTTGTCGATCGATAAGGTATTATTTATTCTGTGGATTTGGTTTGAAATCGTTCAATTCAATATATTTTTCATTCACAATATCGAATCGATTCGGTTCGCTATCGAAAGGTTCATACACTGTGTGAATGTGGTGTACGGTTCCATATCCTCCGTAAAACCCGGCCTGCTCGGGAGGCTGAAATTCGTCAAATCTACGCGCGAGACGATTGGTGATAACCCTTGAGAACAACTTATAGTCGTGACTCAGGAGTGAGATGGGTTTATAATTCTTGAGCAAGGTCTTATCCTCTTTCTTGATGAATAGTACCACCACACTCCTGTTCCACGCCTCTGGAGTTCTCCCACAGTTGATGACGGAATTAAACAAAGCCTGTAGCTCGCTGAGAACAGGAGTACCTCCTGCTTTTAATAGCTCAGAGGTAATACCGTCCTCACCAGGGGCTTTTCCATTTTTCAGTTGTCTCTGAATCTTCACTAGGGATTTCCGGTCGAGGAGCATGTGGAGCATATAATCGGCCATATCATCCTTGATCTCAGCAATAATATCAGGTTTTGACATCAGCTGTTTTTAGCTTTGTCAGATGAATCCTCCCAAGTTGCTGCACGAAAACCTTGGACCCTCGGTTCTGCTCAATTGCCTTCTGTATTATGCGTGTGGGTATTAAAGCACCGAAGGTCACGTCGCGTCAGTTTCGTGATTTTCTTGTTGAGAGTCATCTGCTCGGCCAAAGAGGCCTTAGCATTTTCCCATTTTCATGTGCCATTAACCGGAGAGTCTCGTCTGAGAGCTTGGATTTCTGGCCCTTACGCTGTAGACTACAGAATTTACGGCCCTCTTCCGTGAGAATTCTCACCACCTTGTTATGTCCCTTGTTGACGTAATTTGTGGTGTCCACGGCAATGAATCGTTTCTCCAGATTTCCTTGGAATTGTTTGGACCCAACTATGGTTTGCAGCTGATTCGGTCGGAGTGTGGACTTTATCATACGGATTCGTTCAAGCTTAAAGTCGATACTCAGAGTGCCTCGGTCCATTCGGTGATCACTTCCGGTATTGAACCTGTTGATCACAGAGATATCTCTGAATATTATATGCTTTTTGTCCGTCATGATATAGTCGATCTCATTTTTTGTAACGCCATCCGAGCTTCGCCATGTCCACTTTCTCTGCGGGTGCTTCTTCAAGAAATAATTCATTAAGAAGAGCCTCTCCCTCTTCAGAAAGTTAACAAGCATTTGCCCTCTGGCGTTTCTGCTGCCAAACCCGTGTCCAATTCTCAATTCGTTATAGGATCATGTTTCACACTAAATATTTACGTAGGATAGTTTATTTTTATTTTAAATATTTCGTTGATATGATACTGATCACGCCAAAGCGTGACGTTAGCAGCAAACGTCTGTGGCTGCGCCCGGACGAAGTTAACACTCGATGAGTCGGCTCGCGAGCGAGAAGCGAACGAAAGCCGCGCGCGCGCATCAATAATTATATACAAATAAACCCAAGTGATCAGTGTGTGTGTGAAGTGTTATTAGCCCATAATCATCAGCTCGCCACATCATCACTTCAACGTATCAGCTCGATATCAGTCTTCGACATCGGCCCTCAACAAACGCAGGGACCCGCGTGATCGGCAGACCAAGAAAGTTTTCCATACTAAATTCCGGACACATACCCCATCTGATCGGCCTTCCGCGGTGACCGTGTGGTGTAACAACCATTTTCCTTCGAGCCGGATTAAAAATCCGAGCCGCTCCAAGCCCATTTAGTTTCAATCAAAGTTGCGTCGGTAGCCATTACAAAGCGACCGGCAACCAAAATTGATTTGAACCCAATATTCTTGTGCCTATTTCATCATATAAATATACAGTCCACTGAAAAGTCTCATTAGTTCAATCTTATTGTTTTTGCCCAAAATCCCAATAGAATACGTAAATTCGTTCATTTCACCACGAGAAACATTTCAATCTACCCTACATCATTAAGAAAAACGAATTGACAAACTCATCTATAAATTCGTACCGGACCCGAAGGTTTCTCGGTTCGTCTCGTCTACGAGTTCACATTGATATCAGCGCATTGAAATTCTATTTACTTATTGTCCTTCTTTTGTTTGTTTACATTTCATATTTGTGCAAGAAACAATTAATAATTCTGCTAGTTTGTTGTAAATGTGTGTTTCAATTTTTATTAATTGTAAAAACGTTGATCAACAATACACGTCGGGCCAGCGAATAAATACTCCGAAATAATTTACGATAACTTTAAAGTACCGTGATTACCTCAATAAATATTCATAGGTTCCATATACAGAATACTTTTGTTTATAATTGGTATTTCGCGTTTCATGTTGCCTAACAAAACGATCAAGAGGTACAATATATGAAACTAAAAATGTTTTATTTTCTTTCTTGAATTTTTATTTAAAAAAAAAATATTTGTTGTTGTTTCATGTTTGTATTCATTTTAGTGCGTTTTCATTGCATAATAATGCCGACCAAGTCACAGGCCGCCCCCTTCAGAGAAGCATGTAAAGCCATTGTAAATTTACGGGACATAGCAAAGTCTTTGTCTAGCGCGGATGGACTGCATTCAATAGCGGAGTTTAAGTCCAGATTTGCTGATATAGAGAAGATTAAAAGTAACTATGAAATTCTATAACTATGAATTTTGAAGTATATTATGAAATTCTCGACGACATAAATCTAGACTCGGCTCAAGTCAAGAGACAACATACATGGACAACTATGATGCCGTTGTTGACGCCTATTATAAAATACGTACTGCAAACATTGACCTTGACTTTGCAAGCTCATCGGCATCAGCTCGAATTACGCCGACAGCAGTTCTGCCCAAAATTGAGCTTCCAAAATTCAGCTCAAAATTAGAAGATTGGCTCTCTTCAAGGGCTTGGCCAAATACAATGGCCAACCTAACGGGAGCCATTAAACTCCATTACCTAGTATCGTGCCTGTCAGGAGAAGTTTTGTCGCTCATCTCACACCTACCCATAACCAACGAGAATTATTAGGTAGCAATGAGCATTCTCACAAAGCGGTCTGAAAATCGTCGTCTCCTTATGGACCGCTTTATAGACATAATTCTGGAGCTGCCCGTAATCTCCACACGCTCTGAAATAAGAAACAGTTTTCTTACGCCCCTGATCTCAGCGCAATCAGCGCTAAATAACTTAAAATTACCAACAGAAGGTTCCGACTATGTTTTCGTATCCATATAGTCACGCGCAAATTAAAGGGCGAACTCCGCTCACTCTTCGAGAGGCAGCATGGGTCAGAGGACTATCTGGCCACTCTTAAGAATCTAATAGATTTCCTTGAGGAACATGCTCGGCACAAAGAGACCAGCGCGTCGAACCCGCCCACTCCTCCGCCCATCAGCAAGGCTGTCAAGCAAAAATCCCCGCCCCGCACACCAGTGCGGTCACCAGTACCGCATAGGTACCAAGCCGTCCGTATGGAACACATGCGTCCGTACCAGCCCACTCACATGCAGACGCGTACCGCAATGCATACTTCGCCCGCGCCTACCACCTTGGCGCACTCCGCTCAGTCAGGTCGCTCGGCGCCACCACTCAGGGGAACCCTAACAATTACTGCCCTTGGTGCAACGCCAAAGGGCATAAGCTCATCGCGTGCCCTGACTACAATAATCAACCTGTGCGTGCCTGTGTGTGCTCTAAGGCCCGTATTAATAAATCGCTCTTGGTTGAGCTCTCAAGTGCGATATCAACTGATACGATCTCAAGTTGTGATCAGCATCTTAAGATCGTCGCTGATTAATAAAGTCATTTCAAGAGCATCTCAGATCATGTCGCTTTCAAGAGCCGCATCTCAAGATGCTACGACACGAACCAGAACTTGAGAGCAAGATTGAATGAACTACGAATGAACGATTTATTTTCTTTAGTGAAACTTTGGTTTATGCTCAAATAAGATATAGCGTAAGGTTAAAATTTATTACATCGATGTAGTTGAATTAAATTAAATGCGATTATATTAAACGTAATGTTTATTTTCTACATAATTATCATAACCTTACTTTAGTTTTTTTGTAGAAAGGATGTAAGCCATAATATTGTCTATATTTTCAAAGTAACACTATCTATTAAAGAACTTAACGCAATTCATCAACGAATAACTATAATTTATGAAAATAAAAATTCGTTGATTAGCCATGCAGTATTTCCAGCGCGTATCCTTTGGTTACGATTTTGGATCTTTTTAGACTTCAGCGAGTCCTCGCCAGGTTCTGATAGTTATCTACCAAATCCTCGGATCTTTTCGCAATCATGCCAAATAAATTTGTTTATTTCCAGAGAAATATAAAAATATTTTTATAATGATGGTTATATAATTATAATTATCAACTTCTGACATATTTTCGAAATCCTTGATTCTAGCAACTGGCAATCACGCTCTCAAGTCACGGATCGACTGCACTCAACATTCTGCATCTCAAAGCAAATCGCAAGTGCGCTCTTGAGAGTCTAGATTGATTTATTATTAAACACTTACTCAGCTGATTACGGCATCTCAATCACCAGCTTAAGATATGTTTATTAATTAGATTCGCATCTTGAGATCGCTCTAAAGAGCGCTCTTGGAGTTGAGATTGGTTTATTAATACGGCCCTAAGTGTTTGGGGCCCCACTTTACAAACGAGTGCCGGTCAACCGGGCAATGCAAAAAGTGTGACAGTGCCAAGCACCATACAAGCCTGCATCGACATGGCTATAACTCACCGACGCGTAGCTTGGTGCATCTACTGCCCCGTCAACTGCGTGACGTACCACGCACACGTACCTCCCCCGCTTAGGGATCAACGGAGCCGCGCAATAGACGCTCCCCTCCCCCCCCCGCTCCGCGCCCCTGTGCTCTCCTACAAGATCTAGGCAATGACTAGGCTTGCAGTCAGCTCATACTCAGCACAAATTAGGCTCGCCGCACACTCAGCTCAAGTTAGGCTCGCCTCACACTCAACGCAACATACATTCAGCACATGTTGAACCTAAACTGGATTCAACCAGCTCAGCACAACAACCTCTAGTAAAGAAAAGCAACACAACACCTGGTGACACACCTAGCTGTGTTGTTGCCAACAGTCATTCTAGAACTTGCAAACAGCCAAGGAAAATTTCACAACGCAAGAGCGTTGTTAGATTGCGGATCAATGATTACCTTAATCGAACAAAATACTGCGAAACGGTAGCGTCTACTCACTCAGCATACTTAATTACGTTTAAAAGGCGTAGGCAACCAACTCACACAACCTTCTGGCTCATCTGTTATCATCACATTCCGCCCGATACATTCAGAGGAACCGGTGATATGTGTAACGGCACATATACTGAAAAAGTGACAGACAGCCTACCTCACGCACATTTACCAAATCTAAACGTAGATTATTCTGATCTGCCTTTGGCTGACACCACATATAACGTACAGCACCAATCGACCTTATATTAGGTGCGGATATTTTAGGTGATATTTTAGACAGTACTAAAGTTTTGCTAGGCCCGGGCAGGCCAATTGCCTTCGGCACGATTTTCAATTTTGCATTACTGGTTCCCATTAACGTACGTTTGTTTACACAGACTCAGGTAAATTCAGCTCAGACAGACACAGATAACTCACAAATACAGAAGTCTAGTAAAGATATTCACTCAGCTCTCGAGAGGTTCTGGGAGGTAGAAGAAGTTAACGGTAACAGAAACAGCGCTAGCTCAGCTCATGACGAGTGTGAGGAAATTTTCCGTTCCACCACTACTAGGGACCTAACGGGTAGACGAGGTCACCCTACCTTTCCTTTCTGACGCTCCCAAGTTAGGCAGCACTAATGCTATCGCGCTACGACGAGTCCTTAACTTAGAAAAGAAGCTACAACGGAACCCCACTCTCCGCTCAAAGTACGTCGACTTCATGACCGAATACCTCAATAAAGGTCACATGGCCCTGTGTCACCCCAAAACCTTCGACAATCAAGACCATTTCTACATTCCCCATCATTAAATTTTCAAATCAAATTCGGAAAAATACGGACAGTCTTGACGGAAGTTGTAAAAGCACGAATGGCGTCAGCCTTAACGATTGTTTACACACAGGCCCAGCTTTACAACGACATATCACTGACATAACCTTAAATTTCCGAACGCACAAGGTGGTCTTCAGCACAGATATACAAATGATGTTTAGAAACATTCTTATTCATCCCGACCGCAGACGATATCAGCTCATTCTCTGGCGCTCAGCAACAGAAAAGCCTCTGCTCACCTATGCCCTTTCTACCGTTGTTTACGGTCTCAGAGTCAGCCCATTCTTAGCGAACCGCACCATACAGCAACTGGTTGCCGATGAAGGTCATCGGTTTCCTCCAGCTGCACAAGTACTGTCACGGTTCATATTTGTCGCCGACGTACTCACAAGTCAGCACTTAGTCAATGAGGCTATGACACTACAAACTCAGCTCATCAACTTACTCGCATTGGGTGGATTTAGTCCACGTAAGTGGACCTCCAACTCCTAGCACGATACTAGCTAGTGTAGCTCCTAGCACGATTACCAGATGACCAGTGCGATATCCCCAAAGACTGACTTCAGCCCAGACCATGAAGCCATCAGTGTACTAGGCATGCAGTGGATGCCTCAGACGGACGAGTTCACTTATAGTATCTTGGTACCTGTTGTCGATACAATAACAAAGAGATCTATACTCAGAACTATAACACGTCTGTATGATCCAAATGGATAGATCAGCCTTTTCATCTTCCGCGCAAAACTCCTAATCTAAGGTCTCTGGATAATGAACTTGGATTGGGATGAACCCGTACCTAATGACACTGCACAACAGTGTCTGCAAATTTACGAGGACCTACCTCAGCTCTCGGCTATCAGGCTTCCCAGAAACATCTGCTCAAATAAACTCTCCACCTACGTAATACACGGCCTATCGGACGTTTCTGAGCTAGGCTATTGTGGAGTGGTTTACCTCCGTGAAACCACACCTGACGGACAGGTACATCTGCTCACTTCAAAATCTAAGGTCGCCCCAATCAAAAACCGCCAAACTATACCCAAATTAGAGCTCTCGGGTGCACATCTCTTAGCTCAGGTCGTTACACGTGTCTCAGCTCAGTTATCAGCACACATTTCAATACAGCAGTACGTCTGTTGGTCAGACAGTACCATAGTACTAGCTTGGCTTAACACCCCAGTTCAAACATTTGAAGCCAACCGAGTAGCTGCCATTAAGGCTAACAAATGTAATCTCACTTGGAGATACTGTATATCATCACTTAATTCCTCAGACTGCGCCAGTAGAGGAATGTCAGCTCAGGACTTAACTAAAGCACGACCTATGGTGGTCACCACCATGGCTCAACTGTTCCCCAGAAACCTGGCCCACAATACCTCCAGCGTTAGGTCGTCACGCCTTGCCAGGCCTTAAGCCAAAGAAGGTCATAGCTCACATAGCCATCCCGGACCTAGACACATCGTTACTCACACGATTCAGCTCACTCGACAAGCTCATTAGCGTGACTGCTTGTATAAGGCGATTCGCTCATAATTGTCGAAATCCTAACACACGTATCACAGGACACATCACAGTAGGTGACCGTAGGGAAGCTCTCTTACACTGGGTACACTCAGTTCAGCACAGTAGTTTTGCTGATGACATCCACCGCATCCGTCACAATAAAGACTGCACGGTGCAACTGCAGCGACTATCACCGTATTAAGAAAATGACCTGTTAAGAGTCGCTGGGCGACTGACTAATTCCGCAATGCATTGCGAGGCTCAGCACCCATTCATTTTACCCAGCTCGTGTCCTTTGGTGGATCTCATTGTTAATCATTATCACAAAATCTACTGTCATCCAGGTTCTGACATACTTCACTCACTCCTGCGTCAGCAATTCTGGATACTCTCAGCACGCAGAATGATACGACATCGCGTTTACAAATGCATACGTTGCTTTCGGTACAGCGCTCAGCCCAAGGCTCCGTTCATGGCAGACCTACCTGCCGATTGAGTCAACTTACAGCCCGTATTCAGTAAGGTATCAACTGACTTTGCCGGCCTATTCTTGATCAAGTCCAGCACATTACGTAACGTCAGGCTGCTCAAGGGATACTTCTGTGTTTTCGTATGCCTCGCCACGAAGGCGATACATCTAGAAGCGGTATCAGAGTTAACCACAGAAGCATTCCTTGTGGCATTACAACGCTTTGTTTCCCGTCGCGGCTTTCCTGATTTAATTCGGTCCGATTGCGGTACAAATTACGTCGGCGGTAGAAATCAGCTTATGGAAATTCAAGACTTTCTCAAATTGAACAATGATAGACTTGCACACACACTCGCGAAACAGCACATAACATGGTGGTTTCAGCCTCCATACCATAACAAGCATAGCTCTCTCCATTCCTCTCTGCGCGACTCTGAACTTCTCGACTGACTTTTTGGTGAGCGCCATGGTTTCCGTGCCGTATGTGAGCACGGGCATGATGCATTGCTCGAAAACTTTGACTTTTAGGTGGAGAGTGAAGAGTTATCAGCCCATAATCATCAACTCGCCACATCATCACTTCAACGTATCAGCTCGATATCAGCCCTCGACATCGGCCCTCAACAAACGCAGGGACCCGCGTGATTGGCAGACCAAGTGAGTTTTCCATACT
The DNA here is from genome assembly GCA_946251855.1 of Alsophila aescularia. NCBI lineage: Eukaryota > Metazoa > Arthropoda > Insecta > Lepidoptera > Geometridae > Alsophila > Alsophila aescularia. The sequence goes on from OX276377.1 coordinate 42,846,193, forward strand.
GAATTCCGGAACCATATCCCATCTGATCTGCCTTCCGCGGTGAACGTGTGGTGTAACAACCAGATACTATTTGTTTTTTTATAACGAAAGTTCTTAAAATATTGGTTATAATAAAACCAGGAGTGCACCAAGCTCTAATGACTATGTAGAATTTAATAAATACCTAACTAATTAGTGGTAACTTCACAGTGGTGATGGGGGACTTCAACGCACGGCTGGGCATGAGTAATGGCGATGAACTGAGAGTGGGGCAGTTTGGATTTGAACAGCGGAACCAAAGGGGTCAGCGATTGGCCGACTTCATGGAGAAGGAGGGACTCTTATGATGAACTCCTTTTTCAAGAAGTGCTCCTCCAGGAAATGGACGTGGTTGCACCCCGGCGGTCATAAGCACGAGATAGATTTCATTTTGACGACCAACAGGCATATATTCAATTATGTCTCTGTGATCAACAGGGTTACCGGGTTAGGGGGCAGTGATCACCGCATGGTAAGATGCTCATTGAATATCAACGTAAAGCTGGAGAGGTCTTGTACTCTTCGCACAAGTCCTGCCCAAATCCAAAACCCTGAGAGCTTTCAGTTGGAGCTTCAAAATCGCTTCCAAATCCTTACCGAATGCCATACAGTTGACGAACTAAACAACGGCGAGGGGATCTTACTTATTTGAAACAAGTGCTCTCGATCGTATATCGTTTATTACTGTCTTAATCAATACAAAGGATATACATTGAATACATAAACATTTCTTACCTACATAGACATTATCAGTGATTTGGTAGTTCACTCCGTAAACCAAACTAGACTTAATTTCTTCAAAAGTAAATTTAAACCTTGTAAACTTCGTAACTCGGTATTTTTTTCCCCTGGCATATATTGTAAACTTACGTCAATGTAAGATGCACCGCTTAAAATAACGTAATTAAAACAGGTTTTTAACATGCTGTCTAACAGCGTTTGGATACATTCGGACACGTTCTGAGACAGCGTTTGGACAAATCGGGACTCTCGCCGCGTGGATTTTACGCTGTCAGGCTTTAGTGATAGTTTAATGAGTGAGGATAAGATGCCAGGGGAAAAAATACCTTGTTACGAAGCTAACAAGGTTTAAATTACATTTGAAGAAATTAAATTTAGTTTTGCCCGAATCGCTACCTTTGTACTTTCTACACCTCACCTCAGGGGTGAGAGAAAAAAAAACTTTATTTTATCTTTTTCTTTTATCATACGTATGATACTTGATTAGCATGATTTATGTTATATAAGGTTTTGTTCTATTTTTATGGATTACGTAATCATTATTATTTTTAATAATTTTAATATAAATACCCAAGTCCTCTTTAACAATAAATGGGCCATCCCATTGAGTATCTAATTTATTAGCCGTTTATTTTTTTACTAATAGTAATTGTCCATTATTATATGTTACATTGTTTACATACTTATCATAACTATTATTACGATTTTGTTTACCTAAAATTAAATTATTACGAGCATCTTGATGTGCTACTTGTAACCTATACTTAAGATCTAACGGATAGCTTTCCGGATTATATAAAGGTTCTATATATTGACTTACACTACATGGTAATTACACTAGCTCTACCAAATACCAGTTCGAATGTTGTGTAGTGTACTTTGTATCTGTATGAACAGTTTTTCATTGTTGAAACTGTAACACCAAAATGGTAGCCATTGACTCCATGTTTCTTATCGACCATCACACTGTATTCGCAAAAATTCACCTAAATTTTTATGCGTATTCTCAAGCGCACCTATAGATTGATGGTGATACGCTGTAGATGTCAACTTAACTATTCCCAACAATTTACATACCTGTTTGATTACTGAAGAGACGAATTCTGTTCCACGATCAGTCGCTATGGTTTTTGGTATTCCAAATCTTAAAATAAAATAATTTACTAATGCTTTCGCTACACTTACCGTTTCCTTGTTTTGTAGTGGATATGCCTGTACAAATTTAGTTAGTTCAGACTGCAGTGTTAGAATGTAACGATTACCTTCAATGTCCCTTTCTGTAGGACCTTCGATGTCGATATAGTTTTTTACAAATACATGCGAAGCCGTTGTAGTTATCTCCATGGGCGCCTTGACATACTTACAATGCTTCATTTTTTGTCATTTAATGCACTTACTTGCTCACAAATTCTTTTACGTCTAACTAAACCTGGCTAATATCATTGTTTCCAAATCCAAGTTTCTAATTGCATCTGGTAGCAAAGACCTAAATCTCAAATCAGAATTAAAATAGCAGGCTTAGATCTTGAGCGAGTTCGAATGCACAAGTATCTCGGCGCTTGGGTGAATGAAAAATGGGACAGTGAACAAGAAATTCGAACCCGGATTGAAATCGCCCGAGCAATCCTGAAAAAGATGAGAAAAGTTCTGTGCAGTCGTAAACTATCTGTGAAGCTCAGAGTGAGAATGCTCCATTGCTACGGTGGTATTGCACGGTAGTGAAGCTTGGACGCTCAAAGCCGACACCCAGAAACGTCTCGAAGCCTTCGAAATGTGGTGCTATCGTAGAATGCTCCGCATTAGCTGGACTCAGAAGGTGTCTAATGTGAAGGTTCTCCAACGCGTCGGTAAGAGTCGGGACCTACTTCAAACCATCAAGAAAAGAAAGGTTGGGTATCTTGGACACATTTTAAGACATAAAGGATACCAACTTCTCCAACTCATCATGATGGGTAAAGTAGAGGGCAAGCGACGTGTTGGAAGGAAAAAAAAGTCCTGGTTGCGCAACATCCGTGAATGGACTAATATCGCCAGCATAGAACAGTTGTTTCGCTTGGCGCAGGACAGAAAGAAGTTCGCTGAGCTGACGGCCAACCTCCAGTTGTGGAGAGGCACTACAAGAAGAAGAAGGATGGCCAGAGTTATGTCCAACCGCTGATACAAACGTGGATCTTTACTTGTGAAGGCACGTTGTCCTAGAAGGGTTTTAGAACGGGGAGCTGACCAGGCATTGTGCCGGGAAGGTCGTGTACACAACGAGACTGTTCCTAGAGCTGTTTTGTGAAATCTTAAAGCTACCGCAAGAATGTACAACTCGGAATGCCGGACTCTCAAATATTTGGTGTCAAAATACAGATCATCTGTCGAGTATCTGAATGGATTTTTATAGGCAACTTTCAGAACCCGCTTACCGCTTTACCGCTCGTTGAGATCTTTCGATTTTAAGGAATAAGGTTTTGGTTGCAGATCCCCAGATTACTATGCAATAATTAAGGATATTGGTTTTCCCATGTCAGTTGATGGTCTATAATGACACCCAGGTACTTAATATATTCAACCCGCTCCAGTTCTAGACAGGCACAAATTTGATATGAATGGGAGGCACAAACGTGAAGCTTTAAAATGATTGTACTAGGGTGCGTTCACCGGGAGATACGAAAAGCCAAGTATTTTATTTTACTAGCATTTAGTGTAAGTAAGTTACTATGCAGCCAGTGTGCAACTTCTGATAGCCCCTGCTGGGCTATATCAACGACTTCCTTCCAATCATTCCCGTGAAATATGAGAGCTGTATCGTCAGCAAATGTATAGACGACGATGTATGACGAGCCCTGCCCAGGGACATCCTTTCGCCTAAGGATGAGGATGGAGAGAGCAGAGCTGGCAGTCCATGAGGCAGACCAACAACCAAATCAAACATGCCAACTCATGTGGATGTTCTACGTGTGAGACTATGAGCGCATCCTCAACGACCGGTCAATGTTGACGCCCAGGTACTTGACCGTGCATTTCCACTTGACATCTTGACCTCGAAAATCTAGTGGAGGAGACAAAATACGTTGTCCACCGGTTAGTAGCGCGGCCTTCTCTCCACAATGACGACCATCTGCCACTATCTAGCCATTCAGTCAAAATGTCTAGGACCTGCTGTATTCTGCTCGCATATGGACGCTTTTCTAGAGGAGGCAAAATAGGTGCTATCATAAGCGAAGAGGGCCAGTTCGAATCTGTTCTCCTGGCAGCCAAAGATCTCCGTCCAGGACCGGAATGTCGCTTGTGTAGGTGGCATATTCTTATCTATGTAAGTTTATCCGTTATCTAGTGCCCATAGTCCAGGGTATCCTAGTTTGGGGCTAAGTAATTGGTGTGGAAATGTCCAGAATATATTTATTTTAAAACTAGTAGTAGTTTAAAAAACCCGGGTTTTTCGAGTTTCCAATTTTAAAAACTGTTTTTATTTTTTCGAGTTTTACGGGTTTTTCTTTATTTGGGCCTTGAAAGAACTATTATCAGTGTGTGTAAGTAAAGAAAAGGCTGAAATGTAATTAAAATATGCATTTAGTTTCGCGTTCTTATTTTTTAGCTTCACCAAGAGATCAATCAAGTAACATTTGGTATAATTACTACGAGTATTAATAATCAAAGTAACATTTGGTTTTAGTAATAATATAAAACTGACTGTCCGTCTCCAAAATCGGAGCACGAATTCTATCAAATTGCAAAAAGGGGTGACAGGGAGACTTTATTTCTCCGAACTGTTCACCTCTGCACTGGAAGATATATTCAAGCTTCTGAGCTGGAACAGATATGGTGTTCACTTCAATAGCAAATGCATCACTCACTTTCGATTTGCTGATGATATAGTCATCATGCAGAAACCCTGGAAGACCTAAGCACAATGCTCAGTGACCTCAATCTTGTTTCCCAACAGGTGGGTCATAGGAACATGGGTAAGACGAACATCACATGTCAAATGCCCATGTTGCACCCATGCCGGTTTATGTTGGTACTGTTGATAGCGATATTACGAAGCTGTTGATCACTATGTCTACTTAGGTCAGACGATCCAACTGTGTAGATTCAACTTCGACAAAGAGGTCAACCGACAAATCCAACTCGGATGGGCAGCGTTCGGGAAATTACACCATATCTTCTCGTCGCAGATACCGCAGAGCCTCAAGACGAAAGTAATCAGTGCGTGTTGCCAGTGATGACACGGCACTGAAACGTGTTCGCTAATTATTGGTCTCATACACAAGCTCAAAGTCACGCAGCGTGCAATGAAGAGAGCTATACTTGGTGTTTTACTACGTGACAGAATCCGAAATGAGGAAATCCGTAGAAAAACCAAGGTTACCGACATAGTTCTCAGAGTTTGCAAGTTGAAGTGGCAATGGGCAGGCCATATATTTCGCAAAACTGACAACTGGTGGGGAATAAAGGTTCTCGAATGGCGACCACGAACAAGCAAGCGAAGCGTGGGGAGACCCCCACACGATGGACCGACGACATTGTACCCTTCGCAGGAAGTTGGTTGATGAAGGTGGCACAAGATTGCTCGTCATGGCGCTCTTTGGTGGAGGCCTATGTTCAGCAGTGGACTTCTAAAGGCTGAAATGATGATGATGATGATGATAAAAAAAAACAAATTTCTTCCCCTTTCATATATAACACATTTAGATAAAGAGAAGGTTAATTTCATACACACAAATACATACAGACACACGAGATAATCTAAGCAACTCCTTATCTATAATTAACCATTAAGTAGCATTTAAAAACAAAATCAACAAAATTAAATGTTTTCAAATAATTAAGTGTGTTTTCTAACTGGTAATTACAATAAAGTGTTTCGTATCGTGTCGTAAATCACATAAAATAAGTGTTATTTCTTGTTTATATATTATCTTAAAATAAAATTTAATTCTTTATCAAGAACAATCTTTAAAAAAAAAATTACGACTAAGACGATTCATAATCAAATCAAAGTAGAAATGGTGTAAATTTATTATTAAGGTCCTCTGTCAAGTTGTAAAGGAACCGTGATAATAAATATGCACCATTTCTACTATTTTATTTAACATTTTGTGACCCTAGTCAAGTTTTTACTTTGACAGTAAAAGCTAACTAGGGTTACAAAATGTTTAATAAAATCCGCCGCTACCAGATGAATCCCGTAGTCTCGTGGCGCTCGCAGCCTAACAAGTAACAATATAAAATAATTAAATATTTAAACGGGACTTAATCGCGCAGATATCTTTTGACATAAACCGCGATGCTTATCACGGGATTCCAGGACGCAGCCAACTTGAAACCATCCTCTCGGTTGAAATTGGGATACTTTTTAATTTCAACCGCTTCACGTTTTTTTACAAAACCAAATGCGGGTACTTGGACACAACGCTTTCCCTTCTCGACGCTGACACCTGCTACTTCAGTCTTCTCGTGACCACGATGAATGCGACTTGATCGAAACGTCGAAGTAAATAATAAATATTAATTTTTCAGCGCGATTAAGTCCCGTTTAAATATTCAACAATATATTACTCCTTGATATACCTAATAATTATTATAGATTGTGGTCAGCCTGTCCAATTTATTCGCTCAATAGAGTAGAAATAGGGAAACAGTAAGTTTTTGAGAAGTTTGATTCTTTATTAATGTTCTGGTGGTAGTATTTAACACAAACCATCATGAATGAAAAATCTCGAAAAACCCGAAAACCCGGGCTTTCAATCTTAAAAATCAGAGTTTCAAATCAGTCGGTTATTCGGGTTTTTCGGTTAATCGGGTATCCGGTTTGCATGCCCTATTCTGTACCCCTGACAACGTGTGTGTAATAAATTTCATGATGATCGGTTGAGTAGTTAAGATCTGAAAGCGCAACAAACAAACCACTTTCGCATCTATACTTATAATAAAACTATAACATAGTTAAAGCAATAAGTACGAAAAAGTATGTACTAAGATAATTAAAAAAAATGGTCTAGGGTACTTAAAATAAGTTGGATGAACAAGTTTTTTTTAAATCATGTTTTTTCGCGCATCACGTAAAAAATACTGGACCAATTGCGGTGCAGTTTTCATTGTTGGATTACTTATGGTTTGACTTAAAAACTGGTGTCCTTGGTATCTCATTTCCTTGGAATCTCAGCCCCCTGGGCTTATTTCAACCAAAGGTTTTTTGATTCCATTTGTTATTTTCGTATGTTTTGTAATCATGTTTATTTGTTCCACTAATAGAAATATCTCAAAATTTCCGCGGTCGCTTCGCTCGCGCCTTTATAATAATATAATGTTTTGATGAAACACAAAGTTACTAGAAATTACTCCAAATTTTCGCGCTCTCTATACTCGTGCCCTTGTTCCTTTGTTGCCTGTTGAATGAAGGATAAAGCGCATCTTGTTTTCCTTCAGTTTTAACAAACATTTCAAGAATAACTAAAAATTATCGCGCTAACTACGTTCGCGCCTTGTTATTATTGGCTGCGTTTATATATCTATCTGCTCAGTGGATCCATAGTAATTTTCATCTTATGTCATACGCACGACCACAAATAGTTCAAAATGTTTGCGCTAGCTTAGCTCGCGCCTTTGTGATATTACCAATTTTCGCAAGCTGAGGAATTCCATTAATGTCTAATTTTTACTGAACATTTTCGCGTACGCTACACTTGCGTTTGTCAAATGGTATATTCTGTTTCCAGATTCCTATAATATATTTTGTACACATGCAATTTCATCATAAACGTTCAGTTTTTTTTAAATAAGTACACTAATAAATGTATGTGTAGCTCAAAATTTTCGCGCCCGTTTCGCTAGCGCTTTCTTGGTTTTATAGCATGTTTCGCAATGATAGATCATACACGTTCGTTTTTTCATATAACTACATAACACAATAAAAATATACATAGGTGGCTCAAAATTTTAGGTAAAAATGGTGTTTGTTTGTATGAGATTATTACAACTATAGCCTGATTTTGAAAATTGATTCTAAGCTAAACTATTCCCGAGTGGCATAGGCTACGCGATTGATACTACGGGGAATAGCTAGTATTGTATAATTTTGGAACCCGTTCAGTGTGACCCCCCCTGACTCGAAGGCTGGATCCGCCCTTGATACAAACAATATGATATAATAGTAAATATGTATATAGGGTGTAAGAGTGTGTGTGTGATTTGAATACCCAGTGTTTATGGGTAAGTGTATGTTAGCGCTCACCTGATGACACAAGCCTCATAAGAGTCAGGTACCAGGAGAGACGCTATGTGCGTGTTTGTGTGAGTGCGTTAGACGATGTGGGTGAATGTAAGTGTTGTGTGTGTAACAATACAAGTTCAAATTTTAGTAATATTATCAATATAATAAGTACCTTAAGTACTTCACGCCTAAAACTTTCTTTACCTTGATGGAAAATATCAGTCCCATTAAATTGCTTATTGTCCTATGTAACCGCCTGACGAGCGAGTTCCGGCATATTTCGTACTTGAGCGTGAAACGGCAAATAGATTTGTATGTCTTGTTTCGAGTGTCAGGAACAGAGAAATGTAATATTCTTGATGACAATTCTAAGCAGTCTACATAACCGTTGCACAAACCATGCAAAACACACATGTCAGCCAAATTTCGCCTACTTTCAAGAGCCATTAGTTGGTGGTGAAGGCACGATTCCTGATAGTCCTTAAAACTACGATAGCAACGAAAATTTAGATGCTTTACAAACTTGCTCTGTATACTTTCCAATTTCTGAGTATAAGTAATATACTGTGGGCACCAAGTGGTACTGCAATACTCAATAATACTTCTTACGTAGGAATAATATAAAAATTTTAAGCAACCCACATCAGAGAATGAACGACTAACCCGCAAAACAAAACCAAGACTTTTGTAGGCTTTATTGACCACCGCCTCTATATGATCAGAAAATAATAATTTTGAATCTATTTGAACACCGAGATCTAGGGATCTCGGTGTTAGGCTTATCTCAGAGGTTACTTTACTTAATTTAACATTATTAATTTGGTATTCAAAGTTCGTGGGATGTTTTTTCCTGGTAAAAGAAATATAAGAACATTTGCTAACGTTTATACTGATACGATTGTCAGCATAATAGTGCCCTAACCTATCAAGATCTGCCTGCAGGCGCGCACCACTATTGTTATTTCTTATATTTCGGTAAATTTTAGTATAATCAGCATACATTAGAAACTGCACATGTTCGAAACATCTACCTACATCATATAGATAAGAAGCATACAGTAGTGGCCCAAGAACAGAGCCCTTTGGAACTGCTGAAGAAATCTCATTAAAATTTGAACAGAAGCCACCCACAACTACAGCCTGAGAGCGGTTCCGCAAGTACGATTCCATCCATCTCAGTAAATTACCATGGATACCAAGTACGTATAGCTTACGCAGAAGTATGATGTAATCCACACGGTCAAATGCTTTCTCAAAATCTGTATAGATCACATCAACCTGAGAGCCACCACCCATACCATTCGTTATATGATCAATGAATACTCCTAAGTTTGTAGATGTGGATCGACCTTTCATAAAACCGTGCTGTTCCACAGGGATTGAAATAGATAATACAGGATTCATGCCAGCATGACCTACTCTCTCAAATAACTTACTAATTAAATAATAAATAAATTACTAATTAATTAAATAACGTATATTCAGAATTGAAATAGGACGGTAATTTTCAATGGAAGTTTTCAGACCCTTTTTATGTATAGGTACAATATGGTATTTTTTCCAAATATTAGGAAAATAACCATCTTTTAGATATCTATTAAAAATTGAAGTTTTGGCACAGCTAAGGACTCTTGTCCCTGCCAGCGCCCTTTGCTACGTCAATACCTTGGATTAGTTTAAGAATTTCCTCAGCAGTTAAATGAATTCCATGAATAGTGCTTGAATGCGAAGCATCATCCCGTAAATTCAAGGAATAATGATCAGCAGGTCTGCTAAAATTTCTTTCAAAAAAGTTATTAAAAGCTTCACAAATATCTGATTATGTATTCAATACGGTGCTATCGAAACTCATTTGCTGAGGGTAGTTAGCACGATTTTGTCTCTTGGATTTTACATATGACCAGTTTTTTTTGGATTGGATTTATTTTTTGTTGAGAGAATTTGATGTACGACTGATAGCACTCAGCCTGTAGTAGCTTAAGCCTACATCGAAGTTCTGCAAAATGAGCATAATCAATTCCTGTGAGTTTTAAATTTCTCTTTAATTAATTGGATTAATGATCTGCTATACCAAACAGGATAAGCGTAAGCGGACCCACGAACTTTTGGAACATGAGCTTGTATTAAGTTATAGAGAATTGAATAAAAAGTATTAACTACGTCTTCAATTACATTATTTTTATCATTTATAAACGTCCAATCACATTTACCAAGTGATTCATTAATATTATCAAAGTCTGCGCGTTTATAAATATATTTTGAGCTTTTTGAGGCTCGAGTAAAGGAACCAGTAAGTCAGTAGCTACAATAGAAAAGGGTGGATGAAAAGAATCCTCCTTTACCAGCGATACCTCAGAATTGTTAATTATAACCGGTGAGTTGGAGAAAACCAAATCTAAAGTATTATTATTTTTATTTAGAATATTATTATATTGCGACAAACCCATGAAAGAGGTCTGATTAATAAGGTTTGATGCAGTGTTCTGAATTTCAATAGACCCTTTTCTTAAGACTATCGGTTCACTAAATCTCCAATCTATACATGGTAAATAAAAGTCACGCGCGACAATAAAGTGATCATTGGGATGGCTGTTATAGAGTTGAGACATCAAATCAATAACCAATTGTGTACGCAATGGAACAAATGAATTAGGAAGTATTTAGACTGCCGCAATATGCAAGTCATTGGTGGCACAAAGCGCCTGGGCAGGAATAGTCACCCACACGCATTCCAGGTCATCGATCTGCCACTCAGGTCTCGCGCGGGCTTGCAAATGTGCAGCGCACACTATCATTACACCTCCCCCCCAATGAACCCCGGTCTTTGCGAAATACGACAAACTTATCATCACACAGCTCAGCGTCCACGTTTCTGATATCAGAACGACATCAAAATCAAGCAATAGTAAATTGTTATAAAATTCATTAGTTTTCGTCCGAAGACCGAATTGTCCGAATTGTCTTGTATTTTGATACAAGAGTTTTAACTGTTTAACTGTGTCATCCATTGTGACCAAGGAAGAAATATTCATACATATAAAGATCAGTGTAATAATATCCAATATACGAACAATAATATGTCAAATGACCAAATGTAAATGAAAATGAATACTCTATCATCAAGCACATTTTATTATAAAGACAAGGCAACACTTGAAGTAACAACCATAGTACAAGGACAGCAAGGCTTGTGAATACAAATAAACGCAACTGCAAATTAATGCAATGCGTAATTATTATTAATTTACAATTAAGTTTTATTTTTTGTTTGATTGATAAAGTTGTATATTATGTATAGTGTGAGTGTGTAGTGTACATTGTAGTGCTAATCTGTTTGTAACATTTATAATAATCTAGATATAACAGTGTAGTATACAAGGATAATAACTGAGAAGCAAGCCAAACTAGACAGAAAACAAAATCAAGCAATTCTTATAAGGTCTGACGCAGAGCTTATGGGAATCGGAGGAGAAGTCACGTTTTTTCGAACATAAATACGGCAGTTTTTTGTCCAAGTATATGTATGTAGTTGACCTCTTTTGCCTTCTCTTTGTATGAACTCAAAAGCATTTTGCTTTCTTTAGTTAAAAGTGTTCATTTACAAATATTCTGTTAGTTTCGCCTCCCATTCCCATATCCTTGGATCTACTGTCAACATTAGCGCCAGGAACAGAACGCTACGATAAGTTTGTTTACAAAAGTAGATATCGAAGCTGTACCGTCTTGGAAATTCGTGTAAAGTGTACATACATACCCGGAAAACCCCTGTTAGTGTTATCTCCACGTTTCATTAGCTGATTGAAGAACAAAGTGATCATACAAATACTGAACAGTGTCACTTGTAGTTACAGTGGGTAGTTTATCTTTCGACCCTACCGCCTAAAATCGTGATATTGTCCAGCTTGACACTAACAACGGCATATCAATCAGTGTTGCCAAGTGATGAAGTAAAAATCTACCAAGGCGGCTTAAGTTCCGTTCCAAGCTTTTGTTTAAGTATACATATTTGCAAAACGCACAAGAATAATTAATTAAGTATATATTTAAAAAACACATATTTGTACCACAAGCATCAAATAAGATATCTGAACACAACATGGCTCAGAAATGTGAATGTGCTTGTAAGAAAGATATCCCCCTGAAGGATATGATGGCATGTGTATCTTGCCAACTTAAGTACCATCACCTTTGTCTTAACATTTCTGCGGATAATTTCAAAAAGCAATCAAAAGAATACAAATCGACTTGGAAGTGTCCCGCTTGCCGTTCTGCTGAACGCAAAGGCGACAATACTAACACCCCCGTCCGCTCCAGCTCGAGTGTGAATGTCGTAGCGTCATCGTTACCGTCTCTGGATGCGTCAGCACTCGATGCAATTACAGCGCATGTTAACTTTGCTGTAAGTGAAGCTGTAAAAAGCGCTGTAACGGCGCATGTGAGCTCTGCCGTAAACGATGCTGTAAAAAGGGCGATGAAAGTGGAGTTTGATGCGTTTAGGCAGGAGCTCACTGTTATAAGTGACCTGAAGACATCAGTAGACTACATTTGTAGTGAATACGACATAGTTAACTTGGAGTTGGTAAAAACGCAGACTATAGTTACCGACCTGTGTAATGAAAATATTTTGTTGAAATCTGCGGTTCAAGACTTCTCCTCGAGACTTACTTTACTCGAACAATACACACGTGAGTGCAACATTGAGATTACTGGCTTAGCAGAAAACAAAGCAGAAAATCTAAACAATGTTATATCCCAGATTCTCAAAGTGACGACTTGTCCTCTCCACCAAGAAGATGTGTTAACTTGCACAAGAATAAGAAAGATGGACAGTACCAGCACCAGGCCAAGAGCTGTTGTTGTCAAACTTGGGAGAACTAAACAGCGAGATACAGTTTTGGCAGCAGTCGCCAAATACAATAAATTGCAACCTAATGACAAACTTAACAGCAGCCTACTAGGCTATGGAGGCTCGAAATCGCCCATATTTCTGTCGGAGCATCTGTCGCCTCACTACAAGAAGCTACACGCAGAAACGAGGAAGGCCGCTTGTGAGAAGGGCTATAAGTATGTTTGGATTCGTAACGGCCGCATTTTCGTTCGCAAGAACGACACCTCACCAGCCAAACAAATAGCAAACTATGACATCTTAAAGACGTTGTAACTCTACTAAAGTCCTGGAGCCGTAAATTCGCCGTTACAATGTTCAATATTTACTATCAAAATTTTAGAGGTATGAGAACCAAGCTAGCTGACATTCATCTAGCTAGCTTGAGCAGCAATTATGATGTCATAGTGGGAACACAGACATGGCTTAATCAGAATATCAACGACGCAGAGGTACTCAATTCTAACTATACCATCTACAGACGTGACCGCTGCAACACAAGTTCAGCTGGAAAAGGAGGTGTGTGTGGAGGGTGGCGTTCTCGTAGCAGTTTCCAGCGCAATAACTTCGTCTAGAATTGGTCACTGGGAAAGTAATATTGAAGACATATGGGTCTATTGAGGTCTGCGAAAAAGGATCTTCTCAGCGTATCAATATTTGTGCTGTTTATCTGCCTCCACCGGTCCCACAATCAACTCTTGACGATTTTTTGGACAATCTGAACGATATTATGAACAATAGTAGTGAAAAAACTAATGTGCTTGGTGATTTTAATTTAGGATTCATAAATTGGACAATGAGTAAAACTTCCCCTCTCATTATGGACCCCGAAAACTATCACAACAATCAAGGCTACTCGTTGTTTGATTGTATATCAGTCAATAACTTCAGTCAGCTAAATGGCATTAGGAATTGTAACCAGAGGATATTGGATTTGGCTTTGTGTAACTTTGCTGGAGGCTTGGTAGATCAATCTCGAGATCCTCTTTCTAAAATAGACTCATCATCCTCCATTGGAAATTGATTTTAAATTTACCAAGACTGCTATGTTAAAGAGTGTTCAGTTTGCTACACACAATTTCAAAAAAGCAGATTACAGCGCTGTTAATGAAGAGATCAAGCGTGTGACTGGGAATCAGAGCTAAGTCCACATATGGATGTTAATGACATGGTTTCTCATTTTTATAGCAAAATTGGGGACATAATTAATAGTACAGTGCCAAAATCTAAAAGACGCAAAAATAAATATCCGGTATGGTTTTCCCAGTCACTAATCCATATTTTGGCAGAAAAAAATAGAAGTAGACAGAGGTTTAAAAAATATAAAAATGCTCGTGATGAACACGAGTTGTCATTACTGAATAGTCTATTCAGTAATGACAACTCGTGTTCATCACTATTCAGTAATGACAACTCGTGTTCATCACGAGCATTTTTATATTTTTTAAACCTCTGTCTACTTCTATTTTTTTATCCGAGCGAATAATGCGCAGCTGCTATTCTTCCTACATTATTAAAGTTGAGAACTCGCTGCACAAGAATCCCAAAATGTTCTGGTCCTATATAAAAAACAAAAAGAATACTCAGTCCCCCATACCTGCTCAAATGGAGCTCAATGATGTCACAGCTGATACGGGTCAAAACATTACAGACATGTTCGCTAAACATTTCTCCTCCACGTACAATAATTCCAGCCATAATGACCATTAACCAGAGCAATTCTTTGTCAGATACACACTATTGCCTAAATAAAATTGCAGTGGACGAGCGTTCTATACTAAAAAAACTTAAAAAGCTAGACGATTGTAAAGGTGCAGGGCCAGACGGGATTCCACCTTTATTTCTAAAAAAGACGGCATTATCTCTTACTTTACCTCTCAATTTTTTTTTAACCGTTCTATAATGACTGCAACCTTTCCATCTAGATGGAAGGAAGCGAACGTTGTACCAATTTATAAAAAAGGTAAATCATCCGACGTGAAAAACTATCGTCCTATTTCTATTTTATCCACATTCTCAAAGGTTTTCGAGTCCATTGTTTGTCCAGTTCTCACATGGCATACAAAGAACATGATTTGTAGTCAGCAACATGGATTTACAAGATGCAAATCGACTGTTACCAACCTACTCTCGTTCATTAATGACGTATCACAGGCAGTAGATGCTCGCGTTCAAGATAACGCAATTTATACAGATTTTAGTAGCGCTTTCGATAAGGTCAACCATAATATCTTAATCAAGAAATTGCAACTCTGCGATATCCACGACCCATTGTTAAGTTGGTTCAGATCCTATCTCACGCACAGAGTACAACGTGTGATCGTTGGAGGCTTCACTTCCTCACCTTATGTAGCAAGCTCAGGGGTGCCGCAGGGTTCTCACCGTGGACCAATTCTCTTTCTAGTCTTTGTCAATGACATTGTTAATTTAGGTCGATGATGCTAGTTTGTGTCATTTTAAAAAAGAGGCTCATAGAGCCATTTCGCAAGCCTGATTGCTTCACGTTAATGTCATATTAATGTTACTTTTAGATTTATTATTGATTTTATATTATTTTGTTTAATACTACTTATATTTATAATACCATAATATCTAAGTATCAAATTAACTTCTATTTTTTTTTTTATTTTATTAGTGTATTCTTATATTTATATTTAAGTATTATATTAACCTAATGTTGTGTTTTTACTATACAGTGTTGTATACACCTGTAATTGATTGGTTCACCTAATCTGTATGTACCCTTATCCTAAGCTAACTATTAATGTTTTGTGAATTGTTCGTTGGTGTGTCTAAATGAATAAATAAATAAATAAAATAAAAATCCTTGGCAGTCATGTTACGATGTTTTCTCGCTGCGGCTATGATCTGGTCCGTAACAGCGCGCAATGATAGGACGGGCGCGCGCTGTACTCACAGCCCTCCGTGGCTGCACGCGATGAGCAAACTCCAAGTCAGACGGTTCGATAGTCACTACAATATGCTGTGACACCTTCAGCACAATATCTGTTGTAATTTCATCTTTGTTTTCCGGAATGCCAGTGATCTCAATATTTTGAAGCCTTACCCATTGTAGTTGTTTCAGGCTCTCATTCTCAAGGACCTTGACACGTTCCTTCAGATTTTTATTTTCATCCTTAACACAATTCAACTCGGAAGTGGTTGACCCAAGCAGTTTTTTAAGCTCTGCATTGTCTTTTTTGAGGTCTTCATATTGTGTACCCACGTATGAAATTTATTCCTGAAATCCTGTGAATTGGCTATTTATGGTCTTGAGTTGATTAGATACTGCTTTTCTTATCGTAGTTTCAAGCATAGACTCCATCTCCTTTCTCAACTCATCCCTCAAAATTTTCCGTAGTTTCTTCCGTTATGTAGGCAGCAGCAGGTGATGTAACCTCAGCATGTTTGCGCGTCGTCACCTTGCTGCTGCCGAGCGAGCGAATAATAATATATAATAATATATATATATATATATATATATCTTATATATTTTATTTTTATTAGGTGTGTTGGTAGGTATATTGGGTATTTTAGGTCTTGGAATAGTACATAGAGTACTTTTAACCTAGAGAAATGACCACGTGTGCGAAACCGCGGGTACAGCTAGTTTATAATATAATTAGGATAGGATATTAGTAGGATAGGTACTTTTATCCCAGGAAAACTCCACGCGGGCAAAGCTGCGGCCACAGCTAGATATAAAGTTAGACGTTAGTATTAGGAAACTAGACCGCGACTGAGCGATCCTCTGCGGGCTCGCAGGGAGGTGCTGGTGCTGTCGGACGGCGGGCAGGTGGCGCTGGACTGGGTGGAGACGGGCGCTGGCTGCGGCGGCGGTGTGTTGCTCGTGCTGCCCGGACTCACCGGCGCCACGCACGCCGAGTACGTGCGCTGCCTCGCGGGCGCCGCCGCCGCGCTCGGCGCGCGGTGCGTCGTGTTCAACTACCGCGGGCTGGGCGGGCTGCCGCTGACGACGCCGCGCATGTACAGCGCGGTGTCGCACGGCGATCTGGCCGAGGTGGTGGGCGCGGTGGCGGCACGCGCGCCCGGCCCGCTGCTGTGCGTCGGCGTGTCGCTCGGCGGACTCATCCTCGGGCAGTACCTAGCGGCGTGGGGCGAGCGCGCGCGCGTCGCCGCCGCGCTCGTGGTCTCCTCGCCGCTGGACGTGGAGCGCGCCGCCGCCGCCATGGAGCGCCGCGGGAACGCGCCGCTGGCGTGGCACATGGCGCGCAACCTGCGTGCCGCGGTGCGCTCGCACGCCGCGCTGGCGCCGCACCACGCGGCGGTGGCGCGCGCGCGTACCGTGCGCCAGTTCGACGCGGCGTTCACGGCGGCACACTTCGGGTTCGCGTCGGCGGAGGAGTACTACGCGGCGGCGACGCTGCGCGGCAAGCTGGCGCGCGTGGCGGTGCCGCTGCTGTGCCTGTGCGCCGCCGACGACCCCTTCCAGCCGGCGGCGGCGCTGCCGGTGGCGGAGGCGGCGCGTGCGGCGCGGGTAGCGCTGGCGGTGACGGCGCGCGGCGGCCACATCGGGTTCCTGGAGGGGCTGTGGCCGGCGCGGCTGCCGGAGGAGCAGTACATCGCTCGGCTGGCGCGGCAGTACTTCGCGGCGGTGCTGGCGCGCCCGGCTCTGCTGCACGCGCCGCCGACGCGCACGTGACGCCGCGCGGGACCGACTCGAGGGACCGTTCCGTTGTTGTTATCGATGATAAGTTTATTTTATTCTATGTTGACGTTAGCTTTTTATCGAACGGAGATTATTTATTTGATAGATTTGTGCCTTTTAGGATCGCCCCGGGGCGCAGGGCGCCTGGCGTGAGGCCGTAATCTGTCTGTATGAGTCGAGGCTGGGAGTCATAGGAGGTGCTAAAAAATTGTATATACACAGTATTGTTTCTAAGGAACGGGTTATATGTATTTTTTTATTAACTTATTTATATTTAAAAATATGATTGTAACTACGGCGCTAGTTCACCATGGCTACACTCGCCGGCGCGGGAGCTGCGCTGGGGCGGGCGGCGGATTTTGTAAAGACGCCTCGCGCGTACGCCGCGCGCCGTTGCAACATTTTGTAAAGACGGCTCGCGCGTAACAAGACATTAGTTAAAAAACTAAAACCCGACTAAGGTCGGGTAATAATAGCCTTTGACACTCTTGCAATGAAGAAGAATCGATTGATATCTCGCTTGTGAAATCTGACCTAGTTTTGAACACATAACCCATCCTTCGCTTCGGCGTAGTCGGGTAAAAATAGTATTAAGGTTCAAAATTCCGATATCCCCATAGATACAAAAAAAGTAAATACCTAGGCCTACCTTCGTACAATTTATAATGTTACCAGTAGGTACATTATTAACATACAACAAATATTGCAATAAATAAGGAGCCATTAGCATACTTAACCTTAAAAGTCACATTTAGGTACTTTCAAACCGCTCTCGTACTAGCACAGTAAACATGTGGCACTTATCAAACCGCCCTCGTACTAGCGCAGTAAACATGTGGTACTTATCAAACCGCCCTCGTACTAGCGCAGTAAACATGTGGTACTTATCAAACCGCCCTCGTACTAGCGCAGTAACTACTAGCGAGCTCGACCCCCTCCGCCGCCCGCACGGTTGACAACGATCAAAATGCAGGTATTTATAGTGTGTGATAATGTTAGGTTATTATTTGTTTAGATATTTATATTGTAGTAATAACTGTAGGCATATCATGTGAGAACGGATGCGAGAAGGTGCGGGGATGTTCGCTTGCTTTCCTATTATTTTTGTTTTATTACTTGTGGAGATATTACAGGTAAGATTTTAACAGGGATATCTACAGCTCCCACGATTGTAATTAAAGTTTAGGTGTGTTTTAAAAACCACCTATAGTTAATTGTAAGTTAATTAATAACTAATAGTTAGTATTAAATTGCAACTTAGAATCCAACGATACCGGGTTCAATCCTAGGCTCCGCACCAATGACTTTTCTAAGTTATTTGCGTTTTTCCATCGCTCCGTACTTCGGAGGGCACGTTAAGCTGTCGGTCCCGGCTGTTATTGATTAATACTCGTAGCAGTCGTTAAGCTATGTCAGAGGCCCTCGGGCGGCCTGACGAACTCTGACACCAGAGGGTAGCACTACCTCATACGACAAACAAACAACTGCAATCACAGATTTCTTAGAACAAAGTACGTATACCTAGCGGCATGTAAGTCTAGCGGTGAACGAAATGTGGCGGGGATCTTGGCACAGTCAAAGTTTATATAATGTGTTAAAATGTTGAATACTTTTATCCCGAAAACTGACTGTGCCAAGATCCCCGCCACGTTTCGTTCACCGCTAGACTTACGTGCCGCTAGCTATACCCACCTTCTCACAGTTGGCGCTGCCAGTAGAGGTCGCTGTTAAAACTAACCCTGTATAGTAGACTTGCCTTATCACCTCTCCTAGATGTTAACCTTTTCACCGCCTCCCTGCGCGTTTTTTCCGGATTTCAACCTGTTCACCGCCTCCCTACGCATTTTTTCTGGATGTTAACCTGATCACCACTTCCCTGCGCATTTTTCCGGATGTAAACGTGTTCACCGCCTACCTGCGCATTTTTTCCGGATGTTAACTTGTTCACCACTTTCCTGCGCATTTTTTCCGGATGTAAACGTGTTCACCGCCTACCTGCGCATTTTTGCGCCTTAGCATTATTTTGTCGTTATTCTATGGCGACGCTCTCAGATCGCCTTCTGCCGTGTTTAATGGTGTCTGAATCTGAAGGTACATAATGCTTACGATAATAATGTTAATAAAAAAGTCAGCAAGTTCAATGTGCGCCCAACTCGCATTAACATATCAAATTCTGTGGTATTTGTGTGTGGGCACATTGTTCAACAATGTACGTTGTCCATATTAACTCAATGGGCCATATTTCATTTTACTAGAGCAAGAGACAGATGACAAGACATAAGTTCAAAAACGGTTTTAAAATATGACGTGAGTTTTTTTAAGAATCCACCATTCTGATCAGTGGGAAACACCGCTGGTTTTGATATTGTTAGCAGCAGACATTCTTAAAAAAACTCACGGCATATTTTAAAAACGTTTTTGAACTTATGTCTTGTCATCTGTATATTTACCCAATCTGTCTCTTGCTAGTAAAATGGAATATGGCAGATTAGTAAGACCAACGGGTTTTTTTTTTCTACCTGGTTTAAAAGGTACCTAAGTACAACCAAATAGATAATTGATTACAACTTTATACGCACAGGTAACTAAATACGAAAAGATTTAATTCTCCGACCTATAAAATAAAACATTGCCCATAATAATCTATAATTTAAAAATGTTCCTATTGCGCCCGCTCGCGAGCGCGGTGGACAAGTCCGCGCGCGAGGACACTCGGCTGCGCCGGTCTATAGTACAGGCGGTATGCTCGGAGGCGCGCGCGGGGACACTCGGCCGCGCCGGTCTATAGTACAGGCGGTATGCTCGAAGGCGCTCGCGGTGGACAAGCCCGCGCGCGAGGACTCGGCCGCGCCGGCTATAGTACCTAAACGTAAACGTGTGTAGGTTTGCTGTAAGTCAACTATTAAAAGACTATTATTAATTTAACGTGGTTTTGCGGCTAGAAGCTCAAAAGCCTATTTTCAATGCGCTGTCCTCGCATCGTGGAGTAAGTATTAAGTCATATTTAATAGCTGTTAACGAGTACCTAGTAACTAATTCTCTGACCAGAGTTGAGCGGTCGGATCTGCGGTACAAATGTGCACATGTGAAGTGTGAACTGCAGATTAATTAATTATTGTTTCTTTCTACGAATACGAGGACAGAATGCTATCTGCTGTGATTTTCTAATAAGTATTAATAACACTAAGCACTTTATGTCATTATTCATAATAGTATTCCGCTGGCGTGTAGCTCGGACCCGAAGTCGTCACGTCCGACGGAACCTAAGCAAGGTAAAAATAAAATTCTATTTGCGATTTCTAAAGCGTGGGTCAATCCGCATGCAGCGCAGCGCAGCTTATGCCGTTGTAATGTAGGAAATATTATGGGAAATGACACACCAAACGCACGATGCTGTATAGTGCTGCGCAGCTACGCGTGTCACCGCATATCAAGCCACGCAGAGACAAACCGAATGCGTGAACGAAGCAAGCGGTCTTGCAAGGTCTGGCAACTTCGCGCGCGTTTCATGCCTTGATGACGTTGTAATTTATGACTTTCTGTAGTTGATGTCATACCGCGGACGAATACGCGCGTCGACGTGCAGCGCTGCGCGACACCTTGCTGCACGAAAACGGTGAATTGTATTCAAATACAAAACGGGATGCAGAATTTAAAGAAAAAATAATTAATTTATTAATCTGATGAGATACTGCACAACCATCTTTTATCAGAAAACTCAGAAATGCTAACGCTGTGCTCACTGTATTCCATTGAAAACGATAATGGCGCTGATACGCTCTGCTCTGCAACGCACACGCATCCGGTTTGACCCACGCTTTATATTTTGTTCTGGTTGACACTGCACCAGCCGTAGTCTTCGAATCAACGTTCTGTAAACGGCTTGTCGCCATATTTGGCATCTCAGACGTACGAGTCAGAGGTACCTACATATATTTTTAGATATCTGAATTTCCCTCAGGTTACATGGAATTTCCAGTTAGAAAAACCAAATTGACATTTGACATCATTGACTCGTTTTGAGTAATAAATATTAATGCATTTAAAAAGACAATCCATTCCGAAGCTTTTAGGCCAGTATGTAGAGAAATTAGCCTTGCAAAAGGTGGTGTAGTAACGATTTTTACATAATGTAGTTTAGGTCTAGACTCTTATGAAAAATCCAAGTTTTCGACATTGTGGTGTGGGAGCATTAGCCACCATGTTGAATTGAAGGGGCCAACATTTGTTTTTTTAGTTAATAGTTCTTTAACAGTTAACTTTATGGCAAAAGTGTCTATGAAAAGTATAAAGATGACAATATTTGCAAGATTTTTGCATTCACAGTTGTTTTGTAAGTATCATAGCTAAAATGTTACAAGAATCGAAAAAACATCTTAATTAGAATTACAGAGCAATTGTGAATGCAAAAAAAAACGCAAATCTTGTCTTGCCATGAAGCTATATTAAAGAACTATTAACTAAAAAAACAAATGTTGGCCCCTTCAATTCAAGATGGTGGCTAATGCTCCCACACCACAATGTCGAAAACTTGGATTTTTCATAAGAGTCTAGACCTAAAAAACTACATTATGTATTAGAAAAATACTTATATTGGCCCCTTCAATTCAAGATGGCGGCTAACGCTCTCACCCCTCGAGGTCAAAAATTTGTTTTTTTCGTAAAGACCTCTTAACTAAGCAAAACAAATCACAACATCTTTTACGCCACCATTTGTAGGGCAAAGCTTCATATTTTCCCCCAATGACTGGCCTGTTTGGGAATTTCTGAAAATTGGGGTGCTTTTATTTCAAGAAGGTGGGTCCTACCTCGCGTCTATATATTCAAGTTTGATGTAGACCTATTTACAACGAAGTATGGGTACTCATGTGCAGTACAAATGTGGATGCACATTTGCAGGGTGATTACTAACTAATAAGTTCTGTCAGTTCAAACTATAAATTGAATATTGGCCTAAACCTGTGGTTAAATCGCCACGATAAATGACAAATCCTATTAAACTCGCACTAAGATAGGCGTTGCACTCTGAATTATAATGGGCTGCATATTAGAAAAAAACGTCCATGGCTGCACCCACCGGCTGTTGGTAAATCGCGTCAACCGGACCTGTTGTTTCCAGTTGTGCCCGCGGCGCGTCAGCACACAGTGTACAGAGCAAGATGAGACAAACGGTTAGGGTTCTTTCTGCCACATGTCATATGGCCACCTGTATTATTTCCACCGATAGCGGCGCGAGTGGGGACACCTGTAGTGTCACGCGTCGCCCTGGCTACTGTCAATAGTTTTAAGGCTGTGCTGTGTGATTTTCAATTTGTGAATAGCTTCGATTCGAAGCAGTCTACTAGCACTTAATTTAAATGTAAACTGACAACTTAGTTAATTTATTTTTATTATCTTTTACAATTATTCTAGAGGTGCCTATATTTAAAGAATGCCTTTTTATTACTAAATATAAAATATTATGTTATATGTATTTTGTAATTTATTTAATTTTGTTACCGACGCTGTTTCACCGACGCATTCCCATCCGAATTTTATGCGAAATGGTGTCAAGGCCCATACATTTTAACATCATTTCGCATCGAATTCGCTTGCCATTGTTTTTTATTAGGTTCACTAAACTGGACGATGCACTCGAGTTTTACAACAACTTATGCGAAATGGAGACTTATCCCGTACATTTGTCATTATTTCGCATAACATTCGCACGTAATGCGCCGGCGTACTAGAAGCGTCACCGCGCGGTCGCGGGCGGCACCCGCCGCTGCGCACGGACACTACGCGTAGTCTGTGCAGAAAGAGCACTAATATTTGGTCTGAGGGAAAGAGACTCTTCACAGAGTATTAGAGAACTAATATTTGGTCTGAGGGAAAGAGACTCTTCACAGAGTATTAGAGAACTAATATTTGGTCTGAGGGAAAGAAACTCTTCGCAGAGTAAAAGAGAACTTTTTTTTTTTTCTGAGGGAAAGAGACTCTTCGCAGAGTAAAAGAGAACTTCTATTTTGATTTTTAGGGTTCCATATGTCCGAATGATATATAAACCCTTAAAGTCTGTATGTCCGTCTGTCACAGACAGTTTGCTCTGCATCTACTGGACCGATTAAGTTGAATTAATTTGGTTTACATATTATGAATTTTTGTGACTCAAACATAGACTATTATTATATATATATATAGAGTCTGCGCTCTATTATAGATAGACATATTATTTTTTTGCTCTCTGTACCAGATTAGTGTGACATATAAAATTAAATAGTTTGTTGTGGGGGCCTCAAATATATATTTTTATACAGTTTTCAAATAAATAGTTTTAAAGTTATTAAACTCTTTCGCTGCTGGAAACACATACGTTGTGTTTTGGACCCACTCCACGCGAGTTCAACTAGCACTTGCCCGGGCTTATACGGCTGCATCATAGACAACTGCGTATTACTGTGTACTCAAACTCAGCTGTCAAAAAACAAAAGAAAAAGTGAACATGATAGAGTTGCCAAAGATTCAAAATTGCCAATTAAACTCTGCAGCAATCTCAAATCTTGCGACGGCTCTCGTTCCGCACAGACTACTCATACTCATAGTACTTAACATAGATGTTTATCAAAAAATAGTACCGTGTGGCGTCCGTACTGTCCGTGTCCGTGGAGCCCCATAGTCAAGGACACGCGAAGCCGAAGGGCATGGCGTCCGTAAAGTCCATGTCCGTGGAGCCCCACTGTCACGTACACGCGAAGCCGAAGGACATGACGTCCGTACTGTCCGTGTCCGTGGAGCCCTACTGTCACGGACACGCGAAGCTGAAGGACATGACGTCCGTACTGTCCGTGTCCGTAAAGACCCACTGTCACGGACACGCGAAGCCGAAGGACAAGGAAACTTCTTCGTAACATGCGCACGACGACCGCCGATTGATGCGGTGCTCACAGCGTGTCAAGGTCGTGTCCGAGCGCGCGGCAGAAGGCAGCCACCAGCGCCTCGGCGGCAGCGCGGCGCTCGGGTGGCGCCAGCGCGCGTACGTCATCGAGCCGGCCCAGCGCCGCCGCCCACCGCTCGGCGCGCTCCACAGCGCTCGCGCTCCACTCCTCGTCCTCGCCGCCGTCCGAGGAGTCAGAGCCGGGCGGCGCGGGCAGGGGCGCGGCGAGCTGCCGGCGCAGCCCCGGCCACACGTGCGCTTGCAGCGCGGCGCGCACGGCCGGCACGCCGCGCGGCTCGTGCTCGTCCGCGGGCGCGGCAGGCGCGCGCAGCGGCACGGGCTCGAGGCGGTGGCGCGCGGCCCAGTCGCGCAGCGCGGCTGGCAGGCGCGCCGCCTCGCACGCCAGTACGCGCACGGCGGCGTCCGCGCCTGCACCCACGCGTCGCTCGCACGCCTCCACGCCGCACTGAACGGAAAGCGATTCTGTTAAGACTTTCAATACTAGGAAATGTAAAACTAAAATTGAGCTGTGTTCTGTAATGTACAGCCGTCCGTCCACTTGGATCCACAGCTCGGCTCCAAATGTGGATCCGTGGATACCTTTATCTCCTCTTAAATCCGCAGGTGGATCCGTGGATACTTCTTGTTACTCTTAAATCCACCGATGGATCCGTGGATACTTCTTTTTCCTCGTTAAATCTACAGACCACCTGCTTGGAGAGACCTGGATCCACCTGTAGATATTTTTATTCCTTTTCAATCTACACAGAATCGTGGGTAGGGATGAAGGCTATTTTAATCACTACCTTCCTATGCTAAATAAACTGTCTTGGACGTTTTACTTTACAATTTACTAGTGGTGCATTCGAAAGGATTCCATTGAAGATATTTTTGAAACTAAAGGTCGCTGCATACCTAATAAAATAATAAAATAACATATACGCGACGGGAGCGTGGACGAGACGGAGAGTGCGCGGGACGGGCGTGAAAAATCATCGCCGTGGACATTGATCCTATTAAAGAAAGGCCGTGGACGATGTTTCCACGTCCCGCCCCGCGTGGGCCTCTTCCCGTACGTTATTCCGCTGCGTATATACTCGTACAGTCGACGCGTTCGCTCCGGAGAGCCGTGTAGTGAAAAGTGTGCAGAGTGCAATGTTCAGAAAATATATAGAATAGAGCCGCAGGAGTTAAAGAGAAAGGCTTATTTTATGAGATATTTCAGTTATAAGTTTATTAAAAAGTAAAATCCATACCAATATATAAAACTGAAACATTGTCTGTTTGTAAACTGGAACTGAAAACTGGAAAATGTTGATTACTCACTGCAAGGAATGGTTGCCATCACAGAATGGTCTGTAGTTGCCTTGGAAACGAAATAACAAATCTGTCAAAAAACATCAAGAGCATTGGTGAGCATTTGGTATACCTACTTTTGCATTGGTTTTTAATATCCTAGAAGCAAATAGGATGCTTTTTTTCGCGATAAACAGTAGTCCGCGCGGACGAAGCCACGGGCGAGAAAGCTTGTTAATAAATAAATTGGGTTAGCTATAGAAACGAAAGGCAGGAGTTGGGGGGAGGGGGAAATGATGGGGTGGGGGGAGGTGGAAGGCTACCCCCTGGTACCCGTCCCTCCTCCGCGGCGACTTTTGGTTTATGAGATAGGGTTTGCTAGAGAATCGAGGGGCAGGAGTTGGGGGGGGGGGGAGGAGGGGGGGGGGGGTACCCCCCTGGTACCCCTCCCCCCACCGCGTGCAGACGCTTATTTTATGATATATTTCAGTTTTAAGTTTAAAAATCAACTGTTTGATCGCCGTAAATAAAATTAAAAATTAGTATAATGTATTTTCTTTCGGCTGCTTTCGCCAGAAAGATTGAAGATGTTATGTATGGCCCCAAAAACTAGGGTAGGTTAGGTTAGAACATGACTACAAGTAGCGCGAGCCGAGCGAGCGAAGCGAGCGTGCCGCGGCAGCGGCCCGCGAGTTCCAAAGTAAACTTACGGCGGTTTGGTCGCCGAAGACGACCAAATAACCGATTTTAAATAAACTGTTACGACCAAACATCAGATTTTTAATAAACATAAAACTGAAATATGTCATAAACTAAGCGTCGCCTGCGGGGGGGAGGGGGTACCAGGGAGCAGCCCTTCCCTACCCCCTCGTTTCTATAATAATATATTTCCCAATAAATTCATAATTCATAAAGGTGTTCGAACAGATAGGTTTTCAAGGATAAAAAAAACATGAACCATCACGGCCAAGTCGGGCTTCCGCCTAGCGCCTCTAGCGATGGAAAATGTAACTATTTTACGATATGATCAGATTAATAGGTAATGTTTGACCATATCATGAAGTAGCCGTGAGTTTAGCTGTTCATATCGTCAAACGCTAATCATTCAAATAGCGTTTTGTTTCAAGAACACTAAAATAGCATTTTAAAAAAAGTGTATTTTTAGAAAGACAACATCTATTCCAATAATTCATCCCCTAGCAAAGTCTAACTCCTGCGCCTCTTCTAATTTGAGATCACTTTTTAATAAACTAAAAACTGAAATATCTCATAAACTAAGCGTTTCTTTTTTTGAGGGAGGGGTACCAGGGGTAGTCCCATCCTCCCTCCTAAACTCCTGTGGCTTGATTCTATAGCCAACGCAAATCTTCTCTTGGCGGCTTTAGATGTAGCTTCTTCATCATCTAAGGCCATAGCAATTAATGCCAATTCTTCCAACGACGAATTCCATCTTTCCGTGTTCACAACACCAGCATGCTAGCTTCAACTAACTTTTAACTCTCACAGTGCGCGTATGCATTAAACTCCCGTCCAGGTTTACATAATGCCACGTTCTGTCTCTGCCCCATCGCCTATGCAGAGACCTTAACAAAAATGAAATATTTTATCATCATCATCATCAACAGCCTGCTTTAGTCCACTGCTGGACATAGGCCTCTCCTAATGTGCGCCACTGAACCCTATCTTCGACTCTTCTCTTGTAACTGCTGCCAGCTATTTTGCGGAAATCGTCACTCCATCTGGCTGGAGGGCATCCTACACTATGTTTGGCTATACATGGTATCCACTCAAGAACTCGTCTACTCCAAGGGTTATCAGTTCTTCTACTATTGTGACCGGCCCATTGCCACTTCAGTTTGCTAATTCTTTGAGCTATGTTGGTGACTTTCATTCTGTGCCAGATCACCTCGTTTCGGATGCGATCCCTTAGAGAAACCCCAAACATAGCCCATTCCATAGCTCGCTGAGTGACTTTAAAGAACACAGGCGGAATTTTATGCGATAAATCTTGCAGCGTCATGTCATATCATTTCTACAGAACTTAAGTAATTATTTTTCTACGTTTTTTTCAACATAGCCTGTAAACTAGAAAAACCCAGGTTAAAAAAACAATTTAAAAAAACATGAAATTGTAACTTCATTTCCTTCCTTGTTGCCTGCCCAGCGGGTGAAAAAATATATATAATACAATGATGTTTCCGATTTGGACATCAAAATTGTCAACACAGTATACTTCCCACGCAGTTTTTTAAACCAAAGGAGGTTGAATTAAGCTTACTGGCGTTAAATCTTTTAACAGTAAGTGTAATTCAACCTCCTTGCGATAAACAGAATAATGATATAGACTGTGCCATAGACAAAATGGTACGTCAATATAAAACCTCTTTAGAAAACATTATACTCGTAGCAAAGGGAGAACAATGCATTATAGTTTATGGAGGAAGTGTAAAGAATTGTTGTTTTAATAGTGTATGTTAATTTATTTTATTGTTTTGCACAAAAATAGTGTAGGTACAAGGAAGGACTTAATGCTAAACAGCATTATCTACCAGTCATCCAGGTCGTGAAAGAAATAATAGTACATAGGGCTTGTTGGTTAAAGTATTGAACAATAAAAACGAAAGAAACAAAGGTTTGTGTAAATAAAATATTTAGTGTAAGGAATTGTTCCAAAATATTTGTGCTAATATGGGACATCTGTTTCCCTGCATAGTGAAACAGCAGCAACATATCTAAATATATTGTTTTGTAATCTCGCCAGGCAGTAACAGATTGAAAATAATTCTTATTCAAAAGCCAAGTCTGTTACACTAGATAGGTAATTAAAAATCATACAATATCTTGAAACATTATATTTATCACGCATAAGTACTTACTTGCCTACCTAATTAAGCGGATAAAATAATTAAAATCTCTAAGACTTGTTTCAAAGATCATTAACAGTAACATAACCTACAAAAGTTTGAAGCCTAATAACAATTATACCTGGCCTCACCAAAAAAAACATCTTAGACTAACAATCTCAGGAAATGATACTGAAATACTAGCGATATATTTGGCCAAAGACACCGTGAATTTTACTGCAATAAAAGTATGTATCGCTTTTGTTCTTTGCTTTGGAGTTCACCATTGTTCTTTGCTGACCAGTCCTCACAGTGTCCACGTTTTGTATCCGTATGTCATTAAGGGTAGGATGCACTGATCAGACTTTCGTCTTTAGGCACTGTGGGATGGGCGACGAGAAGAAATGATGAAGTTTTCCAAATGAGGCCCAGCTCAGCAGAATCCAATCCAATCTCAATGTTGTTTCTGCCCAACATAAGAGACTTAACATAAGACCTAAGTAGACATACTCCTGCACACTACTGGCATGCCACTAAAGACTATTGGTTCCGGTGTAATGTGTTGATTTATCATCAGTTTTGTTTTATTGATATTCATGCGGAGGCCAATATGTCAGCATTTGTCTCTGTTGTCAGCAACTCTCATAGCGACTCCACCATAAGGACAACATTGTCTGTGAATCTCAAGTGTGAGATGTACTCACCATTTATATTGATGCCCATTCCATTCCAGTCCAACATCTTGAACATATCCTCCATTGCGTTGGTAAACAGTTTCGGGGATAAGACATCCCCCTGTAGTACTTCCCTGAGCAATTAGATTTGTTCACTTTGCTAGTCCTGGACTTGGACGGACATCGTAGAAGCGTCATACAAGCATCTCAACACTTGAATATATAATATACTTGGCAATATCTTGCAATATCTTGGCATCGCTGCAAAGAGTAGAACAGACCAGGTTACGATGGAGTCAAAGTCTTTCTTGTAGCCCACAAAAGCCAGCCAATATTTTATCACAAAATGACTATCATATGATCATCCAGATGACAAATGGCTCCAGATGCACCCCAGAACAGGTGTACTGCCCCATAATCACCACTTGGCAGGCATCACAGTGATCACAGATTCCCACAGCTCCTACAGGTTGACAATGGAACACCTGCCATGAAGCTGGCTCTACACCGCAAACAAAAAAAAATTACTATAAGTAGGCGCTCTATCATAAATGTAAATACCTCATCTTCTGTGAGGTAGATAACATGTCCTTGCACGTCTCCGAGGAGTGGGCACGGTGCGCCATCTGGCACGGGCTCAAGCCTCACATCCGCCGAGTAGTACTTGTTGATGATGCGCCACACACGGCCTGCGCCGTTCACCTCAGGAGGTTTGTTGTCAATTAACTCTGCAACGCACCACATAGTTGTTAGCAACATGTAAAAATAAATCACTGAATTAGTAAGTATTTATTTATCTGTTTATTTAATAGCAACGAAAGACTTACCCGATATAAAGTGAACAGCGGCAGCTTCAGACTTAGCGCTCACCAAGATTACAGGTAGCGCAGTAAACTCAGACTCAGACATGATTGTGGATATGATATGTAGCACAGAAGCTATTTTCTTTATTGGACTTATCTTTTAGCTTCAACTCCTTTGGCATGGTAGGAGCAATAAAATTAACTAACGTTAAAATCGTTGGTGTAAGTTTGGGAGTCCATAGACATCACAGACTAGGTAGAGATACTAGAGACATACATTACACAGCCAGTATTACGCGACCAAATAATGTACAGCCAATAATACGCGACCAATATTACGTGGATTGGCGTCGTAATATCAGGGTGTACATTATTTGGTTGCGTATTATTGGCCGTGTAATATCACCCCGTGCTGATATTATACAGGCGATAATACGCAGCCAGGATTACGAAGCCAAAATATGTACATGTAATAACAGGGTGTGCATTATTGGCTGTGTAATACGGGCCGGACATTTTTATAAGGGCGACAATGTACAGCCAATATTACGTGTACGTCACAGATTAAAATATAGAAATGACATAGTCAAAGCCTCGTTTGCACGTTCCAGTATCCTTTTACCGCAGATTATGAATCACAATTGCTCCGGCGCTGCGGGAAGTGCTGCCCCTCCGTCCTTGCGTAACAAAGCACACGTCCAAAATAATGTACGACCAGTATTGTACAGCCAATATTACACGACCAGATATTACGTGTACATGGATTCGTAATATTTGGACGGCTAATACTGGCCGTGTATTATTGCCCTTACAAAATCGGTCCGGGTTGATAATGCACGGCCAGTATTATGCAAGCAATATTACGTGTACAACTTGATACATAATATCAGCTCGTGCCGATTTTGTACGACCAATATTACACGGCCAATAATACGAAGCCAACCATAGACAAAGCTAGAATCACTCCTTGATGCCTCGCTTGTGTGGGCGAGTGTCAAGATGAAAAAAACTGTCACAGAACTGAATCGGCCAACCCCGACTCCACATGGTCTTGTCTGCCCTACACTAGAGTGTTTTTAAAAAGCCGGAGGCGCGGAGGGAGTGCAGCCCCCGTCCGCTGTAACAAAGTGCAGGTACCAACGCTCGCCTCCGCCGCTCCAGCTCACCCTGGTACCTGCACTTTGTTACAGCGGACGGGGGCTGCAAACCCTCCACGCCTCCGGCTTTTTAAAAACACTCTAGTGTAGGGCAGACAAGACCATGTGGAGTCGGGGTTGGCCGATTCGGTTCTGTGACAGTTTTTTTCTTCTTGATACTTGCCTACACAAACGAGGCATCAAGGAGTGATTCTAGCTTTGTCTATGGTTAGCTTCGTATTATTGGCCGTGTAATATTGGTCGTACAAAAGGGAGACGATAATACACAACCAAAATAATGTACGACCAGTATTGTACAGCCAATATTACACGGCCAGATATTACGTGTACATGGATTCGTAATATTTGGACGGCTAATACTGGCCATGTATTATTGCCCGTACAAAATCAGTCCAGGTTGATAATGTACGGCCAGTATTACGCGACCAATATTACGTGTACAACTGGATACGTAATATCAGCCCTTGCCGATTTTGTACGACCAATATTACACGGCCAATAATACGAAGCCAACCATAGACAAAGCTAGAATCACTCCTTTGATGCCTCATTTGTGTAGGCGAGTGTCAAGATGAAAAAAACTGTCACAGAACCGAATCGGCCAACCCCGACTCCACGCGGTCATGTCTGCCCTACACTAGAGTGTTTTTAAAAAGCCGGAGGCGCGGAGGGAGTGCAGCCCCCGTCCGCTGTGACAAAGTGCAGGTACCAGGGTGAGCTGGAGCGGCGGAGGCTGGTCGCCGAAGGCGACCAAAAAGCCGAAGCTGCGGAGGCGAGCGTTGGTACCTGTGCTTTGTTGCGCAAGGGCGGAGGGGCAGCACTTCCCGCAGCGCCGGAGCAATTGCGATTCATAATCTGTGGTAAAAGGAAACTGGAACGTGCAAACGAGGCTTTGACCATGTCATTTCTATATTTTAATCTGTGATGTACACGTAATATTGGCTGTACATTATCGCCCGTACAAAAAGTGTACGGCCCGTATTACACAGCCAATAATGCACACCCTGTTATTATATGTACATATTTTGGCTTCGTAATCCTGGCTGCGTATTATCGCCTGTACAAAATTAACACGGAGTGCTATTACACAGCCAATATTACGCAACTAAATAATGTACACCCTGTTATTACGACGCCAATCCACGTAATATTGGTCGCGTATTATTTGTTGTACATTATTTGGTCGCGTTATACTGGCCGTGTAATATAGGGACTCATCTTTGCTGACAGCTTGACACCGCACATATAGGGTGCATTCCGATTCACGATAATATCGCTGTGAGCGATCACAGTGTTAATTTGCGTACCGATTCAGATATCGCGCTCACGGCAGTTAAGTGCTGCAGTTGATTCGGAACGCTCGTGAGCGTGATTACAAGATCACAACAATATAACCTCAATATTTGCTCAATATACAAAGTATTACTCGTGTGCAAAGTAGTCTGTCTAAAAATTGGTCAATTGTCTGTAGTAATATTTGGAAAACTGTACGAAAATCACACACAACTGAATTCAAACAACAGTTTTCTTTGTAAACAACCGTCAGTCTGTCACTTTGACAGTAGCGCTCACGGTGATATCGGTTTGGGGCATGGTCGGTGTAATCGCAAAATGGCGGATGTAATGACGTAATCCGTGACGTCACAAGGGATATCGTTGTTGCGCTCACGATGACTCGGTACGCGTTTTAGCGCGATAATATCGATTTTATCGATATTTGCGCGTCTCGGAATGCACCCATAGATACTACGCTACGACACCGCTGATGACAGACAGATAGCTCTTGACGTCATGACGACTTGGACTTTTTTAAATATACATACGTTACGTGCAGAATATTTTGGGCAATTTCTTCAAATTTTTCATTAATTAAATACAATCGATAAAATAGAACGTTTTTCATATCCACCATAAACACATCGTCTATGGATTCAATTATTTATATCTACCGGTCGCGAGAATAGCGTTTTTTAGGAAAATCGATAATTTCGCGATATTTCTAGTCGATATGTTAGACATATATATCGGGATTCGATAAAATATCCCGAAATCGTGAATTGCCTTCCTGGATCACCCGAAAAATAGTAGGGGAGAGGAGGAATAGTTTGTAACTGACACTTGACAGTTGTCAGTGGCCCTATTACAGAACTTGGCTTCAATCAGATTGTCACTTTTTTCATAGCAAAATCGACTCTATCGCAAGGCACTAATTAATTTGACGGCTTGAAACCGATATGATCAACATTACGTAATCGCACTGCAGTGGCCCAATTCCATAACTTGGCTACAATCGGATTATCACTTTTTTCATAGCAAATTCGACTCTATCGCAGGGCATTAGTGGTTGCGATACTGAGAATTCGATTGAAGCCAAGTTATGGAATCAGCAGCCCGATTCCATCGGGCTGCGGGCTGCAGTTCTTTGTGGACGTCAAAAGCCGTTAACTAACTCCGGGGCTGCGTTCACTTACTACGCTCGAATCATCCGTGCGACTATCGCTTGATCATCGGCAGTGCGGCTACGTAATGTTGATCATGACGGTTTCGAGCCATCAAATTCAATAATGCTTTGCGATAGAGTCAATTTTGCTATGAAAAAAGTGACAATCTGATTGAAGCCAAGTTCTGTAATAGGGCCACTGACAACTGTCAAGTGTCAGTTACAAACTATTCCTCCTCTCCCCTACTATTTTTCGGGTGATCCAGGAAGGCAATTCACGATTTCGGGATATTTTATCGAATCCCGATATATATGTCTAACATATCGACTAGAAATATCGCGAAATTATCGATTTTCCTAAAAAACGCTATTCTCGCGACCGGTAGATATAAATAATTGAATCCATAGACGATGTGTTTATGGTGGATATGAAAAACGTTCTATTTTATCGATTGTATTTAATTAATGAAAAATTTGAAGAAATTGCCCAAAATATTCTGCACGTAACGTATGTATATTTAAAAAAAGTCCAAGTCGTCATGACGTCAAGAGCTATCTGTCTGTCATCAGCGGTGTCGTAGCGTAGTATCTATGGGTGCATTCCGAGACGCGCAAATATCGATAAAATCGATATTATCGCGCTAAAACGCGTACCGAGTCATCGTGAGCGCAACAACGATATCCCTTGTGACGTCACGGATTACGTCATTACATCCGCCATTTTGCGATTACACCGACCATGCCCCAAACCGATATCACCGTGAGCGCTACTGTCAAAGTGACAGACTGACGGTTGTTTACAAAGAAAACTGTTGTTTGAATTCAGTTGTGTGTGATTTTCGTACAGTTTTCCAAATATTACTACAGACAATTGACCAATTTTTAGACAGACTACTTTGCACACGAGTAATACTTTGTATATTGAGCAAATATTGAGGTTATATTGTTGTGATCTTGTAATCACGCTCACGAGCGTTCCGAATCAACTGCAGCACTTAACTGCCGTGAGCGCGATATCTGAATCGGTACGCAAATTAACACTGTGATCGCTCACAGCGATATTATCGTGAATCGGAATGCACCCTATATGTGCGGTGTCAAGCTGTCAGCAAAGATGAGTCCCTATATTACACGGCCAGTATAACGCGACCAAATAATGTACAACAAATAATACGCGACCAATATTACGTGGATTGGCGTCGTAATAACAGGGTGTACATTATTTAGTTGCGTAATATTGGCTGTGTAATAGCACTCCGTGTTAATTTTGTACAGGCGATAATACGCAGCCAGGATTACGAAGCCAAAATATGTACATATAATAACAGGGTGTGCATTATTGGCTGTGTAATACGGGCCGTACACTTTTTGTACGGGCGATAATGTACAGCCAATATTACGTGTACATCACAGATTAAAATATAGAAATGACATGGTCAAAGCCTCGTTTGCACGTTCCAGTTTCCTTTTACCACAGATTATGAATCGCAATTGCTCCGGCGCTGCGGGAAGTGCTGCCCCTCCGCCCTTGCGCAACAAAGCACAGGTACCAACGCTCGCCTCCGCAGCTTCGGCTTTTTGGTCGCCTTCGGCGACCAGCCTCCGCCGCTCCAGCTCACCCTGGTACCTGCACTTTGTCACAGCGGACGGGGGCTGCACTCCCTCCGCGCCTCCGGCTTTTTAAAAACACTCTAGTGTAGGGCAGACATGACCGCGTGGAGTCGGGGTTGGCCGATTCGGTTCTGTGACAGTTTTTTTCATCTTGACACTCGCCTACACAAATGAGGCATCAAAGGAGTGATTCTAGCTTTGTCTATGGTTGGCTTCGTATTATTGGCCGTGTAATATTGGTCGTACAAAATCGGCAAGGGCTGATATTACGTATCCAGTTGTACACGTAATATTGGTCGCGTAATACTGGCCGTACATTATCAACCTGGACTGATTTTGTACGGGCAATAATACATGGCCAGTATTAGCCGTCCAAATATTACGAATCCATGTACACGTAATATCTGGCCGTGTAATATTGGCTGTACAATACTGGTCGTACATTATTTTGGTTGTGTATTATCGTCTCCCTTTTGTACGACCAATATTACACGGCCAATAATACGAAGCTAACCATAGACAAAGCTAGAATCACTCCTTGATGCCTCGTTTGTGTAGGCAAGTATCAAGAAGAAAAAAACTGTCACAGAACCGAATCGGCCAACCCCGACTCCACATGGTCTTGTCTGCCCTACACTAGAGTGTTTTTAAAAAGCCGGAGGCGTGGAGGGTTTGCAGCCCCCGTCCGCTGTAACAAAGTGCAGGTACCAGGGTGAGCTGGAGCGGCGGAGGCGAGCGTTGGTACCTGCACTTTGTTACAGCGGACGGAGTCGAATTTGCTATGAAAAAAAGTGATAATCCGATTGAAGCCAAGTTATGGAATCGGGCTGCAGTGGCCCAATTCCATAACTTGGCTGCAATCGGATTATCACTTTTTTCATAGCAAATTCGACTCTATCGCAAGGCATTAGTGGCTGCGATACTGAGAATTCGATTGAAGCCAAGTTATGGAATCGGGCTGCAGGCTGCCGGAGTTAGTGGAACGACTTTGGACGTCCACATAGAACTGACAACTGTCAGTTTCATACTATTCTTCCCCTCCCCCTACTATTTTTCGGATGACCCAGGCGAGCGCCCGAAGACGCCGAGAACGATTTCGAGTGATCGCGCGGGTGATCCGTGCGTCCTCGAACTTAGTAAGTGAACGCGCCCCGGATGATCGAGCGATATTCCCACGGGTGATTCGAGTGTAGTAAGTGAACGCACCCCGGCAGCCCGATTCCATAACTTGGCTTCAATCGAATTCTCAGTATCGAAACCACTAATGCCTTGCGATAGAGTCGAAATTGCTATGAAAGAAGTGATAATCCGCTTGTAGCCAAGTTATGTAATTGGGCCACTGATCTGGTTTCCGAACTGCAGCGTTGCCAGAAGGTTACTTTAGTAACCTTTTAGGTGATTTTTGACTCCTTCAGGTTACTTCTAGGTTACACGACTCGAAAGGTTACTCTTAGGTGATTTTGCGGAATTTGTAGAATTCATTTCTAATATCTTACATGAAATGGAACGCAATGTTCGCTAACGCACTACTTCGATCGTAAAGCAGCGATCGTAAGGCAGGCAACCTTTATATACACGTATTTCTCTCGCAATAATGTATCCAATACAATACAAATATTTATTTCGGTAAACTTATGTTATGATACATTTCATGGTTTAAGACCCTCTTTTAAGTATGGAAATACCTGTGTTAGAGGGTCTCACTATTCCGTAGTAAAAAAAATACTAGATTACATAGCGAAAACAAAAATAGGTTTTATAAATTTTAAAAATTAAGAAATTAAAGAAAAAAAAAAAGATACTGTAAGTTAAATTAATGTAGGATTAAGTCTAATTATTTATGTCTATGATAAGTTACAGTTAGGGATTTGAATCCAAATTACAAATCACTGAAATGACCAAAGTGTCCAGGTTACTCGCTCGTTTAATCGGTCGGATTCGTTCTTGTTCGAGTTCATTTTACCTAATCAAAGTTGTCTGCATATAGACGACTACTAGAACAAAGTTTTCAAAATGAAAAACGTTGCAGGGAAGCCTTTATACACTAATATAAATAAAATGTAATGTTTATGTTGGTCCTATCACTTTTTAACGTCAGAGGCATTTTCAGCCAGCTCAAGCTAGTGAAATGTGTCAACAGGAATAAGCTTGGCAATTAAATAATTTAAACGTTGACGGCTTCCAAAAAAGCCATCAAAAATGCGACAACATTTGATCCAACAAAAGCGATGCTCAAACCTATAATAAAATTATAACAAGGATAGCGAAGGCGTAGGTACTTCACCTACTTATAAACATTTTAAGTAAATTTTGTAAGTTTTTTTTCAATCGGAAGCTGTTTTGGAAGGCTGAGTAGGTACATTTCTATCCTTATTATTTCACTTGCAAATTACAACGACAACAATTATGTTTCAGGTGATTAAAAAGTAACTGGTAATTGCAAAACAAAAACTAAACACTATTTTTTTTATTAAAATCTATAATTTACTTAAACTTTTGAACTTAAAATTGAAAATATTACTAAATTATCCATATTTCTATAGGATTACATACATATATTACATACATTATATACATTTCACAATAAAAGGTTAATTTTTTATCCATTGTAGGTAACTTTTGACAAGACCCGGCTGGCAACACTGCCGAACTGGAACTGGAAAGCCTGAAGGAAAATAATAATTAAAACTTGGATTACAGAAACAAATACAAAATACGCTAAAAAGACGAAACTTAGACGAGCGTAAACGTACCTACTATAAAGTCTATAGTGGGAACGGGGGTGATGTTTTTGAGAGTCCAATAAAGCGAATATTCGTGGCGGCGCAATGGACAACATTATTACTTGGACGGCGGAGGACGAGGCCGTGATTGCGACTAACACAGACGCGACGGAGTGCAAGCGCTGCGCCGTGGAGCTCGGTTACTGGAAGGACGAGTACATCGCGCTGTTTTCTAAGCGTGGCGATCGAAAGGCGCCCGAGATCAACCGCGGCTACTACGCTCGGGTTCGTGCTATGGAGCTCTTCATCCACCAGTTCTTAGAGGTTAGTGCCGTTTGTACAGTAATGCATCTCGCTGTCCCGCAGTCCATGACGTAGGTACTACCTAGGGTGAAGATTAACGATGCGTGAATGCGAAAGTGAAAGTAAAGTAAAGTGTGAAAGCAAGCCTAAATGGCTCATTATCAGCCTATATCTGACCACTGCTGAACGTAGGCCTCTCCTAATGCACGCCACTGAGCTCGGTCTTCAGCTCTCCTCATCCTCTTTCTTCCAGACGCTTTTTGCAGGTCGTCATTCCACCTGGCCACAGGGCGTTCTACACTATGTTTGCCTAAACGTGGTCTCCACTGGAGAACTTGGTAGAACTATAGTAACTGTAGCCATCCGGTACTGGTAATGAGGGGGGAACGGGAGGAGGAGAGAGGGGAGAAGACCCCCTCGACCATCCTTCTGTCCAGGAAATGTTTAGTTTTTGAGTAATGTTTTTTTTAGTAAAATAGTAGAACATATAGTGACCAAACAGCCGTAACAGTTATTAAAAATCAGCCATATGTTAACTTTGGGGTATGCCGGCCGCTACCGCGGCACACTTACTTCGCTCGCTCAGCTCGCTATTGTAGACATGTAGACAGCTGTGTAGACATGTTCAAACCTAACCTACTCTAGTCTTTGGGGCCGTACATGACATCTTCAATTTATTTTCTGGCGAAAGCAGAGGAAAAAATATTCTACAAATTAATCATTTAATTTACAGTGACCAAACAGCCAATATATCTATCTATACTATAATAAAACTGTAACTGGGCTAAATCTGTACATTAAATATTTTTTGAAAATTATAATGATATAGCCATCATGGCAGAAACCCTGGAAGACCTAAGCACAACGCTCAGTGACCTCAATATTGTTTCCCAACAGGTGGGTCTTAAAATTAACATGGGTAAGACGAACATCATGTCAAATGCCCATGTCGCACCCATGCCGGTTTATGTTGGGAATGATATTATCAAAGCTGTTGATCACTATGTCTACCTAAGTCAGACTATGCAACTGGGTAGATCCAACCTCGACAAAGAGGTCAACCGCGACAAATCCAACTCGGATGGGCAGCGTTCGGGAAATTACGCCATATCTTGTGTCCCTCATTCTAGCGTACTCCCCAAAGAAATATTCAATTTTAACTATGCCAAAAAAATGTGATGAAATAGAGTTAAATACTGACCTAGATAAAATAAATAGAAGCTATATACAAATGAAGTTATAGCTATAGTTTGGTGAGTATTCTAGCATGAAATCATCCTAGCGTACTCACCTCTCATAGGTGAAAACAGCTAAGTTTTCACCTATGAGAGGTGAGTACGATTCACGCTACAACAATGGTAAATATCTCAAACAAATGTGATGAAATAGTGATGAAGCTTATAACAAGTCTCAATAATAGTATTTCAAAGAATCAAAAGTTATTAGGGTTGTTTGGTGAGTAGGGATGAAGTTCATCCTAGCGTACTCACCTATATATCTCAGAAATGGCTGTGAATTTCAAATTGATATTGGTCTCAAAACATGGTTTAGAAATAGTGATGTAAAATGGTATAAATATCAACTTGCTTTATAACAAAGAACACGCTCAAAACAATATTGAAACTTCCACATACAAAACGTTTTTTACTGATGAGTACACAATCTATCTTCTATCTATACTATAATAAAACTGTAACTGGGCTAAATCAGTACATTAAATATTTTTAGAAAATTATAATTGAGGATAAACTTCAAAATCGATATAGAGTGCAAAAAGGTTTATTTTTTATTTTTTGTCTGTCTGTCTGTCTGTCTGTCTGTCTGTCTCTTTGAACTTGCATCACGCTGAAACTACCAGACGGATTTTAATGCAACTTGGCACAATCACAGCTGATGTTATGGATTAACATTTAGAATACTTTTTATCCTGAAAAGAAATAAAGGGTTCCCGCAGGATAAGGGTTGAAAGTTATTTAAAAGAACACGTATCACACTGAAACTACTGGACAGATTTTGATGTAACTGGGCATAGTCCCAGTGGGGTCCAAAGTTTATGTTAAAATAAAGTAATAATACATCCGTTTATAGAACGGTACCGAATTTCGTAGCTCGCTCCACTATGAAAAGTGGCGAAGCGGTAACATGCGTGTAAATGTAATCCAGACGTCCATGGATCGAAACCATAAGCTTCTAGTTTTTTTTGCTCTATAATTTAAAAGCATTTACATATTTTATGCGCAATTTTTACATTTTTTAACCCCCGAACAAAGAGACGGGTGTTATAAGTTTAGGGTGTGTATCACTGCGTGTGTGT
Organism: Alsophila aescularia; assembly: GCA_946251855.1. Taxonomy (NCBI): domain Eukaryota; kingdom Metazoa; phylum Arthropoda; class Insecta; order Lepidoptera; family Geometridae; genus Alsophila; species Alsophila aescularia. The sequence goes on from OX276377.1 coordinate 42,886,784, forward strand.
GTGTGTGTCTGTCTGTGGCATCATAGCTCCCAAACGAATGGACCAATTATGATGCTTTTTTTCTGTTTGAAAGCTGATGTGCTCGAGATGGTTCTTAGATATATAGGGTATGGAGGGGGGGGGGGGGGGAGGTGAGAAAAGAGGGTGCAAATCGTATAAGCTATAATAGGGGGAAATTGGGAAGTGGGAAGGGGGGGGGGGTTGGGTGAGAATTCTAGCTTCCAAATGAATGGACTAACGACGATCGAGATGGTTCTTAGCTATATGGGGGGGAGGAGGTGAGAAAAGGGGGTGAGAATAGTAGCTTCCAAACGTAAGGACAAATTTAGCTGCGGTTTTTATTTTTGAAAGCTATAGTAAACAAGATGATTCTTAGCTCTATAGGGGGGAAGGAGGAAAGGGAGTTGGGGGGGGGTCAAAATCGTATTTCCCAATCGAATGGACCGATTTTGATGCGGTTCTTATTCTTATTCGAGATGGGGGCGATAAGGCCTGCACTGACGTCCCGCTTGGGGTGTATTGTGCATTTCCCCCTGCCAGCCTCTACCCAAGCCACCCAAGCTCCTTTATATACCGGAGCACGGCTTTAGGTCGCTGGCACAGCTGTTCCAGTGATGTCGCTATAGATGGTGTTAATTTACTATTATTGGTGTTTGAATTTCGTTGGGCCTGTGAATACACTTTACCCTGTAAAAGACCAGATTTTTGTCTTATCTCTTCCGTGGCTGCACAATGCAAAAGCACATGCTCCACAGTCTCCTCCTCCTGCATACATCCACGGCACAGGACTGTCTGTAGCTCCAGTTTTGTGCAGGTGGTAATTTAGGTTGCAATGACCCGTGATGAGACCTACCATGAAACGAAGGTCTTGCCTAGTCAGCCTTAGCAGATTGTTGGTAATTTTCCTGTTACGGGATGGAAACATAACTTTTGCATTTCTGCAATCCGTTTTCTTGTTCCACCAATTTTGATGCTCTCTCTCTGTGTATTGAACAAGTAGGTTTCTCACCTCCATTGCGGTGGGTTTACAGAGCTTTACCGTATCTTTTCCGATATGTTTCTTAGCTCCTTCCTTGGCAAGCATGTCTGCCTTGGTATTTCCTGGACATGAGCCGTGGCTTTTCGTCCACTTGACTTTAATTTTATACCTTTCAGACAAGTTTTGTAGGGTCTCATGACATTCTGAAACTACCCTCGACCTAGTTATAGGTTTCCTTAGTGCATAGATGATGGCTGCACTATCTGTGATGAAAGTAAGGAGTTCACAGTCACTATTTGTACTAGGTGAAGGTACATCAAGCGTAGATATTGCTCTTGCCGCCAACAGTAGTCCCATAGCTTCTGCCTGAAATACTGATGTGGTTTTGTTAAGGGCTTCCGATTGTGCGATTCCTAGCTCCGGAGAGTAAAAACCACAACCAACCCCCGTCTTGTTTTTAGCACCATCGGTGAAAATATTGTAAATGTTATGTGAACACGAGAGATCCTCTGAAGCATTGTCTTCCATAACCAGCTCATACATCTTTTTATCTAGGTATATGCTAGCTACCTTGTCCGTTCCCTGACATGCTTCTGGGATTATTCTCGTTGCTTTGTCTAATACTTTTGAGTGGTTCGTAACGGGCCCGGTGCCTTTCCACTGATTTGTAGATTTGATCCTTAGTGCTGAAGCCATCGCCTCCTGCTGGATATGTAAATGCAGCGGGGTCAGACCCAGAATAATGTCTAAAGCGGCTGATGGAGTTGATTTCGTACAGCCGCTGATTAGAGAGCATGCCAATCTTTGGACTTGCTGTAGTTTGGTGATTGTAGTCACCAGATTTGTTCTCGGCCACCACACTACGCATCCATATGTGAGGACCGGTCGTACTATCACAGTATACAACCAACGACACAGTTTAGGTTTCAGACCCCAGTCCTTACCCACTGCTCGGGTGCATTGCCATAAAATATTTATTGCCTTTGTGGTTATATGGTCTAGTTGTTTCGCCCACAACATCTTACTATCCAGCCATATGCCAAGATATTTCACTTCCTTGCTGAGTGAAAGTTTTGTTCCAAACAGTGTAGGAAGTCGTACATTAGCTGTTTTCATCTTTCGAGTGAATAAAACCATCTCAGTTTTTTGTGGATTTACAGATAGAGTGTGGCGTTCACACCATCTCTCGACCTCCCGAAGCGCCTTCTGCATTTTTTCGCATAGGGTTGCTTCGAAAAGTCCGGAGACCATGATAGCCAGATCGTCTGCATATCCTATGGTTACTATACCATCCCTGTTTAATAGTTCGAGAATTTCGTTCGCCACTACTACCCATAGCAGCGGAGATAATACGCCTCCCTGCGGACAGCCTCTCGTGACCACACATCGCGATGATTTGGCAGTCTCTATGCTAGCTGCTCTATTAGACAGCATTGTTGTGACCCATTTATTCACTCTTTCGTCCACGCCTTGATTCCTCAGCCCACCTTCAATACTGGGGAACGTTGTTTTATCAAACGCTCCCTCTATATCGATAAAGGTTACAAGGCAAGATTGCTTGCTTTCCAGTGCGGATTCTATCTTGTGAACCACCTGGTGGAGGGCCGTTTCTGTAGATTTACCTGATTGATAGGCGTGTTGATTTTTGTGTACTGGTTTGTCAACCAGTGGCCCACTGCGAATGTATTTGTCGCATAGTCTCTCTAGTGTTTTTAGGAGAAACGAGCTAAGGCTTATTGGCCTAAACGACTTTGGATTTGTGTAATCTGATTTGCCTGGTTTAGGCAAAAATACTACTTTAACTTCCCGCCAAGCCTTTGGTATGTACTTCCAGGCAAGGCATGATCTAAAAATAGCAGCAAGATGAGACTTGATCTTCATTAGACTCCAATGCAGGAGAGCTGGAAAGATCCCGTCAAGCCCCGCGGCTTTGAATGGTTGGAAGGTGCTAACCGCCCACAGAAGTGCTTCTTCCGTGACGATTGAATTTGCAAAGTTCCAGTCACTTCTTGAAGGTTCACTTGATGTCGGAGTTTCCCAAACGACTTCATTGTCTAGTATACAGTCTGGGAAATGGGTTTTAAGTAGGAGTTCAAATTGCTCCTGATCTGATGTGGTATATGTACCATCTGGTTTCTTTAGAGTACCAAGTCTTACCTTTGTATCATTGGACACCAGTTTTCGCAATCTTGCGGTCTCGCTCTCCGATTGGATCGAGCTACTGTATTTTTTCCACGAACTGTTCCGACTTTTGCTTATCTCTACTTTGAGTCGGTGTCGAGTTTTCCTGTACTCTTGCCAATCTACCTCCAGGTCGGTGTTCATGGCTCTGTTGAAATGGTGTCTCGTTTTCTTCCTCAGTTTACTGAGTTCCTTGTTCCACCATCTATCTTTTTTAAGCAATATTTTGCTGGTTTCCGTTTTTAAAGGACATGATCGTTCGTAGCTTCCTTTCAGAATGCTTACTACACACTGTATGGTGTCTTCTATCTCCTGTGGTATAAGCTCTTTAGTTGCTTCTACTTGTGGTGCTTCTGACAAACTCCTATCAAGAGTTTCTCTGAATAGAGTCTTGTCAGTCTTCTTTGGATTTCTGTAGGTCCGAGGTTCTTGCTCTCCCACATCCAATCTGAACCTGATTCTTCTGTGATCTGCACAAGAGATCTCATCCGTCGCCACTCGCCAGTCGCTGATTGTCTCGGCAATTTCGCTGGTGGCTATTGTAATATCTACTATTGTCTTGGCCCAAGACGTCACAAACGTTGGCTCTGAGCCTCGATTTAGTATATTGAGGTTGTGTCTTAGACTTAAGTCCAGTAAATCCCTTCCTCTTTCGTTTGAGTCTGGACATCCCCATACCGTGCAATGGGCGTTTGAATCGCAACCTATCACACATTCCATGTTGTTCAGCATGCAAAAATGCATTAACTCTTCAAGTGCCGGAGGAGGCACCTCGGTCGTAATGTCCATATACGCCGATGCTAAAATGATAGTGCTGAGTTTCCCCAGCAGACCTGTCTCCAGTTTTACTACCGTAAGGTCGTCGGTGCACAAATGTGTCACCAACGACGCTTTAAAAGGATTTGGTACATATATAAAAGTCCGTGTTTTGCTTTGCACGGGGGGAGCAAAGACAGTGCCCCGAAGGGCGTTGAAACCACCCACCTTTGTACGAGTTAAATAGGGTTCCTGGACCAGCGCTATTGTGTTTGGTTGCTCTTCCAGGGTTATACGCAGGGCAGCGAAACCTGTGACGCTGTGTTGGATGTTGGCTTGTATGATGTTAATTTTAATTTTGATTATTATATTATTATTACTACGTAGCCTATGATTATTACCAACCTCGGTGGCGGTTTTTTTTGAGGACTTGCGATTACAGTTTTTATTTTTTAGTCCATCCATTTTTGTATTCCTAACTACTTACTACTATGTGTTTAGTACGGGTGGTCTGAAAGACCCGCCCACCTTACTCGATTACGGTTTCGACGGAGGAGGGTCCAGCCCGGTCCGCGTCCATGGACGACGCCGGCGAGAAGATATTGAGGCCCGTAATGTCCCCTGCAATATCCTCCACGCCGTCATCGCCCACTTCCAACAGACGGTCCATCTCCTCCTTCGTCCAATCCGTGTTATCAAGGTGCACTGGGTTGACGTCCATGGGTGTCACAGGCTCGCTCGGACCGCACACTGCGGAGTCAACGACCTCCACCTCCCCCGACACCGCCATAACCCCCGCACCCCTCGATTTAAATCCCTTTATCTTGACGTAGACCGTCGCTGACGTGTAGTGCAGGCGAAAGTCTATGCGTTTTAGCTTTTCTATGTCCTCCGGCGGGATTCCCATCACCAGGACATGGTTGTAACATTGGCCTCTCTGGCGCACCAAATGTTTAAAGATGGGCCAAAGTGTCATGTCCAGGCCCCTGAACTCATTTTGCTCAGCCAAATAGTCTCTCAGGACGAAAGGCCATTTGACGAGGTCTTCTTTTTCTTTGCCGAAGTCCGGGACATATATGATGCCGGTATGGTACCTAGGCAACTCGCTCTCCGGGATGACTCTGTACCCTTCCGACCCTTCCCACAGGCCAGGCAGCTGCTCAACCGTGGAAGATAGCCAGGCAAGTGAATAGCCATCCAGGGGGCACATTCTGAGACCACCGCGAGTCAACCTTGGTAACTGTGTAAACGCGGGCAGCCTTCGCTTCTCTTCCCTAGGCTTACCGCGATTACTCACGTATTGTTCCCATTGGATATCGTCCAGAGTCTTACGTAAAACGGTCGCCCGGTGCTCGTCCATCTGAGCGCCTCCTTTGTCCAAAACTACCATGCAGTAAGTTTTGGCCGCGTCGGCGTACGAGGACGGACCACCGGTCTGCGATTCTGCGCATTCGATTTTGCAACAGCCGCAGCGGTCCCTCCTTCCAAGCGCAGCTTCTTATCCGCTGCTATGCAGCCAGTGGGCGACACCTGGTCGGAGCTACGCTGCCGCTTCGCGCCTCGAATGGCATCCTCTCCCTGTCCTCTATTATGCCCATCCTCTTCGGCGGCGGTTGCTCCTTCAGTACCGACACCGGTGCCCTCACTCTCCTTTCGACCCTTCCCTACACCTTTACCCTTTGACAGGTCGGTCGCCAGTTGGGGCCTAATCGGGGGAGGCACCGTGCACGGCCCTGCCGAAACCTTCGCCACCTCAAATTCGGCATTATTTTGTTTCCTCTTTGCGAGGTATTGTTTGTTTTCGGCCTTTGCCGTATCTGGGCACTTCTGCCGCTCACTCGGTACCGAGCCCTGTCCTCCAGCATTCGTCGACACCGGCTGACGCCCGCGCTCCATTACGGAGGCGGCGATGGACCCGACGTGTGACTCCTCCCCTCCGCGCAACCCGCTCTCCCTTGCAGGGGCGGTCGCATACGGAAGGGTTGCTGTCGAACAAGGACCCTCTCCCTCGTTTACGACAGTCGCGCCGTTTGGATCAACGCGAGCCAAACATGCCACCACGGCTGGCGCAAGTGCCGATACGCTGGGCAGCTGTAGCACGCCTTCCCGCTCCTGACTGTAAAAGGCGTTTACGCGCTCCTCCTCCCGTCTCATACGCTCTTTTATATTTTTTCGGCGGTTTTTACCGCCGTCTTGATTTTTATTTGGCGAGGCAACGTTGGGCCTTGTGGGCTTTCCGCTACCTCGCCCGTTACCTCCATCCAGCACAGCGCCAGATGACATGGCTGCCTCGCGCTCGCGCAGCCGCTTCTGCTGCCACCTCTTGCGCGTGTTGAAGCGCGCTCCGTGTCCTGGGACCGTCTTCTGCGCTGGTCCAGATCCCGTAGTCGTCATCGGTCCAGTAGTAGTCGCGGCCAGCGAGGCCTGGGACTCCACCCCGCCGTCGCCTTCGGTCACCAACTTCACACCGTCCAGCCCGGATACCAGAGGGCGCCGGGCGCTAGCCGGGTCGCATGGCACAACGTTCTCAATCTTATTGTACTCCATTTTTTTAAATTATTTATATACGAATAGCTCTGTGGAACTAAGGTGATATTAGTGGGCGTACAGTGATGGAGGAAGTAGTAGCCCACACTACATTCCCTACCGTCTTTCGCACATTGATGGCGAAGAAGTCATCCCGAGAAACAAGCGACGGCTTCCTCTCCATCAACACGCTGGCCACGGGCTGCCACAAGGGAAGATTGGAAAGGAGATAAGGTAGGAAATAAGGATTAAATGGAATTAGGTGGACTAGGAAGTCTAGAATTGCGTCTGTTGTTTTAGTTACATCTGTTCCTTAAGGGACCAGATCAAGAACAGGGCGGCACCACGTGAAGGTAACAAATCAGACTTGCTGCGGATGTCTACACGACCTGCGCTCCTTTCCGTAGCCATTACCGAGCCTGCTCACCGGACAGGTGGCCAGGTTAGGGTTGATCTGGGCTACTTAAAAGCGTATCTAAACCCCTCCCAAAGCGTATCTAAACCCCTCCCAAAGCGATTTGATGCGGTTTTTCCTGTTTGAAAGCTGATGTGCTCGAGATGGTTCTTAGCCATTAAGGGGGGGGGGGGGGGGGGTGAGAATAGTAGCTTCCAAAAGAATGGACCAATTTTTCTGCGTTTTTTTATGTTTTACGCTGAAGTCAACGAGATGGTTCTTAGCTATAATGGGGGGGGGAATGTGGGTGAGGATCGTAGCTCCCAAACGAATGGACCGTTTTTGATGCGGTATTTATGTTTGAAAACTGATGTGATCGAGATGCTTTCTAGGTATTATAAGGGGTACGGGGGTCAGGGGTTTTCGTTGATATCCTTGATATTTTTAAGACTGCTGTAATTTTTTGTTACATTTATTTTAAAACAAGCAGATAATTTAGGATTTCGCGAAGCTTATTTCGAAATATAAGTGCGCCAATTATGGACTGTTTCTGTAATATGGACTACCGGTGTTTCTTAAATAACATCCTTCGTACCAAGCCGTCGTTCAGCGCACGCTAAGCTTTACCCTCCCGCGGCCCCTTAGTCGGTTGCAAGCCAACAGGGCGCGCCCATGTGTTCACGGGAGCCATTTTTCGTTTTTGTCAACGCGTGATATAATTTCTTAGCTAATTTCTTAAGTTCATAATTTCAACAAATAATATTCTTTGTGAAAGTGTATTAAACTAGGGGAAAGGTGAGTTATTTTGCAATTATTCATATTAAGTTACAATATCTAATAGTTTTTATGATTTTTTGAACAACAATATTAACTTAGAAATATATGTGTATTATAATATGGACCACGGGCATGTTTTGAATATGGACTAGTGGTCCATATTACAAACAATCACTAATATTTAATTTTATTGTTTTAGGATGGCATCTAAAACCAAAGAAAAGACCAGACAAACATGGGATAAAAATGCAATGGCAAATGCAATTAAAGCTGTACGAGAAAAGCAAATGGGCATTTTGAAAGCATCCAAAACATACGGAGTACCCAAAACTACGCTTATACGCTTATCAAAAATAGAAGACAAATCAATTAGTGACATTACGAACCAAACACTTGGAAGTAAATCTACTTTACCGAGTTTATTGGAAGATGAAATAGCTGATTATATTCTAGAAATGGAAAAATCTGGATTTGGTCTCACACGCAGGGACATCAGATCTTTGGCTTACCAGCTAGCAGAAAAATATAACATAAAGCACTCATTTTCACAAGATAATGAATCTGCGGGAAGGTCATGGTTGAGATTATTCCTCAAGCGCCATCCTAATCTATCCTTCCGCCGTCCAACGGGCACATCAATCGCAAGAATGAAAGGCTTTAACAAAGAAAAAGTAAACGCGTTTTTTGATTTGTTGGAGAGCTCTTTGAATGAAATCCAGTATCCTGCGACCAATGTGTATAACGTAGACAAAACTGGTATTTCAGTAGTGCCATCAAAATTGCCGGAGATATTGGCACTCAAGGGCAAAACACAAATAGGAACTGTAACATCAGCAGAACGTGGATCAACGATCACTTGTGTGATATGTATGAGTGCAGGTGGCACATTAGTTCCACCTATGATGATATTTCCGCGAAAACGGGATGATCCACTACTGATGAAAGGTGCTCCACCAGGTGCCATTCACGCTTGTCATCCATCAGGATGGATACAACTTGAACTATTTACTCAATGGTTTGAGCACTTTTTACAGCATGTGAAACCAACTGCTACATCGCCGGTTCTCCTGATTTTAGACGGGCATGCTAGCCACACCCGAAATATCAAAGTAGTGGATTTAACCACGTTCGCTTGCTGAGTCTGCCTCCACACTCAAGTCACAAAATGCAGCCACTTGATAAAACATTTATGGGTCCATTAAAAAAGTACTTGACTGAAGAAACTCGCAAACGACTACGAATGCAAGCTCGAGCAATAACACATTATGACATAGCAGAATTATTTGGTCAAGCCTATATAAGAGCTCAGCGTGCAGAATTGGCCATTAGCGGCTTTCGTGCAACTGGAATATATCCCGTTAACAGAAATGTATTCCAAGATCATGACTTTATTGACGAATACCTTCCAGAGGTAAAAGAACCTTTTGATGATCCAGCGCGCGATTTAATGACACCATTCAATGATGATTCCGATAACTGCTTGCCTGAGCCAAGAGCTGTTGTAACTCCGAGATCTCAATCTGTGAATGAACCGCCATCACCCCTGAGCGTTGATGGACATCACCAAGCTAACCCGCAAACCGAATCGCCGACGACGACCATCGATGATTCTATAGCTGGTCCCTCTACATCATCTAGAAAAAAGTCGCCAAAGGTGTTGCAGCCTATATCGCATTTAAAGAAGTCTGTCAGCAATAGAGGAAGAAAAACCACCAGGCCTACGATTTTGACATCTTCACCCTATAAACAAGATTTAGAAACGTAGTTACAAAAGAGTACAAAAAAGAAACAACAGAAAATGCCAAAGAAAACACAAAATAAAATAAAAATCTCAAAAGTAAAAAAAAAAAACATTGTCTGAAAGTTCTGATAAGAGTGATTTTTCAGTCAATGATAGTACCGATGAAAGTCCAGATCGTTCCCAAAATCAAAATGGTAGATGTTTGTATTGTAAAGGGCTTTTTTCTGAAGATATTCATGGAGAGAAATGGATCCAATGTGTATCTTGTAGGGAATGGGCTCATGAAGATTGTGCTGGCGTAGAAGTTATGGTTGATTTATTCGTGTGCGAATTGTGTACCAATGACTAGTTTAATACTAATAATTGACTGATTCAGTTTAAGGCAACAGGGCTAGTTATTTTTTAAATAATTTTGAACCCAATTATTTGTGGTCCATATTTGAAAACATGTGGTCCATATTTTGTACACTTTTTGCAAATTTATAATAATGACATATTTTAGAAAATGTTGATTATTTCTAAGATGTCGATGTTGCTTCAGAATTTTATTAATCGTTTTTGATACCAAATAATTATCGAACTGTTCAAAATATATAAGGCTGATTAAACTTTAAAATTCTGAGTTTTATTTGACCAAATCTTTATGGTGGTCCATAATTGGCGCGCTTACTTACACAACGCTACCGTAACACAGATTTCTGTCAACAACGAGCACCCGCCTTCATCTTCTAACCTATCACGACCATGTCGGGTCGCTACTGAAGGTTCTTAACATAGGTAGGTAGGTACTTATTTGGTACTTTTGGTACTGAAATAACTCATAGGATCCTTATATCCCAGAAAAACTACCACGCGAGCAACGCCTCGGGCACAGCTAGTACTATAATAAAACTATAACTGGGCCAAATCTGTACATTAAATATTTTTTGATAATTATAATAGAGATAAACTTCTCATCATCGATATGGAAGCCAAAACAGTTTTTATTTTTGATTTTGTCTGTCTGTCTGTCTGTCTCTTTGAACACGCATCACGCTGAAACTAATAGATCGATTTTGATGCAACTTGGCAAAATTATAGCTGATGTTATGGTATAACATTTATGTCCATTTTCACCAACAATCCCTAAATTGTATGTAGCCCCTAAGACATTTTAATGGACATTCGATCGATTCGTTTTCACCAACATCTAAGGAGCACCTAAGGTGTTAAGGGATCCCCTAATATTAGGGGACCGGATTTCGGCACACTAGTGCTATGTGACAGTTAATGTTTGTTGTAATACTACTACTATTTATTTCAAAATATTGTTTCTAGGTAGATTATTACCAATAACTAATAATGTTTAATAAATCTATCTATCTATCTAATCAGCCCGTATCCACCCACTGCTGAGTATAGGCCTCCTCTCGTTCACGCCAGTCTTTCCGGTCCTGTGCTAATCTAATCCACTGGACCCCAGCGTACCTCACAATGTCATCTGACCATCGGGCGGGTGGTCTGCCTCGAGGTCTTAGCCCTTCTCTTGGATACCATTCGTTCGGTGACTGCCTTGGTCCACCTATTTTCGTCCCTTCTTGCCAAATGTCCTGCCCATTTCCACTTCAGCCTGGCAATTCGCATACCTACATCTTCAACTTTAGTACGACGTCGAATTTCGACGTTTGGTATGCGATCTACCAAGCGGATGCCTAGCATGGCGCGCTCCATAGCTCTTTGGGCCACTCCTTTTTATACGCTTTACATTAGCTTCACTTGTATGTTTGTATGTTTGTAACCGACTCCTTTGGGCGCTATTTTGACCCACTTTAAACGGTCAGATTTCATTCAAATTTTGCACACCTGTCAAAGACAGATGACAATGCAATAATTCGAAAAAAAACGCTCTTATAAATAAACCAAACTAAAAAGTAGAAAATAAATAATAGTTTAAAAAAACTAAAAAACACGCTTTATATAGAAAACCAAACTAAAAAATAGAAAATAAATTTTAATAGTGTAAATAAGAAAAAATATTTTTTTTAAAAAAAAGCGTGGGGTGCTTTTTAAGATATTATCGAAATGATAATCCTTCTTCTCATATCTGTCTATGAAATATTTATAACTATTGACCCCACGATTATTTTGAAATAATTTTTTTTTTTCTTATTTACACTATTAAAATTTATTTTCTATTTTTTAGTTTGGTTTTCTATACAAAGCGTGTTTTTTTAAGCGGGAGCCCCGTTTAAAAGACAAACAATGTCCAAGATAAATGTACTCGTCGACTACCTCTAAGGGGCAGCTATTGACGATTACATTAGGTCTTCGTGACGGAAGATTTGTCATAACCTTGGTCTTGGACATCGTCGGCGACGTGTGAAAACCTCGCGAATCGCAAAATTGGAAAAAACGTTTTATTTTATCTTTGGGAAGAAAATCTCGTTACGCACGTTTTAAATTTACTCCGGTTTCACTCGAATACTTACAACGCCATCTATGAGCTTGAATGAAAACCTTGGCAAAACTTTGGACGGCCAGTTTACAACGAGAAACTCGGCAAGAGCGGTCAGCGTATGCGTTACTGCAGCTTTTTAATTTGAAAAACTGTTGTAATTGTGTACTTTGTAATTGTGTACACACAGTGACTTTGTGTGTGTGATCGGACCATTTTTTAAGTAAGGTAAGAGTATTTTGTTAATTATTGGTGATATTGAATGGTTTACAATGCAATCTACGACTTATTAACAATGTTTTGATGATGATACTCGTATGAGTGCTATATTAAATAAGTAGACTATGCAAGTGTCTTACCGAGTATTTCATTATTTGAGTAAAACCTCGTGAATACAATTACAAGATTTACTCGTGTAAGCTTTTCAAAGGAAAACCTCGTAGATACGAGATACCATGAAGACATGGTTTTCATACCTAAAATTCAGTAGAAGACAAACCTTGCTTAAACATTTACGAGGTTTGCATTTATCTCTTACATACGGGAAACCCCGTATTTCTCCAGACATTGTTTTCATACATAATGTTTAATAGAAAACAAACCATGTTCATACATTTAAGAGGTTTTCGTTTACATTTTAAACCTCGTAGCCTCGTACTCATACTAAGCTGGGTTTCTTATCTTAATAATAATAGGAAGCAAATCTTGTCAATTTATCTACAAGGCTTTCATTCTTATTTATAAATCAATATTGTACCCTAAGTGCACTTATGAGCATTTCTTAGGTACTTAAAATATTATAGTTATGAGAATTATTCGTAGTTATGTGTATTCCTCATAGTTTATGGGATATTTGACTGAAGTAGTAGGCCTTTTCTGAAGAATCCGGCTGAGAAAATACCACACCTTTGCATGATATTCTACTACCAAGCAGTAGTGTGCAAACTTTAATGTGTTCAGTTTCAATGGCACTCTATCCAGCGATTTTACTAGAAATTATATCCGCGCATGATTTTGTATAACAAAGTTCTGGGTGACACTGCAATTACTGTTATGGGCAGGCATGGCGCTTACCATCAGGCATACCTACAACGTGCTCATTTTGTCACTTAGTTGTTTAAAAAACAAACACCACATTATCACATCATTTGAATGATGGGTCGTTTTTACTTTCAGAATGGAGGATTCGGAGAAGGAAGATGAATATTATTTTGGTGATGAGGTTACTTATTTAAAAGACGCTCGCAAGCAGCCTTCACTAAACACTTGATTCGACAAGATCTAGGACTAGGATCACCGCTGCTGAGGGATATCAATGTTGACTCTTCAAATGATTTAGACATATTGCATTATTCTCGTGATTTACCGGTTACTGTGGAGTCTGCTGTGGATAAAATGCTTGTATCACCTCTTTTAATAGATCCAGTACTAAACGTAAATTGTGAAGTTGATGATAATGTACACAATCTTGATAAATCAAGATATTCTCCTGAAATGGACCCCAAACCAAGGCGCGGTTCTCGAAAAACTACGGTGAATAATCCTGGTCCTGCAAAAAAAAGTATTCAAAGAAGAAATCGTCGACGCGTTGTACCCGGAGAGTCTCAGAAGAGCGCCAATGCTTACTTAATATAAAAAAAAAAAAATTCAAACTACCTCTACGGTTTTAGCTCCAAAACTCATAAGTCCTACTAGCAAAACAACTGAAGATACCGACCCAAGACTAACAACATCTGCAGCCTCAAATTACAGCCTTATTGGATCTACTTTTACCGCAGCTAGGACATTGACCCAACACTGACGTCCCCTGTAGCGCCTGTAGCCTCGACTTCGAAGCTGATGAAACGTACCCTCACCGCAGCAGAGGTTGCCGATCCAATACAGGACCCTAATTCTATACTGACGTCCCCTGGAGCCTCCAATTCAAGGGTTATAAGACCTACCTCTACTGTAGTTCAGAAAACTGTCCCAACGCTTACAAACCCTGTAGCTTCAACTTCCAAGGTGATGAAACGTAGTTTCACAGCAGCTGAGAATACCTCTCCAATACTGACCACCATTGTAGCCTCGACTTCTAAGCTGACTAGACCTACCTTCACCGCAGCCGAGGAAACTGACTTAAAACAACTGGCATCAGTCTCTATCTCAAACTTAAGAAACACTACCCAAAATGAAGCTGTACCTTCGCTTGTATGGCTCTCTCTTGCAGCCCTCTCAAAGTTATCGACAATAAACTATGCTACTAGTGACAAAAGTGAAAATTGCAGTAAATCGCCAAAAACCTCATCTCCTTCAATTCTTTCAAATGCTTACAATACCATTGACCCCTGGGATGGTGACTTTTCGCCCGATGATGACGACTCTGATTACCAACCAGACGATGATGTACAGAACACGTCACACACGTCATGCGAATCAATTGCTTTAGAAGCCCATCAGCCGGTCCAAAGTCGAAAACGTGCTAAAAGAGGTAAAGCTGTCAAAGAAAATTGGATTGCTCAAGCTGTTTGTTTGTTTGTCGTATGAGGTAGTGCTTGCCTCTGATGTCAGAGCTTGTCAAGCCGCCCGCGGGCCTCTGACATGGCTTAACGACTGGTATTAATCAATAACAGCCGGGACCGACAGCTTAACGTGCCCTCCGAAGCACGGAGCGATGGGAAACCGCACATAACTTATAAAAGTCATTGGTGCGGAGCTAATAAAATCAAAAGGATGAGAGGAGAAGCGTATAGTGATAGGAGGAAAACAGAAGGTGGGAAAGTGGAATTTGACGTTGAAAGGCAAGGTGAGGTAAAAATCATGATGCGAACATATCGACACTTGTATCTTGAAAAGGGTCACACCCAAATGGAATGTGACTCTATGCACTCCACCAACGAACGACAGCTCAGAAATCGGGAAATATATTCCCCTGCTCAATATGTCGAAATATGCCGAACTGCACGCCTACAGAAACCATTTAATGTGCATTATCTGCAACACGACTTCTTCCGGCGTTTCAACTCTATGCCTTACCTAAACTCGATTCGACCTGGTAAGAAAGCAGGAGAAGCAACTGTATTTGACTTACGATGCATTCAATACAGAAGTGATGCAAAAATTTAAGTCAAGACACAGTTCCATAATGAATTCGCAGAGTTGCCCAGAAGAATAAAAAAACCTGGACCAAATGACTCCATGCCATCGTTGCACGAGACAAGGATACCTATACAGCATAGTAAATATATTCACTTACAAGAGTTGAAAGAGATTTTGCCACACGACATTCATTCTTTCTACGATGATTTACCACATCTATGTTCTGATAATAGAAGGAATGAAAACTGTACCTGCAGAAAAGAAATTAATCGCGCAAATTAGATTTAGTGATGTTATTTTGATTTTAAGACTGATTTTGATCTCACATCTCTGAATTAAAATGATTGAGTAATTACTTATATTGACATTATAATTATAAAGTGTTATAAATTAAGTAACTTCTCGGAACTGAATCCCTAGTTAAATGACTTTCAGTCAATCGTAAGATTACCATTCAAGCTGTTGATGATTTACTAAACTAACATTTGATCTGAATCAGTACACGATAATTTATTTATAATATTTTTTATGCAGAAAGTTGTCTTAAACTCTTGATAAAACCTTCTTAAAGGGACTTCTTGCAGTTTGCGCTTTGTTTCAGGCAAAATACTTTTCTCGATGAATAACTTCAAGCTAGTATTTTTGGTGTTTACCATTTATAAAATTGTTATTCACAATTTGTAATGATTTGGCATTGATTTAGTCTTTTTACTTAACAATTTTTATTTCAAAGAACTGATTGAATTTGTGGTGTTAAGAAATAATAATAACTTAGTAGCATTCTCAAAAGCTGTACTTTGAATAATGCTATTTATATTGAACTTTTGATTTATTGTTTATGTTCTTATACCAGTCTCTCCCAGAGTGTTTTCCCCTTATTTTCCTTATGTTTTGTATGTTGAAGTTCTCGTCTGAAAGCGAGGCTCGTTATGGTGTTAAAATGTCTTTACCCGTGGAAAAAAGACGTTCAACTGCAGCGCTTGAGGGCATAGCAGTATTGTATTTAATGAATAGATTTATGAATATCTGTTCCCCGAGGAATGCAGCATCGTTGTCGAGTCTTTTGATTTCATGTCCATGTTGTTTCAAATTATTCAGGCTCGATACATGAACTTTTATTTTGGTGTCTTTCGGCAAGCATCGCAAAAAGTATTTGCTGTCCCGATCTGGATACAAATTCAAAATACTCAGTAAGTGTTGCCATGGATTCTCATCAGGACCGCTGGAACCCGATCCGATTCCATGTCTTCCAACATCCATGATATGGTTTTATTTAAATTACATGTCTTCCAACATCCATGATATGGTTTTATTTAAATTACTACACAGTACACTGCACAGTACAATTTTTATCGAACTAAATTACACTGCACTCTTCTTTATCAATTATCAACACGCCAATGATCACTGACAGTAATTTATAATAACAACAAACAAAACAAACAAACAAAACACTCGTCACTTCTGACAAACAAAGCACAAACAAACAAAGCACCGGCGTTAAGTAATGAAATGATCAATCGAAACAAATCTCTTTTTAGTTTTCTTTCTCACTCGAACGCGCCGGCAAAATATATCTAGTTTTGTGTTTGTTTCACTCGCTGCCACGCGTCGCCCGGCACGCCGGTAACTATTAGGCATTGGATTAACGATTAACGGACTTCTGCATATTAACGGAAGTTAACGTGTCCGTTAACATTTTTAAAAGTTAACTTAAAAGTTAATCCGTTAATCAAAATGTTGACTTCGTTAATTAACGATTAACGGATTAACGAGTTAATGCTCAGCTATGGTACAAACTAAAGTAAAACACCAAAAAACGGTCAATTGCGAGTCGCACTTGTGCAAATGATTCCGTAACATGATGTCCGCTGGACACGAGGCCAGTTTGCGACTCAGTTCAGTGAGTCAGTTCAGTCACTGGCCTTTCACTGGCCTGAAATACATTTGAAGACACGTACCCACTCACTGAACTGTCTTCAAATGTATTCGATTACGAGGCCTAATTACTGAAACATATAAAACAGGTTAGGCAATAGGAACCCCTTCTACGCATCGCACTCTCAGCGCATTGAAATTACTCAAAGAGCCTTCACAAGATCTTTGGCCTTTTCTTATTCAGGTATCTTGAGACATACATGAGGAAAATTCGCGATCTCACATTTCTTTATAAATCACTACTCAGCTTCACAGATTGTTCTTCAATTCTTGATGACATTTCCCTAAACATTCCTTACCATTATCCGCGCCAGAGAATCTCAAAAATCCTTGTTGTTCCATCCGCCCAAACAAACTTTGCACATAAGTCTCCTATAATAATAATATGTCGTAAATACAATGAATTTAATTCTTCTTTGAGATGTCTTTCACGATTCATTGAATGTGTTCAAGAACAAATTACTTAAATCCATAAATGGAAGCGTGCTCTGACATCTACGTACTTTGTATAAAATTGTTTATTTTATTTATTATTGTTGTAATGATCACTGTCTCATATATACTGTAGTTTACATAATGTTTTTTTTTAAATATTATTATTATTGTATATTTATAAAATAATGTAGGTATGTAAGTGTTGTGGTTCATTCATTTGCTGGATATTATTAGTATGCATTGCACTTATTCTCAAATCTTTTTACAAACTAGATTTGTGTTACTGTATCCATAGTTAGGTATTGTACCTACCTAGCTTAGTTTCCATTTGATAGCTTCGTTTTTATTTGATAGCAGCTTTGTTTTCATTTGTTTTAATTTTTCTGTTTAACCACTAATGGTGAATGTTGTAAACACCTGTAAAAGGTTTGCATATCAGAATTTTATACTATGACACCTGTTATAGTCTTAGAAAGTGTTACTCCTTATGCTATTTAATATGTGTATTGGTGTTTCTGAAATAAATAAATAAATCCAAGATGGCCGCCGCCACAAAATAGCGGATACTTTTTTTTTCAATCCCCTCATTATGGTTGTCTAATGTAAGGGCTTGACTATAAAAAAACTAAAAACTTAAAAATAAACTAATTAAAAAAAGATTTGAAGTTAAACGGTTTTATATGCACTAATAGCTAAAAAAAAAAACGTATGGCGAGTCGAATTTATATTACTCAGGTTACGCTACGCTACGCCGGTATGTACGTATGTATGTATACATGTATGTATGTATGTATGTATGTATGTGGGTGGGTATGTATGTATGTTCAGCTGTTCTCTCATGAGTTCTCCTCATAATTAGACAAATGAGGTATCGTTGGAAGCGTCTTCATCATGCGCTGGTTATAGGCAATGTGACGTCACATTAAATTGAATATGGCGCCCTCTAGAGGACATAAATAAAGCAGTCAAAAATAATAATAATGAAAATTATTCTCTGCAATGTCACAATGACACTGACATATTTTGACATTTATTTGTTTACTTGTTTGATCTCGAATTGTAAACTCGGTTATAGACCAAAAAAAAAACTTGTTCAGTTTTTTTTTACTTCCTGCTTTATTTTATATTGATGGTTTTTTTATTTGATGTTTTTTAGTTTTATCATTTTTATTTTTAGTTTTGTACAGTGCTTCCTTGATTTAATTATTATTGCATGTTTTAATTTCCCATACAATTAATTGTTTTTTGGAATAAATGAATTGAATGATAATTATAGTTTGCAGAGATAATTGTATCAACTAATATTATAGTGTTATTTTGATTGAGATTAGGATTTTACTAGGACCCTCGAGCTACAGACTAAGTCTTATATCGTAGACATAAGGCCATGTATGTATGTTATCATGTCAGCACTAGCAGGTGAATGTTTAACTTTTCAGAGATGCGACACAAAGTGCCAGATTATCAACTTGGGATGTGGGTTCGACACTCTGTATTGGCGTCTCAAGGACACCACGCAGGCTGTTGGGAATTTCATTGAGCTGGACTTTCCCGCCGTCACCGCCAAGAAGTGCCACGTCATCAAACGCAACAAGCAGCTGCTGGAGAAGATAAGCAACGAAGGTAACTCACTCCCACAACACTATTACAAAGCAGATGAACATTTCATGCCTATTTACTACTAGAGAAAACTTTTTCAAATCTTATAAGGCTATTTTATTCCCTTTTTGTCCTGCTCTTCAGGTGCACGTTAAGCAGGAGAGGTGATGCTTCTCAGGAGCCGATTTTAGTTAATATTTCCAATGTATAATTTTTCTTTTTTTTTAAATAATATTTCGATTTTTCTAAAAACAAATTTCACAGAAGTATCGAATATTTATTTGGATTAAACACTTTTTTGTTGTAAAATTATCTTCGGTAGGTACTGAATGAAGTTGATTTATTCCATCCAAAAAATAAAGTCAATTAACCGTTTTCAAAGGTCTAGTTTTAAATACTCGTGAGGACGATTCGTCATATTTGGAGCCCATTTCGCCTTAATGCATGTTCTATAAGAATAATTTTATAAGCTGTTTGTTTACCATAAAATAAATAAAGTAACGGTCAATGAAAAAACTGAACTCTGGAGTATTGTCCCTATTGAGTATTGTGACAGGCCCTGCCATCACAACTCTTTTATTGTGTGTTTGTGTGTGTCGCCAGCACGACAGGCCGGCAAAGTCAAACGACAAATGTATGACCAATGAGCGCGCGCGTTGCTAGAGATGTTATTGTTGCTTATTACCAAGGTGAGATGTTATTATGTGTTTATATTCTGGTCTCTCGTGTGCGCTCCGCCTGCTCAGCGCTATGCTGCGACTCCACCCGCAACTGGATTTATTCCAGTGTTCCAGTTCCAGTACACTAGAGTTGCACAGAACGGCAATGGAGTCATCCACAAACTTAGGGAAATTGTAATGTTATTGTTTGTGTTTTGGAGTAATACCGTGTTGGCCCGTTCGTGATATGCCCTTTCGCCGAATGTCCTTTTCGCACATTGGCCCTATTGGCACTTTAGGCTATACGCTCAAGCCCTTATTCATGTCTAAAAAATACAATGGGTCACTGAATAGCCTTATAAGTAGCAGATTTGTTTCGATCAAGCATGTAAATTCGTTTACGTGTGCAATGGTTGAATACATAGTAATAAAAAATATTGTGGCAACCCTAAATGTTTGTTAGCACGTAGCATAAAAATGTAGTTAATACCAATAAAGTTTCGGCGTGATGCCTAGCCAAGATACAGACAGAAAGACAAAAATGAAAAAATATATTTTTGCTTCTATACCAAATATATAACAGACTCCAAATAAAATTTACTAAATATCTTCAATGTACAGAATTGGACCTGTTACAGTTTTATTATAAGTATAGATTCTGTCCAAAAGTGAAGGGCATCTATACTTATAATAAAGCAGTAAGTACTAAAAAACCTGTAAAAGGAAAATATTAAAAAGAAAAACTAGGGTACAAAAAATAAGCCACTAAAAAAAAAAACATTTTTAGAATTCGTGTCTGTTTGTCTGTTCACGCATCACGTAAAAACTACTGGACCCGTGGCGATGCGGTTTTCACTGTTGGATAGCTTAGGGTTTGACTTAAAAACTGGTGTACTTATTATCTCAATCCCATGAGAAGAAGCCGAGCAATCGATAAAAACTTTTTGACAGCTGAAGGAATTTTGTTTAAATGTTGGTATATTGGTATTTTAGGTCTTGGAATAGTAGAGTTCTTTTAACCTAGAGAAATGGCCACGCGAGCGAAGGCGCGGGTACAGCTAGTTCAAAGAGCATAAGGATATATTAGTCCTCGTGCTCCTACCAGTAGGAGTATAATAATAATAATAATAATATATTCTTTATTTCGACCATCTAGGGTCATTCACAACTTATTAAAATGCACAATTAAAAAAAAAATACACTAAAATTAAAATTAAACTAACGGAAATTTACCTTGTCAGTACATGAACACTGCAACAGTAGTTCATGTACTGACAATCGAACCTCTCTGCAAATGCTTTAAGGATGCTG
This sequence comes from Alsophila aescularia, assembly GCA_946251855.1. NCBI lineage: Eukaryota > Metazoa > Arthropoda > Insecta > Lepidoptera > Geometridae > Alsophila > Alsophila aescularia. The sequence continues at coordinate 42,907,592 of OX276377.1, forward strand.
CCGGGGCCACCCCGCACCCGGCGCACCAGGGATGTGCATCGTTTCCGCATAGTTGCGTAAAAGCAATCCACCCGGCACTCAGCGAACATCCCAGATGCGCTACAGAATCGGGGCAGCCCCATCAGCACCCTAAAAGCGTTGTTATATTGGACGCATAAGGCGCTGTACTGTTTTTGTGTGTAGTTCACCCACAGGGCGCTCGTGTAGAAGGACGTACAAAACGCTCTAAAAATAGTGATTTTGACGCCACTTGAACAACGAGCGAACCTGCGGGCAATCATATTAGATCTAACAGACAACGCCCTACGCGCCCTTTCTATGTCTGCATCGTCTTTCAGGTCAGAGGCTATCAAATGTCCAAGATATTTGAATTGTTCGACCCTTTTAAGCTGAACCCCGTATAATTTTATGGATGGAATTTTATCTGGACATTTACCTCTGACCCGAAATACCATGCATTCACTCTTCTTTGTGTTATAAAGCAAACCGTGACTAAGGGCATACTGTTCACATATGCCCAACAATTTAGACAACCCACAGACCGACGCACTCAACAGCACCATATCGTCCGCTTAGCTGATATTATTGAGACAGACGCCGCCGGCTTATCCTGGTCTAAGGAGCTGGACTCTTCTGCTATGATAGCTGGCTCGCCTCATGATTACAAATCTCATTTATTATACGACACTATAGCTTTATGTCAATTCAAGTAGTTTAATAGTATAGTCAATGCAAATAACCGTCTCCTTGATCTTGTACTATCCACAGCTAATGTTCAAGTATATGGTTCAGATCCACTTAGTCGACTGGATAGTCATCATCCCGCCATAATTGTGGATCTAGATAATAAAGCTGGCCTATCAGTTAAAACCTTAAAACCAAACTCTCGTAAACGCTTTAACTTCAACAAGTGTAAATTTGAGGAGGTAAGGGCTGAACTATCGAAAGTGGACTGGTTTTCTGAACTATCTTCTGTCGATATTGATACAGATATGAATGTGTTCTATGCTATACTTAAAGATATTATAAGTAAATACACACCATTGTCCCAGAACAATAATGAAAGTTTCCCGCTGTGGTTTAGCCCTGTACTCAAACGTTGCCTAAAAGCAAAGTTTAAATACCACAAACTTTACAAAAAATTTGGTAACCCTCTTGACTATGACAGTTTTTCTACTACAGAGCTAAAAGCAAATGCTTGATAGACTTGTGCTATAGAAACTACGTAGCCTCCGTTGAGGATTCTTTGGATAATGATGTCAAGGCATTTTGGAGGTTCGTCAATGGTAAAAAGAATACTAACTCGATCCCTCTGACCATGAAATATGAAGGTAACTCTACGTCGGATCCGTCTGGAGTGTGTGAGTTATTTTTTAAATGCTTTTGCTCAGTCTTTGAAAGTGCTACTGGCATCCCGGATCCAGATGATTCTCTTAGTTCTAGTCATAACAACACCCTAAGTGACATGAATATTTCAAAAGAGGTCATCATAAGGAAAATAAAAAAGTTAGATATTAATAAAGGGCCTGGCCCGGACGAAATTCCTATAAAATTTATTAAAACTTGTGTTGATGAACTAAGCTTACCATTAGTAATCTTATTCAAAAAGTCGATTAAGTCAGGTAGGTTTCCCACGCTTTGGAAGACAGCGCACGCTATACCAATCTTTAAATCGGGCGATAAGGCTCAATGTGAGAATTATAGGCCTATTAGTATATTGTCATGTTTTGCAAAACTGTTTGAGAGTGTCGTGTATGATGTGCTCTACAGCCATGTTAAGCCCATTTTGAATCCGCAACAGCACGGCTTTGTTGCAGGCAAATCAACAACTTCCAACCTTCTCGAGTATAAAAATTACTTGTGCGGCGCATTTGCTAAGAGACTTCAGGTAGATTCCATTTATACAGATTTTGCAAAGGCATTTGTCAAGGTAAACCACATAGTGCTATGTAAAAAACTGGCAGGTTTCGGAATTCATGGTTGTCTATTTCGATGGATTATTATCGTATTTAACTCGCAGAAGCCGTTGCAGTGAAGGGTCATCTCTCTAAATCTATTACTGTCACATCAGGTATACCTCAAGGCAGTAATTTAGGACCTTTATTGTTCGTTATATTTATAAATGATTTGATTGATTCACTATCATGCCCATGTCTATTTTATGCGGATGATCTCAAAGTGTTTACCGTCGTAAATAATTGTAATGATGCATCTAACCTGCAAAATGATTTAATAAACCTCTCAAAGTGGTGTCATCAGAATTACATGCGACTTAATGTTGGTAAATGCTTTGTAATAAGTTTCACCAGAAAAACTCACAAGTTTATGTTCGATTATTCCCTACAAGGTGAAGTTCTCACGCGTAAGAATGTTGCGAAGGATCTGGGTGTATTTTTCGATGAAAAATTTCACAATCACTATGACCACATCGTCGAGCGGAGCTCTCGGCTACTTGGATTTATATCGCGGTCCACAAAACAATTTCGTAAAATAAAAAGCTTTATTTATCTTTATTATACACTCATACGTAGTATTCTGGAGTACAACTCATCAATCTGGTCTCCTTTCTACAGTGTTCACAGTGATCGAATCGAACGCATTCAAAAGCGATCTCTAAATATCCTCAGCTATAGGTGTGGCATAGGACGTACACTAGCGTCGTACAGGGAACGTTTAGATTATTTTCATGTAACTCCTCTAGAGGTCCGTCGCAAGTATAATGACCTTGAGCTGCTTCATAAAATAATTCATTCCACTATGGATTCGCCTGTCCTCCTTTCCCTCTTAAATTTCAATACTCGTTTCAGGCTCCGAAATCGAAATTATAATATTTTCAGCCTTCAAGTTTCTTTTAACAATATCTCTTATTATAACCCAATAGTTAGGATGTGTCGCCAATACAACGAAATCCTTGTCTCCAACAGAGACATCGATATATTTCACCTTAAATTATATCAGTTCCAGAAGTAAATTAGGAGCAATTTATTTGAACCATAACATTGTAATGGTTAAATAAAATATTTGTTAACATGTAATAATGTCCTCTCTAGCGATAGTATTAGTAAAAATTTAAACTAATAAGCTTCTAGGCATACATATTATTTGGAATGTAATCTAGATCTTAACACTTACACTTAAAATTTTATCATGTAATGATTACTTTCTGTTTTGTGTGCTAATAAATAAATAAATAAATAAATCTACAGCTGAAGTCCCAGTATAGACAAAATCCTCATCAATGCTGCTCAGAAAATCAATATTATCCGGCAACAACCAAATTTTTTTAAGACCGACTAAGTCCGCAGTCCGCCACAGTTGACGAATACTTTCAACCGAGCACTTCACGCTCTTACAGTTGAAACTAAGTTATAATAAGTATTGTAACACATATTTATTAACATTATAGGCCGTCACGGCGATATCGCCGTTCATCTTCCTTTGTTTGAAGTTTATAAAACGTCTAAACATGATTCCCTGTGGCCATAGTTTGTCATCCAAGAACACGGATAGTTTATGTTCTGATACAAAGAATTTATAGGCATTATAATCTCTGTCCAGTTTAAAAGAAATTTTCTCCAATATAATCATATGTTTTGTTTTCCCATAGCCCATAATGTTTTTTCCGTCGTATCTTTGTGCACTTTGGTGATAAATATCGGCACTTTTTTATCAACGGCTTTGATTTTTCCCGCTTTGTCTTTGGCAATCCCCGCAGTACCTAGATAGCGATATTTTAAAGGCTTTTTACGCCTAGACACTTGTTGCCAGGCGTCTTCATTATCTACTTATAATAAAACTATAACGGGTCCAATTCTGTACATTGAAGATATTTTGTTTTTTATTTGGACCTTACTCTAGATTCGATACTGAAGCCAAAACTGTATTTTGTTTAATTTTTGTCTGTCTGTCTGTCTGTCTGTATCTTGGCTAGGCATCACGCCGAAACTACTGAATGAATTTAAATAAAACTTGGTATGATTTGAGTTCATACTACGAGGACATAGGCTACTTTTCATCCCGAAAAATGAAAGGGTTCCCGCAGGATTGGGGTTGAAAGTTATTTCAAAAAACACTTACCACTCTGAAACTACGGGACGGATTTTGATGCAACTTAGCGCAGTCATAGTTTATATAATGGGTTAAAATTGGAAATACTTTTATCCCGAAAAAATAAAGAGTTTCTGCGGGATAATGTCCCAAATTCTGTAAATTAAAGATATTTAGTAAATTTTTTTGGGGGCCGTTCTATATTCAATACTAAAGCCAAAACTGTATTTTTTTAATTTTCGTTCTGTCTGTCTGTCCGTCTGTCTGTCTGTACCTTGGAAGTGCATTACGCCGAAAATGCTCAATGAATTCAAATGAAATTTGGTATGATTTGAGTTCATACCTCGGGGTAGGACATAAGATACTTTTTATCCCGAAAAATTAAAGGGTTCCTGCAGGATAGGCGTTGAAAATTATTTAAATGAACACTTAGCACGCTGAAATTATTGGACGGATGTTAATGCAACTTGGCACAGACATAGTTTATCAGATAGGTGAAAATTATGGATACATTTCGTCCCGAAAAAATAAAGGGTTCCTGTGGGATATGGGTCCAAATTCTGTACATTAAAGATAGTGTTTTTTTTTGGAAGTTACTCTATATTCGTTTACGAAGCCAAAACTGTATCTTTTTTCATTTTTGTCTGTATGTCTGTCAGTCTGTATCTTAGCCGCGCATCACGCCACCGGAACTACTGGATGAATTCAAAAGAAACTTGGTATGATTTGGGTTTGTACTACGAGGTAGGACATAAGATACATATCGAAAAAATTATGGGTTATTATTTAGGGGTTGAAACTTATTTAAAAGAACACGTATCACGCTGAAAGTAACGGATGGGTTTTGATGCAACTTGGCACTGTCTTAAGTTATATGATGGGTTAAAATTGAGGACACGTTTAATCCCGAAAAAGTAAAGGGTTTCTGCGAGATATGGGTCCAAAGTTATGTTAATATTTAAGTAATAAAAAATATTTTTTGGATGGTTCTCTATATGCGATACTGAAGGCAAACTGTTTTACTTTTTAATTTTGTCTGTCTGTTTGTCCGTATCTTGACCGCGCATCGCACCCAAACTACTAAATGAATTCAAATGAAAAAATGCTCTTGGGTGCTTAAAAAAAGGTATTGAACAATTACTTTTTTGTTAATCGTGTCTTTCATTCTGTTTGTCTGTATGTTTGTGTGTTCACGCATCACATAAAAACTACTGGACCGATTGCAATGGCTTTTTCATTGTTAGATAGCTTAGGGTTCGATTTAAATCTGGTGTAATTGGTATCTCAATCCGGAGAGTTAGAAGCCGAGCAATTGATAAAGTATTTTTGACGGCTGAAGAAATTTTGTTCAAATGTTGTATTGGTCCTGGAATAGCACATTATGGTACTTTGAACCTAAAGAAAAGAACACGCGTGCGAAGCCGCGGGTACAGCTAGTTGACAATATTTTCATTCGCCGAGCATCCGCGCTCATTTGCGTGTTTTAAATCGCTATACCGCTCGTCGACGGCACAACTGTCGTTATCAGTCATAGTCAGCTGAGCAGTCGCGATAAGGACGGGAAACGCCACAGCTGCTTGCTGCCGATCGGTCCACAAACTCGTCTCGTGACATATTTCGCCTTCAATGCTGGGTGCGAACGTCCGTAGGCGCTCATCACACTGGGTTTGTTTCACATCTACCCTCACAATATCCCTGTATTGTTGCAAACTATTATCATTTGCGAGAACCGATGTTTGAGATGTTTCTTTTAAATTCCTATAGGACTCATTTAACGAGGAGTTATGCATATGCGAGAGTCCCGTAGGACCACTATTCCATACACACGCATCTCGCTTCATGTTTACATTGAGGGCAGCGGCCGGTGGGAATGAATCATTCTTCATCTGTAAAACCTCTGCTCGTAATTCACATAACTGATTCTGCGTGACGTATGTCGATTTAACTTCTTGCAGTTCAGTTTGACACCGAAGTAAATCTTTCAATAACTTCGTACAGTCTAGGTGATCATACAAAACGGGAGGCAGTTTTTCGAGCTGTCTTGCTACAAACACATGAATTACATCAGGTTCTGTTGATTTAAATAAATTTACTATATCTGCCAAATCTCTTTCCTCCTTCCCTTTGTTTTTGCGCTTAATTTTCACCTTATCCGTTGGAATCGAGTCGAACAATAGGGATTTCGATTTTTTTATTTCTTCTCTGGAAAACGACGAAGTACAAATTCGCACCAACGTGTCTTCATCGATGATTGAAGCTTTATTTTGTATATAGGACAACAATTCGTCGATCACTATATAACAGGCATTACACTTTACAACGTTCGTCATGTTTTACCGCGACAAAAAATACGCGCACACAAAAACACGACCGCACGGAGGGATGCGCACGCCAATTCGAATAGCTAGCGGCACGTAAGTATAGCGGTGAACGAAACGTGGCGGGGATCTTGGCACACGCACTACGTGCCGCTAGGTATACCCAGTAGGAGCATGCGGAAACGCCCTTTAAAACTAATTCGAGCCACTCTATGTGGAGAGCGCTCACATGTCGGCCGCCGGCGCCGGCAGTGTAGCGGGTGGCGCTGCCGGCGCCTTCCTCCGCACGGTAAGCACGGCACGTTGTCCGCAGACGGCGAGGTGATCATCCGCGAGGGCGACCTGCACGCCGACGGGTACCACCTGCTGGGCTGCGACCTGCGCTGCCTCGGCGAGGTGGCGCGCAAGCTGGCGGCGGCGGGCGCGCGCGCCGACGCGCCCACGCTCGTGCTAGCCGAGTGCGTGCTCGTGTACCTGCGGCCCGACGCTGCTGCCGCGCTGCTACGGCACCTGGCCGCCGCGCACGCGCGCGCCGTGCTGCTCGTGTACGAGCAGTGCAACCTAGCGGACAAGTTCGGCGAGGTGATGCTGCGCAACCTGGACGCGCGCGGCTGCGGAGGCGCGGGCGCGGGCGGCACGCACGCGGGTCCGCCTCAGGCCGCCGCGGCGCGCCTCGAACAGCTCGGCTGGGAGCGCGCGCGCGCCTGGGACATGGAGACGGTTTGGCGTGCGCTGCCTGAGGAGGAGCGCGCGCGCGCCGACGCGCTGGAGATGCTGGACGAGCGCGAGCTATTGCAGCAGCTCAACTCGCACTACGCGCTTACGGTGGCCACGCGCGGGGACATCTTCGCGGACATCGACCTCAATGCATAGGCGCCGCGAGCCGCCCACACGTGCGTCGCGCGCCGCCCGTCCGCGTGTCTGCCGCCGGTCGACGAGAGCCCGATGATAGGGAGCGAATTGTATCTGTATGCTAAAGATATGTTCCACCTTGTCGGTGCAGCGGCCCCCGCGCTCGGCCGCTTCACCGCGCGGCTCGTCCTTCGCGAACCATTCGTGTCTGTGTCATTTGTCTGATTAAATTATATTTACGTCGATTTTATCATTAATACGTAAGTGTTACATATTTATTTATGGTATAAATACTGTAATTTTAATTATTCATTCGTTTTTTTTTATAATTTTTCTAGCTACATCCGACGTTATTTCCCCCATTGTCTCAATTCTTCCCCCGAGTATAATCATCCCCTTCAGTTCCGGCCGCGCCGCGAAACAGCGACTGTTAGAGGTGCCTGCACCTGTCAGGCGCACGCGCGGCGGGGGGGGGGGTCGCCTGTTCAAAGTATCTAGGACCAAAGTGGAAACTACCTCACTGTTTCCAAGCTGCATTTCCGCTGTAAAGTACAGGAGGGGATCGTCTACACCTAATCAAAAACTTGCTGCTCCGAAGCTCGTATGTATGTCGCAGGCAGATAGCTTAATCCGCCGTTCAATTAAATAGTTGGATGGTTTGTGTTTTTGTCGGCGCGACATGTACCTTAAGGCTTCTAGCACATTTGAAGGTTTTTGAACCTCTGTAAATCGACTAAAATATAAAAAAATAATGTTTTATTAAATTTGAATATACACTCTAGAAATTGTAAGTGATAGAAACGTGATTGAGAATTGTTGGCTCGATAAAAAATAATTCCAAAGATGACTCTAAAACGGTATTTAAAAAGTGTCCTGGTAAGTGATACTATCATAAAGCCATGAGAAAGTTATTCCAATAGACGTGGCTTTTTATTCTTTAGGAGCTGCAAACATAAATATTCTAATTTCGTTCTTTTTTTTTCCAAGAAGGAAAAACAACCAACATTTTGCTTTTAGGTAAAAATTGTGAGTAACGTATTTTTATTCATTGATGTTGATTTATATTTTCCAAAATGGGTAAGAATAATAAAATAATTCAAATTGGAACTGAAAATAAAAACTGTATATTAAATAAATATAATAGATACTTATACCTATCTCTATCGAAAATAGATATATACTAAAAAAGTTGTAAGCAGGTAATTTTTTTTTATAATAATAATTACTAGGTAAGTATTTTGATTTTTAATTATGTAGATAAAAAGTTTGTTACAAAAAAATAACAAATAATACTTACCGATACATAATCAATTACCTAACTCATTTATTTACAGTATATTATTTACGTTGACGACCTACATTGTTTAGGCAAGCATGCCACAGTATAAAAAAGTACAGTAGGTAAGATTTTCTGAACAGATTGTTACATAGTTAAAATTCTTTGCTCCATTACCCCAAACTAATACTTGGGTCAGTAATTCAGTATAATTGAAATGATGGGAAATGAAAAAGTAGTGTGGTACGAGTAAGTTCGCCAATTCTTGGCCAATTGCTAGTAAAGGTGTTTTTTTATTTGATATATAACTGGATATGCACATTTCGCCAGTTTTCGACCCTAAATCTAGTTTCGTCCACCTGCTGACTAGTTTTCGACCAATCACTGAAATCAAGGATAAAGTAGAAACAATGTTTTGATAGACGTAGGTAATTAACAAGTAAAAATTGTTAATAAAATACAAAAAACTCGACTGGCGTGCAGGCGTGGGGCGCGGAAAACACGACGCAATCATATGCTCGTGTTTTTGCTTTTCAGCCGCGCTAGCGGACGGACCTGCAAAAATGATAGTAATATAATTTTAACGTTTCATATTTACTTACATATTATACTTTAATAGTTGCAATTGCAATATTGGACTATAGTACTAACGTGAATAATCTAATATTGAAAATTTTATATGAAGCTTGCAAACACATTGTAAGAACATTTGCTACTATTTAGGAAAAAGAATTGTACATTTTTGGAATGGTCCTTTAATGAACTTAATTTTGATACCTCACTCGATAGGTTTGGATCATACAATGATCCGTGGGAAATAAAATATGGCAGCTGTATGCCGTCATATTAGTTTTCTTGACACTTTATATATTCTATAGCACTCTCATGATTATTACGAATCCAATGATATCTCATTTATCAAAATCTATCAAGCCGTTTAGGCAAAAAATTCATCTCCCAAGGCATGCCACTGAGTTCGGTCTTCAGCTCTCCTCATCCATTTTCTTCCAGCCGCTTTTCACAAGTCGTCAACTTCAAAAATAATCAAAGCTAAATAATCATTAGTGAACAGTTTTGGGGATATAACTTCCCCCTGTCTCACTCCCCTGCGCAGTTGGATATGTTTACGACTGCTGGATTTGTACTTGGACACTCATAGTTGCGGTGTAATACAGAAATCTCATCACTTCGGTGTATCGTCATTCCACTTGATAACGCTGCAAAGACTCCAGGACCGCCCAGGTTTCAACGGAGTCAAAGGCCTTCTCATAGTCTACAAAAGCAAGACAGCGCCTGGTTATACTCTTCAGACTTCTATCTATCTTCATTACCTGTCTCACCGTGTGTATGCGGTCTATGGTGCTAAATCCTCCGCGAAACCACAGACCATATTGGTCTGTGGCGAAACCCACCCTGTTCAGGACGCTGGAATTCGTCTTCTTGCGAGACGTTTAGGGAACTTGCGAAGGGTTTTATCCCGTTTTTTAAAGAAGCGTACTACCAAAGTCCTGCTCCACGCCTCTAGAGTTCTTCCACTGTTAAGAACAGTGCTTAATAACCCCTGAAGCCCCCGAAGTACGGGTTTCCCCTTGCTTGCAAGAGCTCTGAAGTTATACCATCCTTACCGGGGGCCTTTCTATTCTTAAATTAATTGAGCACCATCTCAGTCTCGTCTAGGCTGAAGTCGGGCAGTTCATCAGTTTAGTGGCGGGTCATTGCATGGGAATCCACTTTGCTGGGTTCAGGTCTAGAAGCATGCGAGTCATACAATCCGCCATAGAAGTCTTCGTTCTCAGACAGAATCTCCGGCTTAGAGACGATGGTTGTGCCATTATTGGTATTGAGCTTCGTCAAATGGGACTTACTCAATTGCTGGGCGAAGGCTTTCGCCCACCAATTTTGCCCAATTGCCTTTTCTATCAGGAGTGTATTTGAGCATTGGAGGTCACGTCACACCAGCTTACTAATCTTCTGATTGAGCTCCCTTTTTTTCTGACGGTGTGGCTTGTTGTTGCTCCCGCCGGGGTGGCTTGTCTATAAGTCGAAGAGCCTCATCCGAGATTTTAGACTTCTTGTCCGTACGCTGCAGCTGACAAAATTTAGTGCCTTCTTCCCTACGGATTCCCACAACTTTTTGGAGTTCCTCATCCAAGTCATTTGGGGTTTACAAGGCAGCATTTTTTTTAAACTAGCTTTTGCCCGCAACTTCGTCCGCGCGGACTACAATTTATCTCGAAAAAAGCATCCTATTATTTTAGGGTATTAAAAATCAATGCAAAAGTATAGCACCAACTTATAGTATTCTCTTTTGCACGCTCTTGATGCTTTTTGACAGCATTGTACAACGAGTAATCGATAATTTCCAGTTTTCCCGTGGAAACTTATTATTTTCCGGGAGACAGCTTATACCCTGGAATAACACAATGGATACTTTTTAATCCATTGTGTTATTCCAGGGTATAAGCTATCTCTATTCCAAAGTTCATCAAAATCCATTAAGCGGTTATCTCGTTAAAACTCCCCAAACAAACAAACAAACAGACAACGTTTCACTTTTATATATTGTTGTGGATAATTTCGCATCCTACCCAAAATGTACGGTTGACCTGGCCCACTGTTTTACGATGCACCTATTATCGGTACTATAAAAATGTCGAGCTTTCCACCTTTGATGTCACTTTCTGCTGTAAATTGAAGAAGATTTTTAGACATCAACAAAAAAAAAAAGAAAAATATATTTTTATTTTGTAGTACTTGTCAATAATTTCAATTATTTTAGTTACATATTTAAAAGTCACTACTGGACTAATAAAATTCGAAAAAAAAACAATACAATTATAGTGTTACTTCGGATAAAATTACTAATTTTTGTAGTGAAACCCGGAGTTTCGTGAAAAATATATGGAATAACTCCGAAAATATCAAAAATCATGGAACACAAGGGAACCAAATCCCCCCCTGAGGGTGCTTTACCTTCGGAATTTCCGCTTATCAACACTTTCTGGTACAGCCTGTACACGAGACCCTTGAGTTTAGATGGCATTGCCGCATCTACACACGTTCGTTTCATACCATAGTTTGTTTTGTTTTTTTTTCAATAATACACTTGTGCAAGTGATTTTGTGTATATGTGTTTGTGCTGCTAAGATGGTTGCTACAAAAACACATATTTTTAAAGTATATATGTCAATATTTATTATTTTTGTCTTTGATTAATAATGAAGCATCAGAAGGTTGAAAAATTGCCGTATAAATGTCGAGGATAACACAAAAAAAATGCTGTGCTTTGATGAAAATAAATAAATACCATCAGCAGACCGTTGATGTAAACTCTGATTTTAGTTTCCATGTCATTCTAATTTGATTACTTTTGTTTCTGTTTTTATATTTGAGTATGATTGTCAATTTCAATTCTTTTATTTCAATATAGGTACAACACGGTACACTTATGAGCGTCAACAGAGAAAACATAAAATACAAATCTATTATAAACAATAATAAATATAATAAATATCTAAAGCGTTGTCACACTAAAAAAACTTTAACACTATAATATGCATTTTGCATTAAAAAGTCCTTTACTTTAGTTTTAAATACGCTGTCAGTTTGAATTAATAGTATTTTTTTCCTAAGAAGAGGCCTACGTGCAGCTGTGGACAGATATTAGGCTGATGATGATGATGAAATCTAAAGAGAAGCAACTAAAATATTCCGATCCACTCGTTCGCACAAGCCGCCTCTCACTTACATCATGTTAAGCCGATCGGCCGCCACATCGCAGCAAGATCTAGACCTTGTTCGTCGTTTCAATTCTGTCAAGTTCTCATGAAACATCAAAAACAATGCAGTTTTTGTGATAAAATTGTGTATCAATCACAAATTATCCACTCGCACAAATTATTCACTCCATGTGAATTATAAAAACAAACATAGTTCTTAAAAAAGGATTGGTAAAAATTTTATAGGCTAGTTTTTGGCAGCACAAGTTTATACTTGTGCCTTGTCTTATAGTTGTGACGTTGCCCGCATGTTGTAATCCTGTTTAAATGTTTCCGAGCGTACAGCATATCCAAGAGGACATACAAACAAGGCAATGTTAAAATTTTCACTTGTGAAAAGACGTTTCGTAGCTATTCTCTAGGGTTAAGCCTATAGATAGCCCTTACAGCTTGTTTCTGTAATACAAACATTATATTGGTGTCGGCAGCATTGTCCCAGAGCAATAACCCGTAAGACATTACAGAGTGAAAATATTGTGAAACATTTTAGTTTATAAATACATTAAAAATAATATGCCATATCACACTTTTTATAATTTTAGCCGTTCTTCCAAATTCGTTCAACTGATATAAGTAACATTGTTTCAATCATAAATACGCACACAAACTTTATTAGTATGATATTATTACAGCTATACGTTTATTAGCTGCGCCCAGTGGTTTTACCTGCGTGGAGAAATGATGATGGATGAAGATGATAACATATACACAATTTCATCAAAATCCATTCAGCCACATCAGAGCTTAATAGTAACAGACACACATAGGTATACTAACAAATATGAATGTTTATATCTGAAATGAATCAAATTGAATATACATAAATGCACACAAACTTTTGAATATTTATTATAAGATTAGATTGCAATTACAATAAAAAATCAGAACTAGGTACCTACATAACAATTAAACGTACCCAGTAGAAAAGCAAATTTGTTTTCTCTTTCGTACCGACCCAATATAGCGAAAAGCTAAACCAGATTATACCCTAACCCGATCGACATATCTTCTGCATTTACTATACTGTGGCACGCCCAAAATCGTGGGGGCCTCCCCACTCGCACCGTGTTTCTCGCTCGTTGCGTCTTTACGCTCGAAACATTTGCGGGGGCTGAGGAAATGTTTTCATACCTACATACTGCCCAAGAAGAGCGCCTTAACAAGATCGATTTCTTACTTCGTGACATGTTTTTTTTAAATATGTTTAAGCTCTTTCCTCTCGCTTTTCTAAAATATATGGGAGTGTTATTATGAAAACATGACACGTACATGGCGTCATGGACGGTAGTACGCTCGCGTAACTTTATTCCTTTAAAATAATTTAAAATACATAAATAAAGCTCTTATAATCTTGAAAGTGCGACAGTGTGTGCTACTGGGTCTAAGTTATTAGGGTGGGTGTTCGCGTAAAGTAATTCTCTCGGATCAGTGTGATGCAGGACTATTTATATTAAACTAATCAAATATTGACAAAATAAAGTGGGTAGGTAGGTGGGTGAACTTATTGTTTTCACCAGCTTTACTAATTACACTTCGATTGGTATTAGCGCCATCTAGGCGTATTATTACAGTACTTTTATCTGCTGCTGATCACTAACTTTATTTGTACCAGTTATGGCTAAGTGCGCAGCTTGCGGGAAGTTTTTATCTCCGTCAGGGGGCGTGACATGTTCAACTTGCCCTTTTATGTCCCACAAAGCATGTCTAGCGATTCCTGAAAATTCTGCTACCAAGAAGACTGGGCTTGTCCTGAATGTACTAAAAAGCAACGTAAGGGTGACAATAGTTGCACCCCCGTTAAGGGCATCAGTGACACACTCGTTCTCCCCCCGCCGCTGCTGCTAGCCTCCTCTGAGGTTTCTCCTTCCACAAGCCCGCTGTCGTCGCTTGTGGCGCCCTCTGTCGGGGACTCCGATGTGAAGGCGATGCGTCTTTCGGAGCGGGAATTTCGAAAGGAGTTTCGAGCTGCCTTAGCGAGTATGGTGGAACGTATGAATGGCTTTGAAAAGAGACTCGAGGAGCTTGAAACAAGAGTGGCGCCCATTCCAGGTTTGGAGGAAGTCAAAGACTTGCAAAACACCGTGCTTCATCTTAGGTCGAAGCTAAATGAGCGGGACCAGGATGCACTTCTCTGCGACCTTGACATCGGGCAGCTGCCGGAGGAAAAAGGAGAGAACGTTCTACACTTAGTCACCGTCCTGGCTGCGAAGCTTGGGGTCAACCTGGACGATAGAGTGTAGTATTTCATTTTTTATTCAATTTGCTAATATTGTATTTCTTTCTGTTAACCGTAGCTATTTTATTTTATTGATCTAATTTTATAATATTGTATTTCTCTCTGTGTAACCGAAACTTAATTTTATAATACGGTTTGAACTAGGACTAATATTTTCAAAGGGATAAGGTTGTACGCGAAACTCGTTCAACCTCGCCTCTTTGTTTTATTGTTGTGATACTGTCTTTAAATTGTCTTCTATTCTATTTTAATTATATTTTCAAAATGAGGACTTTTGATAGATGTTTCGGGAAGAACATCAGTTACCTTCAGAAAGACATCGAGACACCTTTTCTTTATCTTTAAATTTGGCTATGGCCTCTATCAGTCAGGCGAAACAGCATAGTAAAAAACTGTTCATAACTGTTG